>OX465089.1:41740083-42955003 GCA_949987675.1 Chymomyza fuscimana
AATGATTAATAGCTCCACAGATACGATAAGGATTGTAGGCATACACAAAGGAAAGGTTTTACGATGGTAGCTTTCTGTGAGAAAGCAACGTTTCGTTTTTGATTAGGCTCACATAAGTAAAGAAACCTTATGAGTTTATTAATGAAACAGTGGGCTCTAAAATAGATACATCTTACAGACATCATAAAATCGTTTGAATTTAAAAGTATTCTTTTCTAAGTAACTGCTTGTATAACTGGAGCAAATTTCGACTCTTTGGCTTTTATAGGGTGATTATTATCCGAAGAATTCTGCTACGGAAGAACAGGGCAACAGGGCCGCCACATGGATCAAATTTGGTGTCTCTGGCTATTATAATCTCTGAGATCTAATTGTTGGGGCAAAGAACTTATGGTCTGATACACCTCCTTCTGCCTGTTAGAAACTTTACACAAATCTATAATACCTTTTTGCCCAATGGGTAAAGGGTATTTAAAGCTACAAGTTAGAGAAACATTGAAAGGATTTCTTTAAGTTTGTTTTATAACTTAGGACAAACTTGGAATGTTCGATAGAAGTTTTGTGCACAACTTTTGCAGGCTTGAAGAATCATATAATAATTGTCGAACTTTGTGCAGAACCACTTAATAAGAGAAACAAAATCAAACTCAATAAGATGTTAAAATATAAGTGAATGTGATACATATAAATACGTATTTAATATAAAGTTACAAGTGAAGTTAATGCATATAAACATTCTGGCGCTTCTGATCCAAAACTGTCCTTTGTTTATATTTATGACTTGGCATAAAATGGCTTCAATTATTTAAGGTCCTTACATTTAGTATGACTTATTAAAAATGAGTTAATTAAACGAAGTGCGAGTAAAATCGATTTAAGCAAATAGCTCCAGCTCCTTTGGTATGATTAATTAACTAATTACAATTTTATAGCTCCATTAATGTAAACCCTGTTCTTTAAGCCATATAGTTTAAACGTGCAGACACAGACACTTAATACTAACAAATAAGTTAATCAAAAGAAACTCGTTTAGCATGGGTTCCAATTAAATACTCTTAACCAAAAGGATTTTTTTTTTTTAAATAAAAATACAGTAGGTAATAGATATTACTATGCTGGAGCAATGATTCAAACTTGGATAATTTTTTAAAATTTAATACATTAAACAAAAGTTACTTATAAAGAAATATGCTTCAAAACAATTTGTAGATTCAAATAATTAAAAAGTTTGCTTCTCAACCTCTCTATTGGGCTGCATTTTATGAAATACGATTCCGACTGGTATCGGAATAATGAGCTTTGTAAAGAAATTTATTTACATGTTCCAGTATACCTGCTGTAATCTATAGAAAGGAGGTGTTATATTTGGTAGTTTATCTGCCTACCTTGTTTTGGCCTCAGTCGGTCAATTCTTATGTTCTCTTTTCCTTTGGTCAGCATGAGTACATAGTTGGATTAATCGGTTTCTCTCTGAGTTAGTTTCATACAATATTGCTCAAATAGAATGCTTGACCTTGATGATTCTTCGCATTTTGTGATATCAAGGTTCTGTCCGCTTTCCCTTCCTGAATATCCGTGTCATCTCACCTTACAAATCTCATTAACACATATATTCTCGAGCACGGTCATAAGACTAATTTTGTCGGTCTTAATCTATTCCTGTCAGATGTTAACGGATCCTCTTTGTTGTCAACTGAAAACTTTGAGCTTTCCATTTATCATTTCTATCAGCTTTGGATCTTTTTGTCCCTTATTATGTTCCGACTCTTTCTTCAAAACCTTCTTCGTTTACTCCAAGTTTGTTCTCTTTGAATAATCTTAAGTCTTCTTCTTTAAAGAAATTTCTACAAAATGGATCTCCGGTTGACTTTTATTAGTTTTCTATTTTACGTTATTGTTCTTAATAGACTGTGCTACAATAATTATCTAGCCGGTGTTGGGTTAATTTCCGAAGTGATCCTAAGCAATTTTTTCCTTTGTTAATTCTAATCGAAAATCTTCGCTATTTCGTGCATTTCTTCTGAAACCGTAGACTTATTTGAGCATTTTTTTCAATCAACCTAATCTGTTAAATCAAATTATATAGATCTCAACTTTTACTACAACCTGCTTTACCATGATATTCATTAAATCATCTTTATCTCCAGACCCCGATGCCATTCCTAATTATTCCATAAGATTCCATAAATTCATTAAGTTATTGGAAAGATTATCAGTTCACAATGGAAACTTTAATGTAGTTCTTAAATATTGGTTAGCCAACATGGCTTTGTAAAACTTTGGTTTTCTACTAATCGTTTAGAAATATCGCCTCTTATCAGCTACGATCTTCTTCTTCTACCAAACTCTCACGTTTGGTGTTTCCAGCTTGTCTCTTAAATTGGATATCATCCTATTTACCTAACCGAGTACAGCTCTCGGCCCTCTACTTATCTAATTTTTTAATGAGATCTCCCAAGTAATATCAGCTTTTCCAGTTCTTATGTGTTCGGTGATATATAGCGCTTTGTGTCCTACTCCTGAAACGATGTGGCTTTACTTTCGAGCATGATTTTGATAGCAAGGACATGTAATACACTTATGACACTAAGATATATTTTTTAAAAACACTTGCGAATTCTTTAAAGGGGAAGTGTGTACTGTTATTTTCAGATAATAATTATTTTGTTTGTTAAATATAAGCTTTTTATTTTATTTTCCCTCCTACTTATCTTTTTTATCTTATCTGAACACTTTTGCCACTTTCCGTCTTTTAACTACGAGTTGTTCTAATAACCAGAGATGACAGAATTATTAAGTCTTAAAAACCAGCAGATGCGACCATTCCATATTTCTGCAAGTGAAACTTTCCCATCATCCTATTTTTGTGCATATTACCAATACTGAAACTGGAATGGGAAAAGCTCACAGTAGCTAGCGATATGCCTTATTATGACTAAGTTTTAAAAACTCTTCGTAATATAGTAAAATATATAAAATCGAAAAAGAAATATTATTAAAAATTCCCCATACTTTACGCGTAATTGTGAACTTATATGTTAGACACTGCTTGTTGCACTGCATGTGCTTAGATCACACTGCTTGTGACATGCAGAATACTTGCAGCTTGTCTATAAACCTAGCATTATATTAAATGCAAATTAATACTTGTGGTTTCACTGTCAGGCTACGCACCAAAAACTAGAGCTATTTGGCTAATATTTTGCTTAGTGTGCAATAAAAAGACTCAATTGACAAATTAAAACATAATTCTATTTTATTAGCATAGCTTAAAATGTAAGCTAATTACAGCATAAAGAGCTTATAATATGTTTAATTTGGTAAACAATTTATAGACAAAAGATAAACAGAGATTAACTGGTCGGGAATGAGTTCTAATTGTATATGCCTCATTAATAAATGCCTCGCATGACTAAATGACGAAAATAGAATACATTCGGGCCAAATTGTATCTTTATTGGAATAGCATACAATAACAATAAACAAACATAAACAGCTTAAACCAACCAAGCTAAAAGGCAAAAACAAAACATAGGCGCAAAACTTTTTAGTCACAAACAAACATACATATACTATATACATACATATATAATGTATAAAGCCCATATTATGTAGTTGGCGAAGCCCAACTCCTATGCAACAGCCGTTACAACAACATTGATTTCCTTTTCCGGTGGCCCAAAAGCAACGAAACAACTCTTATACAAGGTCCTGTAGACCCACGCTCAAATGTTTTATCTTTCGAACAATACGCTCATTAGTGAGCCGCATTGCCAAAGGCCAAAACCATAACCAAAGCTGAGACTGTGACTTCGACTGCGACTGAAGCTGAAGCTGAACCTGAAGCTGGACGTTTTAGCCAACTACGCTGCTGGAGCGTCCAATGGTTCAATACAAAGTTTTCTTAATTTCAACGAGGCGCGCACATAAAATAATATTTTTGTTTTTCCAGCGCAACTTTGCCGCCAATTAAGATGTAAGTGGCACAGCCAGTGGCCAATGGGTTGGCTTCAATTGCCGGGCTTTATAACGCAAATGGCCCTTACTTATAGGCCAACCAAAGGAAACCTCCTACGATGGGCCATAAAATGAGAACATGAGCCATTATTTTAATTATTTAGACTTGTATGAAACTTAAATGGCAAGTTTAAATCATTAAAGTGCAGTAGCAAATGGCCATAAGCCAAGGGGCGTATGCGTAATAAAATAAAACTTATACCCAAGTAAAAACACTTGAGAGCCGCTTTCTTAGCCACTCAATGAAAATCGTTGACAACAGCTGCTTGCAGCCAACTCAAATAGCAACAGAAACTGCAGTTCAACTTGCTGCTAAGTAGCTTAAAATGAATATGCAAAGCAGACAGACGGAAAGACACACAAACCGACGCAGAGACAGACAGCCAGATAGACAGACTTGCAAGGAACAAGTCAAATGGCATTAAAATAGACTAAGAACTGTTTGCAGTTGTTGCCACTAACTCCCAACTCTATGGAACTGTGCTCCTAACAACTTATACCACTTTACTTTGGCGCAAGTTTTTTGTAAAGCGCTTTTGGCCCCAGACAAAACGCCATGCGCCATGTTAAAGTTCAAAGCAAATTCTCAAAATGAAATTCAAGAAAAATACAACACTGCGTACACACGGAAACCTTAAAAAAAAATTTGTAAAAGAAATCGCTTCAAAAGTGCAAGAATTTTTAATAAAAATAGAGCAAGCTGAACTTTGTGCTACTTTCTTTCAATTTGAAGTGCAAAATAAAAGCGTTGCATGCTTTTATGCGTGCCACACAAATGCAACACTTTTCAACACTGAAGTAAGTGCCTTAGCTGCAGCATATTGCGTATACGCCGCGTGCGTGTACACAAAAAGCCCATAGATAAAGCGCCTTGGCAATAAGTACACAAAACAAAGAAAATATGCAAAACAATAAATAATAAAATAATGTACAATCAAACAAAGAACCGTGGCCAGCGACTGGGTATGGAGTCACCCCACAAATAGAGTCAACCCAAATAGGAAATTCAATATTTACGTACAAAGCAAAAGCGAGGAAATTAAGCATAGTAAATTATAAAAGCCAAATAAAATTGCAAACGTTGTCATACAGCAAACATTAGTGAAATGAGATAGTATGGGGCAGGGTTTGGTCATAAGGTAGGTTACGAAGTCGACAGGTCTCGTGCGGGAGCAGCAGCCATGGCAACCCTGCCATAGCCGACGGGGGCATGGACTATTAGGCGCCGTCGCTGTTTTGTCCTCGCCATCATTGCGCCGTCTGCCTTTTTGCCTACACGCATAGCCATTAATTTATTTTTATGTTTGGCATAATTTTCTCCATGCGCTATTTATTTGTATTTATATATATATAATTTTTTTTCTTTTTGGCATCTCATTGTTTTTGTTTTGTTTTGCGGTGCAAATTTTTGTTGTTCTTTTTTTTTGCCATATCATTACGTCTTTTCTTAAATATAAAATTTGATCTCACCGAAGCGCAGAAACTCTTCGCTGCGAAATCGAGCCTGAATTTGGAAATAATTTGCAAGCAAATTTATGAAAAGTGAGCATATCATCATACGATCATGTTGTGATAAGCAGTTGCAAGCAGTGTTATTTTTTTTTTTTTTTTTTTATTTATTTATTTATTGCAAAAACTCAAAAATTCATGTATTTTTATGTATTGCATTTATCATATGTTTTATTGTCGCCAATCCAGGATGCAGCTCGAGCCATCATTGGGCATGAACTGCCTCAAGGCCAAATCAGGCCGTTAAAACAATGTTGGAAATGTTGTTAGGGAAATAAATTTATCAACGATCGCCTTTTTAATCTTGTTATTGGGTTTTCATTCAGTAAGTTTTTCGCCAGCCTGTTTGTGTGTCTGGTTAGACGCTCATTGTATCGGCTAACGTGCTTGTTGATTTGGATTTCCACGGTATCCAGATTGAGGTCGTGGTGCAGGGTCGAATTCCTTACGTACCAATCGCAACCAGTAATAAGCCGCAATGCCTTATTTTGGAGCGAGCCGCCATACCCCAGATCTGGATAGCGTACCTCCATGTAGGTGCCACTATTGTGTTATAAAGCGCTCTTTTACACCGTAGAGGAAGAGGACTTTTTTTATTTAGCAGCCAATACATTTTGGTCATTTTAAAGCGACAACTTTTGATCGTTTGGTTAATGTGTGATCGAAATGTTAGCCGCTTGTCGATTATCACCCCAAGATATTTCGCTTCACTTTGAATGATGAGGGGCTGGCCATCTAGCCATACTGCGGGTGGAGTCTTCCTTTTTAAAGTATATAAAACCGACTGACATTTGGCCGGTTTTAAGGTAACATTCCACCGCAGGATGATGTGTAAAATATTGCCAGGTCGTCAGCGTATGAAGCGATTAGAAGCAGTGTTATTAACTCAAAAAAATAAGACAGTATAGAAGAACGCCGAAATAAAAATAAAAGCAAAAAAAAAAGTTTAAATGGCTAAATCGATGCTTGTTGCAGGCTTAAAAATAAAATTAAAATAAAAAAAACTATTCCCTTCATTGTTAAAAAAATTAACTCATACTATATAACATGACGGGTTTAGTTTTTACAAAAACATAATTACACAGCCACGCTTCGTAAAACGAAAATTAATTAAATATACGGATTCGCCTCAATTTCACATGTTTGGTGCACCCAATTTCACCAAAACGAATTCTTTATGCGATTTGGATCCGACTGCTCTGTTGCAAGAGAAGTTAAAATGATTTGGCAAAATAGGTTTAAAAATGCGCATAATTTATACTGAAATTATTTTAAAATATTCTTTTATATTCTCAGATTTCAAGTACGATATTTATTGAAAATAATTTATTTCTGTTTCAACTCAAAAAATAACATGCACAACCCAAAATGAATTTTTGGTATATATTCACATGCCCACATGCATAGACATATCGATAACTAATCGGTGTGCCAGGAGTGAGATGTTGCACAAAAACATTCTGTGGTTATAAAAGCAGCAAAATCGTGGTTAAATTAATTAATAAGTAATTAATAAAATATATGAATTTTTGCAATGTTTAAGGATTTTTAATAAAAAGTCGCTCCGCTGTTTAGAAAGCAAATATGAGAACGCGTTTATGATATACACTAGGGTGGCCGTCGATATCAATAACCCCAATAATCCGACCGCCTAAAAAGTTTCCTTTTTACCTGCGTATAGCGCCTGTAAAATTTAAAGACGATCCGAAAGTATTTGATGGACACTAAAATAGGTCAAAGGTCATACAAAATTTTCATATGAATGCATAAATAGGGACCAAACCGTAAGTTTGACAAAAATATGTTCCAAATACAATCGATGGTTAATTCAATTATCTACAGTCAAGTAATCGAAATCAGTTTAGTACAACCAGAGATATTTGCTTTTAAGTAGAGGCACTTTTTATTTTCTAATTTCGAAAAATGGTTTTTTCAAAATATCTCGAAGCCCGTTTCATGAACGGCATACTGCATTTTCGGTTTTAGCACGCCATTTTACTACGGAAACGACTAAACCATGTGAAGGATACCAAAAATTTTTAAAATTTGTAAACTAGTGTAATTAATCAATTTAATCAATTTTAGAGCTTATTAAATTAATGCAGACCGGCTCAATATTTATTTAAAATTATTTTTATAGATTCGTGAGACTGTTTGAACCATAATTTGTTTGATTGGAAACAAGTTTTTAAGCCTTTGACCTATTTTAGTGTCCATCAAATGGACATCCATCATCATGGGTTATGAAAATCGTGAGATATTGCAAAAATAACCACCCTAATATACACTCCAAAAAAAAAAATTAGTATTATCTGCTTATCTCAGTACAATACATTATTCTCAATAAAAATACAAATGAAATAAAAAAATTAATTCGTTTTTTTTACATTTTTCAAAAAACTCATAAAACAATGCATAAAAAATATATGTACAAGGTGGCGCAAAAGAAATCACCCTATTGGAAGATGCTCTCATTTTTGTAAATGGCCGCCAATATCAAATCTGTTTTGACATTTGTGGACTAGACAGATACAGAATACAAGTGAATAAGCCATGGAGCGATACACTCCCCAAGAACGCGGAATAATTGTGTCTATTTTTTTTTGCGTAACAATTCGTCTGTGGTGTTGGCGCAGCGCGAATTCCGTCGCCGATTTCCCGGCCGTCCGACACCAACTGCGCAAACACTGCGCCGTTTAGCCACTAATCTTGAAGAGTATGGGACCACACGAGACGTTGCCAAGAGTGGCCGGCCCCGGAGCGCCCGTTCTGCCGAAAATATCGCCGCTGTAGCCGAGGACGTCGAAGTGAGCCCCGAAACATCGACCAGACGACGCAATTGGGCCTCAGCCGGCGGTCCCTGCAACGAATTTTGGTCATTTTTGGTCAATTTTGGAATTTCATTTAGAAAAAAAATAAGAGCCAAACAACATCGGATGACTTCTTTTGCGCCACCTTGTACCTATATATATAAATATAACTGCGCCATGTCTCGACCGAACAGCTTTTGTACTGCGGATGAAAACCGGAAAGTCTACTATGCAGAGAATTTAAGGACGCAGGCGTCCACATTGAGCCAGTACACTATAATTTCATGGAAATAAAATTTTGCACTTTGCAATTAAGTACTGTAAAATCGATAAGGAAGGCTGGGTTGGCCCTCTTATTTAAAAGTTTCTGAATGCAACCATGCGTGTTTTGTTATTGCTGAGCTCAGAACCTAAGGCTATTTAATGGAAGCTGAAATGCTATCGAATGGTGAAGTAATTAATTGCAAGGTATAAAATGCTAAAATGTGTATAAATTTAAATATTTCATTAAGTGTTCTAAAACGAAAAAAAAACGAAAGTTCGCATTAAAAAATTGCATGCTTAAGAGTTACGTGTGTTTTGTAAAAGATGAAAGCTACTAGCAGCATTTATATAAAAAATTGAATATTTTCTACAAAAGATTTAAGGTAATTGTCATTTGATTGAAATTTAAGTTTAAAAATATTGGAACATGAATTCTTATGCGGACTTCAGTATTCAGTATCAGAATTCTACAAATTTCCTGCGGTTTATTGGCAGCTCTTTTCATTTGTTTTGAATGTTTATGTTTTTAAAAGCGTTTTTTATGCCAAGAGCAATTTTTTTACTATTGATAGTAAAATTCTTAAGTCAAGATCGTTTTTATGTAGACAAAAATTTTCAATTTGAAAATGTTTAATATTATTTTTAAAACTAGAGCATTTGACTTTGCATAGGCGTCAGGACAGAAATTCTGAATTTGAGAATGAAAGAATAAAGTAGTCTCAAGTATCTCAATAAAAAAATAAAGCTTTAATACGAGCATTTTGTAATCATTTAAACGATGTTTAGCCTTAAAACGGAAACTGAGAGTATTTTATACTGAATTTAAGAATAATAGAGAATGGAAATGTCCCATAAATTCTAGAATAAAAATCTTGTTTTGAACAAATTCGAACTTGAAATTAGACAGGCTGTTTGTTTCTGAGTGCACATTCACAAGTTTGTTGCAGACTTGAAAAACGGACTTAAAAAATATTACATTTTTTAAAAAATTTTTATTGGTTTACATTAACTTGTTACCATCTATCAAGATCACAACTAAGTTTGAAAATTTTTTGAATATATTGTAAACTCCTTTAAATATGTTTATTTAAATAAATCAGCTTAGCAAAGCAAGGTTAAATTTTACAAATGCTCAATTTTAAGTATTTCTTCAATCAGTCAGTATGAATAAATTTGAGAAAACGTAATTCGCTTCAAACTTAGCCCTTCATATACCAAACCAAACGAGGTTGAGCAGAGTATACAGTAGCATTTGCATATCCAACTTATATATAAGAAATTTACCTCAAGAAAGAGTTTCTTGCACCTTCAAATGATTTTCCAATTTTCACCTTGCAAAAATTTGGTTTTTAAAAATTCGAAGATGAAGAGCATATATTATGAAATAACTTGCGAGTGGATTTTACGATTTTTACAGGTTTTGTTGTATCTAGTCATTTTTTGTACCAATCTGTAGAGAGGTTTGAAAAGCTATTTCAATCATCAATCAGTTCCATGCATCACAAACTTCTTTGTTGACTAGTGGCAATAGCTTTGGAAAGAGTATAAAAAGCGGCAGTACCGCTTAGTAGGCGTCAAACACGCAAAGTAGCTGCGGCTTTAATGATTTGTCTGCACCTGCTCCCCTCTGGACTTTAACGCACTCATTCACCCAGCAGTCATCTGGAAAAAACCAAAAATCTCTCTCTTGGGCATACAGTTTTCCCTTTGCCGCTCGTACCGCCCGCTGCACCCTGTCGACGCCTTAAGCTTTGGCCAATTCTTTGTGAACCATTTGAATACGTATGCATATTTAATTTGCCTCGATTTTGGCCTCGGCATCTTCGATTCTAACTGCGACTGTGACTGGGACTAAAGAAGCGGCAACGGTTTCCAGGATGGCAGCGTACTACATTATTGATTGGATATTTGTGAGCAGAATTTAATAAAATATGCAAATTTTTCTCTTTTTCGGGGCCTTAGTGGTAATCAAGTGAAAGCTACTGCTTGCCGGTTTTGTTTTTTTTTTTTGGTTTTTTATTTGTTAGTAAACACTAAGGCAAAGGATAAAATCCACTTAGTTGCAACTGAACATCAGATAGTGTTTTTAAGTAGCCGAGTATTACTCAGTCACTTTACTTGTGATAAATATAAATACGTACACTCCTCGAATAGGACACCCATTAAGTCTGGTTTCTATAGATTTCATTCTTTTTTTTAAGGAAAGCACATTTTGATGTTGTATTTCAACGAAAAGAAAATTTAGTGGTTAAGATTGTATTATTTTAATTCTTTGTAAAGGGATATTTTAAAGTTATTTAATTGTATAGGGTGGGCCATCTATTGGATTGGTTGTTAAACACTCATAATTCGTAACATATCCGTCCAAAGTGGATGTCCTTCGACATATGTCAAGTTCAAAACTACTCAACTACGTACTATGAAAATGGTCCTTCTGTGTAAAAAAAACATAGTTGAGGCCAGTGTCGTCTAGTCGCCTGGAACATCGACCCGCCATTGCACCTTGCTAGGACCAGTTTGCTGCCTCATTTGCATGCGGATCTGCATTTACACGCTTACAAGATTCAAATGACGCAACAATTGAAGCCCACGAAAGAACAGTCAGATGAGTATTCGTCAAAAAAAAAGACATCGAAAATTGCGATGTTTGCACACGGGCCTGTAGAGCCAGACGCTGCGGTCATTTGGGCGATATTATTGTTTTTGTATAACGGCGAAAATAAGTGAACTCCCCGAACTTCTCCGATTTTTATAATTTTTACATATTTACTATCCAATAGTAACCACGTTAAATTTTATTGCAAAATTCCGATTATTTATCGAGTTATCGATAACTTCATAGCACGGTGTCCTATTCACGTGGCGAGGAGTGTATATTGGGATATAGCTTGCTAGCTATAGAGAAGACCCCTAGACTTTAGACTAATTTTTTGTTTACATAATTTTAAAGTAAAATAGAAAAGTATTACTCGAATTCAGCGACCAAAGATCAAAATATCATTCAATCAAGTGGTTAAAAAATTACTACTGTATTTTTTAATATTATTTCTTCCCCTTATTATTGCATTAAAATTGCTTTAAAAGATGTTTTTTTTTCCAAACTTTTCTTTTTTAATACTGCACTGCAGTTCATTGCTTTCGCCTTTTAATGACAAAAGTTTTTGTCATTCATTATTACGAAAATATTAAAAAAAAAAAACTTTGGCAAAGTTTTTATTTATTAAGCTCTCTTCATTTGTATCTCTCATTTTCGTTTATTGTTATAAAATTTTTAATCACAATTTAAATGTCTTAATAGATTTACATAGAGCTTAGCTCATGTTGGGTAGAAAACTATATAAACTCCTACATGTTTTTAAATTTTTATAGTAAAATATTAAATACATAAAATATTCTTTCATCAAATCAACTGTATATACATACATCACTAACAAGTTGCCCCCGGCATCGTAGCTATCTCAGTTGTTTTTGTGAAAAAAAATAACAAAAACAACTACTACAATGCATACCTTAAACAGCTGTAATTACGCGTATACCAAAGCCTTCCAAGGAACAGCAATGAAAGCACAACAACATTAAAACAACAAAATGTGGCCAATATGAAAACAACGAGTCCTGAAAAACTTTAGAGATGTTTGTAACGAGCCAGTCACTCCAAGCCCTTGACTTTCATGCAGTACTTAATCAGTCAAATTTTATGCGTGCGTTTCCAGATTCCGGAGCATCTAAAGAGAGCGCCGAGCACAGCTGCTTACAAGCGAGTTTAATTGCTTTTAGTTTCTGGCTGCAAACTCCAAGTGCACAGCGCGAATACGTTGCCACATTTTGTTGCAACTGACACAGACTGGGGCAGAGTCTTAAAGCCAGCTGGCAAACAATTGCGACGTCAAGATGGCAAACGTTTACTACAATTAGACTAAGTGGACTTTAATATGTTAAAAAATGTTTCCAGGCATTTTGGTGCCTGACCTCAAAAAGTTGACGCTGAACTTTCCGTTTCGTGTTTTAAGCTCAGAAAAACTTGGACGAATGTAAAGCATTCAAAGACAAAATAAAATACAGACAATGGCGTCAGAATTTGAAATATTCCACAAATCTCTTTTGACACAATTTTAACACTTTTTGGTTAGCAAATTGTATACAATTTAAGGGGAGTTCGGTTATATAGTAAGGATGGTTATGGGGCGTATTATGTTAGTACAGGCTCTAGCAGAAAATAAGAGTTTGCTTGTTATACGCAATAATTTGTTTATCCGCGGGAGATATATGCCAAAATTTGTTTCCTTTTTTGACAAAAAGCTACCATATTAAATAAAATCGATACAAAAACACAACAATCGCTGTTAAAAAAGTCTTTACGATCGAAAAATAACGTCTTTAAAAAAAAAAATCATCTTTTGATAAAAAAAAATGCATCAAAACAAAATAAAACATTTAAAAGCTGTTTAAACAAACAAGTCACTCGCTCAAAACTTTTCCTAATGCACAAAACAAATGCTTTACAAAACTTCAATATCTAACATTAAAGCAAGCCAATCAAACAAAAAAAACGCTTCAACATTCGATGCTTTTCGCAATTTTTTTCAAAATATTTACGAAAAGCAACTCTGAGAAAAAACTTTTATCGAAAAAGTAGATAGCAAAAATAAATATTCTCTTAAATCATAGACTGCAAAGCTTTTATTTGTTCCTTTCTCCTTAGTAAAGGCAAGCGAATTCGCTTCATTCGAATTTTTATTTCTGGTATTTTTTTATTATTTCAAATTTCGTTACATAAGATATTTTATTTATTTATTTCTTTTATTATTGAGAATACAAAAATGCAGCGATTTCTGCTATTACTTTCCGAATTGTTGTCATCGACAGAAAGTAGCTTTTCTTTGTCAGAGCGCATTATTTTAAATGATATTATATATAAGTAAAGTGTTAAGTATAGGGTGGGTTTGTTTGTTAATTGCATTTTATTCGTATATTTTCTAACAAAATTGATCAAATTTATTCCTATACCAAATGCAAGTTTGAAACTACTCATTTATGTATGAAAACCAATATCGCTAAAATGGACGCCGCGGCTGACTCTAAAGGCCCGTTCACGAAAACTCATTTGACTGTTCTGTGGGCTGCAATTATTGCGTCATTTGAATCTTGTGAGCTTGTAAATGCAGCATCCACTTTGGACGTGAATGTTCCTAATTATGAGTGTTTAACAACCAAACCAACAGATGGTCCACCCTATGTAGTATTAGAAAATATGAATTGGGTTTGATTGCTAAATGCAATAACAATCTGGCGCCATCTAGCGGGCACACTTTAGAGACAAATAAATGATGACGGGGACGAAGATGACGTGAAAAATCCTATGTTATAGAAAGACAGTTAAACTAATATATAAAATAAAAAATAAATAAAAAACCTATATTGCCATATAGGGAATAATTTAACAATTTTAAAACCCCAACCTTTCAGGCTGTAACAAAATTCCACTTTTTTGATATCTTAAAATAAATAAGATAGAGACAAAAAATTTAGTATAAAAGCAATACTATTGTTATTGATCTTTATCTGTAGTGTATAAACGACTGTATATATTTCAGTCCCAAATAAATATTAAAATATTTTAGGGAAAATGGGTGCATACTTCATACATATTTGCTACTAATAAAGTACACTTTATGAAGCGCTTAATTTAAGTATAAAAATGTGACACTTTATTTTGATAGTAATTGTATTTGAATGGAATTTTAGCAAATTTCATTACAAAGCAATCTTCTAACAGCACTCAAAAAGTGTTATTAATAATGACAGATGAGCTGCGGCACAACAAATTTATACACAAATAGAAAAAAAAACAATTTTCTTGAGCAGTCTTATGTTTTCTAGAGCAGCCCTAAAACTTAAACACTCAGAGGACAGTTGACAGACAGTTTTAGGCAAATGTTGTAAGCCCTTTCATTTTAGTTGGTGGTAAATTATTTTGTGCTTAGGCTCAAAAATGAAAAACTTTTTGCTGCCCCAAAGCTCTCACTTTTTGCTGTAATTTGTAATTTGTTTCAATTTTGTAGTCAAAGTTCAAGGATAGATGAAAAACTTCAGCTTGCTGCATGATGTGGCAATGATTTTTCAGCTTAACCCCAAACAGTATACAATGCACAAAAACAAAAATTCAATTAAGTGTGAATTTGCGTGTGCTTGGGTGTGTGTGTGTGTGTGTGTGTGGGCTAAGAAAATGCTTTTCATCAACTTTAATGCTGATTTATGCCAGCAAACAAACTTTTTGCTATCTTTTCATCGCTATGAAGCTCCATTGCTGCCACACTGTGTCTCCGCCATTTTTTCCTGCTAGCTCAGCAAAAATGTCGCTTAGATCATCAGCGTCATGGCGTCCCGGCTTCTTGTGGCTGCCGCTTAGATAAAACATACATAAATTGTAGACGCATGCTCTTCATAACTGTAAAGCGTCTTTGATTAAATGAAACCATTTATTTAAAGGTAAATAAAATGTCATGACACCTTACGGGTACATCCAAATGCCGTAGTTTGAGGCCAAACAGCTGCTGGCATATAATCTTTAACGTTCTTTAAGAGCCAGCCAAGGGCCAAGTAAACATAAACAAATTTTAAAATTTGTACACAGAGCGCAAAAGCAAGTTGAGCAGCGGAAATGCGTAACCAAGCCACTTGGTAATGCTTAATACATACACACGCACAGACACACGCTCACACACATACGCACTTTTACTTGATTACACATGTGCGTGTGTATGCGTGAGAACTTTACGCTTTTAACAGGATATCCCGAAATTTTTGAATTTTACGCATGAGCTAAATAAAATAAAAGACCAAGATACACTGTGAGAAAAAACAAACGTACGCGTAGCAATAATGAGTACAAACTTCATTAAGAGTACAGCTTAAAATTTCAAAAGGTTTTCGTTTATTAAACTCGGCATTATTCTTTATATGAATTCATTAAGAACGCCAAAAAAAAAAAAAACGTTAAATAAAAAATGTACAGTCGAGTCAGCTCCCGATACCCTGCAGCCTTAAATCCGACCCATTAATTAATACTTGCACCTACAATTTTTTTTACTAATGCAAACGTTCTATACCCAGAAGTCTTAATAATTCGATCCGGCTAGGCTAATAGAGCACTGAAAACGTTATTCAAAGACAGAATCTTGGCCAAAACCTTACCATGTAGCACCTCCCGAGAAGCCGAGGAGCTTTAAAATAAAGCACCAAAGGATTAGGTATATTTCCCCATTGATTTATTTTAATTTAATTTCTTATCGTTTTGATATGGTCAAGCTGCTTCGATGAAAAGTATTTGGTAATTAGGCTCATATGATACCCGATTGCGTAAGTTAAGTTCGTATATATCAGTCGAATTGAGATGTCACAATTTTTGCAATATTTTATTTACATTCATTCGATTTCGTTGCGTCTTGGCGCACAGACCAAGGACCAGGGGAAGGAAAGCCGATTTGGACTTAATTCGCATCTTTTGAAATACATATTACAAAATATAATTATTCATACGTACAGACTAATCAGTCTATACTCGAGTCAATGCTAACTGTCACTTAAATACGTAAAATAAATATGTATTAAAGTTTCTTTAAGAGCGAGAAAGTAAAATAAAAAAATATGTTCAAAAAAGTACTTTAAATAAGTATCGTTTCCTTTTTCAAGTAATTCCGTTTCTCCAGTACTCTTGAAAATGACGCTTCCTTATTTGCTCTGCTCAATTCGCACACAGACATAAGTAGTTATACACATACATATGCTACAAACGCTTCTTAGTTTATAGAGATATGTATATGCAACGATTGTTTGCACTTGATATCCTGGTTGTTGTTGATGGTTATATACATACATACATATATATATGAAAAATAACTGCTGCCTTGTGCAAGCTTTTCATAATCAAACTGTATGCAATTTGTGGTAGAGCCTTCTTATATGCTCATTTCTTTTCACTCCTGATTAGTACACGCCCGCAGGGGCAAACACTTATGCATTTACAAGCAAATTGTAATGGCACACTTGGCGTATGCGTAATATGCCAGAAACACAAGCTGAGCATATGCTTAGCTCAACGTGGCTCGGTTTTGGCTTAGTTTAGTTTAGCGCATTTGCATAATTTGAATGGGAGTCGTACCCACACATAAACATACCACACACACACACATATATAGCCTGCTATAATTTGGCAGCCTGTCTGCATGTAGTTAGTAAATTGCTCATACGCCACCTATGACGACGTGCTTTGGCCCAGTTTGGGGTGAATACCAAGCAAAGAGCATCATTGTTAGACTGGTTTGTTTGCACTCTAAAGTGTGTGCTTTAGTGTCAGGCGCGCACTTGTAAGCAAATTGGGCTTGATAGGCAAGCAACGCCTTACCAAGTGTTGCCAACCAAAATGGCCAGACAAATTGGCAGACAGGCAAATAGACAAACATCTAGACCAAGAAACTTGCAAAGAAGGTGTGCAACAGGCAGGCAGCAAGGAACCTGAATCGCTTAAAATATCTTAAAAGTGATGGAGTTGCAACTACTTAATTTCCTGATGTACATCATCCTTATTAATTTCTTGATAAAAAGCTGTAGTAAAACTTAACACAGGAGTCCATCTTGGAAAAAAGTTTCAGAGAATAATGTACTTTACCAGTTTTTCTTAAAAAAATATTCGGACTGTGTCTTCATAAATAATCAATAAGCAGATTCCATCGATAATGCTGACAAGAACTAAGAAAAGACTTTTTTCCAATTATAAGCAATATTACCAAAAATTCCTTTTTTTTTTGTTTCTTTAATAAACCTCAAAGTCGGCAAGCTTTAAGGCACCTTCTTGTGCATAAAATATGCGTCCGATTTCTGCCAAAACTTTAATTTTTAAGATATTGAAAATTGAAGAAAATAGTTTAATTTAAAACATACTAGTTAAAAAAACAAATTCCTCGATTTGAAATGGATAAAATCTATTAAAAGATAGAAAATGTATAAATTGTTGCCGATAAAACTTTTGGTTTTGGAGTCAAACTGGTCTTAAGTTTTTTGTGTCCTCCAAAATATATTTCTTGTTTAAATTCGCGGAGTGTTCAATGCACCGTGGCGGTAATAAAAATCTTTTGACAGATTCATATTTCGCGGAAAAATTACCGCGCTCCTATTCTTCGCAAAAAAAAAAGGTTTTAATTTTTAAACTAAATAAACTATACCCATAAGCTTCGTCTTTATAAATGACTTTCAAACAGGATCAGAATCGAAAATATGCAAAAAATTTACAATTACGAATCAAGTGAAATTCTCATAAAATAATAGAATATTCAAATTAATTTTTTTTGGCTATATGTACAGATTGCTTAGTAAAAATAATAATAAATAATCCCTATGAATATTAAATCGATTCACTTCAAAAGGCCAAGGTGTGAAGCAAATCGTCGACACCTTAAAATTAGCCCGCTTTAATTCTTTTTTCTAAAATTTCCTCATTAATTCGATTGTTTTTTAGCCCAACACAATCTATCCATATCCCATTGCTTTCTGCGCAATTTTTTTTCCATACTCCCAACTCAGTTGAAGCATTTTTGAGCGTCAACCTTTTGAAAATTAAACCTTTTAACATAACTTTGGAAGCTACTCTTGACCCTTTTTATCCCTTGGCATTACACTTTTAATTTGTGTATAATCTTATTTGTTAATACTTTTACCTTTGGTCATTCATCTCTAATCCCGGGCAACAGCTGGTCTCTCTAAATCATGCAACATTAACTTAACAACAGAGAACTTCATTATGCTCGGGCTAATAAATCTTTTTTGTTTTGGCCACCTTTTTGACTGCCAACGTCTGAGAATGTATCATAATGAGCTTAACTAAACAACACCTCAAATAAAGACAAAGATTTGGACAGCACTCATACGCCGTGTGGCACGCCCAACTTTGTTAACTTGGCCTAACTCTTGACGCTTACACACACGCACACACACATAAAGAGTGAGAGCGAGAGAGAGAAGCACAATTATAACGTGACAAGAAAATAAGCAATAAAGCGTAGAATAAATTAGGCTAAAACAACAATAACCAACAAAAACTTTAACATTTGCAGAGACTGCCAGTTAGGCAAATATAATGAAGGTCGTCTTTGGCTTTAGTACCGTTGCGAAGTAGCCATTTTTGTTGTTTGCACAACTTGCGTAACGATTGTTGTCGTTGTTCTGGCTGATTTTTCAAAAAAAAAAAAATTCGTACATGAGTCGGGTTGCCACTAGACCGTGGAATACCCTGCACTCAACTTTTGCAAGCAATAAAGTTATTTTTGCGCCACAACAAACTTAGTAACAATTAACAATATTATTACATGTTTGTCTTCGTCATTTCCCAACTTTAATGGCGTGCTAAAATCGAAAAAGCTGTAGACAAATTTCTCTTTGGGAATCGTTTTGAGATATTGAAAAAAAAAATACCTTTGGATAAAAAAGGTTTAAGGTTAAGGTTTTTATATTGCATTGTTATTAAATTAACTACACATTTTTATACCCTGTACCTATAGGTACAAAGGGTATACTAGATTTGTGCAATGTATGTAACGGCCAGAAGGAGGCGTGACAGACCCCAAGTTCTTTATACCAAAATGCTTATCATAACCTCGGGTAGCGAGGTAGCGTCCGTCCGTCTGTATGAACACCTAGATTTCGGAGACTATAAGATATATATGAAACTTTACCAGCTGGTGCGCATATTTCCTCTGAAGATGAAGTTTGTTGAATTATGTCAATATCTTTCCCCGTTCCCCCGCAGTAGATTTTCGCGGTTTTTAGCCACACCGTTTAATATTTTCATCCCGCGTTGTAGTTACATGCATCTGTGTGTAAAAAATTAACAAAATCGGACAAATACAGCAAAAGTTATAGTCAAAAATATACAAATTTCACCACCCCTTGCCAATAAACTGCGTCAATATTTGACTCTACGTAATTATGGTTACGAGTGACAATCACAATTTTTGGTAAGCTGATTCATGTGGCTCTAATGAACAAATCCACATCCAAATTTTATCAATGCGGTCCCCCCACCCCATCAACATATCAACTTGAAACTTACCCTATATACTTTAAATAACTTCTTTGACGTAACATTCGAGTTTCATCAAAATCGGTAAAAATTTACGGAACTTATAGGTATATATATTGAACCAATAAAAAATAAATTCCAATTGGAAAGTTCCTAGAAGGAATATGCAGGAAAAATTTTTTCGAGACAAAGGGTACAGGGTATTCCACTGTTAGGCAACGCCTCGACTGTACCACATTTTCCAAATTTTTTTGCATTTTTGAGTCACATTTGAGTCCCTGTTTATACTACTAAAATAAATAAAATACATTTTTTTTTTTGCAAATACCTCAAACAAATTTTTCGACTGTGTTTTCGATTTTAGCACACCATTTCACGACTTTAGTATTATGTTGGAAAAATTGGAAAATTGGAAAACTATTTTTTTTTAATTCAATTCATTTTTATTAGAATAACATTTAGAGATGGCATGTTGCTGCTCCGAACATATTTGTCTTGAAAAAGATAAACATTCTTTGTTTTTAGGCTCACATGATTGAAATATTGGGAAGGAGCTACACAATTTGAAATGTCGAAGTTTCGACCCGCCACTTCAGCCTTTGTAAAGAAAAAAACTTAGGTTCTACCACGCCTTCTTCTGCCAGTTACGAAAATTGCTCAAATCTATAGTACCCTTGACCCTACGGAGTACAGGGTGCAAAAAAAAGGCACACATTTACCCAAACAAAACTCAAACAATACGCATAGAAACACACACAATAAAACATAACCCAGCAGCACTAAAACAAAAGGCAAGGACGAACCGCCTCATAATGAAATGTCTTTATGCGGCGATTATCTGAGCATAACTCGCAATTAAATGTAGGCTCTAAGCTTAAATTTTTCTAGCTTTTCGGCTTATATTTTTTTTCCTCTACTGCGTATGTTTTTGGCATGAATATAATGTCATATATAAAATGACCAAGCTCTACGGCAGCAGCATGCAGAGATTTAAGGCAGTCCTTTGGGCAAGCCGCCCAAGAGGAGCGACTGTCATAAAGCACAAGGGATATCATGGCATATCAGGGCACATCATGCAACATCAGGCACATCAAATGGCTAGCCGGCGGCATTGTACAACACTGTTTGCTTCAAGTAGCAGCCGCATCTTTCATCCTGCTGCTCTAAGCACTCACTGCAATATGATGTTTCATATATGGTATATCTGACCAAAGGGATGCTGCAAAGCGGTGCTGAACCGGAGCGCAATGAAAGAGAGCAAATGCCTTTGAAAAGAACTTGGCAACAGTTGTTTATAAAAAGGGACTGTATTTTGTTGTAACCTGGATATAAGCGATTAACCTATTTAAAAAGAACCCAACAGCTCTTTTAAGCTATTAAAGTCGCCTTTAATAAAATTCTGTCAAAGATGGCGAATTCGTTCTTCGATTTTTTTAACTTTAATCTTAAATAAAAATAAAGTACAATAAATTAAATTGAATTGAATTCTAAAATTTGTTCTACAGGTAAGGTCAAAATCAGAAAATTTAATATGACTTCCTCATTTATAGGAATTGCCGATTTTTTATAGTTTTGTTTTTCTTAGTAAACTCACGCACATAAAATGTGATCTATCTCATTTATGAGCAAAGCGGAGGTCACTTGTAAATTAAAAAAAAAAACACAGCTTTACTAAAAACAAAAACTTCTTTTGAGTAGATAATTTTTGTTATTAATTTTTGGCGATGCAAAGCGGTGCTGAATGCGAATCCGAGGTCCATTTATCTCCATCTCGTCTGGGTTATTAATTTTAAGACTATGCACAGTCCTAATCATTTGCTAGGTAGCCCCTAAAGTTATGCTATGGTTTTGCAAAATCTGTACCATTTCACTAAGTTCTCATTATAAGGTCCTAATTACAAACAAATTTTTTCCAAGACTATAAAGGCTCAAAAAAGCGTGTTACCTGGCAGCAGATAAAGTTAGCTGTCTCATGGTAATATCTAGTCTAAATATTTTATTTGGATTTGTTTTGAAACCACATGTTTGGTACTCCCAATTTCACTTAAACGAATTTTTTATGTGATTCAAAACCGAATGTTTTGTTGCAAGAGAAATTAAAGCGAATTTTCAAATTAGGTTAAAAAATATACGCATTTTAAGCTGAAATAATTTTTTAAATATTCTTTACTATTCTTAGATTGTATTGATGTCAACTTAAAGTTAGATATTTATTGATAATTATATATTCAGCGCAGTGATAACCAGAGTAAGGGATATATCAGAGGATATCAAGAACAAAAAATGTGAAATTGGGAGCACGCAAAAACGAAGACGAATAAAATTTGTTCGTTTTCGTTTGTGGTTCCTTCGCTGCACTAACGTTCCACAGACTAGATCTAGACAAATTTGAAATGTAGGCACATGTATACCCCTCATGTCCCTCCGAATCTGTGGAAATTTTTTTTCCTTAATGTTTTTTACTTATGAAAAATCAGAACTACATTCGCAATGGCAATATTTCCGTAGCAGAAGCCGTTTGACAGCTAAGAAAGAGTTTTATTAGAGTAAAACCGATTATTTTAACACAAAAAGTTGCCTTTGACCAAATTGCTTCAAAAAATATATGAAATGACTCAAATTTTAACTTATTAGGGTGGAGGATGCCAAGCCGTTTGACGTTTCCAGATTGTAGATGCTCTTATAACCCAGCTCTTTATGATAAGGTATACAGACAGATTCAAGAAACATTGTTTTCACTAATTCCTATACTTACCTTAAAAATGTTTGGTAGGCAGGTGAAATTCAATTTAAGACATAAACATTGTGAAATGCATGTTTTGAATTTTCTACTGAAATTTCACAAAATTCAAAATCTTGTGAATATATTTATAATATATATATTATTCAACATTTTTAAGCTATCTTTCCGCTTGAGATTTCTCAAAGAAAGCGCGCAGCAAGAACGCAACCCATTGGTTCAAACAAGAACCAAAAGCACAAACGATTTCCAGCCCTGATATAGAACAAGTATGTATAGTATTATATTTATATACATAGTATATACAAATGTATTTTTTTGAAGGCTGGCCAAGCAAGAAAGTTGGCTTGTGGGATATACCCAGCTGGCTGTTTCATTTTAATTTTGCAAAAATTATTTTGGTATTATATCAAAGCTCATCAAATTTTCTGTGCCACAAAAAGTTAATAACATAAAGTTAAGTTCGTGTGTAATTGTGTGTGTGTTTGTGAGTATCTATGTGAGGAAATAGTCAACAGCAAGAAGCTCTGCGAATGATGCTGCCTGGCCTGATATATCCTGGCAGCTGGCCAACCAATGTTTATCCAACTATCAGTTTCCATGTGTTTGTTTCACTTTGTTGTAGTTATTGTAGTTCTGGGGTTTGTTTGTGGGGGACTGACTGTTTGCCATTTTTAAGCTGAACTGTAAATGAGATTTCGCACATTTTCTTTGCTCATCAATTCGGTTGCCTTTGGCTTTCAAATAGTAATTTTCCGTCCAGCTTTCAATTTTTGCTTTTGTGTCAATATGGGTCTGTGTTTACGTTTGTGTTTATGTCTATGCGTCTGTGATTACTGTCTCTATTCAAGCAATAAAAGGAACTCTCTTCCTTCAATGACACAAGTTCTGGGAAATCTTTGCAAATAGAGAATGAATTTCGATTTACCGCACTGTGCATTGCGTAAATCTGATTTTGAGCAAAACAAACAATTGGGTAATGAAGTATACCAAACACATAAAAATTAAAAGTTTGTATTATCGGCGAAATATTGAAATTGAGCTGATTCAAAATCATTTATTTGTATCACTTAGAACGGCTGTTCTTGCTGAGATAAATGCGTATTTGATTTCTTGCATTTACCTATACTATTTACCATTTACTTTAACTTTACATAAGATTTAAATAAGGAAAGCTTATTCTGCCTATTTGTACATACTTAAATGGAAATTCTGAACATGTAGGTAGACTTAATTATCAACGAAACTAACATCAACCAGCACTTTAGTCGGAAATTCCCGCTGGTATTTCGAGCTAATTAATGATGTCTATTCAAGTGTCAGTTTTTGACAAATATCACTTGATGGCCTGTCCTCTGTAATTTTCACTTAATCAATGCCAAACTAAACCATCTAAGCGTTAATTCTATCAATTTGTTGCTGTTGCATGTTGCTTAGTCAATTATGCTCAAATAGCTTTTGCTATGATTGATAAGATGACAGATAGACAGTTTCTAGCTCTAGTTTCAAATCTGAAAGATGAACTCCCATCAACAATCAACACTAACAAAGACAAGAGCAAAACATTTTAATTAACTCCACAGATTGGTAGAACGGGCAGATATGAAAGATTTGCATGTGCCAAAGGCTAACACACACACACACACACACACACACACACTTCGGATTATCTCTGAATTTCAAATAATTGGGGAAAGCATATTAAAAGACTTTGTTTGACAAAATAATTAATTGAAAGCTATTGTTTTTTTCAGTTTTAATTCAATTTTATTTATTTATTATTTTATATAGCAGCTGAAATTTAAAAATTATATTTACAATGTTAAGGTTATTTATATTAACTATTATTAAATCTAAGAAAAAGAGGAAAAACACTTTTTTAATTTTAAAAGCCTAATCAGTTTTTCGTCGGAGTTGGCAGCGCTAACACGTGTGTGGATGAGAAAAATTTTCTTCCGATTCAGAAGTTTCAAACATCCACGAATTAGCAACTCAATTAAAAGTAACAAAATCAATCAACCAAAATTAAAAGAACAATTGCGAAGGGCGGCATTGCTATGTCGCCGCGTCGGCATGAAAAAATGCTTAAGACAGATACTGGACAGCTCCCGAATGGTAACTCCAACTATTTCTCACCACTTCAAACTGTTAACGACACTGTCGAGAGCGATAATGATGGTACTGAACACATCGTCAAAAAAACCAAAAACTTATGTTCCTCCAATAACTGCTCTAAAATGCTCAGCGGATGACCTGCGCACTATTTGCAAAAAAATTAACTGTTGCAAATATTCAATAAAGAGAATTTCAATAGGAGTGAAACTGCATTGCGAGTTAATAAAAGATTATGAAGCAGCTTGTCTATTTATGAACGGAAAATATGAGTATTTTTCATACGCAAACAAAAATGATATGCCATTCAAAGCTCTGCTATTTGGAGTAGACTTAATGGATACGGACTTAATTAAATCCGCTCTCGTAGGTGCGGGTCTGCAATGCATCGATGTTAAATGTGTCCAGAGAAAGAGGCCCAATAACAGTGTTTTGGTTCTGTACGTTGTCTATTTTATCAAGAAAACTACCACTCTTAACGACCTAAGGAAAAATCACTCAGTCATAAACTACGTTAGAGTCAGATGGGAATATCAAAAACGCCATGGCAACAAAGTGACTCAATGTTACAATTGTCAAATGTTTGGACATGGTGCTAACCGTTGTGCCGTTAATGCATATTGTTCAAGATGTGCAGGTAACCACAAGACGTCTGATTGTCAAGAAAACTTGTCAGTTAAATGCGCTAATTGTAATGGTGCTCATATGTCTAACTTCCCTGAGTGCCCAAGCCGGAAAAATTACATTAGCTTCAGATCCCAGAATACAAACAAACGTATGGTATCCAGTTCCCGTACTTCAAAAATGCCACCTAATTTGCGAGATACCTCTGCTTTTCCTAGCCTTTCAAGACAAGATGCCCCAGGAAAACCCTCGCCAGCGATCAACTCGTGGGTTCGCCCACCTATTCAGAATAATAATAATCAAGATCTTTTTTCTGCAGGTGAAATTAAAAACATTACATTCGAACTAATAAATAAATTAAAAAATTGCAGGTCGAAAGCAGACCAGTTCGAGGTCATTACCTCATTAGCATGTAAATTTATATAATAATGTTAGCCCAATTAAAAATAGTAACTTGGAATGCCAGAGGCATTAGAGCAAAAAAGGATGAGCTATACAATTTTCTTCATCAAAAAAAGATTGACATTTGTCTTCTTACGGAGACTTGGTTAACCAGCGCTATTTCAATTAAAAACACAAATTTTCACTGTTATAGGAATGATAGATCAGTACTAAGGGGGGGAGGTGTAGCTCTAATTATCAGGAAAAATATCCGCCATACATTGCTACCCCTTCCTGATACAAAAGTTATTGAATCTATTGGCATTAACATTACAAATACAACTGGCATTCAGACTGCCTTGTATTGTTGTTACTTCCCAGGAGGGCGTGCTGACTCTGAAAGGAAACGACTGTTCACTTCCGACTTACGTAAATTGACAAGTATCAGTGCAAATTATGTGTTAGCTGGTGACTTTAACTGTCGACACCGCCTTTGGGGATGTTGTATAGCTAACTCTTATGGGAATATTCTCTATGATCTTTTAGATTCGTGCAATATGAACATTTTCTATCCCGTAGACCACTCCTATGTACCTGCTAGTAGTAGGAGCCAAGGTTCGACTCTTGACTTTTTTTATAACTAACCGTTCAGTACTACTATCAAACACAACAGTAATGAACAATTTGGGATCTGACCACCTACCCGTTCAAACCACTTTTCATACTTGTCTCAGTATTACCAACCCCTTTCGCTATGATTTAAGAAACGCAAACTGGAACCATTTCGCAAGGATTGTCAACCAACTACTGCCAAGTAATGATCTCATTACTATTAATAGCTCTGACGATATTGATCAGCTTATTTCGGACTTTAATGAAGTTATTGATGTTGCCAAACAAGAAAGCATTCCTAAAAAACCAATTCGCTTTGTCCCTAAGTCACTCCCTTCTAGTATACAAAACCTTATTAAACCCAGAAACCGTCACCGTCGCAATTGGCAGAGATATAGAAATATGGCTGACTTAGTACTATTTAAATGGCAAAATCAACTCATCTCTCATATGATTTTTCAATTCAGAAATGATTCTTGGAATAATTTTATATCATCATTATAAAGAAGAAACCAGCAGATATACCGATTAAGAATCAATGCTACTCGATATTCTACCCCCGATCAAAAAGCTAATCTAATAGCTCAAACGTTTTCTTCAAATCACTCCATATTTAATCATTTAAATGACCCAACCACTGCTGCTGAAGTCGCCAATAAGATTTCCCTGTTGGATTCAATTTCTCCCAGTATCCATGATTCGTACTTTGTTGGTCATGCTGTCATATCTAAAATCATTAAAGCCCTCAAATCTAGAAAGTCCCCTGGGCTGGACGGCATAGAGAACATATACTTAAAAGCTCTACCTCGCAAAGGAGTACAATTTCTTACAAGAGTCATGAATGAGGGCTTGCGCTTTAGCCACTTTAACAAGGCTTGGAAACTATCTAAAGTAATCCCTATTAGAAAAGCAAACAAACCTGAGGAGCTCCCTTCTTCGTATTGCCCTATAAGTCTACTGTCATCAACAGGCAAAATACTAGAAAAAATAATTAAAAATAAATTATTAATAATCATTGAAGATAGGGATATCTTTCCTGCGCAACAATTCGGATTTCGAATGGAGCATAGTACTCTGCACCCCCTTGTCAGAATTAAAAAACTAATTAAATCCAATTTTGCAAGATCCCAATCTACGGGTACGGTCCTCTTAGACATTAATCCTTTGTTCGGGCACTGTGCCTGGTGAAATAAGTACCAATCTACAGAATGCATTTAATGCCCTAGTTTCCTATTTTGCCAAGTGGAGGATTCAAATTAATTCGGATAAGACTCAGGCTGTTTTTTTTACAAGAAAGCGGAAAAGCTTATACCTCCCTCCTGTTCACATTAATCTTAGCTCCGTAGACATTAATTAATTAATATCTAGGAGTTATTTTGGATAATAAGCTCACTTTCAAAGAACACATTAATTACGCAATTAAAAAAGTTAATATGTTAATTAAAACTCTGTACCCTTTCATCAATAGAAACTCACGTTTAAGCATTGAAAACAAGCTATACCTGTTCAGATCTATTTTCCAATCAATTATTTTCTACGGGGCCCCAGTGTGGGCTGATGTTGCCATGGCATGTGAAATGCCACATTAGCAAATTACAAGTTGCTCAAAATAAGTTATTAAAAATGATATTTAATTTGCCCTGGCATCACTCCACGAGTGACTTACACCGTAAAGCCAACATAGAGTTTATTGATGAAAGAATTGCTCGATTACACAATAATTTTAGAAATAGATGTATTCATTCAACATATCGTATGCTCATATTAGTAGCATTGCTTAATACCTTATCTTAATATAGTTTTAAGTTAAATAATGCAGGGTTTTTTGCTAAATTTTTCCCCAAAATTATATTAAATTAAATTTAAAATTTTTTATTTGTTTTTTGTATGTAACGTAGTCTAAGCAGAAAAGGCTAATGAAAAGGCCTGTAACTCTTAATGTATTTTAAATATAAGAATCTCACACATTATAATATCAAATTAAAGAGAATAAAAATTAAAATTAAAATTAAAATTAAAAGCCTAAGAATTTCAACACTTTGTCATTTTATGATAGTAGTATAGTATGTTAATGGTATGATTAATTTTTTTTAAAAAACCTTCTTTTGAACACAATGAAGAATATTTATTTTTCTTAAAAAGGAATTTAGATTATTAGTGTCAATAATATTAATTTAATGTAATTTCATTTATTTCCATATTTCCAAAATAGCAATGTTATTATTTATTAACAAAGGGTCTAGCTGAATAAGGTACTGGAAACTGGTATTTTTTTTTTTTAATAATTTGATTTTTTTTTAACCAACCTATTTTCTTAAAAACAAACATGAAATTTTCCTATTTTTTTTTAAGTAAGTTCCTTAAATATGTCAATCACCATTTTTTTAAAACACGTGTTTGTCGACGATTTTTATTAAGTGTGAATATGAATTAAATCGATTTGGTGGAACAATGTTAAAAAAAAAGTTGGCGTACGTTAAAGTCGGGCGCGGACGACTTTGGGATACTCTGTACCACTGCTTGCAATAAGGTAAATTGCTTAAGAACATCAAAAGACATTTCATTGCCAAATTAGATTACGATACCTTCATAAACAACCAAAAACAGACGAATTTTTAGCCAAAAATATTTTTTTGACCGATTGTTCCTATGGGAGCTATATGATATAGTCAACCGATTTTAATTTAATTTAATACAGTGATTGGGTACTCTAAAAAACTTCTGAATGCCAAATTTGGTTACAATATCTTCATAAACAAACGAAACACAACGAATTTTGTACAAAAAACGATTTTTTGACCGATTGGTCCTATAGGAGTTATATGATATAGTCAACCGATTTTGATCAACAGTGATTGGGTAATCTAAAAAACTTTCAAATGCCGAATTTGAATACGATATCTTTATAAACAAATGAATTATCCATCTAAAACTTTGTGTTTTTTTCGAGGTCCTCTGAAACACACCTATGGGAGCTATATAATATAACCCCGATATCAATAAATAAAATAAACTTGTCTCCCCTGACAAGTTGGCGCATCTAATCTGAAAATTTGGTTGCTCTAGCTCTTAACATCTCTGAAGTCTAGGCGTTCATACAGACAGACGGACAGACGGACATGGGTAAATCGACTTCTCTATTCACCCTGATCATACTATAGGTAACTTTGGGGGGTCTCCGACGTCTCCTTCTGTATGTTACAAACATTTTCGGCTTGCACAAACTTAATATACTTAATATATAATGAAAATTTGTTAATGTTTAATCAATAATACAATTTTTTTGTCTTATCTATTTTTCACTGTAGATCCTTTAACATAATATAATATAATATTTTCTTAATGGATCAAATCGAAAAAAAATATATATTTGTTTTTTAATTTAAGAATTTATGACAAGTAAACTATCACTTAAAATTTTTTTATAGAATGTTATAGTTCTGTTGTTTAGATTGAGATACAGACTCAAATATGCGAGACTAACATTTCCGAAAATTTTTATATCATTTCCGTAAAGATAATAATACAACAGCTGTCATTCCAATTTCTTTCGGTTATTGCTTTGGTTTGTTAAAACATTTGAATCAGTTATCTTCCTGTTCAATATAAAGAATTGGAAATCAAAAAAAAATCGCCACTACAAAGAGAAGTACAAAACTAAGGGGCTTCGCCCCCTCAGAGCTTGGAAAGCCAACACTCGAAAGGCCTTCTATTTTCATTTCCACCATAATAGTCATATTTTTAATAATCTTTTATAGTTTTTATAAGATAGTTGTCTAAAATTTTGATAGGCTACCTATTTTAGTGTGGGTGTAAGCCGCGACATTCTGCTATGGAGGAACGCCTTCATCCACCCTCTTTTCACAGTATTTATAAAAACGAAAAACCACAATTTCATATGATATATTTTCATTAAGACTAAAGAAGTATTTATTATTAATTTATTTTTATTTATTAATTTATTTTACTTTATTTACTTTACTTCGATTCATAACTGTTTTTTTTTATACAATGTTTTCATTGTTGTTTCGGTCTATGGACTAGAATATTTTTCATGTACTCTAACAAGTAACGATAAACCTTATAAGATAAATAATTTTTAATATTTGTACGACTGTGATGTCGGTGAGGGGGTGGCCGCCCTAAAACGCACGGGACCATAAAAGTTTTCTTTTTATCTGCATATAGCACCTTAAAAATTAAAGAATATGTGTAAGTTTCTGATGAACGCGAAAAGATCTAATTTTTTACTTTTTCTTTTTTTTTTGGCTATATTGTTCTGAAAAGATCTCACATTTTGGACCTTCCAGATCGATTTATATAATATAAACTATTAACAAAAAGTATTGTTTAATATTGATTGGACTCACTGGAGCACAATCAATCCTGCTATTATTATTTATAAAATTTGCAGACTGTCCCAAATAAAAAAAAAATTGTGCTACATAAACTTTAAAAACTCATTTCTTACCAACCAAATTGGGGTTATAAAATTTTTATACCCTGTACCGTATGGTACAAAGAGTATATTGTGTTTGTGCAAGCCGAAAATGTATGTAACGTACAGAAGGAGAAGTTGTAGACCCCCAAAGTTACCTAAAGTATGATCAGAGTGACTAGAGAAGTCGATATACCCATGTCCGTCTGTCCGTCTGTCTGTCTGTCTGTCCGTCTGTCCGTCTGTCCGTATGAACTCCTAGATCTCAGAGATGGTAAGAGCTAGAGCAACCAAACTTTCAGATAAGATCCCTTATTAATCCATAGGAGACAAGTTTATTTTATTTTTTTGATATCGGGACTACATTATATAGCTCCCATAGGGGTGTTTCAGAGGACCTCGAAAAAAAGCAAAAGTTTTAGATGGATAATTCGTTTGTTTATGAAAATATCATAACCAAATTTGGTAATCGGAAGTTTTTTAGAAACCCACAGCATTGTACCAAATTTTATCAAAATCGGTTGACTATATCATATAGGTCCCATAGGATCGATCGGTCGAAAAATACGCTTTTTGTACAAAATTGGTTATGTTTCGTTTGTTTGTGAAAATATTGTAACCAAATTTGGCATTCAGAAGTTTTTAAGAGATTTTCAACACTGTACCAAATTTGATCAAAATCGGTTGACTATATCATATAGCTCCCATAGGATCGATCGGTCGAAAAATACGCTTTTTGTACAAAATTGGTTGTGTTTCGTTTGTTTGTGAAGATATTGTAACCAAATTTGGCATTCAGAAGTTTTTTAGAGATCTTCAACACTGTACCAAATTTTATCAAAATCGGTTGACTATATCATATAGCTCCCATAGGGCCGATCGGTCGAAAAAAAGTTTTTTATTAAAAATTCGTCTGTTTTTGGTTGTTTATGAAGGTATCATAATCTAATTTGGCAATCAAATGTCTTTTGGTGTTCGTAAGCAATTTACCGGATTTTATTGCAAGCAGTGGAACAGGGTATCCCAAAGTCGTCCGCGCCCGACTTTAACGTACGCCATCTTTTTTTCATATCTTAATACAATAACTTAAATATATAGAACTAACCTGAGAAAGTATGGTGACCCCTCAAAATTATCAAGGCTAAAAAAATTTTCGAATTTTTGACCTAATGAATTTTATTAGAATCTTGTCAAATATACTTATGTTATTTTTAAGTAGTACAGGTTTGTAAAATAAATCAATGCATTAAGTCCCAAGGAAAAGTTGAGAAAGCTCGGTTAAACACAAAGATAACATTTTAAATGGTTTTGTATGTATGTTTACTTGCAAACATTTTTTCTAAAATACCTATTTGCCTCAATCAGACTTTTTGTATTTGATGTCCTTAGAAAAACTCAAGGTTTTGAGGCAAGAGCAGAAAATGTAAGCCAAATATGAAAATGATGAAAAAATATCTTCCTGAAGAAGAAAACCAACAACAAGTTTTTACAAACACAAAAACACATCTACTATGTATGTCAACTTGCTTTTATGTTTGTGTACATACATGTGACTTTTGGATAAGGGGCGTGCAGTGAAGTGAACCCAATTGCTCTTGATGACATGTAGTGTATGCCAGTTCTATGCAGGGCGACAACTCTTCGGAAGCTCAGCCAATGACTTGCATATTGCAAACATCAAGAGCAATTTCATAACGTCAACAAAAAGATATGAGAGGCAACAAAAACAATATAAAGAAATAAAAATAAAAAGAAATACAAACGAAGCCCGATATTTGAATACCCTGCAGCCTTATGCAACAAAAATTTTGTCTCCTATCTATGGTAAAATGCAAATTTTAGCATTTACCTACGACGTTCCACTTCGCTTTCCGATCTGGATCTTGTATTCCAACAAGCAGTTTACAATGATGAGCTGCTTAATTAAGCCTCATAGGCTGTATCGAATAAATGTCAGCATTGTTTTGTTTAATCGGCTTACATTACACTACACTCAAAATTTTGTGGCATATATATTTTTAACAATATCTACGTATAATGAAAATTAAAATAAGTTTATTATTGGCTATACTAGAGATATCTTTTTTACATTTTTTGCATTTTGTGTTCACTAGTCCAACGGCAATCCTTGGTTAACATGAACACAGTATACATCTGCAGGTAGAAGTGGGAGGTATGAAATCAGTTCAATAAACTTTAAAAGGGAGGGATTCCTCCCAGGCCCGGAGTTTTCTCAGGGGCCCGCTGTAATTACTGTCGTACTGTTATGATTCAAGCTAAAGGTGTAAAATAGAGGGGACCGTCCGGACGGTTCATTTCCCCCGGGCCCGGATTTTCTCTCTACGGCCCTGGGTATATGTCTATAATAAAGGAATATGGCTTGCAAGGAAAAAGGGTAGTTTAAAACAAAAATCAACGTTTTTTATTAATAAGGTCAACCGAATCCTCTGGCTTATTTTGAATTGTTTGGTACAACTGTACCAAGTTTTGCTGTTTTTGTGAAATATTCTGACGATGTTACTGAGCAAATCTATATATCAATATAAATTCAGAAACTATTATATAGATTGCATAAAACTATAATACCCTTGACCGCATAGGGTTACAGGGTATAAATATGAAAAAAATCAAGCAAACTATAAATAAAACACAAAAACGTCATGCACATACACGCAGATATTACATAAGTGTGGCCATAAAATCAATAAAAATATCACATTACTTTTTTTTTTGTGTTTTTTTTTTATGATAGGGTTTGCGAACTGGGGATTGCACGCTGACATATGATTGATTTTCGTGCACATTTTTTGGCATGCGTCGGTCTTATACACACGCCTAAACACAAGGAAACATACATCACCCAGAAAAAAAATCTGTTCACAGTCCCGACATTGGAATACACTGCACTATTGTTTCAGTGAAAAGAAAATTTATTTTTCTTATGTATGTATTTTTTTATGTATTAGACTCACGTAAGTCTAACTAATAAATTCCGTGTCTCATATTGTTACAGCTTATAGTAGAGAGGTTCTTAAACTGATATGTTGACCATTCGATCTTGATTGGACACTTGACACTTTCTCAATTCCTGTCACGGAGTGGCAATGTGTCCAACTTTTCATTCATAATTCATAAATTTATTAAATAAATTAAAATATATTTTTAAACGATTTAGTATTATATACTTTGTCCAATATAATTTGATAAATATTATATATTCTTTCTCAACATGAAGAAAAATTGGTAACTTTAAAGGGTGTTTCTCAACCGGAGGAGTGTTCTTAGGGAGTAACAGCATACGAAAAATAAGCATATTTCGATAATACTTGGTATCTCTAGCTCTTACGATATCTTGGATATAAAGTGGGTAACTGCTTAAATGATCCAGTGTGCTTCTTGAACTTTAGAGCGTAATATCTCCTTACGTACATGTGATATTAATGTAGTTTAAACGGCGATTGGTAAGTAATTTTATAACAATTTGTTATTGAAAAGTGAAAGAAAACTAACTAATTAAAATTCAAAATCAAACAAAAACTTAAAAATTGCTTATCACAGCTTAATTGATCCACACTACTGAAAACTTAAATAAATAAATTTATTTATTATAGGTATGCTGAGCTGTTGCAGATGGAATATTTTAAATTTTGGAAATTTTTCTATCTATAATGTTTATAATTTGTTAAACTACAATTTACTATTTCAAACTTATTGTCCATTGCATATAGATGCGGAGATATAGCGCTCTACATCTGAAGGTATAACCCACTGCATGTGCTCATACATATCTTTTTTTAAAGCACTTATGTTCTGTCACGCCTTCTTCTGCCTTATAATTTTTTTTTTATAATAGCCTTAACCCTGTGCAAATGTAGGGTATTAAAAACGTTAGATGTCAGAGTTATGCACGAATATGTTGCATAACTTTAGGCGCTCCGAAAGCGTAAATTGCAATGCATAAAATACCGTTGACATATGCTACACCTGTGTGCGTGTATGTGCATGTCTAAAAATGAAAGCGACAAATTGAGAGAGGGAGAGCGACAGATTGGGGGAGAGTAAAATGCCAAGGTATTTGTGTATTCACCTAAGCGCTTTATAAAATGCTAGTCAACAAATTGAATTCAATAAGCGCCTCTCTCGTTTGATTTTTGTTGCCATGTATCAATTCTCTGCTAGGATTTCAAGCGACTTTTGTTTTATATGTGTGTGTGTGTGTGTGCGTATGTGGTTGTGTGTGCGGTTGTGTGTGTTTGTATCTGTATCTACTATGTCTATGGCTGTTTATTATGCATGGAACTGGGCGTGGCTGTGAACACCAGCTGCCTAGCCACGTCTGGTTTGTCTCTAAGCTTATTATGGATTTCATTTGCAGCTTATTGCAGTTCATTGAAGTTTACAGAAAGACATTAAATAAAGCTAAAATAAAAAGAATGTCGTTACCGGCATACCTAGCCATATAAGCAAAGATAATAAGCTAGTATCAATGAGTATTATATGAGCGTCTAGTAATCAGGATTTTGTAAATATTTCCAATTTATATGATATATGGCATGATTTTTGATAAACATTATGTTTTTTGAATCGCTGATTCCGAATCTGTAGTCCGATTCGTTGCATCACGTTAGGGGTATTGATTTTGAGCCTGCAGCTATAATTTTTCAGTACAATTTATTTATTGTAAACAGCCTACAAAGGCTCTAACCCAATACGTCATATACATAGAAAACTTAAACGCTACACACTATATATTTAGGGTGGCTGACGACTGTTTTTTTTTATTTTCGACACTTTTCATTTTTTTATCCTAATTTACATTTTAAAGACGTAATCAAAGAAAACACATTTTTATTTAGTGGCAAAGTGCCTTAAAATCTTTAGGACAAAATATTTAGTACTACAACATGAAAATGCAATCAAGGGATTTAAAAAAAGGAAAAACAAAACAGCACATACTATATATAAAAGGGTCAAATTTTGGTCTTGATATACATAGGTTTCTTTCTTCGAACTGCATCTACTCGTGTTTTCATTGAACAAGTGAAATGCAATTCATAAAAATAAATGTATTTGTGATTATTTGCACGATAAAATAAAAAAAAAAATATGTTTTTTTCACTTTTTTGAAGTTATTTCGAAAATCTCATATTTAGATTCAGTATTTAGACGCACTTTCCTTTCGATTTGTTTTTTTTTTTGTAGATCTAATCTTTTTTAAAAGTTTTGCCAAAATATATTTTCTGTTGAGAGTCAACTGAGAAAAACATGGCAGAGAAATTATGACTTTTTCGAAAGTGTATAATTTTTTTTTAAATAATTAAATCCCAGTAAATACGCATTGTGAATATTTATCCTCAGTTTCATAAAATCTTTAGGTGTTAAAAGCAGTGACGTCCAGCCTAAACCAGTTACAAGAACACGTTAGATCTTAAGAGGCGTTGTGCCGCATTTCCAGGGGAAATCTTGACCGTTTCACAGATTTTAGTGGATCCTTTGAAGTTATAGGAATCGTTCGTATCCTTGGCCTGTCTGAGGCCGTTTGCCTAGCTACAGTCTGCAGTTCAACTTCATTCCATTTTTTCGCAAGCTAGTCTTCAATTTCGTTGATGCTGGACTGTATGCTCTGCGCATCTAAGAATCTGGATCTCTGTCCCATATTGCCTTTACATTGGATGCATCTTCTATAGTATTTGTCTTGCAGTTGGTGCTACTGTGCAGCAAAAGTCATTTTAGAGCGAGTCTCATGCCGAATATATTAAATATGAAATTCCTCAGATGGGGAAGAACTTGCCACGCTTCGTCTATTACCAAAGTTGAAAAAAAATTTGAAAACATTAATTAGTTTCATCATCTTATACAAAATAACACGAAAACGTTAACACAACAAATTGATGATTCTGTTGGCAAGCGTCATCCAAAAGTTATACCCAAAGGCATGAGAAAATGACTTTTGAAAACTTATCTCATGTTTTAATAATGCCGGACTGCTCAATCAACATACAACTATATTATAAAGTTTTTAAACCCACAAAATAATAAAAAACTTTTTCGGTTTGTGCCACAAGCGCTGAACTTATTTTCACAAGCTTTCGAAATGACTTTTCAAGTAAATAGTTCAATGTAACATGACATTCATTTTATATATTTTCTCAAGGATTTGTATATGACATTGTTAAAATAGCTGACTTAAAAGTGTTAACGGCTCATGCATGAACTGATAAAATGTATATAAATATGTTTTACATATTTAAAAAGCTGATACAGAGATACATGGCAACCAACCAACCCAACAAACTCTCGACCTACATCGCTGAGCAGCAGATCAATGTTTAACAAATTGACTTAAATGAAAAAGAATGCCAAAAGCAAAAAAATATTAGCTTGTATTAGCAGCTATCAGATACACTATCTTTCATTGCCAGGGTTACTGTTCGTGCAAAAATCTGATATTTAAAAATTTAAAAGAATGGAGCAATTGTCACAAATGGTTCGACATTTTCAAGGACTAAAATGTATAAAAAATAAAGTGAAGACACTTCTGAAACGAAATTAAATATTGCCTTTAATAACTTTGGTATTGTAGCCATATCAAACAAACATACATATATGGACTTTAAAAAACAAAAACAAACAATTTTTTGTCTCAAAGCTTCCCATCCCATAAGGTTTGTTGCGTTTTCGACAATGCTTAACATTTTTTTTAAGCTACAAATAAAAATGTTGAAATAAAACATAATAGTTTTGAGAAAGGTAAGGTCAATAACTTTTCCAAAAGTTTGCCTTCTTAGCACACAATATAAATATTTAGTATAAACACAAGTCCGTCCTGTACTCAAGGAAAATCATTTATTTTTTCTTTGAATCCGATGAGATGAATACATTTTTTGCTTGGCATGTTTTATATATAATGGTTTAAGTGTAAATTATATTTAATTTTTGATCTGAATTTTAAGAGACATTGCCTTGACTTACATTTACAAAATTTTGTATTTTTGCACAGAATTTTTTTTGGACAAAAATTTCTACAGTTCAGGATATAAACAAATAAATATAACAATTTAAAAATAAATATATGTATATTTTGGGAATACGTTAAATACATTTGTAAATATCATTATAATTTTAAGTTGACCGTTCTACATGAGGGCCAAAAATGGCTTTCCAGTTGGTTCCGGCTGCTTAGACTGGGTTGCCGACTCCATATAACCAGACACTTGCAAATTAATAAAAATATATGTGTGTTATATATATGAATAACTGCATAATACATAGAAAAAAAATTTGTATTCAGACTTCCCTTAAAATATGATCCTGTTGATTATGAGGTGTCATTTGGGAGCACAAAAAGGTCCTCCATAGATTTTGACAATTCCAAAAATTAAACAAGAAATGTAAGTTCCTGCTGTTTTCATCAAATTTATACGATTGAAGTTTTAGTTTTATAAACAAAACATTCACTCTTATCAAATATTCTCAAAATTTTACTATGCACTAAAATTTCTCTTCTTTTTTTGATAACAAAATTTCTTACGTTTTTGTCAGGCTCTGTAAACATATTTTATTGTCTCAGGGTATGCAATAAATTTTGTAGCATATGAAATTTTTAACGATTGATTGAGTTTGAACCACAGCAACAAAGTTAGCAAAAGAAAAAACAAAGAAGAATGCGGCAGATAGACACACACAAATGTACTGTAGAGTGCAGGGGCGGATCAGGATGAAAAAATTGGGGGCTGTAAAAACTTTATTAAACATATAACTTCTGACTGAGTGGCATTACAAGAGAAATATTTCCGAAGTGTCCAAATTTGATTAGAAGTATTATATCTGTTTATTATTATTTAAAATTAATAACGCGAAATTGAAAATTGCACGTTACTTAAAAGTAAGCTGTAGTTACTATGGCCTTGTTTCTGTTATTTTCAAATGATTAAAATTTTTACAAAATGGATTATTCCAAAGAGGTAACGTGGGTGCATAAGATATCGCCTAAAACAGTTATCCAAGATGAGATATTTGTCTTTATGACGAAAAAATAAAGTACTAGCATTGGTACCATTTTTTCCTTATGACACTTTGAAAATTCAGAAAATCTTAAGAATTAAAGATTTAGTGTTGTAGTATGGCAACAGCATTACTTTTACCCTCTAACATTACATACATTATTTATGTTCTATGGCAGTGCATAATGGGCTAAATTGACAAATTTTTGGACCAATTGAGAAATGCTTGTACAGATGGGTTGATGGATTTGATAATGACAGCACGCATATTTGCACATAATTCTCAATCTATCTGGCCCATATAAGGGTACGGTGCGTATACGCACTTTTTTTTAAGTCATACAATTTCTAAATGTAGCTTCGAAATTTTGGAAAAAACAATGAATTTTTATTTTTAGACATAAATATAAGCCGGCTTAACAATAGTAATACAAACCTTTTGCAAAAAATATAAAAATAAAAAATTGAGCAAAACGTATTAAAAACATGTTGAAGATGACAAATTAAAGAATATTTTGACATATTGGGCAAAATTGGGAAAAACTTATTCTGGTTAATTTTTGTGTTTCTAAGGACAAAAGAAAAAAATTCTCAATAATTGCATTTAAGAAGAATTAAGTGATTACTTTATATCATTTTCGTTACAACTGCATCATTTTTTTTTAGTAAATTTTCTTAAATTTTTTCGTCTACTCAAAGGAATGTTGCACTTAATTAAATTTGATTTTAAGACTCGTAATTTTTTTGCGTGGAAAACCTGCTGATTTTTTTTCAGAGTTTGCAAGCTTATAAAAAAATTAGGGCTGTCAACACATTACTTTTAATTATAAAGTCGTATGAAAAATGAAAAAAGTCGTAAAAAATTGTCAATTTAGCTCAATGTGTCGTGGTGAAGTTAAGGGGAATGGGATAAAACTATAAACCTCTTGTGTAGATAAAAACCAAGGCAATTAAATTACATTAATTTTTTTGTACAACTTTTTTATCATCATTTTGTCTCAACCAATTCATCATGTAGCATCTTAAAAGTAAAGTCATTGATTTATTTATTTTTTTTATAAATTAAATATTAATCTGAAAAGAATATATTTTTAATAAAAAATATATACCAGATATTTTATAATAAGTGTTTTTAGTTGATTTATATTTTTATTGACTAATTTTGAGGTCGAAGCAGCAGAATATTAGCTGAAGAATTAGAAGTTAATTTAATGAGAGTTAGTCAGTCGAGCCTAGTTTACATTGAAAGCGATACGATGTTTTTTATCTATATACCTGTACATTAGTTATTAAGCTACATTGATTTTAAGAAAAAGCTTAGTTTACAATTTTACTCAGAATTTCAAGCACTAACTGATGTTATGGCAATATTAATGATACAACTGTTTAAAAAAGTTCAACAATGACAAGGTCAGGGGCAACGCCTTTTTCTCTTTCCCAAACGTTCATCACGCCAAATACCTTTTCAGGCCTTATAATCGGGCTCTGTAACTGCTTCGCTCTAGATCCGCTCCTGGCATTCCGTATGAGTATGTGTATTAGTGCGCATATGTATACTATAATAATAATAATATATGTACATATGTATGTACAACAGCAATGATTTAGCTCGATATTAAAGCTTTTTATCACTCCATTTTTATTTCAACACAGGTGGATTGGTAACCAAATAACCGCAAATACCGTTAATGGACGTTCAACATAACGGCACATAAACTTTGTGTCAAGCTTATAACGGTAAACGAAACACTGCAAGCAAAACAAGAAACAGCAAAAATTTTCAATGTGATGTTAACGTAATGAAAGCAAAGCATAAAAGTTGCGTCGCTGCCGCCGAAGCAAGTGAAAAAATGAAGTCCGTTATTTTGTATCCGTATGGACCGTTAACCGGTAGTAGCTGTTGCCGCATGTTGCATGCAAAAAACTTGGCCATAACAAGTGCAATTTATACAATTGTAAGTACTTTTACTTAATTATACAATTTTACAAATTAAAATAAATTGGTTGCGGTTGACACATGTCGACAGCAATATACACTGTAAGCTATTTACTTTCCAGAGTTTTCTTTCGATTTTAGCTTGGCGTGTACTAGTATATTGTCTGGAAATAATTATATAGTTATCTTGTGTCAAATTTTTATTTTCTATATGAAAAGTTTTAGTCTAGCAACTACTTTGTGACGAAGATACTTGAAGATTTGTATCACCGAATTTGCTCGTTACTAGGGTATTCATGCCTAATAATGTGAACACTCCAATTAGTTATTTGTAATAAAATCGAAGAACGCTCATATTTTATGCGAAAATATTTTTCGATTTCCAAACTCAAACCAAAAATTGCAGAAAAATTAAAATAAAATATTTAAAATTTAACATATAAAAAAAAAAAAATTTTAATTTCTTAAAAATTCTAAGTATCTACCATAAGCTTTAGTGAAATGTACTTATTTATTTAAAGGAAATAAAGCACAAATAAATAAATTGCAAAGGTTGTCAAGAACACTGTTTGGGATTCCGAATGTAATTCAGTTTTTTAAATAGTTTAAATTTGCTCATTATTGCATATTAATCCCGAAGTTCCCGACCGAGTTATTATGAAGATTATAACTTGAAAAATGTGGGAACTAACAATATAGTTGCTGAGTGAAAATGAAAAGCTAGAGGCTTGCACAACTCTCACATTCTATCGTCCTGATCATTCTGGCATAAGCTGAGGCTTTGACTTCATGTACCCCTTAGCTATTGAGTACAGAGTATAATGAAAATGTATGACAAAATGGTTGGTACAACCACACTTCAGTAAATTGCATCATAATTGCAAGGCTTTAGTGTTGTAAAGTGTTTTTTTTTTTTTTACCATAATTATAGCACAATTAATGAGAACAAGCAGAGTAAAAATTATAGCGCCAAAAATTTTCATTGCATACTTTCGGGGTGGCGCATAATTTTTACAGCACGCTGTTGGGAACAATGAGACAATAAAGGCAGTTACTGGAGCCATGTACTGTACAAATTGCAATTACTTGGCTCTAGTTATGGTTGGGCTTAAATTTATGTTAATGTCCAAATCGTGGCCAGCTTTTCACACACCACACACATTAAAACACATCAACCAGAGTTGTGGTGCACATGCATTTGTTGCAAGAAGATAGCAAAACAGTGCAGCCAAAATAACAATGGAACAACCCTAATAAACCTGCCAGCACTCTATGAAGAGTTTATAGATAATGTGGTACATAATGCAACAAATCGTTTTTTTTTTATATTCCATTGTTGTACAACGATCGAGATTATCAACACGAAAATAATAAATTTAGCACATTCAAGTGAGTTGCTTTTATGTTACCAAAAAATTTACTAATTTCTTGAACAAGTGTACCGGGTATTCCATTTCATATGCAAAACTTGGCTTAGATAAAAACCTTTATTTTTAGAAAAAATAGTACAGGGCATCCGTCTCGACTGATTCGAAATTTTTTTCATTTGTTTTAAAGTAGCCACCCATTTTACAGTTACTTTTGGCTGCAATTAGTGCCGCATTTTTATTGTAGTTAAGCAGCCGAGCGTGTCGAGCGTGTTTAGCATAAAGGACTCGGACTCACTACATTTAAATACTTAACATATAGGTACAGCTCTAACAAGGACACGTGCTCAGTGCCGGTTCATGCAGGCTGAGCATAATGAATGAGCCCCAACTTCAGCTGTAAACTCCAGCCCTAGTGCCAACTGTATCTGAAACACGCCATTTTGTATTTGTTTATCTTTGACGCTATTTTCTGTTTTTGTTTTTTTTTTAAGATCCCCCTGACACTTATGTAACCCCACGTAAGCATTTTACGGATTAATTAGCTCAACTTGCAGCTCCATACATTTCAATGTATACCTGCTGTTTGAAGCCTCTTAAATGTTGTAAAATATTTGCACTTCGCGGCTTAGTCAAGCATTTTATGCACATAAATTGAGTTCACACAAAAACATAATGAAACTGGGAGAAGGGACGTGCTTGGTGGATTTTATTACGAGGGCAGCTTGATAAAATGGCTGCTCTTTGAATTTCCCATTACTTCAAAATTTCAGTCATCTAGAAGTCAAAAAAGGGACTTAAGGGACATTGAGAAGTGGTTTATTGAATCCCAGCACAAAAGAGAGCCAAGGGTCTCTTCCATCATAACAATGCACGGAGCAGACATGTTCAGTCTCCATGGCTCAAAATTTTACAATAAACTGCTAACTCAATCAGTATTGCGATTATTTAATGTTTCCAAACCTGCAGAAATGGCCCAACGCAACGAGATTTGGGTAGATTGAAAAGATCATTACTAAAACAAACGCCCATAATAGAGAGTCATCAATCTTATGGTTTTTTTGATAAACCAGGCGTGAGTACTGTCAAGTTGCCGTATGTTTTTTATTCAGTTTTCATTGCCATTTCATCATGGAAAAACTTACACCCGAACAACGTTAACCAATCGCACAATTATATTACGAAAATTCGCGTTCTGTAAAGAATGTTTTTCGCGCGCTTAGGCCCTTTTATGGTCGCCATAATCGATCTACTGAGACCACTATTCGCCATACCATCAACAAATTTGACGCCCAACATTCATTATTGGATGACACTCGACCGAATAGACTCGTCCAGCGCGTAGTTTATGGGACAGTGGAATCATCGGTCCATATTTCTTCAAAAATGACGCTGGTCAGACCGTAACCGTCGCACCATGATAACGAATTATTTGCTACCTGAAATTGAAGCTCGAGATCTCGACGACATTTGGTTTCAATGGACATATTGTGGAGCCGATTCGGTGAACAATTAATTTCACGCTCCGGACCGGTGAATTGGCCTCCAAGATCGTGTGATATCACACCGTTAGACTTTTTCCTTTGGGGCTACGTAAAGCCTAAAGTGTTTGTGGATAATCCAGCTACGATTGAAGCATTAGAGGCCAAATTTACCCGTGTTATTCGCGAGATACTGCCGATTATGCTCGAACGCGTCATCGAAAATTGAAACCTCCGCTTGGACGAGCTACGGCGCAAAAGGGATTATTTTTAAAAAGTGAATGGCAAGAACGGTTCTTTCTATTGATAATAAAGATATTCCGATTCATTTGAAATTTTTGGGTTTTTTTTTTATTTTAAAAGAAAACCTTAAGATTGAAAAATATATAGTAAATAAATGAAGCTTTGCTAATAGAGTTTTACTGTATATCTTGTATTCAAAAAGTCATTGACTGAAACTTCCCTCGTATTTTATTTTTTATGTGCAACATTGCGTATACTTGTCATGCTTGCTAATGCTTATACATCTCTTTCTTACAGAATATATCACTCTTAATTGTCTTGATCTACTCGTGGCGCATCAATGTCAACATGCATAAATCTGCGGACCTTCAGGACGTCTACTATGGTAACTTTTAGTAATTAAGTACACACACACACACACATTCACCTACACATTCATACACAAGGTGACGATAAAGTAAGCCAAGCGTAACGTATACGTAATATACAAGTCATTTTAATAACTTAATTTAATGTTAACTCAGGGTATAATAAACAAGCAAATGTAGTTTGCATGCATGTGCATATATTAGTTTCCAAGATAAAATGGGTTCAAGCTGTTTTGAATGAGATAAAAATGTTCAGATGACAAAAAAGGGCTTCTAATTAGCAAAGGCTGGATGTTAAATTACTTTAATTTCTGAGAGGATTTCTTGCTTTTTACGGCGTTTTTTCTACAACTAAAATACAGAATCAAGCAATATTTTAAATAATTTGAATTTTTAAAGAAATGATCCAACTGTGCTTTGTTCGAACTGCAAAATAAAGATTAGGCTTGGTTTAATTTCTAGAATATGCAAAATATTCTGCTGATATAAAATTCCTTCACCATTTCCATTTTAATTATTATAGAAAATTCAATATTTGTATTCTTTAAGTATTTAGCGTTTGTTGAAATAATGTTCGAAATTATTGTTAAGTTTAATTAGGTCTATTGAATGGTTAGAATTCACGCACTGTTAAAAGTTAAAACTTAATGTATAAGTATATCGCCATGGTTCCACATCTTTCTACATCTTTAATGTTGCTTGTTTTTTCTCGAATTTCTTTCGCTTATATAATTTTTTGGAGTCTTTGCCTTTTTATACCCTGTCCCGTATGGTACAAAGGGTATATTGTGTTTGTGCAAGCCGAAAATGTATGTAACGTACAGAAGGAGAAGTCGGAGACCCCCCAAAGTTACCTAAAGTATGATCAGAGTGACTAGAGAAGTCGATATACCCATGTCCGTCTGTCCGTCTGTCCGTCTGACCGTCTGTCCGTCTGTCCGTATGAACGCCTAGATCTCAGAGATGGTAAGAGCTAGAGCAACCAAACTTTCAGATAAGATCCGTTATTTATCCATAGGAGACAAGTTTATTTTATTTTTTTGATATCGGGACTACAGCTATATAAGCTCCCATAGGGGTGTTTCAGAGGACCTCGAAAAAAAGCAAAAGTTTTAGATGGATAATTCGTTTGCTTATGAAGATATCATAACCAAATTTGGCAATCGGAAGTTTTTTAGAAACCCCCAGCACTGTACCAAATTTTATCAAAATCGGTTGACTATATCATATAGCTCCCATAGGACCAATCGGTCGAAAATTTGTTTTATGTACAAAATTCGTTGTGTTTCGTTTGTTTGTGAAGATATTGTAACCAAATTTGGCGTTAAGGAGTTTTTTAGAGTTCCCAAGCACTGTACCAAATTTGATCAAAATCGGTTGGCTATATCATATAGCTCCTATAGGACCAATCGGTCAAAAAATCGTTTTTTGTACAAAATTCGTTGCGTTTCGTTTGTTTGTGAAGATATTATAACCAAATTTGGCATTTATAAGTTTTTAAGAGTTCCCAAGCACTGTACCAAATTTGATCAAAATCGGTTGACTATATCATATAGCTCCCATAGTACCAATCGGTTTAAAAATCGTGTTTTGTACAAAATTCGTTGTGTTTCGTTTATTTGTGAACATACCGTAACCACATTTGGCATTAAGAAGTTTTTTAGAGTTCCCAAGCACTGTACCAAATTTTATCAAAATCGGTTGACTATATCATATAGCTCCCATAGGGCCGATCGGTCGAAAAAAGGTTTTTGATTAAAAATTCGTCTGTTTTTGGTTGTTTATGAAGGTATCATAATCTAATTTGGCAATCAAATGTCTTTTGGTGTTCTTAAGCAATTTACCGGATTTGATTGCAAGCAGTGGTACAGGGTATCCCAAAGTCGTCCGCGCCCGACTTTAACGTACGCCATCTTTTTTGTTTGTTGTGATGGTACCAGGTATCTCAGTTCTTGATTCATTAAATATACTTTTTTGCTTCTTGTAATATACTACTGTTTTCAAAAACTAAGATCCATTTTCAATTTAAAATTCTCCAGTTTATCAGATTTTAAATTTTATTTTTTTTTAAATTGGTGAATTTTACGTCTTTTAAGCTCAAAAGAAGCTCGTTTGGATGAAAAAATGAAGAGTTCTTGACTTAAAAAAAAATTGGTCCTATTTTTTGGACACAGTAGTATGACGTTTATATGTTTTGGCAGTAAAAAATCTATCGAGATGGGCTAAAAAAACTTTGGGTAATCTAGTGCAGTATTTCTTCACTTTTATAATTACTTCAAATGCTGATATAGACGCTTCTGGATCCAATTTTAATCAAGCTCATTCATCAACGAATGAGTCTCTTGGATTGACATTAAGTCCAACTATATTAATAGAACTGGTTGAGTTTCGCGATCCTGAACCAAGTATAATTATAGATATTTCAAATTGGAAAACGGGCTTGGATGTCAGATTATAAGTTTAAATTCCCATTTAAGCCAGACGCCAAAAGAAATTTCAAATTTCATAGACTAGCTATCTATCCAAACGATAGATTCTATCGATACGTAGAAGAAGCAGCGTACTGAAAGTTTTGTGTTCTTTTTATGCGAATGCGAAAGAAGAGGAAGTCACCAAAACTTGTTCTTCTTATTAAAAGAGGTTTTATAAACTGGAAAAGAAATGGATTCGTTTGCATATCATGCTACTTTGAAATATCATTAGAAAGCATAGGAGTGGCACTGATATTCCTGTTCATGAGATTATGGTGTAGTATCCCAAGTGGTCCAAAATAGATAGTTCCCAATGGCGAAACGGCCTTAGAACCGCCGCTCAGCTTTAGTGAGCAGGAGCTTGACCCAAAAACCGTCCATAAGCGCTACATATGGTACATTCAAAATGTATTCCATCATCACATTATAAACATACTTTTACTAAATACTTTTCTTCTTCATTTAAATAATAAAAGAAAAAACTAATAAATTTTCTGTTACTGCGGTAATTAATTAGATTTAGGAAGAAAATGCAAAACTCCAAAAGATTTATAATAATTTTGCAATTGAAGTTAAATGAAAATTTAAATACATTATTTGCTCCTAGTTTTTATAGTGCACAGCAAAATACCCTCCCGAAATAAATATCTGCCAGCGCCCTTGGTGACAATCCGTTTGTATTTAAAGTGCTTAAACCTTTTTTCCCAGATTTTTATCACTTTTCTTGTCAGGGATTTTTTTAGTTATCTAAATCTTATTCCCGGTGAATACATATGTGCTCTAGCTCTACTAACGTGTACTCATGCAATTTCATTGGTGTTTGGGAAGCATTATTATTTACACAATTTTCTAGAAAAACGGAAAGATTTCCATATCAATATTTATAACCGAATACCTTAAAACTTTTGGTCCGAGTAAATTCTCGTTTTATATTGAATTTATTTTCAAAATTACGCAGCTAACTAGAAATCTACAGCGAATTTAAAATTATTTTGTTAGATTGCATAATCATTGATATCATGGCACAACCCTTTTAGCTAGAGTAAATTTATTTTTTCCACACTCTTTATTTGCCTTTTTACCCATTTTCTTTTTGAATTCAAATACCTAAAGTTAAATCATGATTGAAAACATGGTTCATTTGTCTTACATTTCGCATTTTTCTTGTTTTTTTTGTTTATTTGATTGGATAACCCAAATTCACATGCGAACTGGCAGTGAAGTCTATTTAGTATTTTATTTTGCCTGCACAGCATTTAAAGAATATTTTTCTTCATGAAAAATGCTTTTCCAAAAGATGAAAGTTGTGGTGATTTTTTTTTCTACAGTACCCTGCAGCGAGCGTTTTGTAGTACATTTTCTTTATACTGAAAGTTTCCATATGATGAATAAATAAAAAGTTCACAAAATTGAAATACGGTTTAAAAAATTATAAATTTAATTTGATTTAGTTTTAGATCGTGAGAAGAGAAGTTTTCCGAAGAAGAAACTCAAGACTTAACAAGTATTTTTTGACTGAGTAAGTTACGAATAAAACGACTGACCGATTATTAGATACCATGTACCCTCACATAATAAGGCTTCATGTCAACAAACATATACGTTTTTATAGCGAATATAGCATAAAACAACACTTAAAATAAACAAAGTCGAGAGCGACTTTGAGATACCCAGTACGATTACAACAAATAAATAAATAAATGAACCGATTTCAATCCACCAAGAAGTGCTAAGAGACTCCAAAAAAACTGTCGATTGCCGAATTTGGTTACGATTTCTTCATTAACACACTAATTATGCCCTAAAAACCTTTTTTCGACTGATCGGTCCTATGTTAGCTATATGATATAGTCAACCGATTTCGGTGAAAAAAAAAACAAATTTGGTTACCATATCTTTATAAACAAACGATATCCAAAAAAATAAAATAAAATGGCTTCAATTGACATAAAAAAAGGATAAAATCCGAAAGTTTTGTTGATCTAGCAATCGCCATCTCTGAAATCTGATTATTCAAGCGAGCAGACAGGCAGACGTACAAACGGACATATTTACATCGATTTGTCACTCTGATCATAATCTTTTGGAGGTCTCCGACGTCTTGTTCTCTATGTTACAGGTCTTCACTGGAACTCAAATCGACTTAAGGTTGTGAGGAAAAACTTCTATCATTTCAGATACCCCTGCGTATGCTTTTGTCATGAAGGCGATTCGCTATATATAGTTCAGTTATAATGATGGTACTAATCAAAAGATTTTTTTACTCATTTATTTAAAATTGTATAAAACATATCGATTTGAAGTAGCCTATTGAGAGTTATTTGGGCATAGAAATTGGTGTAATAAGTGCAATAAAGTACAAAAATTATTCACATTACCTTTTTGTGTGAAGTTTAATCCAAATTCGTCCACTATTTCCTATAGCTACCATATAAAAATCGAAGCTATGTTCTCTTTTCAAAAGCGATACGAAAAAATGAATTGCGTATTGCGTGACCTTCTAGTTGTTTGATCATGAATATAAGATTCTGAGGCATACAAATCATCGAAAGAAAAGCTTATGTTCGTATCCCTTTTAAAAATATAAGGCAGACTTAATCTTATACTTAATATTAGTATACCCTGCACAAATATAAGGTAAAGTATGTTAAGTCTGCCGGCTGGGCGCATAAATTGTGTGACAGTAAAAAATGTGAGAGATTGAGAGAGAGAGAGCACATAGCCGCAAATCGCAACAAAAATGAAATCTACCTCTCGTGCCTATCCAAATGACGATTATTGCTGAGTTCATGAATATTTGCCAATTGTTTCTTTTCTCTCTCCCATTTTTACTGTTGACAAATTTAAGGCAATGATGCAAAAGGATGCAAATTTTAGTATATGATCAAATCATGAACAAAAAAAGTGATTTTGCAGTTGCCTGATGGGAGCTTGGCGAGTTCTTCAGAATCTACTTCTCTATGTTACATACTTCAGCACAAAATGAATATACCTTACACACGGGTTATATAAATACCTTTTATATACATATCTGTTCATACATGTACAAATAATTTCTCCTTTAGTTGTGACCATTTACACATACACAGTACACAAATTTCTTTGGTATATGCAAGCTGTCATTTTCACTTCTCATCTTTTCCAGGTGTGCAAATAGCATATTTTGCCATTATTGGTACACAAATGTCGATGATATTGTTGAGCATCGTTTTAATATTTGGTATTTGTAGGGTAAGTATCATATTTCATATTTCTCAGTACTATTGTAGTGTACTCTTATGCATAAATATCTTCGTAATTGTAATGCATGTTTGTGTTTGTGTGTCATTGTTTGATTAAGAGCTTGTGGCATTTTGCAAAATTTAACAAATTGTAGCCATACACATACATATTTATACACCTACATGCACATAAACGCACACAGATACACCAACACAAATAACTTGAAGTCAAATATGCGAAATTATGCGCATTTTGTGCCTGAAATGTTTACAGCAAAGCAAACAAAGCGCATTCAAATGTAAATGGCGCCCAACCAACCAACCATATACGAATATATATATATATATATACATATTAGACCTATATGGGACACATATATATTTTCATATATACCCGTACTTTCTATACCCACACACACGCGCTAATGGCAATACAATGATATGTCGGGAATGAGCAGGCGGCAAGGGTTGCCTCAAAAAATGCCATTGACAGTGGCTGAAATGTAGACAATTTGTCACACAATTGGGCCGAGCCTTTCCACGACTGACTGCCTCACGCTCTGACTCCCTGAATCCCTGACGGACCGGCTGACTGGCGGCGACACATGACAAAGATTACAACAACAAAACCAGATGAAGCAAGGACGCGGTAGCGCGTATTGTGTGGAATTTTTTAATTTCGACAAGGCAATAGAAACAAAAACATAGTACAAAAAAAACATAGCTAAAACAGAGAGCGAACTGTTCTAGTTGCCACCAAACATTTTGAATACTCTTCCGGAATAGTCCATAGTTCATACATCTTTTGGTGCAAGAAAAAGTCGTGAAAATATGTAGGTATATATAATAAAAAAAACAAAATTAGGTAACCCCAATTGTAAGAATTTTAATTTTTAACTTTTTTTTTATTTATAGTCTGTTTATTTGCGATGGGACAAATCTTTTACGTTAAAGAAAAGAAAAATTATTAATTTAATTGGTATTATAACTTTAACTGAGATGTCCATTATAAAATAAGCCTGATGGAAGAATCGATAGGGTGAAAACGTTTCAGTTGAGATCTTTGGGTTCAATTCTTTACAAGAGGTCCAAGTGTATGTACAATGTAACGTAGGGCTGTAGATCTCGTACGGACGAATTTTTATTGCGATTAAAACGCGGTTACAATTCATTTTAAAAATTTTTCTTGAAGTCCTTACATGCGGTTATACGAATAAACTTCTTTAATAAGTGTAAAAGGACACCCAATTTAAATATTTTTCGTTAAAACGAATTGATAAGATGACCATTAATGACGGATATAGACTTTTGGCTTAGGACCACCATATGAGTGCTGCACAAGTAACATTCTAGAGGCGAATTTGTGAGTTTTTCAGAATACATACGTCAGTAGTTATTTCACCAGAAATTAAATTAATTAAAAAATTAAATATGAACAATGCTGAACACAAAACATCTGGCAGCTAAAATTCATAGATTCAATAAAAAAATATTTTTTGTTTAACTAACCACTAGATGGCGCTGCATCACTTAAAATCGCCATTAAAAATTTGCATACTAAAGAATTCAAGCATGGATAATGGTTTTACTTGTACTAGTTTATGCAAATGAAGCTGCTGTCTTCAATTCCTTCAAGGCTTAATAGAAAATTCACTATGCTCTTATAAAGAGTATCGAAATAACGCGACGACACCGAAATGTACAAAATCTGTTTGTGTTTGTGTTAGAAATGTTTCCAAATTAATTGCAGTTTGCTTTTAGGCGATGAGCTTTGCTGGCAACATGAGCAACATAAGATCTTAATTAGGGCTCCAATCCACACATTTGCAATAAATATTCCAAATTTTTTATGTGCACATAAAAAATATATATGTACATCAATGCAATAAAAAGTGTTGAAGCAAATTGGCTTTTAAAGTGTAGAGCCCACAGATGTAACACAAGCAGCCGTGCCCCAGAAAACGAAAGAGCCCAACCGAACAATTTTATTCGGATTCGTTTTTGCGTCCTCCGGAAAACGAATTTTTTTGTTGATATTTTCCTATTTATTTTCGATAAATTCGTGTATTTTCCTTATTTTTTCGATAAATTCTCATGTTATGTCATACACGAACACAAAAAGACATTCGTTTTGGCTGTGCATGCTATTTCTTGGGTTGAGTCAGAAAAAAACATAATTCAAAATAATTGTCAATAAATATATAGCTTTAAGTTGGCATAAATACAATCGAAGAATATCACAGAATAATTAAAAAAATTATTTCAGTATAAAATGCGTATTTTTTTAAACCTATTTTAGTGATTCGTTTTAATTCCTCTTGCAACAAAACATTCGGTTTCCAACCACATGAAAATTCGGTTTGTTTTGAAAAATTAAAGATTACGTACTTTAAAGTCGGCCGCGGACGACTTTGGGATACCCTGTACCACTAAATGCAATTAAGCTCGATATATTGCTTAAGCACTCTAAAATACAATTGATTGCCAAAATTGAGTACGATATCTTCACAAACAAACGAAACACAACGAATTTTGTGAAAAAAAACGTTTTTTTGACCGATTGGTCCTATGGGGCCTATATGATATAGTCAACCGATTTTGATCAAATTTTTTACAGTGCTTGGGAACTATAAAAAACTTTGGAGCATCAAATTTGGTAACGATATCTTCATAAACAAATAAATTATTCATCTAAAACTTTTTGTTTTTTTCGAGGTTCTCTGAAACACCCCTATAGGAGCTATATAATATAACCCCGATTTCGAAAAAATAAAATATACTTGTCTCCCGTGGGATAATAAGGGATCTTATCTGAAAGTTTAGTTGCTCTAGCTCTTACCATCTCTGAGATCTAGGCGTTCATACAGACGGACGGACGGACAGACGGACGGTAGCTTTGGGGGATCTCCGAAGTCTCCTTCTGTATGTTAGATACATTTTCGGCTTGCACAAACTTAATATACCCTTTGTACCATACGGTACAGGGTATAAAAAAACAAGAAATATTTTCGTCAGAAATTTTTATTAAACAAACAACTTGCTTGTACATATATATTATATACATATTATGGTGCTGTTCGGAGGATACCCTTCTCTAAAGCGAACGATCACTGACTGTTGTGAGACTCTATTATTTAAAGACGATTTCAAGTCGAAAAAAGGCTCTATTTTTTTTTTTAAATATTCTCCATAAAATTCAATTACTACCGCCTTAGCCTAAACCAATTTTCAAAACACTTTTTTGGCTCTAATTGAGTTACCTCCAAAACATACATTTCTTCGGGGGCCGAAAAAAGCTGACCACCGCGAACTACTTTTGTAGGAATCGGTTAGCCCTCAAAGACCCATACTGTGGTTTGTGGATTATTTTCAGGCTCATAGGCACAAATCCAAGATTCGTCACCTGTTACGATCTTGTCAACGTCTTTTGAAGAGCCGCGATTGTATTTCTTTCTTTTGAGCGATCATCAAGTTATGTGGTGACCACCGCGAAAAAAGCCCAAAAGAAACTAATGCCCACGTACCGTGACCGTATTCTACAACCCAGAGTTTTACTGTGGCGTAATATGGGTTCACCAAAAATCGTATGAAGTTGATCATTGCACTCTTGTAGAGAAAGTTCACGTCCGCAGCCCTAATAAATGATGTCACGAAAATGTCCGCGGTTCAATGCCATTTTTTTGTTGAGGCAAGATTTACAAGCCAACAACGTTATTATGCTAAAAAAATTCGAACCTTTAGATGAATCTGTCAGATAGCCATAATATTTGTGCAATTGACATTCAGTTCAAACATATAAACCTCCCGTTTGATACACAGTGATCGGGTAAAAAATAGACCTATTATTGTGAAAAAAGATTGGCACAAAAATAATTAAATCTTTGATAATATAAAACTCAACTTCAAAACTAATTGATATCTATTGCGGACCACTTCACCATTTCAATGAATGAACCCTACTAAAAACTTTTAAGCAATTACATTTTATAAACTGAATCAATGTAAGAGAAACAAAACTTTTTCTGACGCTTTAATTAGCGAATTAGTGCAAAAAATTAAACTTTTTTGAAAGCAGTATTCTTTTCAATTTGTTAGTTTCTTTCTTAAACGATTAAATAAGTTTCTCTTATGTGGTAGCTTACAACTTGGTTGCGTCCTTCAGGTGCGAGTGAACTTGAGTTCTGTGGAGAATGACATTGTGGCCTGAAAAAAGCAAGACGAAATAAAATCAACTATCTATGGAACTCCTTGAAAAGGAATATGAAAAACTAAAGCACATGCTCGCAAAGTTATCCTAGCAAAATTAAATATTCAAGCCCATTAGATTCACCCCAGACAACACTGGTTAATGGCTTCTAATTAATTAATATTAACAATGTTTAACGACTTCTAATTACTTAACATTAATATTTAAAGATGCATTTATTTATGATGATCCTTAAACTATTTAATGCATTCGTTGTCACAATTAAAACCCCAACGATTTCAATAAAAAAATTTTAAACAAAATAAAATTGAATCATCTTTTCAGTGAACAAAAATTTAAATTAAAATAATAATAATAATAATATTATTTACTCAATAGTGGATATTAATGCCCCGAATTTGCTATAAGCAAAAATTTCAAATTACAAAAAATTAAATTAATTAAATAAATGATACTCTTCAGGCTGTGTTTAGCGATACATGATCATGGGCCAGGCGGTGGAGCATTCAGTTAAAGGGTGATGAATCGATAATTATCCCTTATGCTAGTTAAAAACTCCCACCCTTACCTGGGGGGCATGCATTGAATGTTGGTAAGATTATGTCCGTGTAATATCCTTGAGGTGCTTGTATAAAATTAGGAAAGAGGCAGGTGCAAGCTTTCTTTAGACAACAAAGTTCTGCTCTACAAAAGCATTGCGGTGCCAACTTGGACATTTGGCATCCAGTGCGGGGCTCTGTTGTCAGATGTCATATGCACAAAATCCATGTCATGCAAAATCATCGTGACCTTGACATCCCTTTCGGCGGTGATGTTTTCAATAGCCTCAGCATCCGCCACGCATAAAGCCTTCGATACCACCCTAACTCATTTGCCCATGCTCTTGCCGGGAATCAGCCAAGAAAACGCTTAAAAGATTGTATCTTTGCTATTTAATGAAAAGATTAGTTTTTTATTAGAAATTCATTATGATGTTTGGGCCTTGCCATTATAGGTGAAATACAACTTCATTTCAAGATTCGATCCTTGTCAGGTAATCTTTGATGACTTTCCGGCACATATATTGGGTAATGCTCGCCCACAACTTGACATATGTTGGTTTTCAGAGCGTTAAAAGTTCAAAGATTGTTCGCATAGAAGAACCAAAAAAAAAAGTGCAACTCGCACGATCTTGGTCGCTCACACATCACATCATCGAATCGAGAAATTACACGTCCTGGAAATTTATCTGCCATAAAACCAAAACGATTCGTGTTGTGTGAATCGTGGCACCTCCTTGTTGGACATGCTGGAGTCCATATCTTCAATTTCATGCCAAAAAAAAATCGGTAGCCATTGGGTTTGAGTCACACCGTCGTCATTTTGTTTCCAAAAAAGAACGGGCTAATCATGCCACCAGACCAAACGACACACCATACAGTGAATTTTGGCAGATGTAATGGTCTATCAGCAGTCACCCGAGGGCTTTCTCTGCCACAGATTCGCAAATTTTGCGTATTAACATACCCACTGAATGAAAAGTTAGCCTCATCGCTGAAGAAAATTCGATGCGAAAAATCATCGCCCCAACTCTATTTTTCAAGCACTCAATTGGCTTACGATCCACGCCGTTAGTTATAAGAATGGACGTTTAAGATGCAAAATGCGCCACATAGGAAAGGCCCAAGAGATTTGCGCGTCGATAAATTCGGATCATCTTCGACGGGGAACTACAAGCCTATGTTGACTCAATAAGTTTGTGGAATAAATCTGCCAACAGTTTATGACGAAGAAGAGTCTTAGGAAATATGCTAGAACAATATATCGAGGTATGGGAATAGGATGCCAACTAAATCTTTAAACTGCGGATACATAAAATAAAGTCATTTAATATGTTTCTAAATCCATAAATCTTGACAAAATTTCAAAAATTTTTAAAATTTACGGAAACAATATTTCATAAGGTAGTTTTTAAAAAAATTAAAAATGGGTTTTTTTCTTTTTTGGGTTCCACCCATTTCAACAATTTTCGACACAGTGACGTGACGTAAAAAATAGTTTTATTATAAAAAGATAATCACATATTGGTTTACACTGAATATTTGGGATGACACCGAAAAAAAACATTTTCTAAAATTCCAATTCTCCGTTCCACTGACACCCCTTCGAAACGGTTACAAAATACATTTGATCAAAATCATCAATAAAACAAATTTTATATATAGTACCTAAATATTTTTTCGTATTTAAAAAAAAAAAATTTTTTAATTTGCAAAAAAATAATAATAAAGTTGTGCAACTTTAAATGCATAACATACATAACAAATAAAAAAAAAATTATAATAAATTCAAATCAAATTTTTTTAGCCATTTATTAGAGCGAAAAGTTGCAAGCAAACATTTCAAATAATATAATATATAAAAAAAAAATGTCCAAATAAAAATTTCTGAAAAATATGCGGTTAAAAGTGTCAGCAGCAGCACACTAAAATGGCGCACGCGAATAAACGATCCAAAAAAAAATCCAATCAAGGGTTTACACATTGCTGAGATAAATTACTGCACACGTACACACACACACACACACACACATACCAAGTTGCCACACTCCCCGATATCTACCCACAAACCAGCATATGCCATAAAATGTTTTATTGTACACCGGCAGATGCCATGAAATCAATACCGCCATTTTATATTGTTTGCCAGAGGTGAAAAAATATTTTTCTCTTTTTTGGTAACTTGAATTTCTAAAAACGCGCAAAATGCTTTTTTCCAGCTTAACTTGCCATTATTCTTTCTCAGTTTCATTTGAACTTTTTCTCGTTTAGGAAAATCCTGGCCTAATTGTACCCTGGATAATTGGCTATATTACATTCATGGCCTTGGAAGCTGTTGCCATGGTTTATTCAAATGTCTTACGCGATCATGTAAACAAGGTAAGTGTATGCCCAATGCGGTGTATATAAAGTATCTAATTCCTCAGTGAGTCTGCCCAGGTATGGGAATTGTTTTGCAGCTTAATAAATATTTAAGATACTTGGCCTAGAGCCATTTGTTTAATGAAAAAGAATCAGTTGCATACCCCGCGGCGCCTTGGCTTTTGTTGACATCAATAGTTTAAGACAGAGAGGCATAAATCAATTGGAAACAAAACAAAGCAGACCAAAGACAAACAAACAAATAAATTACAAAAAGCCGACAAAAGACAACAACAAAACAGAAAACAAAAAAAAGACAAAAAACAAAAGAGAAACAAACGGTTCAAATCCGTTACATATGTATGTACAATAAGTGTTTTATATGCAAAACGGTTACAAAAGAAATTGACTTTGAGCGGAACTCAACGGCAGTTGAATGCTTTGCATAAAAGCGAAAAAATCAAATGAATGCTTTGAAGATAGGATGAATAAAGAGCAGAAGAACTGAAAAACAAAATAGGCAAACGTTTAGCTGAGACTGGGTCAAGAGACTTATAGCCATGTGCAGCTATAGACCGCCGTTATTTCGTCAATTACTACCCGAAGAAACCGAGAAGGAGTATTGTATCAAATTACCAAGTCACAGTGAAAAGCCATGTTTAGCATCCCTGGTTTAGGTTAATAATAATAATAAAACAGGCTCACAAAAAGAAGTGTTGTCAACTTTACAGGTGACTGGGCTATCCACATGGATTTTAAGCCGCTGCATCAGAATACGAGGTCAAAAAACACCAACATCCAAGGCTTCTGTGATAAACGCTAAAAGATCTTTTTCAACGATGTTTTTGAAAAAAAAACACCATCCTTAAAGATGAGGCGAAGGAAATTTGAGAGACGGTCTCAAAAGAAGCCTGGCTAATTCAAAATACTCTCCACACAAGATGACTCCTCAATTAATTGACCTCAGGGAATTCTTGCGAAAACAAAAATTATATTCAAAGCCACCCCTGAGGCGTGTTCAAATTAATTACAAATTTTTTTTTCTTTTATACTTGTTTATTTTTAATCTGTCTAAAGGACATTCAACGGATTTCATAATCACATAATCCAATGATCTAATCAAATATAACACTAAGCAGACTTAGTTTTAATTTAGAATCAATGGGGAAGGTCTAGTACATGATATCTCTTCAATCGTCTAATATCTGGGCTACTATCTACTGAGTTTATAGGTAATGAGTTTTCATGAAAATTAAAAAATTACTAACTTACCAGAGTGCCCTGACAATATTTCTGAGTGTACTTGATTGGTATCTTTGAAGTATCATAAATATTTTTTTTAATGTACTTTTATTTACAATCTGACAGTTTTAATAAATATCAAAGTTTATGAATATAAGAAAAATTTCAGCATGGATTGTGCTCTAATGAGTGCGATCAATGTACAACAATACTATTTACTGACTGCCAAATATACAAATCGATCTAGAAGGTCTAAAATTTGAAGTTTCAGGTAACATACATAAGGAATGTTTAGATCTTTGTGTATTTCGTGCAGGAGCTCCTGCAATGTTTCATATTTAATTTTAATATTTTAAATTAGGAATTGTTATACAAATACTCAAACACAGCTGAGATTCAACCTTTTTATTTTTGTAACATGCTGCTTCAGGGCACCGTATAACCCTGTTCATGTAGAACTTGGTACCGCAATTGTAACTGAACTTGCACACACACCCATTCGCACACACATGGAGTCAAAGGAAGACAAAACGCGTTGTACTTAATGTAAAACAAGGACACATATACTAACACCCTGACGACACATAGGCAAAAACACTTTCCAACACTGACACAGAGACAACAGAAAAATTCATGTTTACACATGTGTCTGTATGTAACATGCATAAAAACCAGCATGACTGCGCCATTTTTTTATATTTTTTTTTTTAAGAATAAACTCCTACGCCCAACCCTCAAAACCACCAAATTTACCCACTCAGTTTTTATTGTATATGGCTGTGACATTTGTTTTTGTGTTCTATTTTCTTTTGCGGTTTTTCTATTACAACGATACACAAGGTATATATGTTTTGTCACAGCCTTTGTTTCGGTAGTTTGTTTTCGAGATACTCCTTGCTTAAAAAATTGTCGCCTCATGCATAATTTATTGCAGTGTTGTAAAGGTAAAAATTCTTCGTTCTTTCCCTTTTTCAACAAAACTTTCGCGTTGACATCGTACATATTTTTTGTACCGGTTTTGTGTTTTTTTTATTTTTTTGACAGTTTCTGGCAGCTTTAATGAGTTTAACTTTCATTTGCATGCCATTCACTGCCGTTCACTTGTCGAAACTTGTTCGGACAAAGAGAGCGAGAGCAGCATTGTAATGGCTGTGGGGCAGGATGCTTGAAATGCTGTTTAGTATTTAAGGAGCACTTTGTACAACTTTGGCCACACTTTTAGTTCGGTTGTTAGCAGCTCTGTGTACACCTGTGCAGTAAACTACTTTTATTTAATACAGGGTCTTTCAAACGCTGATAATTTGAAGTATGTAAAGTGATAGTACTACGATTTCTTTTTAGGTTGACTACATTTTGGCCATAAACAAGGACAATGAAAATAGTCATAAAAAATAGGCAACCGCTTTCCCTTTTACTCGCACTAGAGTTCTTGAGAACGGCATTCATTTTACTCTCCTGAGTGATCAGATAAATTTAGACTGAAGAACCCCTGAAACAAACATACCTAATAAATCAGCAGAACAGAATATGATTGTAGTCAAAGATCAATTTAAAAATTGCATTTGAGAAAATATGAGACGGTGCACGACAGTGATTTGTGGATATTCCCAGAAGGATGGGCTATACTTTTAATGATTCATTTGTAGTAACTTTTTACAATAAAGTTGAATTTTCATCAAAAAAGCAGCGAGAGCTAATTAATATTGAAAATATAAGATTAAGAGAAAATGTACATTCTAATAACTATTAAAAAAAAAAAAGATATCGAGTCGTGCTCTACCAGTTAATTTAAGAACATTTAAATTTACAACATTTGTTTTAAATGTAATGCACTTGGAAGACCCTATATAAAAACAATTACATACAATTAAATATGCCACATTTTATTAAATAACCTTATATTTCTTTCATCCCTAGCAATTCGATGCAATGTGCAAGGCCGAGGTTGCTTTTTTCATAGTTCGCGCTTTCATCAATGTAAGTATGTGTGTGTGTGTGGCTATATGTGAGCATATGTGTGTATAAATATGTATGTTCGATTATAAGCCGGTTTAAGCTTTTTTCCACATGAAAAACATCAAAATGGAAAAACAACAAAGAAGCCAGCAAATCTGTGTATGCCATGAAATACTATGTCCTTTAGGATATAAAAAACATGTGGACTACAAAGTATATAGTATATATTTTAGTTTCTTTTGTGATCAGGATTAGTTATGTATGTTATGTAGCTTAGAAAACAAAGGCCCAAGCGAACCATCGACTAGAGATACAAGAAAAAAAAGTCAACCTAATAGATTCTGCAAGTTTCAATTTTAAACAATTTAGCCATCCATAGTCAAGAACACCTGAATTTAAAATACCTTGCACTTTCATTCAGATTTTCATAATATTGAAACGATTTCAATGATCTATGAAAACAAGTGCGCAATTTTTTGAGGCAAGTTTCCACATTTCCACGTGGAAACGTTACTGAAGATTGGGACCATTATTACTAACAGGGGGTTAGTAATAAAGAAAGTGACTAGTTTAACATTTATGCATTTTACTTTCGCAGTTTTCCATGGATTTAAATACAATTATATCAGTGCACGTGTAATTTGAGAAGGTTAAGAATGATTTCAAGAACAACTGCGCCAGATTTTAGATCGCTTCTAAGACAGAAATTCTACTTTTGAGAGTGTTTAGAATTATTTGAAGAAATTACTCTCAAAGATTATTTCGTGCTCATTGCAAAAATGCTTTATCTGATGCAGAGCTTGAAAGTATTTTATTCTTTAGGTTGTACCGGTTGACCCTGGGGGGCTTCAGAAAACAAAAAATAGCTTATTAATTCCAGAATGAAACAATCTTGATTTGAGAAAATTCAAACTTAAAAAGATGGCGTACATTAAAGTCGGGCGCGGTCGACTTTGGGATACCCTGTACCACTGCTTGCAATAAAATCCGGTATATTGCTTAAGAACACCAAAAGACATTTGATTGCCAAATTAGATTACGATACCTTCATAAACAACCAAAAACAGACGAATTTTGAACCAAAAATGTTTTTTTGACCGATCGTTCCTATAGTCAACCGATTTTGATAAAATTTGGTACAGTATTGAAGATCTCTAAAAAAACCAATTTCGTTACAATATCTTTACAAACAAACGAAACAACGAATTTTGTACAAAAAACGTTTTTTTGAACGATTGGTCCTATGGGAGCTATATGATATAGTCAACCGATTTTGATCAAATTTGGTACAGTGCTTAGGAACTATAAAAAATGCCAAATTTGGTTACGATATCTTCACAAACAAACGAATTAAACTTGTCTCCCCTGACATAATAGCGCATCTATTCTGAAAATTTGGTTGCTCTAGCTCTCACCATCTCTGAGATCTAGGCGTTCATACAGACAGACGGACAGACGGACATGGGTATATCGACTTCTCTAGTCACCATAGTCACACCATAGTCATCATACTTTAGGTAACTTTGGGGGTTCTCCGACGTTTCCTTCTGTATGTTAGATACATTTTCGGCTTGCACAAACTTAATATACCCTTTGTACCATACGGTACAGGGTATAATAAGATTAGAGTTCTGAGTGTACTTAACAGATAACCGTTCTTAAGCTACAACACGGTGAGACAGAAATAGGAGGCTTACGCGCGATAGGAATTAGTCCTTTGGCGTTGCACTCTTGACGCTGCTTCTGTTGACATGTCAATTGTAGAAGATAATGCTGTACCTTGATTCTGTACCGAATTTTACGTTCTACATTCTTCTTCTTATGTCCTGTTACTCCTAGTGGAGCATAGGGCCATCGTGAATTGTTTCCATTGATCCCGGTTGTGAGCTACAGCTTTTAGTTCACCCCAGGTCTTTCCGCTATCTTCAACTTCACTTTGCAGAGCTTTTCGCCAAGATGTCTGCTTCCTTGTAGATTTCTGTCCAGTGCTTGTCTGCATATTTCGTTTGGCTGTTTTTGAAGGGTATGGCCCACCCACCGCCATTTCCTAAGTTTAATTTCATTGGCGATAATACAACATTCGGCCACCAGATTTTCAAGATTCTTCGCAGACAGTTTTTAATAAAGACTTGAATCTTATGGGTTAGATATAAGATATAAAAAATAAATCTAAAGACGGCGTACCTTAGGGTGGGGGGCAGACGACTGTACCACCACCATGCAATTTAGTCCGAAATATTGCTTAAGAACTCCAAAAGATAATTTATTGTCGAATTAAGATACGATACTTCTTATAAACAAACAAAAGACAGTCGAAATTTTTTTCAGTCGATCGGTCCTATGGAGCTATTTGATATAGTCAACCGATATTGAACAAATTTGACACAGTACTTGGGAGCTCTGAAAAACTTCCGAATGCCAAATTGGGTCAAACAATATTCGGTTATAATTAATGGCTTGATAAAAAATGGGAATTTTGCAAAAAAAAAAATGTTATTATTAAAATCGAAGAGGTCGACGTGAATAGTGCCCGTTTTAAATTTTTTCGCCCCAAAGTTTCTTTCACGAGCGCCAAAATAAATTAAAAAAAAAAATTTTGTATAAATTCTGCAACTTAGCGGTCTTTACAGATAACCAAAGCAAAAATTTTATGTTCCAATATTATCGCAAATTACCGAAGGAGGGATAAAAACGTTTATCGTTGTAGGCAACAGAAATATCGATTAAATATTTTACTAAATAACAATTTTTTTTCTACGTACTATCAATTTTAATAACAGCTCCAACCAACAAGCTTATTAAAAAAACATTCCAACCTTGCGACACCTTTCTCCCAAAGCATTAACTGCTCAGTTTTTTGATGACGTAATGCATTTTGAAAGGTCAACTTGCCAAGAAATACTAATCCGATGGTCACTGCCATTAGGCTTAACATTGCCATGGTTTTAAGCGTCTTGTCTCTTAAGCGTCCCATTTTATGTCGACAAAACAGTGCAAAAATACGGAGCACAAAGTACATGGAATATGTGCAGAGCCAGGGCAACATATGAGCAGGAGATACCTATTAATAAACCCAAAGATTAAAAAACAAAACAAGATTACGTTTTTTGACTGTCTAGTCAACTTACAAAAATTGTTGCATAAAGCAACGTAATCCAAGCATTGATGACTATAAAGGAACCAAAATTGCTTAATTGGTGAGACACCTGGAACGGCAGTACATAGAAACGCTGGTTGTGCCACATGGTAGTACTCTTGGGAACCGTTCCAAGGAATCTGCTAAAAAAAATGCACACGCTTTGAAGCTAAAATATTCAAAGATTTTTAGCGCTGTTAGGTGGACTTTGGAACTATGCTTACCGTGCCAAGGAGACTGATGCCAAATAGCAGCCAATATAGATAGTTATAACACTTGGGATCACATTTGCTGCATGCGACGATATCTTGTGAAAATCTTTCTAAAAGAATCTTATATGAGGTGTGTTCCTTGCAGCCATCGAATTTTCTGTACAAGGAGAAAGAGCAAAGTCGTTCCCTCATTGGCATGTTTGTGTTCATGACGAAACTTTGAAAAGTAGTTAAAAATAAAAGATTGTAATTTTTTTTAAATAATTTTAAATGATTTTTTCGACAAATATTGCTTGGCAATAGATTTTGCAAAACATGGAAGCAAAGCTTCAATTTTTATCAATAAATTGCAATAACAAAAAGTTAATTACAAGTAAAATCCATTATAATGTATTAAGACCAAGTAGAAAAGTGCAGCTAATAGTGCGGATGAGTGGGATAACAAGTGCATGTCTCTGTAGTCTCTGTCAAAGTTTTAACTTATGAGTGCTGTCAGAGAGTATGAATTCGGGATGCACTAGACATCATTTTAAAAAACTAGTAATTAATACCAAGTAGGAGTCTCTGCCCTTTAAAAGCTTCGTTAGTCAACCCCCAGAAGAAGTAAAGAATCTGCGAAAAAAGCTATCAACTCAAAAACAAAATGTTAAAACCCGCCAAGTTACTACATTGTCCGGTAGAGGGAGCAAGCAAAAAATATGAAACAAATTGTCCGCGAGAGCGAGGAAACAAAATAAAAATTGGTGAACAGAAAAACTCGTTTATATTTTTATACCCATTAACAAAGGTACAAAAGTGTAATAAGGCAGGAGGAGGCGTGGATGACGTCTGTCTGTCCGCTCGTCTGTCTGTCTGTCTGCCCTTCTGTCAGTCTGTCCGTAAAAATAAAAGAAAATTGCTATAGACAAAGAAATTTTACCAAAAGATGCACATTATTGCCAGGCAGATCAAGTTGTTTGGATACATATCGATATATTTCCCCGTTCCCCCATACGAGAATTTCGTGATTTGCACCCACATTATTAAAGCTACATGTTTTAAAGAATTTTTTTACTGTTTACTTCAAAACCTTTGGATGTAGCATGTTAAAACTTGCTTGGTTTTTTGATTGCTTATCCGTGAATAAAATTTTGTTATACCCTGTACAAAGAGTATACTAGATTTCTGCAACGTATGCAACGGACAGAAAGAGGCGTGGCAGGCCCCAAGTCATTTATACCAAAATTCTTATGCTGTCCTTCCGTAAGGAAATCCGTCCGTCCGCCAATATGAACATCTAGATTCCAGAGACTATAAGAGCTAGAGACAAGAAACTTTACCAGCCGAAAGTTTGTTGAATAAAATCAATATCTTAACCTTTTCTCCCCTAGTAGAATTTTTAGCACTTGAAACTTACCCAATAAACTTTAAACAACTTTTTTGACGCAACTTTGAATTTTCAACAAAATAAATATCACTTTCCAATTGGAAAGTTTTTAGAAGAAATATGCAGGAAATTTTTTTTTGCCGAGCACCGTATCGACTCTTAACCTCTTTGCCTACAAGATCCTTTAAAAACAAGATTTTTCTAAAACAGTCTATGATAAATTAAAATCACCAAAATTGCCATTTAGATTTATGTAGACTAAAATATAAAAATTATTTTAACTCTTTGTGGATACCGGAATTGATACTGTATAAATCTCAATTCGATGAACAATGTGGGTACTAAGGAATATGAATGAGATACCCTAGTCGGGAAATCTCGAAATTCATTAAAAAAGCGTAAAGGAGTTAGTATCGAAAGAATGCAGGGGCCGCAAACCCGTAGGTAGGAATGGAGTCCTCGTGGAAGTTCTTTAATATGTGAGATACTGAAGCTTATATGCCTATTACTTGGTAGTTAGTAGATGAATGGTATCAGTTCTCGAAACATGCGAAAAAATGTAGATACATAAAATCGTAACAAATTAGAGAAAGGAAATTCCAAATTATGTTACTAACGCTTCCTGACTCGGTGGAATAACTGATTTTGGCATTATCTAATTTATGGGGTATTCATGGGTGCACTGATAAAGTGGCCTTAAAGTCATCTATGTGAACAGGCATAGCCGCAATATTTATTGATATTTTCAGGAAGTCTAGAAGCCCCAAAAAAATATACGTACAAAATAGTAACATTTTAATAAAATTAACTAAACGCATAATAAATCTTGAGGGATTTGTTATGTACTAAATCACACAATCGAAATAGGTAACACAGCGGAGCAAGGCTTTAAGTGCGTTTCTCTGTAGCCACTGTCCATTAACCTTAAATAAAATACATGGCACTCAATACTGCTCTATGCTTTCAGGTGCTGGCCATGTGGGGTGTGCTGCGTTTTTACAATTTGTTGCGTTCGGGCATCACCTGGCGTGGACCAGAGGTAAGTAAATGTAAGCCCCTGCAATGAACACACTCACTTATCAACTTTTAACTAATCCCAGGCCAAGACCACCATATTCGCGCCCATCTATAGAAGTGTTAGCACGCACAGCAAATCACAGCTGGAGAGTAAACGTTCCAAACAACGTCGCTACAGTGATGTGGACAGCGGCTGCTGCGCCATTTTTGACTTTGACTTTGACTATGAAGACGATGACGATGATGATACCAATTACGATGATGATGATGATGACGAGAACGAGCTGGGCTATGATTACGATGATTACTACGATTACTATGAGGATAACGATGAGCAGCATAATGATGCTGCCGATTGCAGCATGCTGGGTGCGCCTGCCAGCACCAATAAGACGCGCATACACAAGGCTCAGAGAGCGCGCACCAACAACAACATAAGGAGCGTGCTGATCAACAAGAGGCACAACAAGTACAAAATTTCGCGACCTCAGACACAGCTGGAGGTGATTAATGAGTCGGAGCGTAGCGCGGGCAGCGGCAGTGAAGAAAATGACTCTCTGTTGGTTGCCTATGACAGCAGTTCTTCGCTGGCGTCGGTTTGACATTGGCCGCCATGCATTGGAATTGCAGCAAATGGATGTGCCGCTGCGTCGGCCCACAGCAGTGACGAGGACGATGACGAGGACGATGACGACGACGTCGACGGCAACAGTGACAGCGACAGACACAAAGACACTGAACTCGACGAAGACGTCGACATCGTCAGCCATTTTGACGCGCGCCAGTTTATCTACAGTGGGCTACCCGGCAAGCGGACGCGCCACTCTGGTAAATGTCGTGGTCCGCGTCAACGCCGACGTACACTGCGACGCAGCTTCTACTGCGCTGTAAATGTATTGGTTATGAGCATGCTGGTTGCAGTGGAGATTTATGCGCAGGTGGCTATATTTCTATAAGAAGCGTTTAGCTGTTGCGCCAAGCCACAATAACTACTCAGTTCGGAAGTATCGATACCCGTAGGGAAATTGAGCGAAAAGCTAGGCAGACACAACCATAGCGTATTTGCATATCTGTGAGAAAGAACAAGTAAATAGAATATAGTTAGTTATGTGCAGCTTATTCACCCTGTCTTAGGTAGATCTATTTTACCTGCTTATACAAAGTAGAAATATCGGAGTGCGAGGATGGCATACCTAGATCTGGAAAGGACAGAAATCTTGGGGTCTCTGAAATAAATACATTGCATCTAATGTTCCACTCTTTAATTTTCTGCACCTTACTGTCTCTATTAAAAGTTGTTCAGTATCTTCTGCAAAAGTAGGGTAAAAAAGAATGAGATAGAAAAAAGCATTGATCTGGAAAGAACAAAATAGTTAGGGTTCTTACTTATACATACACAAAGAAAAAATGAGAATAGCAAGGGAGAAAAAAAAACGTGTCAAGGCTGGTTCATCCTTAGACGTGTCCAAGTAATGGAATTGTAAACGTTAAAAATAGACCAATGAGAAAATTCAAGTTTACGTCTGTTTAAAATGCGTGAGGGAAAGCTTGTTTCTTTTATTATATTCACACCTTACAGAGATTTCAGTATCGGAGGCGCAGCTTTATATCTGCTAGAAGAAATCCAAACAACCCCTTTCACGCCCTCCAGGCAACAGAGAGTAACAATACCAAAAAGTACTCTCTCCAGCAGTAATGTACAAAATAAAGTTTCATTTATCAAAAATTTTTGCAAAGTTTAAAAAAAAAGGAGAACAAAAATAAAGCTTTAAAAATAACAGTAAAATGCCATGTTTTTTGTAACAACTCTAACCAAAAAAAAACCTAAAAGATAAAATAAACTTAGTTATAAACGTTTTAAATGTTTAAGTGTATGTATTAATAATAGTATGTAAATAGAAAGTTGTTAGTATCATCTGCAGTAAAATAAAAAATACTAAATGGAAACAGACAAACAATAACCATATCTTTAAATGTTGTATTATATAAAAACTAATACTTAGTACATACAGAAGCGCCAAAAAATATAAACTCTTATTAAATTAATATTACACAAAAACTAGCTATATTTATGTTAGTTTAGTATTAACCATGTGTATACCTAAAATAAATATTTATTAATTATAATAAATAATATTAAATATAAAAATATATTTTAAATAAACGTGCTATGAGTAACTTCCAAGTCAGCTACATTTTTTTATCAACAAATTATTGTCTGTAAGATTTTCATTTCTAGGATGCTTTTAATGCTCACAAGAAAAAGGTCCAGCTGTTTAAGGAACATAATCATAGGTAAATCACAATTTTCCTGAAAATTTAAGTTTTTAAACCTAACGAGTTTTTTTATATTTTGTTTTTGAAGTTTTGAAGACATTTTTAAATAGTTACCTTTTATTAAAAAATTAAATTAAATTTCTAAAATATGTCAATCATCTTCCTTAAATAGAATAAATATGAACTAACTCAATTTGTTGCAACAATTCCAAAAAAGAATATATTTTATATTTACTAATAACACATTTTTGTAATAAAGGGTTTTCCAACAAGAGGTGTTATTTTGAATCGGTAGCTGTCACTTTTGAAGCTTTTATTCTTTGACCTTTGACAAGTAGAAACTACGCCATTATTAAAAATGGAACGATACACGCTTCAACAACGCATTGAAATTATTAAAATTCACTACAAAAATGGTAAAAATCTTGCAGTCACAATTCACAAAACTAAAGCATTTTTGGGTCGTCGCGTCGTGAAGCATCTTGTCGGACCGCAATACAGAAATTGGTGGAAGAATTGGAGCTGTTGGGACAAGTTAGTGATGTGAAGAATAAAACCCGTGCACGTCGCTCAAGAACAACTGAGAATATTCCTGCTGTAGCCCAAAGTGTTGAAGAAAACCCAGGTTTGTCCATTCCTCGTCGTTCTTTGGAATTGAGCATTCCACAAACGTCATTTCACCGTATTTTGCATAAAGACTTGGGTCTTAAAGCTTATAAAGTTCAGTTAACACAAGAACTCAAGCCGGCCGATCATCAACAACGTCGTGTCTTTGCTGATTGTATCCTTGAAATGCATGAAAATGATACGGAATTCCATCGAAAAATCATCTTGACTGATGAGGCCCATTTCCACCTCGGTGGCTACGTCAACAAGCAAAATTGTTGCATCTGGGGCTCGGAAAACCCAAGAGTTATTGTTGAAAAGCCTCTCCATCCTTTATGGTCCGGCGGGGTCATTGGACCTTACTTTTTCGAAAATGAGGTTGGATCAACAGTTACGGTGAATGGATTGCGCTATCGAGAGATGATTAATGATTTTTTATGGTCGGAGTTGGATGGTATTGATCTGGACAACGTTTACTTTCAACAAGACGGCGCTACGTGCCACACAAGCAACGAAACCAGTGCTCTTTTACGGGAAAAGTTTCCGGACCGTGTTATCTCTCGAAGAGGTGATCACAATTGGCCACCGAGATCTTGTGATATTTAACACCTTGCGACTTCTTCCTTTGGGGCCACGTGAAAGATAAGGTCTACGCCAACAGCCCAGCGTCGATTCAAGACCTCAAAGATAGAATTCGTGAGGCTATCGAGGACATAGGGCAGCAGCCACTTTTGCGATTTGGTTATGGAAAATTTCATGAAAAGGATATGGTCCTGTAAGCGTGGTCGTGGTGGCCATTTGGCTGATGTTGTTTTTCATTATTAACGGCATACCTTCCTCATTATTATGAAATAAACATCCGATCATTTATCTCAAAAAATGACATTTTTCTTTGAATACCAAAATAACACCTCTTATTGGAAAACCCTTTATTATGTGAACACATATTATATGTTTACGTAATGAAAACATTTGTCAATTTTTTATTAAATTCAAATTAACCAATTTGCTGGCATGAATTTAATTTTATTGTCCAAATTTTTGGTAATATTTTGGGGGGTTCACTTTGTAGGGCATAAAGGCCTAAAGGAAAGCATGCCTGAGTAATGATGTATAATGGTAAAAATGCTCGACTAACAACGTGAGCAACAACAACATCCTGTTTGCAAGTGTCAAATTGTTGGGTATTTAGTATGTAAAGCCATAAAAGATACACTTTTGCATATTTACGTGTACAATATATATTGTCTGATCTTCAACTGTAAAGAAATTACAACTTCAATAATATTTTTTTCTAACAGACTAAAAGCACTAAGCAATAACATAGAAAATGATAATAAATCACCTTCGTAGGCACTGGCGCTTTTTACAACACTCTTTTAAGCAAGAATACCCTACTTTTCGTAGTCACTTTGTTATTTTATAATCATGCATTTACGCCTGACAAAGTGAACACCCCTGGGAACATTCTTCGTACAGTCTGACTACGCTATCCGCTGATTAGTAGGCTCCCGGTGTGTTTTAATTTTGAATTAACTATGTGTTAAAGAAACTGAAGAAGCTCAAAAAAAAGTGAAATCTTTAAAAGTCATGTGTCAAAAATTTCGTTTCTTTAATAAAATTATTATGGATATCTTAGTTTCTATGTCTGTTGTTATTGTTGTTAAGATATTTTTGTTGTATGTATTTTTATAGAACCCTGACTTGCTAGGAGCTTTTTATTGAAAATCACAGAGACACTGTGCTTTAGCAATCCGAACTGAACATATTTTCATATAAATTAGATTTTTGTCGTTGTACCAAATTTTTAACTCATAGCAATTTGGTATTTCCGACCAGAGTGGAATCTACAAAATTATATATTTTTTGCATTAATGACTATGAAGCAGATGCCCTAACCCTTCACACAAGATGACACCACAATTAGTTGGCCTTGGCGAATTCTTAAAAAGAGAAAAATTATGTAACACCCCACCAATGAGGCTTGTTCCAAAAAAAAAAAACTGGGATGCTGACTTGGATCAAGGCAAATAATGTAATTTAACAATGAAAAATGGGCCGAGTTTTCGTATTTGTGGGTAGGGGGCGTGGCACCACCTCATGGCAATATATGTTGGTACGGTTTTTGCATGATGTCTTCAAACTTAGATTCATGATCGAAAGGTCGAAATTGTTTTTAAAATAATCTTTCAAACAAGACCTAAATCAAGGTTGTAGGTTAATTGGTTCAAGCACAATGCCTGTTTTTCGAATAATTTGCAAATATCTCAAAACCGGTAGGTTATTTCCGAAATTTTTCACATATATTTTGTTAAAGAAATTGAAAATATCTACAAAATGAGTCCTCCATCACTTTTCTACGATTAATAGTGTTCCAGCAATCGAACAAATAAGTCGCTCGCAAACGCCAATTTTCATCATTTTTACAAAATGCAGCTATGCGTAAAGCAGGGACAAAGCAGAGGACTGCTTGCTTTGCCGACTGCTTGCTTTGGTGGCGCGCACGTAGGCAGCGTAGTACAAAAGTGGCGTTTATGAGCAACTTTTTTGTTCGAGTGCTCGAAATCTCGCTTTTAGACTTAGAACAAAGTGCCTAACGATCCCTAAAAGTTTCATCCATTAAGTATTTTTTTCCAGATGAAAGTCTTCGTTTACTGTATTATATATTTTATGGATTTATTAAAGTTTTTAAAAACTTTTTACAAAATAGTAATAAAAAAGTCGCGCGGACGACCTTGAGGTACCCTGTACAATCGCATTACGATCAAACTCGATATATTGCGTAAGTACGTCAAAAAATTTTTGATAGCCAAGTTTTCTACAGATTACTTCATAAGCCCCTATGGTATAGTATGTACAATACATTATGTAGTAAGGAATCTTATTCGAAAGTTTGGTTGCTCTAGCTCTTATCATCTCTGAGATCTCGGTTGGACAGGCAGACAGACGGACATGTCTATAACGATTTCTGAGCACAATCAGGTAACTTTGGGGTATATCCGACGCTTTCGTCTCTATGTTAAATGCATTTTCTGCTATTATTAAAAATTTAATAAACCCTTTGTACCTATACTATAATAAATACTAAAATATATGGTTTTAATTTAATAGTTTAGAAAAATATTTATTTATTTGAAATTATGTACTAAAAAGTAATTACAAAATATATCGTATATACACACTGAATAACACATTTCGTTATGTGACGATTTCACAATCATTTCACTTTAAGGTAAAATTCAGGACTATTTAATAAAGCACATTATCTTCAATTATGACGTACCGAAATTTTAATTACAATTTCATGATCTGCATTAATAAAAGTTTTTTAGAAGTTCCGCGGACTTTCCTTAAATATTCAATGTTCGACTTCATTAATTTAATCATGCAATAAGTTTCAACTTTCTATAAAGAAATGTTTGATGGCAAAGAAAAAAAACATTTTCGGGTACTGTCGGTGGTAGCCTCAAAAAGTAAAAACCATTTACATGGGTTTCATATCTTGGTTAAAGTAGCTCCTTTGCAAAGAGTTTTACGATTACTTTCTCAAATGTCCATGTTCTGTAATAAAGGTCTCAAAGGAGTTACGTTATTGGTTATAAAAAGCGGACGGAGAGGAAGTGACAGTAAAAAAAATAAATCTAAAGAGCCATCTTTTAAGCGTCATAAATACCATAGCAAAATGAATAAATATACCCAGCTAGAGTATACAAATTAAAAAAAAAAAATATGTATTCCATAAAAAGCTGATAAGTTACAGTCTGTTTTATTAGCCAGCTGTACTCATGGACAGGACTACATGAACCACATGAGTAATCTCCATTTTTCTTAATCAATTTTTCAACAGCGTGCTTATCAAGATTAAGTTGGTCAGCTAACATTAAATGATAAGAATAGGAATTAGGCCCGTGCCGCTTTTTAAAAAGAGCACGTGAAGCACTTTTCAAAACGGATACCTGAGTGTCCACTTGGACAAAACCAAATCTAATCTGCTGATTAGTTTAGCGATTGGCGGAATCATTTAAAAGCGCGTGGGCTTTCCAAAATCCAATCAGTGCTAAACCATGAAGGGTCCATTATTGATCACGTTCAGTGCCTTGCTTTTTTGTGGCGCCTCAGCGCGTTTGTTGCCGCAGCAATATGAGCTGCTTTGGCAGCAAGATATGGTAGAGTTGCCTTTGGAGACAGTCAATGAAATACCAGACGGCAGGGCAGCCGGTTGTTCCATTAAGATACGCAGCTCGGAGCTAAAGAACCCTCAGCCGTTGCTGATTAAACCCGGTAGTAGCTCATTGTTTGGTTACAATGCCAACGGAGAAGTAGTTGTGGATAAGGATAAGACCATTGAATTTCATTGCACCAGCAGCTTAGCCTCGCCGCTCTCCGGCAAATCGGTTACAGCCACATGTGTCTCAGGCACTACCTTCAAAATTGGCGACAAGCAGCATGATGTATCTGCCATACACTGCACCTCCTGGCCAGCTTTTGTTGGTAGGAAATCTGGTGGTAGCTGCAATGGTGGCACCACACTAATCAACGTGGGCTTCGAGCTTAATGGCGGACGCTTTGCCAAGCAGTATGATGTGTGTTTCAATGAGCATGAGGAGGTTACACGCTATGTCTACCATACATTGGAAGCTGGCAATAACTTCTATGCCACAGGTGTGGATCGCATTACATTTGGCACTGGTGGTTACTTTAGTGGCAAGGATGTGGACAAGCTTTATACGCAGGCTGTGCAGAAGCAGACCATAGACAAAGCCTTGGACATGGACTCTGGAAAATACTTCGATTCAAACAAAAACGTATTCTTGGCACGTGGTCATATGGGCGCCAAGGCTGACTTTGTTTATGCTCCCGAGCAGCGTGCCACTTTCCTGTTCATCAATGCAGCACCCCAATGGCAAACTTTTAATGCTGGCAACTGGGCGCGTGTTGAGGATGGAGTGCGCGCTTGGGTCTCCAAAAATAAAAAGTATGTAGAGTGCTGGACAGGCGTTTGGGGTGTTACCACATTGCCCAACAAGAATGGACACGAAACGCCACTATATTTGGCCTACGATCATAACGGCAATGGCTTAATACCCGTACCTGCCATTTATTTCCGTGTGGTTATCGAACCCTCTACCAGAAAAGGCGTTGTGCTTGTGGGTGTTAATAATCCTCATAAAAGTCTGCAGGACATCAAGCGCGATTATGTTTTATGTAACGATGTGAGCGATAAAATCAACTGGATAAGCTGGAAGAGAACGGATATTACTGCTGGATATTCCTATGCATGTGAGGTGGCCGAGTTCCGTAAAAAGGTAACACATCTGCCCGATTTTTCGGTCAGTGGTTTGTTGGTCTAAACGCTTTGCTTTTATTAAAGCACAAAGTTATTATTAAAAGATTTTACTATACATACATATGACTGTTTAATCAAACTGAGCTTCTTAAAGGACTTCAAAAGCTATGGTCTCAGATAAGATCCAACTTCAGTCAATTTATTTGTTTATAAAATACGCTGTCATTGTCGTCATCTCTAATCTTTTAAGAATTTCTATACTAGAAAGCACTTCCTGCGTAATTAAACTCATTATTTTTTATTTATTTTTTTAATCTCTTATATTCAATCTTCTGCAGTTATTGTTATATCAACTTAATAGCGTCAGAGCGATTTAATAAGTCTATCAAATTTCATGAACAAGCAATATATAGTAAATAAAAAAACCACATAAGTGGTTGGACACTTAAGAATTTACCACATTTTCGATTTCCTAATAAAGCTATCTGATGCAGGCATATTCACCTATGGCTCAAAATGGCATCTCAATCTTCGGATGCTCGCAAAGACTTGGAGGAAGCCCCGACTTTTTTATGCGCGGTCAGGGTATATCCATATCAGTTCTAAGATTTGTTATCTCTAGCTCTTATGATATCAACTTAATAGCGTCAGAACGATTTAATAAGTCTATCAAATTTCATGAACAAGCAATATATAGTAAATAAAAAAACCACATAAGTGGTTGGACACTTAAGAATTTACCACATTTTCGATTTCCTAATAAAGCTATCTGACGCAGGCATATTCACCTATGGCTCAAAATGGCATCCCAATCTTCGAATGCTCGCAAAGACTTGGAGGAAGCCCCGACCTTTTTATGCGCGGTCAGGGTATATCCATATCAGTTCTAAGATTTGTTATCTCTAGCTCTTATGATCCCCGAGATTTAAGTGTTCATACAGACAGAGAAACGAACGAATTGATCGCTAGATTGGCCCTCATATCCCTTCAGCAGGAGCTTTCCACTAAGACCCAGCATAATCTCATAAAACAAAACAACTTTATTAAGAATTAAACGAGAAGACCACCCTTAGCAGTCAGGGCTGGCAAATGCTTAACAGTATTCAAGAAATCGGCAACCTCACAGGCGTAAGACCAACCGGCCTTAATGTCAGTCGTCTTCCAGTTGATGTAATTAACCTGATCACTGACATCATTGCAAATAACGTAATCTCTTCTGATCTGTTCCTCAGTCAAATGAGGATTGTTGACACCAACAAAAACAATACCACGATGTGTTGAGGGTTCAATTACTACACGGAAGTACAGCTTGGGCACTGGAATCAAGCCATTATTGTTGTTATCATGAGACAAGTACAGTGGTGTCTCCACGCCCGATTTGTTGGGCAGCGTAGTAACGCCCCAAACGCCAGTGTAACAATTGACATTCATCTTGTTCTTGGAAACCCAAGAACGCAGACCATCCTCAACACGCGCCCAGTTGCCAGCATTAAAGGTTTGCCATTGAGGCGCTGCATTAATGAACAAAAAGGTGGCACGCTGCTCGGGAGCGTAGTTAAAGTCAGCCTTGGCGCCCAAATGACCACGCGCCAAGTACACATTGGAGCCGGAATCGAAATATCTGTCCGCATCACCGCCCAGCTCATTATTAATAGTCTCCAGCTGTGTGACTTGTGTATACAGCTTGTCCACATTCTTGCCATCAAAGAAACCAGCCGTTTGGAAGGTAACACGATCCACACCGGTTTCAAAGTAGTTGCTGCCTGGATAGAGCTGATGGCGGGTGTAGCGTGTAACCTCTTCCTGCTCATTAAAGCAAATTTGCATTTGCTCAGCAAAGCGCGAGGAACTGATTTCGAAGCCTACGCGTATGACGATACCGCCATTGCAGCTGGCACCGGTCTTGGCAGCCTTAAAGGTAGGCCAAGATTTGCAGCTCAGGTCCTTGAACTCATAGCTGGTGCCATCCACACGGAAAGTGCTGCCACCTACACAGCTGGCAGTCAACAAAGTTGCAGAATGTGTGTTGAAACCGCTGGGGCACCACAATTGCAGTGTGCCGCCTGCTTCGAATTCCATGGCACCAGCGTCTGAGTAGGGATAGAACTCCTCGGAGTCGGTTTTTACATAGACGGGCTGTGGGCTGGGCAAACCGCCGCGTATGGTCACACTGCAGGCTGTAAAACGTTTAAATAGTCTGAGCTAGAGTAAGTTGTGGAATTTGTGCACAGTTGAGGAACATACCGGCCGCACGCGACTCCGGCAATGTATCCACATAGATGGCACGCTCATATACTGCATCCTGCTCCTCAACCAAAGGTGGCAGCTCCACCTCGGGCAGCGCCACGCGTGCCCAAGCAGCCTGCAGGCTGCAAGCTGCCAAGAGCAGCAAAACAAAACTGGCGAACTTCATATCAATGTTAGCAACAATGGCTAACTCTTTCGAAGCTGGGCATGCTTAAATAGTCCATAGATAAGCGCACACGCAGCACGAATTGGTCAAAAAATATTATCGGATCATTGCATATGGGGAAAAATATTTTTTGGGCGCACGTCACAGCTTATCATCGTGTTTATGGCTATCTATTAATGGGGGATCGTCAATTGTTGGGATTTTTATTGTTTGCTCGAGTGTTTGGTATTACTTGGATTGCTTTTGATTTCTTTTCAATTATAGATAAACGCAGGGAACGCTAATTGCTCGGGATTGACGCTTATCAGTTTACAAATCTGCGATGACAGACAGAAATGTTCCGCACAATATGTCAAAGCTCGTGGGCCACCATTGACAATAATTAATGAAATGTAAAATGAACAGCAAGTTCAGAAAGCACAGCAAAAAAAGAAGATGGAGAAGAAGGGAACATAACCGAAAGCAATTAGGCTGAAGGACACGGAAACAAACAAGGATACGGCTGCTTAGAACTACGCCGTAGCTGACGCTGCTGCCACGTACAATTTGTGAAAATTGATGATTTGTTTAGATTTACGAATGAGCGCGCAAAGCGAGAAGCAAATTGGCAAAGCGAAAACAACAAAAACGCAGCTAAAAGGTAAAGCAAAGAGAGCCGTGTAACACGGTCCGACATAGGTAGAGAGTCCACTAATTGATTTGATACAGATAAATGAGATAAGTTGCGGCGCCAAAACAAGCCCCTAGTCCTGTAAAGAATCTTCGCACAGTTGGCGCTATATAATGATTAATGAGTATAAGCGGGTTGTGGGTGGTGCGTGCGGCAAGGCCGTTAATTAATTATGGCTAGCCTAGGTAAACAGAAAAAGTTTTTTTTTTGTTCTTGAATTTTCAAGACCATAAGCTTTAATTATCTGTTGATTAAAAATTATTGGCAAATTCTAATAAAAAAAAGTTAATAAGACATTTTTATGCAGGGCTGCGTTGAATTTTCAAAAGCACAGAAAAAAGAAAATGCTTGTAAAATATATCCTTATTAATGGATTTTCTACAGCGCAAGAGATCTTTATCGCTAGTCGGTAATGGTCTGGAAAGAGGAATTCTTTGTGGCATTTTTATTAACTAGTCAATTTTGTTTGGTTTATCAATCAAATCTCTACTGCATTTTTATGCTTTTAATAATCTCTGCCTCGTCGCGACGGTTAGGAGTCTATTAAATGGGTGTACGAGGGTGGTCCGATAAGTACTTAGCCTCACCGCACGATGGCGCTAAATGGTATATATGATTTCTTATTGTAGTTTCAGAGGTTTTATGACGCATCCATGCATAATTGTTTCAACTAAGTTGATCCTATTGATTATTGTTATTATAATAATAAACCAAATAATAGTATAGAGTCAGTGCTCTATAAACAAAACAAAAACTCAAATAACTTTATTTTTGATGAAACTTCGGTAATTTGGTCTTTTTAAAATATTAAATAATATATTGACAATCGCAAAAAAGTTATTCTATTTAATTTGTTGAATTTTTCAAAACACCATAAACAATCTGAGCGGGAGTTATGAGACTAGATTGGAAACCCATCCAAATTCGTTGGCTTGCGCTCTTGCGGGTCGTAGACCAAGGCGAAGGCTAAAAAGATTACACCCTTCGGATCTAAAGAACCGAAAAATTCAGTAAAAATTGTAAATTTTTTGTAAATCATGTAAATAATTTTTGTTAGTATACTTGTAGTCAATTTTGTAAAATAATTTTTTAGATTTAATATCATTCATAAAACCAGTGTGTAGCGACTAACCTTATAATTTATATATTGGATTATAGCCTTATAGTATTAAGTAGGCTGATTGCCAATAAATATATATAAAAATAAAAAATAAAAAGTAAATTTTTAACGAACTTAATTTTATTTCAAGTTTAAAATATACGAAAGTCCTATGAGCATTTATTTATATATTTCCAAAATTATAAGGAAAAAGCCTATATGCTTCCCAATTCTTTTTGTTGGTCAAGTTCACTCTTCCACTGCTGAACAAAAACTTGAGGCACTTGCCCAGACATTCTTGGCAAATCAAAATCGTAGCAAATATTCAAGTTATCCCCATACTCAATTTGATGTACAAAACTGTGCCAATCTACAAAATATCACGGAAATAAGTCCCAATGAAACAACCTTACCAATTGTAGTGCATTTTCAAACATTATTAAGAATCTTTAAAACAACGCCTAAAAGCGCTCCCTCGCAGTGGAATCCACTTCTTGAACGTTATTTTAAACGCAAGCCTCCAACTTGGTTATTTTTCACGTGTATGGGAAACATCTAAAGTTGTCACAATTAAAAAATCTAATAAGCCTCCTGATTGTCCTTCCTCATACCGGCCTAAAAGCAGTTGCTGTACGCTTTCGTCTAAATCAGTATTATTTTTGCAGAGCCGTGATTTACTCTTTGATGTTGTTAAAGGGTCCGACGATATTAACAAACTGTGAAACAAATCTTCCATAGCCGAACGTGAATTCTATCCATCCACTTTTTGCAATGCTTTTGAGAATATGACGCCGTTCCATTAGAACTTTGCCATTTTTGATGTAATTTCTTTGTGAAATTCGCCAATTGATTTTGAATTTTTTTGTGTTTAGGTTAGATTAGGTAGTACCAGTTGACCCCTAGGGGGAGTCACACATAGACTAGGTAGTCCTTAGTGGTACCGGAAGGTGCGGCTGGTGTACAAAGCACGCTAGTCGTCAAGTATGTGCGTGTGCTTGGCAAACGCCAGAAGCCTTTTAGGTGCCCTATCGGCTGCCTCTTCCAGTGAGGTAAGCCGTGGTTTTCCTAGATATTTGAGTCTTGATGTACAGAGGGCAGGGCAGCTGCATATGAGGTGCTCCAGAGTCTCTTTGACGTCTGTCTCCCTACATTTCCTGCATTCATCGTTGTTGGTAATGCCTAGCTTCTTAGCGTGGGTTGCTGTCAGGCAATGACCAGTGAGTATGCCCACTATAAGCCTACAATTTTTGTGTTTAGCTTTGCCGTACTTTTTTCTATCAATTATATGAGTAACCACATAATTTTCAACAGCTAAATTCTTTCTACTTTGAGTAATCTCCCCGTGTCAAACTTCAAAAAGCATTTGCTTTTGCAACGATATGTTCCCTAAACTAAACTAAAATTCAAGCCGAACCCAGCCGGCCTTATGTTACTTTTACTCTAAAGAGGTCTATAGTACATTAAAAAATACAGTATATCGAAGAGGGGTTTTAAACTAGTAACTATCACTAACACACATGAGCACAGGCAATATAAATAGCCTTTCTTTCGAATCAAAGTATTAGACGATATTCGAATATTTTACGTTTTTTTTAAATTTAAGGTTTACTATTCGAAATTGCTAGAACAAATTCTCGCACGTGTTTCTACAAATGCAATCTTTGGCAGCTCACAACTGCGTGAATTTGAAATTTTGAATTTTGAAAATACCAAAAAAATCTGGTGTTCTATTAGCTATCGAAAAAGTAAAAAATATCGGCTTAATTAGCAAGTTTAAAAATTTACTTTTGTGGCGCTAGGAAGTTCATTAGCACTACTGTGCCTAGGCTTGATCTCTTAAGAAATATGTATACATATTAGCATAAGCCTTGCATACAAAATGAAGATGCAATAAAATTAATTGAATTGAATTTATATATTTAAGAACTGTAAGGTTTTCACGCAAAAGGACCAGAAGATTTCGTTATATTCAAAATTAAGATTTTTTTAGAGCTAAGATTTTTTGCTTTTTTTTCTGCACAATGGGCTAACTTGTTAAAATTTTGGGAAAAAAATGGAGAAATGATAATACACAGGTGCAACTTAGTGGATTGGATAATAATAGCATGTATAACATTTGGACAATATTTTTAAACGATATGGCAACTCCTGCTTTTACAACAAATTTAATGACATATTGCGTATACGTAACTTTTTTTTAAAGACTTAATTTTTTCATTCTTTGTTTTTGTTTACTATATATATTTTTTTCCAACATACATTTTGAAAACAAAAACGTGTTTTTATTTACAAACATATTGCTATGGTTTTTATTTCTAAAGACAACACAAAAATTATTCATGTTAATTGCGTTTAACAAATATTTTTTATTATTTAAATTATTTTTATTACTAATACGATTACCTTTCTTCATAATTTTCGTATTCTTTTTTATTTCAAAGTTGAGGTTAAGTTTTGTGCTTCTTTTGCGTAACCAGACAGCTAATTGCCGATCAGAGTTTGCAAGTTTAAAGTAATTAATAATTAATACAAAATTTTTATTCTCCAGGTATATACTTTATGAAAGTAAAACTAATTTATAGTCATTCGCTCACGAAAATTTTGACTTTTTTCCAAAAATTTGGCCATTTAGCTTAAATTTTGTACCAAAAATAATTATAGCATATTGGACCCCATAGACCATATAGGTCAAAGAGATGTTTTAGGAGCATTGTTTATAAGAATATCGTAGCCGAATTTAGCAATCACAAGTTTTTTTGATATGTATAGGGTAGGCCATCTGTTCGTTTCTTTGTTAATTGCATTTTATTCGTATATCTGCCAACAAAATTCGGCAAATGTACATATATACCAACTGCAAGTTTGAAACTACTCATTTATGTATGAAAAACCATATCGAGCCGCCTTGGCTGGCTCTACAGGCCCGTATGCAAACATCGTAATTTCCGACAAATTTTTTTTTTTTACGTAAACTCAATTGTTGCGTCATTTGAATCTTGTAAGCGTGTAAATACAGATCTCGACGCAAAGTGGTCCTAGCAAGGCGTAATTCTTGCGAATAATGGCGCTTAGATGTCGACATTGGCCTGAACTATGTTTTTTTCATAGAACAACCATTTTCATAGTTCGCCTGTACCACTTTAAGCGATTCTCGGTTGTTAAACGATCCATGACTAAAATTGAGTGGTTCTGAACTTGACATACTATAGAAGAGCATTCACTTTGGACTGGTATGTTCCAAATTATGAGTGTTTAACAACCAAACCAACAGAAGGCCGACCCTATATTTGATTGTTGTGATGGCATAGGGTATCTCAAAAATTGTTATCTAAAATCTTACATACAAGAATTGTTAAAGGTACTTCTGTTCTTAGATCGCTTGCATCCAACCAGTTTTGATAAGGTTGGGCTTTAAATGGCTGGGTGACAGTATTTGTTGTTTCCTTACTTTTTTAAATAGCGGGGCTTATTGGGCTTTTACATTAAATAAGGTTGCAAATATAATGGAAAGAAAATGAAAGGTCCCGTAAAGTCGTATTGATTAAAAAGATTTTGTTCTTGGAAATTTTTTAAAGTATTTTTATCTTTATAGTAAAAAAAAAAACATTTAGATTCGATATATATTCATCAAATAATTTTATCATCCAACAAACCTTCGGCTTAAAACCAAATATTAAATTCTTTTTTCTTATGAAATGGATACATTTCAAAGCCAGTCCCATCTATTTTTCGATTGTTGCGCAGAAATCGATATTACAAAATTTCTGATCCAAATAAAATTCTTTCATAAGAGTCAAAGTTACTTTTAATAAAAAAATCTGCAAATGTTGCACCTTGCCCAACCGGATATACTTTTAGCCCTACATTTGCGTGCGTAAAACGCGCTCATTTGAAGCCTTCGAAAAGATAAGTTATCAAAATTTAAATTTTTGTATTGATCGAAATGGGTATCCGATTTGTAAGACTATTAAAATGTCGCAATAAGACTTTGTACAATGAAGCTTCGAAGCTGCTATCCTTTCCTGTTTATCGCATTAAACTGAGTTTGAATACAATGTGATTTCCATTCAACTGTAAAGGTAAAACTCAATGGAACCCTAATAAATAGCGGCGTATTAATAATATGTATATATATATGTATATATAGGTATATAAATTGTGTGTATATTGTATGAGATAAATGACTGTGGCAATGTAGATCCTTTGATTGATAGGACTACATCCTGCTGGTAGTTGATTGCTGGCTGCCTAAACATATTTAGCCAAAGCAAAGTTGTTCAACATTTTGCACCTTTTCAACAGGTTTCAAAGCATTTCGCTCAATGGGGCACCACCAAGTAAATTCAATGCGGGAGTCAATAAAAAGCTGCAGACAACCCTGGCCAAAGACTTATATGACTTGTATATGTATCTGTGAGGGTGGGCGTGTGCAATGATGGATTAAATGTATTTCAAAGGCGTGAAAGCTAAAAGGTAGCACAAAGTAGCACATTGTGGTTATATAATAAACATCAAGCACACTTCAATTTGGATTAGCCAACGTTTTGCCAAGTAACAGTGAGACGAGCGGTGGTCTTACAAAGGATACAACAGCTGGGTGCTTGGGTCTTTGGGTCTTTGTTAGCAATAAAATATATTGACTAATTGTCAAAGGCTTTAGGGGCTTTATGCAAATCAGATGAACGATTGGCTGACCAGCATCAGTGCAGTCAACTGAACAATTTCTGATAATTGAGAGTGGCAAAAAGTTCTTGGGTTTCGGCATAACCTGTAGGGTTGGGAGCTATACATATATGTATTGGCTTGGCAAATAAATCTGTTCTTTTTTTTATGTCTACTATACTTTATTTTCATTTTATGTTCATTACTGAGCAACCTTAGTGCGTATCCCAAATTCCAAGTCACTGACTATCTGCAAGCTTATTCAGGATAGCATAATAATTTGGGCTCGAGGCATATGTTTTCGTATGTATTTCGACGCGCTGAATACGAATCCGCCATCAGAATTGGCAAAATGGGTCTTGGTTTTATCCTAACCTCAAAAAGCACCGCTAAACCTGGTATTTTGAAGGTTATCTCAAAACCCCAGTACGTTAGGATTCTGACATAACCTCAAAAAATTCTACAAAATAAATTATTTTAAAGGATTTGAACCCCGACGTCGAACTCGGACCCAAAAACATTTTTTTTAAGGTTAGGGTATAACCTAGATCCGTTGGGCCAATTCTGTTAAGGAACTCGATCTCTGCGCGTCGAAGTACACATACGATATTTTTTGTGCGCCCTGATTGCTATGGATTTGGGAAGGAATGCTATACACTCTCATCATATATTAATCTGACCGATAACATTCTTACCACACATATATCCATCTACGATTCGCTGCCCCTACGCTGAACAACAAATCGTCTATAAATCCGTGGTGCCTAACAGATTTTGATTAAAATTGTTTCTACTTTTCGAATCAAGAAACTTCTATTAAGTTACAAAAACGAAAGTACTCATTTGTGAACCCAACATCTTCAAAGGAGTAACAGACATGCATATATTGAGCAGGACTACTTCACCCACAAGCACACATATGTCCTGGATTACTGTGACCCCGCCATATCCTTTGCCTTTACATTAATTTACGCTCAATAAACCAAACAAGCGTAACAATGAAGCGTAAAGCAAATAACAGTAAAAAAAAAAACTAACACCCTCACACAAACACAGTTACATAAGCAGAGCAGGATAAAAGTATATGTATCCTGTAAATACAAACTGACGGCAAAAGTTTTTTTCCCAGCCGTCAATGGAGCGCGAACAGGTCGTTCTTTATAACTTCAACGAAATTAAAGCTGACCGACCATTAAGCAAATAAGCAAAAAAAAATTCTATTTTCTTTTTTTCACAGCGTCAGAATATCGGAGAACTGAAACATATTAAAAGTGTGAAAAAATCCAATAAATCAAATAAATCTGTTAAAACAATACGCATAAACAAAGCTTATTTTGTGGAATAGTATTAAGGTGTATATTGGGGTGGCCATTTTTGCAACATCTCAAGATTTTAATAACGGATTCGCCTAAAAAGTTTCCTTTTTACCTGCATATAGCGGCTGTAAAATTTAAAGACGATCCGAAAGAATTTGATTGGCGCGGTCTGTTCCGGTTAACACTTTCACTAAAATAATATGAAAATGAATTCGATTGAATTTACAATGTGGAAAATTACCATAAACAACATATACGCGCTTACACTTTCGGCTACCCTTATTAGTTTTAATCGGTCGTAAATCGGTACGCTTTTGATCTAGATTCGATACGATATTTTTAGCTTTTCATATTTTAATCGTGCTGTTAATAAAAAAAATGGAATAATTTAATCTTAATTTTAATATACAGTGCGTTTCATAACTATAGGACAGTCGCAAATTTTTTTTTCAAGTGCAAATATAACGGTTAATAAGCACGATCTAGCAAAGCTTCCTTTACAAAAACAACTACCCATTATTGGAGCTTTTAATTTAACGTAAGGTTATTGCACTGTTGCTTAACACGGTGTTTCGCTATGGCTTATGCATGGATATGCCACTTTTGGTACTATTTTAAGCGTTTCATAACTATAGGACAGTAGTCTTTTATAAGGAAATCAAGTGTAAGGATAGCATAAATATATTTTATTTTAATTTTGACTCACTTTTTGATTATTTTATGATAAAACGCCGCAAGGTATGACTTTTAGTTTAGAGGAGAAAGACCGTATTATAGCCAAAAACGACATGGGCCTTAGAATAGTCAAAATTTATGAAATAACATATAAACCGATAACACAATTGTCAGAAGCAAACGAATTATCCATCTAAAACTTTTAGTTTTAATCGAAGAGCGGACGCCGACGATTTTCGGATACCCTGTACCACCTCATTGCAATCAAATCCGATATATTGCTAAAGGAATCAAAAAAAAATGGTTGGCTCATTTAGTTACGATATTTTTATAAGCAAACGAAATACAATCGAATTTTTCACCAAACACGTTTTTTTTACCGATCGCTCCAACGCACAATGTGTCCGCGTGGCCAGATTTTGGCCAAAAGCCCTCCAGACGAAATTCAAAATTTGGATACAATGACAATTTAATATGATTTTACACATATTAATGTATCCTGCGCAAAAAATAAATATTAAATTTTAATTACTGGTTCTTAAGTAATTAGCCATCAAAGTTGGCATTTTGTATTTTTTTAGCTTTCTCGATAATTTACAGAAAAAAAAACTTGCATTTACCATAATACATGCAGCTACGAAATCTTCATTCACTTTGTTATTCATAAATAATAGAAATAAATTCAGAGAAAAAATAAAATTGAGCTTAAAAACTTTTTGGTTTCAAATATATTCGAGTAGTTATAAAGATTTTGTTGGTTTTTCATCATTTGGCTACTTTGCTTTAAGGGTACCTCCGACTACCACTCGATATTTGATCGAAAAAAATTTTATAAATTTCTTCACATGTTTTACAACAAAATGTAATTCCTCCCGATTTTCGGAAATTGAATTTTGTATCTAAAAGTTGAGTATTAAAAATTGACCTCCAGGAAATTGTACTATTTTTTGAATTTCTTAGCTGCCTAAAAGTATGCTTTAATTTTTTTCATTTCAAAAGTCGTTCTTAAATGTAAGAAAAATGTACAATTTGAAAATTTTATAGCATACTCACAAAGGTGCAAATCAAAAATTTTAAAATTGATCAATTTTGAAGAGAAAACGTAAAAATGTAAACATTGATTTTTGAAATTTTTTTTCGGAAATTAAAAGAGCATGCAAATAAAAAATTCATCTTTTAGAAATTTGCTTGGAAAGCTGAAACTATTTGGGGCTATAACTTCAAAACCATTCAATATTTTGGGTATAGGCTATTTCAATGTATGAGGAGCTCATATCTACCTCTGTGTGAAATATGGTCCAATTCCAATAAAACGCTTCTTTTTTTTAACTAAGTTAAACATTTTTTTTAAATTTTTTCCAATTTTTGTTTAGATTATCTATATCTTAAAAAAATCTGAGGAGGCTCAAACTTAAATAATAAAAAATAGCTCAATCCTTTACGAACACGTGTGTAAAATTTCATCACTCTAAAAAAATTAATTTGGAAATGCCAGGGTTTTCGCCAAAATATGAGAATCTGGGCCCATAGTGCAATGGGGAGTTTATGATACCGTTAACCGAATTTGATAAAATCTGGTACAATGCTGGGGAACTCTAAACATAATAAGGGATCTAATCTGGAAAGGGTCTAGCTGGATAAGGTACTGGAAACTAAAACTAATGATGCAGTTCGATTCATATAAAAAAAAAATGGAGAATTTCTTATATTGCGAATGGTTAATTTGGTTTAATGAAAATAATTAAAAGATAGTCTGTTGAGCAATGTTAATATTTATATATTTACGTACAAAATAAATCAATTTTTTTCTTAGTCTAAACAAGAAGAACGTATTCTTTTAAATATTGTAAAAATTTATTATAATTTTTGCTATCTTTTGAAAAAAAAATAAAAAATTTCGTACATATTTTTAAAAAACATTAAAATAATTTCATTTCATTTTTTTTAACATTGTTCCACCAAATCGATTTGATTCATATTCACACCAAAAAAAGAACGTATAAAAACACGTCTTAAAAAAAATGGTGATTGGCATATTTAAGGAACATACTTAAAAAAAAATTAAAAAATTTCATTTTTTTTTTAAGGAAAAGTGTTAGTTAAAAAAAAATTAAATATTTTTTTTAAAAATCGCTTAGGTTAAAAATAAATTGTTTCAAAAATATTCAGTAGTATAGTCACTATTAAATAAAAACGAAAAACACTTTTTTTTAAATTAAGCCGCAAGGCGTTAAGTTTAAAAACTGAAATTTTTGCAAAAAAAAATGTTTTTCCCATATGCATCGAAATGCATTATTAGTTTTTAAAAATCGATGGGGGCAGTTTCCAGTACCTCTAGCTCTTAACATAACAAACAAATTTAGACATGCGTTTCAAACTATTTTTACGTAATGCTTATTTATCTGAAAAAGATTGTAAAATGCGTCCAACATAAACATAACTGGTCAATACATTTTTCGTCCTTGGCGATTTGTGTTCACATTATACAGGGTCTTCCCGGTTATTCACTGTGTGTTAACGTTAAAAGTTGGTCCTGTATGTCTTACAAGATACAAGATACATGAGAACCAAAATAATGTTTCACGTCAACTTTTATTGCAAAATTCGATTTTCGTTTTTAGAATTTTTTTGACAAAGCGATATTTTGTACAGAATTTAACGCCCTACATGTTTGTGGAATATTCTAGAAACAAATTAAAGCACGGGTAAGAAAAAAAAAACCCATTTTAAAATATTAAAACGAACATTTAAAGCAAGTTTCAAGTTACTATCTTTCAATTCCAAGAAGTTATGCTAAGCCAAAATTGCAAGACCCTGTGCGCTGCATCGACTATTGGAGGAGTCATAACTTCCTCAATGATAGTTTATTTGTGCAATTCCATAAAAAGCTTATATTTAACAGATAATTATTATCTAAAAATAACAGTACACACTGCCTCTTTCCTCTTTAAAGAGTTCTCAAGTGTTTTTAATAAAAATATATCTTAGTGTCATACGTGTATTACATATCCCTGTTATGTTACAAATGAATATAGTGTAATAGCAACCAAAAAATTTACAAAAATATTACATATATTTACATTTTTAAACAAAAAATATTAGACTGAGACACACTTAAAAAATCATTCCGAAAATTACCTTAGAAGGTAAAATTTTTTTTGGAGTTTAGCTTTATCCCCCAGAATTTGTACCAACTTAACTCGTTATTGACAGTGCAGCTTTTGAAGGAATTTAGAGAATAATTTCTAAGAGATCTGAAGGTTATAAATGCTGCGACAAAAACTAGATAGAGATTCTGAATTACGAATTACAACGCAATTACGAAAATTGAATACAAAAAATACAACAAAAAATCTCGGTCTAGACTTATCTGACAAAAGGAAGACAAAAGAATAGTCTATAAAACAAAAAAAAATAAATTCCTGCAAGATACAAAAATAAATACGAAGCTGTAATACAATTACAATCTATACATGTGTTGGACCAAGTCTTGCAAGACATGAGTCGACTATAAAGAAAAATCCAATTAAAAGTGATAAAAGTTATTGAAGCGTTTCCATGGCATCTTCAGCCATGTGCGTGCGTGTGTGTGTGTGTTTGTATCTGTGTAAGCTTGTTGTGTATGTGTGAAAAGAAAGTCGAAAAACTGTGTGAAAATAGCCATACAAAGCGACACCATTAGTGCGAGGATAACGCTGATTGCAATGTCAGATTATCACACGTTTTCATGTCTAGCCGCAGGATCAAGCTCTATGTAGTTCAAAGATGAAAAGTTGAATAATGAGAACGGAAAGCATGAAGTGAAATATTTTTTATTTTGAAATCAATTAGGCGAAATTCACTTGACAAGACGAAGGAAACAAATTAAGGACTTGAAAGTGAGAACGTTGTAAGGTATGTGAGCACACAAGCATGAGCAGGTACATGTACATACAAAAGACACTTCAAAGACGGTTGAAAGGAATACATACTAGAGCTTAACTGGCAAAAGCACGAATGGTTTTAAAGTAAAAAACCATCAAAGTATTTAATTTAAAAATGCTAATAAATTTGTAAGTTATGCATAAAATAGAAGATAAACTTTAAAGACTTAAAGGTTTCAACTGATTCTGTAACCTATGATTCCGAACGTACTTTTATAGCTCTAGTTCTTGCATGCATATTTCCTGTAGAAAAGACAGGCAAAACTTTTATTACGAAGATATTTTCCTCAATTTGTAATCGATCATTTCGAAATTTCAATTTCCCTTAAAATTATTATCTTCTGAGCCAATGGATCCCATGTTAATTTATACGCCACATACACGATCCCACGTTAACGCAGGCCACTTGAGGCTCACATAGTAGAAATAGTCGTAAATCATCCCTATAATGCGCACTGAAAGGGATCCGATGAGACGTCTCATGTTCATTTAAATAGGATTGAATCGCATTCATGAACTGCATCCAACTTGAATTATTTTTAGTCCTAGCAACTAAGATTTTCACTTAATTCAACACATAATAGTTTTTATCGGAATACATCGAAGCAAAAAACAGGGTAATGTATTTATATATGTTCATCTGTTCCCTCGTAGCGTCTAAAACGTTTATCATAATTTGAAAAAATAAGCTATCGTTGGAAGAGTCTGGATCGTGAGCTGGTTATAGGGTATGTGATGCCACATTAAATAGAATATGGCGCCATCAAGAGGACATTATGTCCTGAATAATAATGCAGTTTTAATATTAATTATACCTACAGAATTGTTCCATAAATTCAATCAAAATAATTTAGTACAAAATACAAAAATATTTTTTTTATTTGCCCAAATTCTTTTAGTTTTGAAGAGAATCGCACTATTATAAAATTCCTTTAGTTTTTATAACTTCAAAATAATTGAAAATATTAATTTAATCTATTTAGTCTCGATCACTTACTATTGTCAGAATGTATTGTGAAGATTAATACTTATGAACAATGTTCGACAAAATGTTAATTCCGCGATTTCGTTGCGAATGTGGATCTTGAGCTGTGCGAGGATTCGAGATTTTTTTTTATATGAAGTTTTGTCATTCCCTGCGAAATATTTCGAACTGCATATAGGCTTTTACCCCACAAAAAAAAGTCCGGTGGAGTCAAATCGGGTGATCGTGGTGGCCAGTCATAAACACCGTATTTTGAAATGAATCGGCCAGGGAACATTGGCGTCAATAAATCAATTGTTTTGCGAGCCAGTGTTGCGTGTCGCTCCATCATGTTGAAAGTAAAAATGCTCAATGTCCTTTTCATGCAATTCAATCGCCAAAAAATAGCGTAACATTGCCCGATATCGCACTCCGTTGACCGATGCCGTCTCACCGTCATTTTCTTGATCCCTGGGAAATTCTAAATCAGATGCATGTATTACATTTAAAAAATGGTTACATCGCAAAATCGATTTTTGCAACGCTTTTGCGGCTGCCGTGCCACTGTGCGTCGTCTTCCTCGAAACATCAGCTCTTACGGCGGCAGTAGGTTCATTACTCCGACGTACATGTGCTTTAATCTTAGACGTTGACGTTGGCAAGGAACCACTTTCTTCAAATTTGGACACTAACTTGCGAATCGTCTTCGGTGTTGACACATTTCGACCGCGATATATACTTCTATAAGTACGTTGCGTTAACGTAACTGAGGACTGATTTTGAAAATAAAGTTTAACAACTTCAGCTCTTTCTTTCGTTGTGTAATGCTCCATGGAAAAAATTTTACAGAAATTACACTTCCAAAACGCGCTCAAGCATGTCAATGATAATAAGATCGGTTATCACAAGATGGCGCACCCTGTATAACATAAGGATTCGACGTGGTAGGCCGTCATACAGTGATTGTATTTGGACGTGAGTGATGTTTTCCGAAACCACGATAATGGCCTGAAGGTTTATCTTTGTTGTTGTATTGTCGGCCATTTTCTTACAATGTGCGTACCAAAACTTCCCAAATGTTCTCGGCTATATTCATATCTGTTGATTTCGATGGCCAACTGTTGAAAAGTTGGATTTTAAGTTCACGAAAAAAAAGCTTTTGTTGAGGAACAAATAATAGTTGAACAATAAATAATTTGTACATATGTAACTAACTTTATTTTTTTATTAAAAACATCCTCTTTAATAAAAAATTAATATTTTAAATTTACAAAATTTAACTAAGTGCGAATATGTAGGGGTTTTTCATTTAGTGGTTCCAGCAAAAATATCGAAAGTGTACAGATTATAGGAGAGTTGGTCTGAGATTCACATATTTAGCCGTGCTCCGGAAAACCAAATCGAACAATTTTGTTCGGATTCGTTTTTGCGTTCTCCGGAAAACGAATTTGTGTCGATATTTCTATTTTTATTTTCTATAAATTCGTATGTTTCCCTTATTTTTCCGATGAATTCTCATGTTATGTTGGGGCGAAATTATTTTTGCTTGATACAAAACAGCCGACATACTTGCCGCAGTTTTGTACCTTTTTATTACTACTTATATGTTGTTTACATTTAATTTTCATTAAAATATTGCTAGTTTTTTATTATTCTTTATATTAAATAAAATGACACAAAAATATTACGTTAGCAACAATATTTATTGAAATTAAACACGACTTAGCTATTTTTGTTACAAGGGAAATTTTCTTTGTGTAACGCGGGAACCCTGTCGCATTTATCGTCATGTGTTCGTGTATGTTATGTGCACATACATATACATGAACACAAAAAAAATTTGTTTTGGCTGTGCATGCTATTTTTTGGGTTGAGTCAGAAAAAAGATAATTAAAAATAATTGTCAATAATTATACAAATTGAAGTTGGCATAAATAAAATCTAAGAATATTTAAAAAATTATTTCAGCATAAAATTGATGCGTTTTTAAACCTATTTTGCCGATTCGGTTTAATTCCTCGGTGAAATTGGGAGCACCAAACAATCGGTTTCAAAACGAATCCGAATAAAATTTTCGGATTCGTCTTCCGTAGCATGGCCGATTAATGCCTATATCTTTCAAAATTGAAAACATTAAAAATGGCAGATGGGTAGTTTTTTAGTTTTTGTTTTATTATATTTAAATTGAAAGTGCTCCAACAACTTCTGCTTAAAGTAAAGTGTTTTAAAAGAATTGCAATTGCAATTGTCGCAATAGCTTGAATATTTTCTTTCCAATTGAACTTAAGACCTAAAGAGCTTCGCAATCAATCAAGCGTAATTGTCTTTGTCTGCACTTGGAACCAATTAAATGTCGTTGATAAAGTTGGCAGAAATTGCATAAAATTGGAATCACTTCAACACGGCGTATACTTAATGACCGTTGCAGAAGTGAAATCAATGCATAATTTGCATGAAATTTTTTTTTAACGATATCGAAATTATATTTAATGTCTTTAACAAAAAAAATACAAAAAATATGCAGTGTGAAGGGTCAAAATATGAACATACGAGGGCAGTTAGAAGAGATCGAAATTTTGAATTCCAATGACTGAGAAATATTCTTAGCAACAAACTTACTTTCCCTACTTTAAAGAAAGGGTTTGTAACGACAGAAAACTTAGATAAAGCGTACCCGTGGACTAAGCATAAATCCGTCACAATATACCAGTGACCAAGGAAAGTGTGCACACGCGTTGCCACGGTCATAAATTAGACTAAATAGCTTATTTTTCAGATTTACACCCCATTTCAATGCAGGCACAATACAAAAACGTAAAACAGTCGAAGCGATGCCCAACTATGGTATACCCTGCACCCACATCCGAACAAGAATATGTACAACTTTGGCAAACTCCATCTGAGTATGAATAATTTATTGATAGTAGTAATGATAAGAATTTTGGTATAGAGAACTTTCCTCCTTTGGCTTGTTACATCCATACATTTTGCATATCTGTAAGATCTTTGACACGTGGTAGAACAAGCTGTGACGGACGTGTCCTGTTCCAAAAGTCACTGACCTATCAAACTGCCCTCGTATGAGTGGGTGTATATACAAGTGTTTGGGTGTACCATGAATGCATGTGGCATGTCGTCGTATGCGTGAGTGCGCGCCACTTATTCTATAAAAGTGACATGGAAATGGAAAATAGCGCACAGAATTGTAACGGAAACGCAATGCAAAAAGTTACAACATTCGCGCCAAGGAAATAAAGCAAAATAAAAAAAAAGAGAGAAGGAATGAAAAAAGAAAAAAAAGTAGCAGCAGAAAAAGATAGAAAGTGTAACAAACGTGGAGAAAAGGGACATAGTGCAAGGATGAACTCGTTAATATTCCCACTGTTGGCTGTCAGCTTCTTGTTGCTGTTGTCCTTGTTGGCAAGCCCTGTTGACAGCGCCCCCAAAGACAACAACAATAACAACGGCGTCATCATCAATGCCACTTTGTCAGCTCCGCCGGCCACGCGTGTCACTGACAGTTGGTGCTATCCCGACGGAGAAGCTGCAGCGGGGGAGGCAAGGTTGGCTTGGGGCAATCAGTTGCCGGATATGCTAGTCGCTTATTTTCGCTACCACGGTGTACACAGTCTGATGCTGGTCGTTTGTCAACAGGACATTGGTGAATTACGCGCCAAACGGAAGAGTCGCTAAATTTATTATCCACTCTCTCTTGCCTTCCATAAACTCTGTCTCCACAGTTACCCAATCTGCACGGCAGCGTCTGTATGCATTGATGCGTCATTTGATGGCTTGCAACTTTTACGTGCAGCTTAACACTGAACATTGTTTTACGGACCTGCGGCATGTTCGCAACGAGTCAGCTACGCCGCAAGCTCCACCACCGGTTAGCTTTCAGGCGGACAATGAAACTCACTGGGAGCTTTCCTTTTTGCTGCCACCGCAGCCCTATAAGCTTGGCCTGCTGCTGCTCCAATTTAACAGCTCATGTGCGCTTAACCTGCTACGCTGGTCCGCAGCTACGGAGCACAACTATTTTACCACTAATCGTTACTGGCTTTTGCTTACAGCAAATGACAGTTATGTCGATATACTGGAAGATGAGGAAATCTTCATACCACCCGACAGTGAGTTTCGCGTGCTTTGGTATAGCACAAAGCCACAGAACTTTACAGCCACTTTGTTGGATGTCTACAAGGTAGCTTCTTGGAAGCCACTTAAGCGCAGGATAATGGGTAAACAGCTGCGCAATCGCAGGCATATAATACATGCACTGCAGCAATATGGTTCGGTTATAAGCTATAGACAGAATCTGGAGGGTATAGTATTCAATTCGGCCATTGTTGTAGCCTTTCCCGATCAATTTACCAATATAGAGGATCTAGCTTTGCGGCACATAGATACGATATCGAAAGTTAATCATCGTCTGACATTTGAGTTGGCCAACAGATTTAACATGAGGTAGGTAAAGAAAATATATACCATCTGGTTAGGGGTCCTTAAGCTGAATGATACTGTGAAATTGTATTTTTTTTTATTATATTATATGGAAATATTTTCCAAATTAAATGGTTCTTCTCCACTCATAACAGCTACAACACCTACCAAACTGACAACTATGGATGGCGTCAACCAAATGGCTCTTTTGATGGTCTCATGGGTCGTTTTCAGCGTTACGAACTGGACTTTGCTCAGCTGGCGATTTTTATGAGACTGGACCGCATAGCATTATGCGACTTTATCGCAGAGACTTACCGCGTACGAGCGGGTCTAATGTTCCGCCAGCCGCCGCTCTCAGCCGTAGCCAATATATTTTCTATGCCATTTCAGAAATATGTTTGGATATCAATTTTTCTGCTGCTTATTCTAACCATTGCAGTGTACATAGTTGAAGTAATTTTCTCACCACAAACACATAACATGTCATTACTGGACACTATAAGTTTTGCTTGGGGCGCCATGTGTCAGCAGGGCTTTAGTATGGATGTGCGCAATCGCTCCGCTAGAATTATTGTGTTTACCACCATGGTGTCGGCGCTGTTTTTGTTTACCTCCTTTTCGGCCAACATAGTGGCACTACTGCAGAGTCCCTCGGATTCTATACAAACACTGGCCGATTTGAGTCATTCGCCACTGGAAATTGGCGTGCAGGATACACAGTATAATAAGATTTATTTTACAGAATCCACGGATCCTGTTACCAAGAACTTGTACCAAAAAAAGATTGCCTCAAAAGGTGAAAATGCCTATATGCGACCTGCGAGTGGCATGGAAAAAATGCGTACGGGTTTGTTTGCTTTCCAAGTGGAGTTACAGGCGGGCTATCAAGTTGTCAGCGACACATTTAGCGAGCCGGAAAAGTGTGGTCTAATGGAGCTAGAACCCTTTCAGCTGCCCATACTGGCTGTACCAACGCGTAAGAACTTTCCATACAAGGAGCTCTTTCGCAGACAGTAAGTTTTATATTCTTTAATAACTTTTGTCTCTTCACTAATTTTTCTTCAGATTGCGCTGGCAACGTGAAGTGGGCCTCTTCAATCGTGAGTTCCAGAAATGGATACCACAAAAGCCCAAATGTGAGAGCGGTGTCGGTGGTTTTGTCTCTATTGGTCTGACAGAGTGTCGCTACGCTTTTGGCATTTTAGGCTGTGGCGCCTGTATAAGTTTTATCCTGGCTCTATGCGAGCTCATATTTAAGCATCGCAGGAGCATATATCGCATCATTCAGAACTACAGAGGAATGTAGCCCTATTTATTATCTTTAAATTGCTTTAGACATTTGTGAATCTAAGTAGGTATTGATAGTTCCTTAACCACAGCGCGTAGCACATCAGTTGTCTTGTACTGCCAGTTCTTTATGTTTTTGCTTACACGACACCAGGACTCGCCGTGTGTGGGTTCAGCAGCTATGCATCGTTCCAGAACCTCTTGTTGTTGGGCTTCAGTGCCGTGTAGCAGCTCGAATTTGTAAAAGTAGGCCCAGGCATCACCCAAATCGGGATCGATCTTCACCTGTAAGCACATAGAAAATCATATGAATAACTTATAAAAAGACGAACTAATACACAAAGTTTTATACCAGCTCACATTAAGCATTACAATTTTAAAACTATTTAAATATTTAACTTACAGTACGATTAAACCAATCCCGACATTTGGTAAACTTATGCTCCGACCAGAATAACTTTGATACAGTTAAAAGAACATGTGGGTCGTGTTCACATTTCTTGAGAGCGTCCACCGACTTTGTCTTACGTTGCGGCTTTGATTCCATGAATATAGCTTCGGCCCACAGCTCACCTGCATTAGGGCACTCCTGCAAAGCACGTGCCATCATAGTGTTGGCAATCTCCTTCAGGCCCGCACGTAATTCCACGCGTATGGCTTCTAGCCATAGCACAGGCACCTTGGGATTTCGCAAGCGACCACGTTCCAAAATAGATCGAGCTTTGGTTAATACGCCTTTGCGCTCCTCTAGACTTGCAGACAATATCCATACAGGTATGGAAGTGGGACACTTTTTCAAACCTTGTGTGTAGGTGGCTGCGGCTTCGTCAGTGCGTCGCTGCTGTTCTTCGATTTGACCCTTCATCATCCAAAGCTTGGAAAACTCTGGAAAAACTTCGACGGCCTCCTCCAGCAAACGCAAAGCTTCAGCAAAGCGTTCTAGAGCCCATTCCAAGCGCGCAGATTTCATCATGACACGAGGTGTAGGTGCCGAACCGCGTGCTTTGGCCAGTAAGCGACGTGCGCGTTCATATTCGGCATTTTCAGACTCCAACTTGACAGCAGCCAACCAAATGTCCTCAGAATTGGGATTCGCCTGAAAGGCAAGCGATAGAATGCCACGTGCAGCAGGCACATCACCCGCCATCCACTTGGATTTGGCGCCCATTAACCAAAGGATCTCGGATTTGGGACAGTGAGCTACGGCACGCTGTAACAGAGCCTCCAATGATTCGCGAGTGCCATGGTTCTTCTCAAAGTATGCAGCACGTAGCCAAATGCTTTTCTTGGAGGGAAAGATTTGAAGCGCATGAGCATATACTGCTCGTGCACACTCAAAAGCGTTCTCCTTCGCGCACTGCAATAAGATATTTTCATTATATAAGCTTTAAAATATTTGAAATATATCTACTTACAAATTCGGCATCATCTATCCAGGTTTGCTTGCGATCTTCCTCCTCTACGCCGATGCCAATAACTGCCTTAACAATAGCCTGACAGCAGTTAACGGCACCCGACTTTTCCGCCTCTATGGCTTCCTGGAACCAATTATCACGATTGATTTCCACTCCATTGGCAGTGAGCGATGTAAGCGAACGATCAATGATCTTTTCTACCATGTGTATGTTGCCATTGGCCTCCTCCAATTTGGCAGCAGTGGTCCAAATCTGCCGATCTGTGGGTATATTTTCACGTGCTTTGTTCAAAACTTTTCGCGCATTCTCATAGGTTTCCAAACGCGCTAAGGCTAGCCATAGCTCCACACTAGTATTGCAGCATTCCACGGCACGCGAAAGCAATATCCGCGCATCGTCGGGATTCTCTAGCTCCACGGCAGCCTTCCAAAGACGGACAGAATTGGGTATGTGCTCCAAAGCTTTGCGAAAGACGCGACGCTTAGCCTTAGTCTCTGTTTCAAGATCAGCCGCCTTTATCCAAATACGAACCGAAGTGGGAATGTGGCGAGCTGCTTGGGCAATCACAGCTTTGGCCGTATCCAATGGCTGTAAACGAGCTGCCTCTAGCCAAAGATCCTCGGACTGTATGTTCATCTCACAGCCACGCATTATTAAATTGCGCGCCATTTGCACTTTGCCTGTGACCTCCTCAAGACGCGCTGAGGCGATCCAAGCAGGCGGATGATTGGGGTTAGTCTCACGCACGCTTTTTAAAAGCAAACGTGCTTTTTTAATGTCATTTATATCACCGCCATAGGTAGGAATCATGCTCTGCAAATCGGTGAGGTAACCCTTAGGATCCACTACAGTCTGGCCTGTGACCGAGTCGGAAACTTGTGATAGTTTGACATTCATAAGTGTATTCCGCGCCTGACCAATTTTACGCAGATCCAAATCGCCTGTTGGAGTGAGCATACCAGGAGTGGCCACACCAGGCATCATTGATGCCAAACCTGAGGAAGGGTCTATAGTAGAGGAGGTCTCTCCGCCTAAATTGCGTGACAGCACGCTGTCTGGCAGCGGTGTGAACTTTTCAGCGCGTGGATTGCGTTGCTTGCGATTGCGACTGTCTCCCACTTCTGGTATTGTAGACCATTCCTCGGATGTTACTGTGGCTAATGAACGCTTCAGATCTGAGAACTGCTGCTGAATCTTTGGACGCTCTTGACGGTAACGCTCCAAGTCTTCCCGCAAACGTCTGTCACGATACTCCTTTCGCTTTTCATCCATGCGTTTATCTATCGAATCATATATAGCATCTGCTTCCTCGTCATCCTTATCATATGGATCTTTAGAAAATAATGAGCCACTGTAGCCGCTAAATTCATCATAATTTGAATCGTTTAAGTCCTCATCCTCTTCTTCTTCTTCGTCTTTTTTCTTGCGCTTTGTGGCAGGTGGAGCATGTCGATCATCGGATACATCATTGGCATCACGTGCTGGACCAATATCCGAACGTGTGGTGAAACCTGTAGCACTGCAAAAACATTAGTCAAAATAAAGAAATAAATAAAAAAATTGTTTGTTAGTTGCTTACCCTCGACCCACGCCGGCTACGTAGCCCAAAGGTGCTGGTACGCCCAGAAAATGTTTTTTGTTGCGATTGGCAATAACCGCCGCTGTTATGTTTGACATTTTTTGGAACTTTGCACAAAAATATTTGTAAATATTTTTAGTTTTTCTTATATTAAACTCATGCACAACATTAAACGTTTATACTAGTGTGACCATATATTGAAAGTGCAAAAAGACCCAAAATATATGATTATAGAAATTACTAAACTCTTCGTTGTACTAAACAAAAGCCAGTTCTATTGAGCACTGCACATTAACTTTTTGCACACTTATCGATTATTTTATTTGCATACAAGACATACATAAATAACATTTTTTTAATATACAAAGAAAATTGTATTTTTACACGAAATTAAGAGTTATTTTTAAATAAATTCAGGACAAAATGCCTGTACTACCGATGCCACCACTGATGCAGGTAAGCAGTACCCCGTTTAGCTTATACTTACACTGGATTGACAACGTTCCTAATTTTTGCCACAATAGAACGCTATCGCCATCGAGCCAATGCAAGTGGATGCGCCGCCTAATGAAGATAATGAGAACAATGAAGAGCATCAAATTGTTGTGGAGAATCCCAGCATAGATCTGGAGGTTTATGGCAACCAATATATTGGCATTGCGCGGTTATATCGTCTGATTTACGTTGCCGATGTTTGCCCTATTCTCAGTGTAGAAGCAATCAAAATGGCACTGAGCTATGTGCAAACCACATACAATGTCACTCTGTATCAGGTGCTGCACAAGCGTCTAAGTGACTTGCAGGCCGGTAATGCTGCAGCCGGCGATCAAGCAGGCGGCGCTGCTGGGCCAGGGTTACCTGATATAGCTGTACCGGCACCGCCGCAGCCCACTGGCAGCCAAAATGGTGGCGCCGAAAAGGATGCGTATGCCTACGATGCTGTTTGGGTGGACACAAAGATGAAGAAGGCTGCTCTAAAGCTGGAAAAGCTTGATTCGGACTTGAAAAATTATAAATCAAATTCTATTAAAGAAAGCATTCGTCGCGGCCATGACGATTTGGCCGATCATTATCTTAGCTGCGGCGATTTGCCCAATGCGCTTAAGTGTTATTCACGTGCTCGTGATTACTGCACCAGTGGCAAGCACGTTGTCAACATGTGTCTTAATGTCATCAAAGTGTCTATATACTTGCAGAACTGGGCGCATGTTATGAGCTATATATCCAAAGCGGAGAGCACACCGGATTTCTCAGAGGGCTCAAAAGAGGCCAATGCACAGGTACATACGCGCTTGGAATGCGCTGCTGGTTTAGCTGAGCTACAGCAAAAGAAATACAAAGTAGCTGCCAAGCATTTTCTGGCCGCCAATTTTGACCATTGCGACTTTCCTGAAATGATTTCTACTGGTAATGTGGCAGTTTACGGCGGTCTTTGCGCCTTGGCGACTTTCGACAGACAAGAACTTAAGCGTTTGGTTATTGCTTCAACATCATTTAAATTGTTTCTTGAATTGGAGCCGCAACTGCGCGATATTATATTCAAGTTCTATGAATCAAAATATGCCTCTTGTCTAACGCTACTGGATGAAATACGCGACAATCTGCTTATTGACATGTACATAGCCCCGCATGTTACCACACTTTACACCAAGATACGTAATCGTGCTTTGATACAGTACTTTAGTCCCTATATGTCTGCTGACATGCACAAAATGGCCATGGCTTTCAACTCATCTGTGGGTGATTTAGAGAACGAGGTTATGCAGCTCATTTTAGAGGGCCAAATACAGGCGCGTATTGACTCTCATAACAAAATACTCTATGCCAAGGAGGCCGACCAACGTAACAGCACCTTCGAACGCGCCTTGCTCATGGGTAAGCAGTACCAACGACACACACGCATGCTAATCCTCCGCGCGGCCATGCTCAAAAGTCATATCCATGTAAAGAGTGTTTCACGTGAGGGCGGCAGCAGCCATGGTGCTGAGCTTTGTGTTTCAGCAGGTTCAAGCACTACGGCCCAACTAGCACGCATTTAAATTGTATACCAATGAAATTTTTTAATATATGGAGCAAAATTGTATCTCTTCACAATAAAACTTACTAGCAAAGCTACCACAATATATAAGATATTTTACTTAAAAGACTAATTAAAAGGTTACTGTTCAAACCAGAGATAAAGATTGGGTTTAAAATATTATTTTTTTATTCTTCCTTACCAAAGAAGCTTTTTAACAAGATGGTCAAAATTTTCAAAAACATCTTCGTTTTGCTTCATTTTTGGATTGATGCAAAAAAAGTTGGGTTGTGACGCCATCCACTTAGCAAATCTTTTAAAATTTCAAGTGTCACAGCCATTTGTGTAGGATTCCATTACTTATTATTAAAATTTATTTCAAAAAGAGTTACAAACTTAGTTATTTTAATTAAATAATAAAAGTGCACAAAAGATTGGATCTAATATCGGGAACGTTCATAGCGATCATCCCAATATCTTCGTTCTTTGCTATGAGAACGTTTGTCTTGTCGATCATCCCTGCAGCGTGAACGCGAACGGTTTCGCCTACTATGAGTTTCTCTAGATCGCGAGCGGGGCCGGTTTTGTCGTTCACGCTTTTCGTGGCTGCTTCTGTTACGATTGTCTTGCAGTTTTTTATCAGAAGCGGTGTCTTTATCGGATGACGACGTGCTTTCGTTATCGCTGCTTTCTTTGCTTCTCTTGATTTTCTTTTCAGATTTGGACTTCTTTTTTGTTTTGTCAGATTTCTTGGATTTTTTCTTGCTAATCTTGCCATCTTTTTGGGACTCACCCTTTCGTTTCATGTTTTCAATTTTTTCAAGTTTCTTAAGCAACTTTAATTTTTGTTTTTTGCTCAACGATTTAAGAAATATCAGCTCAGGATTCTGTTCTTTAAATTCACGTGATGTCTCATTTTCCTCATCACTTGGCACTAACTGATGTTGCTGCTGTATGACCTTAATGCTTTGCAGTTCCAATGCTGAACGCTTCATCATTAATCCATCTTCCTTCATTTGCTCCTCGAGCACGTTTTTAGACATTATATCGCTAGCCTCTGATTCAGAGTGTAGCTTACGCGCCTCACTCATTGAAATGCTATACATGCTGCACTCTTTATCCGTATTTATGTGGCCCCATTTGTGGCATTTAAGGCAACGCACGTTGCGCACTTGAATACCAAATGGTTGATCGCGTATTTCGGTATCTCCCTTACAATAGGATTCACGCGGTGCATTGTATTTACGCTGCCATTCAAACTTGTACTCTGGCTCATTGTCATCTTTTTCGCGATCCTTGCGCACGCCCGGCGGTGGTTCGTACATAAAATTTACGCTTAACTTGTCCTTACTATCTTTACTTAACATGACTTTATTTTCGTGCAGATTCTGCTCTTTTTCATATTGAGTGCGCAGCTCCTCCTGTTTCTTTTTATATGCCTCAGCTTGCTGCTCAGCCATCCACACCTAAACATATTTATACAAACATTTAGGGTAACAAAGCCAACAAATATTTCTGTTTTACTTACCCGCTTGAGGTTATCCCTGGAAGCAGGATGAAAGAATTTCTTGCACATGTAGTTATTAAAACCCTTGCCCATATTGCTGCTGTGTTAATTGGGTTTTAAACGTTTTAAATTTTTATTTTACGAAAACAATACCACAGACGACAATAAAGTAAATACGTAGTAGTGTGACCAAACTCTTGCATACGAATAATCCTAGAAAATACGAGTCTCACGGCAAATTAGTACTGTATGGCAAATAAAGTACTTTTTGATCAACAATGTCGATTTATGTATTTTACAGCACTTGACATTTTGTAATATGACCGCGAACAAGTGTACCTCACAACACATACACAGCATTAGAACAAATACGATTTGTGAAATATTTAAAAAAAAAACTGATTTTCACCATTTGTTATTATTATAAAAATTAAATTGCGTCGTATAAATTTTGGCAGCATGGGCGATGCTGAAATGGTCACGTGCCCCTACAATAAAGCGCATCGTATGCTGCGCAAAAAATTGCAGCACCATTTAATCAAATGCCGTGATTATTATAAAGATGAAATTCATCTGCTCGAATGCCCTTTTAATAAGTCGCATATGATTCCGGAACCCGAATTCTATGTAAGCGGTTTTAATATTTTTTGTAATGCATAAATTAAAGCCATTTTTCTCATTTAACAGCAACATGTAAAATCCTGCGTTGATCGCAAGATTGTTGACGAATATGTTTCTAGCGAAGCAGCGCCATTAAGTGCGGATACTTTACATGCTAAAATTGAGGCTGATGAAAACTGGGATGATGAGAACGTGACCGACTATGATCCGAAGGCACACGCTGCCTCAATTAAAATTGTACGCGAGCCAAAAGGTCTGCGCCCGTCACAACGCAAGGCTTTCATCAAAGAGGAACGCAAGCGCTGGGGTGATCTTAGCGATGAAGAAGAGCAGACCAGTTCATCGAAGAAGCAACCAAATGGAAAGCAGCGTTATATGCCATACAAATCAAATCGCCGTGGGCCAAATAAATAATATAATTACATTGAGTTATGTTGAAGGGATCGTTGTTGACAAGTTTTCAAACTTTTTTTTTTTTAACTACACTTAATTGCACTTGCCTCGTGCGACATTTGTTTAACGAAGTATTTAAGAGACAAAACTTTCACATAAAACAGGCATCAAATAAGTTGATACCAAATGAATTCCAATATCCGGTGCATTTGTGAACAGCTTGATTTATAACTTTTCACTAAATTGCCAAAGACTAAGAAAATTGAATTGTTTTAAGAACCTATGTACATGAAACAGTTTATGACTTTTTCTGTTCCAGAACTCGGAAAGCCAACTCAGTCAAATGTAAACATAGAAATCAAATAAATCTTTTAAGTTGTGTCTGTTGACAAAAGTACCTCCACGTTACAAACTTTGCGAATGTTTGCACCTAGTGTCCACAGGGGCTAGGGTATTATGGACTTCAATGCATTTACCATGGAGAAAGAGGCTCTGTCTATGCGTATTAACTTCTAAATTTTAGAGACCATAAAAGCTACAGACTCCTGAAAAGCAATTAATGAAAGAATAACCACGCCTCGGCTTAAATCTAATACTAAACATATAACTGTTGTACAGTGCTATGCTCCCACAGAGGATGCTGATTATGAGGTCAAGGAAACTTCCTACAGCATCTTAGATGCTACGCTGTTGAACGTGTGCAAAAATGACCTTATAATTTTAATGTGCGACTTTAACGCGCAGATTGATTCTTCCAATAAAGGCCTAGAACATGTTATGGGGGTGTTCATGGCATCGGTCAGTGCAACGAGAATGGTGAGCTCTTTTCAGAGCTGTTTAAATCATAATTTAATAATTGGAGGTTCAATTTTCCCCCGTAAACGCAATCATAAGATTACATGGCTCTCGCCTGACGGCATCACCTCCACGCAAATAGAATCATATTTCCATCTCCAGAGAGTAGAGGAATTCGCTGTATGACGTTCGTAGCAAACGAAGAGGAGAAATTGGTAGTGACCACTACGTAGTTATAGCCGAGCTGTACTTGCGACTCTACCCAGGACGCAATCAAATCCGCAATCGCAAACAAATCTTTGACAACGCCAAACTCCATGATGATAATATGAATAATAGAGTTCAACAGAAGAGTTAATGCAGCCACACATTCTACCATGCATAATGCAGATATAATGTGATCAGAAGTAAAAAGAGTGTATACATGACGCTTGTAAGGAATTGCTGGACTACGTTAGACCCAACCGCAGTGAATGGGAGTCATCAACTTTTTGGGACTCTTATTGAAGAACGACGTAACATCAAAACGAGAATGTTGTGCACGGCAGACGAATTAGTGAAACAAGAATTGGGCTGCGAATATACGCGTCTCACAAGGCAAATTAAATGGCACCAACTTTTTCTTAAAGTTGTGAATTTTTGTACGTAGATGAAGATTAAATTCCTAAATATTATAGTTTCCATGCACTCAAAAAAATTGAAAAGTTGTCCATCTCATTACTTAAAATATTTCGCTCTTAGCTGTCGGAAGTTCTCGGCTAGAAATTTAAGTTGTCTAAATTTACATCTTTAGCATTGCATTATGGAAAGGACTATCGAATTCATCTTGAAGAGACTCTAGGGGTCTCACTGCCAATTCTGCCAAATCAGAGCAGCAGTTATAAAATGGGATAGTTTTGTCTTATTGATGAAAGGTGCCATTACGAACTTATTATTGATAGCTCTAGATTTAGGGGGCAATCCCAAAGGGTCGCAAATTAGATTACAAACGTAAATAACCTTGATGCGCTGTACAAGCCTTTTGTAACACTTTTGTTAAGCTCGCGCCAGCTTCTAAGTAATAAAAAAAAAATCATTTAAATGCAAAAAATGTTGAAAAAATTAACTCTTCTTTAATGCAAAGAATTGCGTTTTTTTCACACTCCACACAACTTGCTTTTTTTTACACTAAAATGTTTATGGTAAAAACTGTATACAGTCCAAGAACGGTCTTGTAGCTGTTGCAACATTTACGCGGTCTCCATGGGCTGAGCGGCAGTCTCTTCAGTGTATTTGCCCTTGTCCTTGCCCAATGCAGCCAAACGTCCCTTGCCGCGACGCTCCAAAATGGCCTTGCGGTCCTTGTCAAGCTTCAGCTTAACAATCAACACTTTGCTGGGATGAATGCCAACATATACATTGGTGCCATTGGCGTTCTCACGCTGAATTTTCTCAATGTAAACAACGAACTTTTTACGGTAGGACTGCACCACCTTGCCAACTTGGTTGCCCTTGTAGTGGCCGCGTATGACCTGAACCTCATCGTCGCGACGAATGGGCATGGAACGCACGTTGTATTTGGTGCGCAGTTCCTTGGAGAGTGGCGCAGACATGAGGCGACGGCGAATATGTGACGGCGCCTGGAAGTGACGCTTGCGGTTCTTCCTGCGCGACGATGATACAAACTTGTTCAATTTCATTTTGGTTGGTTGTGCGGGCTGTAAAACGAAGATAATTCATAAATATTTGCACTAAAGTATTTCTGGAATTAGCCTGCACACACTGTTTATTCGAGCACTGGCTAACTGCAGCAGTTGTTGTTGTCTGCTGCTGCCGCCGCCTTTCCTTTAACACACAAGTTATAACACATAATTTGTATGTTGTATTATTTGCAGGCACATAATTTTTGCTAATGCAGCTACGCTACATTGTGCGCTTTGCATTTACATTTGCACTTGACAAAAATAAACAGTGATGGCTGGGCAATTGCAAAATTAAATGGTACGCGAAAACTTACACCAAACTACCGTCGTAAAAACAACGAAAAGAAAGAATTTTGACAGCTGGGTCTGGCGGAAATGTCAAAAGATTGGCCGCATTACACAACACTAAAATAATGCTGCCACTTTTAAGTGGCAACGCTCACAGCTGTTGCGCTACAATCGTAACGGCTCGCATTTAGAACTTAGAACTTGGCTGTGTTGAATTTCGCGCAAAAGCTTTTTAAATCTTGATCTGTGTGTTTGTCTCCCACTGATCGATCACCAACGCCAAAATGTTTAACTGGAGTCTATTGAAAAATCAGTCGCGTGTGTGTGGCCAACCTCTGCTGTTGTGCTAGAACAGTATCCTCATAAAAGTCTCCAGTGTCCAGTTTTTTAATTCGTTTTTTTTATACACATACATATACATATACACAATGATGAACAACTTGAGAAAATTGCCTTTGCGCATGGTGAGTACAGTCCTGTGCCACTCTCACTTATTGTTTAGCCTTTTATTAATTTAATACGATATTGTTGTATTATAGCTGGCAAATGCTGCGCAGCGTACGCAATTGGCTGCTATGTCCTCCAGTGCGTCTGGTCTGCCACCTCCATTGACAGTGCTCACGGAGGATGAGATTATGATGAAAGAAACGGGTGAGTCTTACATATAAAGCCACAAAGTGGGCGTGGGTATATAATCTGTATACAATCGCTGTAACATAGATCGGCTTTGATAAGCATGTAGTATATAGTAGCGTTTAAATTTTTTTTTTTTTTTTTTTTTTTAGATATTTTAATGTAGTAGTCGTTTATTATGGTTGCGTAACATCGCATGTTTTGGTTTTAAATATGAGCATTATTTTTATAATTTTTCATTTTGCATGTGCTGCATTTAGTGTTTTTAGAACTTTAGCTAATAGATAACAATATTACGTTCTAGTTTGATAATGAAAAAATTTGTATAGCACAACTGACCAACAAGAGGAGTGGGGGCGTTGGAAACAACTAAGAGAAAGTGTAACGACACTTGTTTATAAAATTTTTATTTGTAAATATTCAACTTTGAATTTTTTGCAACTTTTGCACTTTGCTCATTTAAATATAATCTGCCTAGTAAGCATTTAATAAATTATATAATTTAGCAGCTCTTTTTAAGCATGCATAGATTGAGAAACATAGCTTTGGTTATTATTTGGAAGTTCTTAGTAGAACTTGTGTCCTGGCATCTTTTTAGCCATAAAAAAAAACTTTCTCTAACTTGTTTTTTACCTAGTGTAAACGTGGCGTAGTGATCAACAACTCTTAACATTTTATTATTATTATTTTTATTAAGTGCTATGCACAATTGCCTTATTTTTAAATAATAATAATTTTCAATTCCATTTGCGTCTTGATTTGCGGGATTGTCGCGGGCTGCGCGGCTGGCACACGTGTTCTAAAAATAACTCAACTTGCTTGTGTTCAAGCTGCCGCAGAGCGTCTACCCTCTTGCCGTTGGTCGTGCGCTCTAAGCAGCGGGGCAGCATAAGGGAAAATAATAACCGTAGGAAAATTTGCGAAGCCGCGGGTTCAAGCCCAACATTGAAACCTTTGTACAAAAAGGACTAAAGATAATTTCAAAATTTATCTTTGTTGTCACAAGTAAGTCAGCTGTTTAGTTTCTTACTATAAAAGTGAACTTAATGGCGTTACACTTGTGATAGATAAAATTTGCAACTGTGTCACGTCCCCGCTCACTTGTGTTCACTGTTCTAGTCGACACGCCGGGCAATGGTGTGCGTGGCACTTGGTTGAAGCGCTTGCCTAGAGAGTTGAATTAATGGAAAACTTGAAAAAGTGTCCTAAACCCATTGATTCTTAGTTGGCGAGTAGACATTTTTATGCATGGGAGGGACAACCAGGCTTCTTATCTTTCAGCAGCGTAGGTCGATTTTATAATTTTGGGGCAATAAGACTTGGTAATTAATATTATGCATTTTTGTTCATTTTCTATAAGGGAATGATTTAATGATGATTTATATTAGCTTTTAAGATTCGTTAAGCCGTTTTAAACTAGATAATGTCTTTTTTTTTGCATTTTGGCCATAAAAATCGTCTTAAACCGTTTTATACTAGATTTGGTATTAATATATATACAAATTCTATAAACGTATATATATACATATGTATATAATATTCTCACAGATCCAAGACGTAGAATGTCCGAAATGGGCATTGTACTTTTCAAGATACTTGTGTTTGGTCTTAACCTTATTGTTTTATCAATTTTTAGAGCATAATAAATTGCAGAAAATTCACCTAAAGCTATCGTGATATTTACACCGTGGTGTTTAAAAATGTTATTAATATGTACCTACTAGTAACTAGGCTCACTGAATGAATACTCTTTTACTGCAAAAAGAAAGTATATTTGAATACCATTATTTTTATTTTTCAATGAGTTAGTCTGGCTTATCTCTTACTCAATCATTCACTCAATCTTTCATGTGTACTCCTTTAATTAAGTAAATTATTAATTTTTGTAGTTTTAAATCGAATATCATTTGCAAGATTAAAAATATATATATTTTTTTTTTTTTTTTTAACATGCAATTTGATTATTCTTTCCGTAGACTTATGGGGGTTTGATTTCCTAAGTTCCCCTTTCTACACCACTGCATTTTATGCTTCATATGGTAAACTAGGCGGGTTGCATAATAATAAATATTGTCAAATGCTTGACTTCATTTTTTTAAACTAGTTTGCTGTGACAGGAAACTTATATGTGTACAGTTTATCATAAAAAATGTAGTGAACAATTTTGGAAAATTGTCCAGCTGTTTTTAATTGCTATTTACAAGAAACTGAAAAAAAACACATTTATTACAAAAAGAAAACAAATGCATATATTATAATATTCTCAGGAGCTGGAAAATCAATTTTTAGCCACACGCTTGGGAAAGACGCAAAAAAAAGGTGTGTACTGGCGCCAGTTGTTGACTTTTCAACAACAAAATATGATAAAATAAATATATGTATGTATATATATGGTACATATGTATGCATATGCGTATGTGTACATATACAATATACAACAAATTAAAAAGTATATTAAGTATGAGAGCAAGAGAGCGCAACTAAATATGATAAAAAGAAGCCAATAGACAAATACACATGCCGCTACTTAGATCTTCAAACAAGTGCGGTAGATTTTCTCCTAACCCCTATCCCCCTTTTAAAAGAATCAACCTTAGACCAGTTTGATAAACAACTTTGTGCTTTTCAACAAACTCAACAAGTTCTAAAAGAGCTTAACAAAGTTCATCTAGTTCTTGAACTTGCATGATCAAAGCTCAGCTGTTTCACCAATAAAGCTAGTTCAACTTTTTAAACATTACCTTTCGGTTTTTTCTTTTTTGACGTTCCACAGTGGCCAAACTGGCGCATGATCAGATCCTGCCTTTGGTCAAAAAAATGGACCATGAACACAAATTTGACCCCTCTGTGATCAAGGCTGTATTCGAGAATGGCCTGATGGGCATTGAAATTGATACGGAATACGGCGGCACTGGCAGCAACTTTATGACAAACATTATTGTTGTTGAGGAACTTTCCAAAATTGATCCCGCCGTGGGTGCCTTTGTGGACATTCATAATACTTTGGTCAACTCGCTGATGATCAAGTTTGGCAACAAGGAGCAGAAAGCTAAATATTTACCCAAATTGGCACAGGAATATGCAGGCAGCTTTGCGCTGACCGAACCAGGTGCAGGATCAGATGCCTTCTCACTTAAGACAGTGGCCAAGAAGGACGGCTCTCACTACTGGATCAACGGCACCAAGATGTGGATCTCAAACAGTGATGTGGCTGGCGTTTTTCTGGTCTTTGCCAATGCTAAGCCAGAGGATGTAAGAAAAAGCAAACTTTTTGTGTTACCAATTTTGTATAACCTCAATTCTTTAATCTTTATTAGAGCTACCGCGGCATTACCACCTTCATTGTTGATCGCGACACTCCCGGCCTGATTGTTAACAAGCCCGAGGACAAGCTGGGCATCCGCGCCTCTGGCACCTGCATGATCACTTTTGACAATGTGCGCGTGCCCGAAGAGAACATTTTGGGCACTTTTGGACATGGCTACAAATATGCTGCAGGTTTTCTTAACGAGGGCCGCATTGGCATTGCTGCACAGATGATTGGTCTGGCCCAAGGAGCCTTTGATGCGACCATACCATATCTGCTAGAGCGCAAACAGTTTGGCGATGCCGTCTTTAACTTCCAGTCCATGCAACATCAGATTGCCACCACTGCGACAGAGATTGAGGCAGCGCGTCTGCTTACATACAATGCGGCACGTTTGCAAGAAAATGGAGTTCCTTTCCTAAAGGAGGCGGCTATGGCCAAGTTCTTTGCCTCAGAGGTGGCTCAACGTGCGGCTATTAAGTGTGTTGACTGGATGGGCGGTGTAGGCTTTACGCGCGACTTCCCACAGGAGAAATACTATCGTGATGTCAAGATTGGTGCCATCTATGAGGGCACAACTAACATGCAGCTTAGCACCATTGCCAAGTGCATCAAGAAAGAGTTCTCGGGTTAAAAATCCACTATGAACATAAAATACCCTAAGCTGAGATATCGTAGCAGATACGCCAAGTGCATTTAATTTATAGCTGTGCGACGGTTCCAAAGCCTTCTTATAGCTAAGAGCTAACATAGCATTTATACGCATATTTTATTTTTATTGTATCAAATACAATTTACATACATTTTTAAATTTAACAAATCCCAGAGTTGAACTCTTTGTGTGCCATCATCAAGTGTGTTCATCTGTGGTGGTAAAGGCAGCTAGCAATATGTTGATGACGGTTATAATGAATACACCTGTGACCAAAAGTTCGTTGGTTCTCGTATAACTCCGAATGTGGCAACGTTTCAGGCGACGCTATGGAGTAGAGAAATCACATGTTAATTTGTTCTTTGAGTAGTTGTATATCAGTGTTATCACGGGAACTAAAGCTTGCGACATGAATATATCCTGAACAGGGAACTGCAACTTCCGTATGTGGTATAATAAGTAGCTTAATTATGGTAAGCTTTTTTGTCGGTAATCACGTTGTTTCTTTTTTTGTCTTCGAAAAGAAATGTTTCTATGCTCACGAATCTATTGTTGTCTATCGTACAAGTTTATCCACGTGAAAATTACGTTTCAATAACTTACCCTAAATATTAAAGCCAAACCCACAGCTAGTTGCAAGACCAACGATAGTATAACCATCGAAAGACTGTAGTAGTAAGTTGTGGATTCATGATTGTAAGTTATGAGAAAACGCAGCTGATTTGCATTGGCCGAAAGCAAAGCAATGTCCATAAGGCCTGCAAGTTAGAAAGCCATTAAAGCCATATGTTTATACTAAAACTTTCACAAGAAGGAGGGCTTTTTCGGGAACATATGGCAAGGTCTCGAGGCACTAACCTTCGGCTACATTCTTGTTTGCTGCATAGCTATTCCCGCCGGACAATTCGCTGGAGCTCTTTTTGCATCTTGTTAGTGTTCCTGTATCCGTTTTTGGTTGTTTGACTGTACCGGTAGTATTCCCCTCACCATTGCAGCATTCACCTTGAGCTGTGCTAGCATAGCTGCCCGAAGAACTCTGGGAAAGACTTGTGGCTGCATCGTCCACAACTATAGACACTTCGTTGTACATACTTCAATTAATTAAGCCTACGTATGACATGTGTTTTGGGGCAACGCACATTAACTAAACAAATAAGTAGTGTGCAAAATCTATACGATATTTTTGTAAACATTTACTGAAAGTTGCGGTTCCTTCGCCTGTGGTCATAGAACTGATAAATAAAAAAAGAGGGTCTTGTTTAGATATGACACTGACCTCACCACTTGGGGAAACGCACTTTTGTGGCAAGCCATAAATAAATGGTGTCAGCAAAACAAATATTTGGTTCGTGAGCAGACTAAATTTAATACACAAATCTATTTGCATACTTTTAGGCTATGCTTTAATGCGAGTTTTATTTTATTTATTTATTTATTTACAAGCAGCTATCTTATAATTAAAAATTATAAACTAGCTTAAGGACTAAGAGCGGTGGCTGCGATGGCTGCGATGGCCTTCTGCCCGTCAGAGTAGGATAAATATATGTTATGTAAAATTTTAAATTAGGTGGTATATATGTATTTGCTGATTTAAGGAATTCAATTAGTGTTAGTGTAGTTTTATGTGTTGGGTTGTTTAGGATGTCGATGGGATTAATGTTATTGAGGATTTGGTTGCGAATGTGTCTGAGCCTTGTGCAATGTAAAAGAATGTGTTCAACGGTTATAGCAGTCGCTTGATTGCAAATGGGACATGAGTCTGGTGTGTGTGGTTCTGTCGATAAGGTGTAGGTGAGTTAATTTTGTGTGATTGATTCCTTTGATTCCTGAGTGTCCGGGGATCCACATTACTGTGAATTTTGGATGAAATTTGATTAAGATGTTGCGGGCGATAGAAGGGTAGTGGTCAGTATTATTGATGTTAGCTATTGCTTCAATGGATGAAAGCGAATCGGAACATATTAAAAATTTTCCGGGTTTATTTTTATAAATGTTTAGTGCTTCTGTAATTGCTATTAATTCGGATGATAGTACAGATGAATAAAAAGGTAGGAGTCCAGTTTTTACTACATATTTCATTTTCGGTTGTAATTGCAAAAGTAGTGATAGAGTTGTAATGCGAGCCATCAGTGTAGATGGCTTTATAATTAGGGTGTGTGTTCAGATAGTCGGTAAATATTTTGCGGTGTATTTGAGGGTGGGTTTCTGTTTTAGAGTAAGATTTCATAGATGTGTTTAGGCATGACAAAGGCAAACGCCACGGAGGTAGTATTTGCGAAAATGATCTTATTTGAGGGATGCATGGAATGGAATGGGTGGAGCACTTATGTTTAATCTGATAAATAGTGCACTGGTATTTGGTTTTGTTATGTGGCTTGTAAGTTTTTATTATGTTAAAGATTGGGGAGTTGTGGGAGTTTAAAATGGTTTTAAAGAGTTGAGCTGTAACTATATATTTTTTTAAGTTGAATATTTGGGATATTGGCTTCGAAATGCATATTATTTGTAGGAGTAGTTCTAAACGCTCCGAGGGAAAGTCTTATCGCAGTGTTTAGCGAAGTGTTAATGGGGCGCATGATAGATGGCGGACATGAAGCGAAAATAGGTAGACAATACTCCAATTTTGAGACTATTATTGACTGTGTTACAATTAAATTTAGCGTTAGTTAAACATTTCAAAATATTTATTTTGTTGTTTAATGCTAGTTTTAACTGTTGAATGTGGGTGTTCCAACGATACCTGTTGTTGAGATGGATTCCAAGGATTTTTAGGTTGGACACATTTTGTAGGTTTAGATGATCAGTAATGATGGTACTGTGCAGTTTTGTTTTCGGCAGATGTGAAGGTGTTTACATTTTGTTGGAGAAAGTTTAGCTCCTGAATATTCACACCAATTGGTAATAGATGTGAATACTGGGCCTAAGTTTATTTGAATATTTTTTTGATTTTGGAGCTTAACAATTATATTGAAATCATCAGCATATGAGCATAGAGAAATATTTTTGTGAAGTGCTATTTTAGTGGAGAGTTTGTTGAAGGCAATTAGAAAGAGAACAACTGAGATTGGTGACCCTTGTGGGATTTCATTTTGTAGAGGGCGGGAATAGGAGTAGTTGTTTCCAACTCTCGTTATTATTTTCCGGTTGGTTGAGAAATTTTTGACATAATTGAATATTCTTGGTCCTATTTTCCATTCTGCAAGTTGATCTAAAATGGCGTGAATCCCAATCCTATCAAAAGCTTTGGCAAAATCGAGTGAAACTATTGATGTATGGTTTTTTCTTGACAGGTTCCTATTTATAATGTGGTCAATGAACAAAAGGTTATCTATAACAGACTTACCATTTTTGAAACCGGTCTGGCTGTAATGTAGAAGTTTGTAATTGGTGACAAACCACCACAGCCTCTTTGCAACGATTTTGTCCAAGACTTTGGACATACATGGGTTGAGAGAGATTGGGCGATAGGAATTAAGATCCGTTTTATTGGATGATGGTTTAGAGATTGGAATTATAATACTGGTTTTGTACGTTTGTGGGATAATGTGTTGCAATATGGTGTTATATAAATCAATAATTCGTAGTTTAGTGCAAGTGTCGGTATTTTTAATCATAGCATAGTTAACTCTGTCTAGACCTGGCGTATGGCCTTTTAGGGAATTAACTGCTGCGGTAAATTCTATTGTTGAGATATCAGTTTCTATGGCCTGAGCGCCAGTGCAAGCTGTCAGGTTGTAGGGAGTAGTAAGAGCCGTTAGTTTTGCTAAAGTGCATGATGCAGGGAAATTATTGTCACTTCAAGCATCTGACCAGTGTTGACAAAAGAGGTTCGCTATATCTGTTTTTTCTGTATGGATTAATTATACAATGAATATCTTTGTTGGGATTAATGCCGCAAAAGCGTCTAATATTTTGCCAAATTTTGGAAGATGGTGTAACGGGGTTCTATCTTAGACGTAAATGCAAGAGTGCTTTCACGTTTAGAAATCTTTAATGTTCGTCGGAAAAGGGCATTGGCTTTTTTATAATTAATTAAGTTAAGAGTATTGATATTATGCTTTAGGTCCTGCCAGGCTTTGAATTTTGTTTACGAAGCCGATTCAGATCAACATTCCACCAAGGGACATTGCGGTTATGTTTGTGTGGGAAGGATTGTGGGATGGAGTAATGTGCTGAGGAGATGATTATTTTGTGTAGGCTTGCAGCTTCTTTGTTAATGTTACTACTTGGAAAATTCAATGACAATTTTTTTGTTAAGGTTGAAAAAAGGTTCCAGTCAGCTTTATCAGTTAAGAAATGTGTCCGAGCTATTGCCTTAATGGGTGATATTGTATTGAAGAGTGTTGTGATTATCGGGTTGTGATCGTTTCCATGAAGATCGTCAATCGTCTCCCAAGAGCAATCAAGGCTAAGCTCTGGAGAGCAAAATGTGAGATCTAAGTGTGTAAAGGTGTTGTGGGTACTAAAGTGGGTGGGAGAGCTATTATTGAGTAAAATGTAACTTGATGATGTAAGAAAGGCTTCGAGGATTCTTCCTTTTCTGTTATTTGAGCTTGATCCCCAGGCTTGGTGCCAGCTGTTAAAATCTCCCGTGATGATAGTTGGCGCATTGAAAACGAAGGCTTGCTGTAGGTTTTCTGCCGAAAATTGTTGATGTGGAGGTATGTACGATGATATAACATTAAATTTGCATTTTGAGGTTATTTCTACGCTTGTAGTTTATTGGTATTGGAATACCTGTTATTGAGTGAAAGTGGGTTTCTTGTAGAGATATGATGTGTGGGGTAAACTGTTTTATGAGAAATTGTAACTGAACGTAATTATTAATGTAACCGTGGCAATTCCATTGAAGAAGCTTAAGACCCATAGGGATTAATAGGGAAATGGTAAGATGATCTTATGATGACGATGTGTACGTAGGTTCAGATTAAGCAGGCTTCTCTGCTTTAGTGACACAATCTTCGAATACCATTTCGTTGTCTTCATTGTTTGCAGAAAATCTTCCGTTGTTCGTGTTGGTAGTTGGTTTAGCTTTTGTATCATATTTGGCTTTCATTTGTGTTTTAAGGGAAGGATTAGTTTTTTGAAATAATCTAATTTTGTTTTCGTTGATAGTTTGAGAGTTGGAAACATTGAGATGAGCAGAATTGTTTTCCTTGAGGCTGTTGGATTTTGAAGTTGACGGCAGAGTGCACAGGTCGTCATATGAAACTGGTAGTCTGCTGTGAACTCCTTTAGTATCTACTTGTTTTTTTGAGTTTTGTTGACTTTGCTTTTTTGATAGGACTTCATTTGTGTCAATTTTGGGTGTATCTGTAGAAGGGTTGACTGTTGGTGAGTTGAGTTTGGCTGAGTATAAGGTCGATGGATGTCTGTGACGGTCGTTGTAGATTTTGACAGCTTCTTTCATATTGGTTTTTTCAATTACACGTATGGCTTGTAATTCTTTGTTTTTAATAAACGTAGGACAACCGCGATCAAAAATACTGTGATTATAGTCTGGTATATTACTTTCCTTACAGTTTATGCAGCATTTGGAGTTAGAACAATGATCTTCTTCGTTAGTCGAGTGATGTAGATTGCCAAAGTCAAGACAGAGTTGTTCTCTTTTGCAGGCTTTCGTTGGGTGTCCAATGCGTCCACAATTACGGCATCGCATAGGAAGAGGTATGTAAGCACGTGTGTTTACATTCTGATATCCAATTTTTATGTTTGTTGGCAGATCAAGTGCAGCAAAAGTTAATATAATTAGACCAGTTTCTTGTAGAGTGTTTTGGTGTTTTTTGAGAATTTTTTTAACTTCGATAACGTTTTGGGATTTAAGCTCATCTAGGATTTCTTCTTCTTTGATATCGCGAAGATTGTTACAATAAATAACACCTTTGCTAAAATTTCGTGAAGTGTGTTCCGTGACTTCTATGTTGGTTTGTAAATCTAGGGCGGTCAGTTTTATCAATTTTGAGGCTTGCAACAACGTTTTTGTTTTGATTTCGTATGTGCCATTTGATAGTCCGTCACACTTCTCTACTTCTCCACCACAGAAACCATCAATTACTTTTTTAATAAGGAATGGATTAGTTGCTGATAGATTTTTGTTTTCGTCCGTACGTTTCATTATCAAAAATTTTGGGCCGGGGCTGGTATTTTTAAGGGATTTGTTGCTGTCGATTTTACATTGTTGGCTACTTGCCCTGCTGGGCAAGTCAGGTGGCTCCCTCATGGTGCCCACCTCCTTAAACTTGGTTACTTCTTGATTCGATTATTAGTAAAACACAATTTCGTTTGACAGAACGTGTGTTTTTGTTTGAAAAGTCTGGGTTGTTATACGTTCTAAAAAAGTCTGCAGTTTAAAAGACAGGGTTGTTATGTTTTGCCAAAGAAGTCTCAAAATCACTGGAATATTCTAGATTGAATTTTTGTGTTTTTATTGTTCAAATTATATTAAATTGCATAAGCACTTATGTTAACTGTTTAACACAATATTGCCACGAATGTGGACTTGTCCATAGATTTAATTAATTTTTTTTGTACACGAAAACTTTTGCGACCGTACTTGTCAGCGCTGCCAACTCGTTGTGCACTGAATTCATAGCTGACTGCTATTTTGCGAGTTTTATTTATTTTGTACTTCTCTAGGTGCACTCCAAAGAATTTGAGAATTAAGATGAAAGTAATTTAAAATACCATTAACAGATTTATGCATAATTAAGCAGCCGAGTTCGAAAAACAGAAAGGGGTGCAAAAAAGGTTTGGCTTAAATGAGCTGTAACTTTTAATTTTATCTTCTCAAGACCAGTTCATGTGTCCTATAGATTAAGTAGAACGTTTTCAATAATTAATTTTTAAATTATTCTATCAAGTTTGATTTGTCAGCTCGTTTATTATATCCTGTATAGTAAGAGGTTCATTAATTTTGTGCAAATGTTCGTAACATAAGCCATGCCCCCTTTCCTCAGCAAAAAATGAATGATAGCAGAGATCTTCCGTTAAACCTTGAAAGAAATTTTTCGAACAGTAATTCTATTTGAAAGGCAACACGCTGCCATTAATTTGTTTTGCAGAAAAGTTGGACCAAATCAAAATGAAACATAATTTTCGGGTCTGTACCAAATTTCTCGATGGATTTATATGTAAACTGTATTCACGATATTTATCAGTTTAATCAACGAGGTCATCAACGAGACAAACCAAAAAGGTACTAGTAAATTTTCTGATACAACTCCGGTTTGTACCAAATTTTTGCCCCTCATTCTATTTACTGTGAAATTTTTTGAAAACGGATTGTGCAGTAAACGAAGGCTCAAAAAAGACGTCTGTTCGAAAAAAAATACTTAATGAATGAAAATTTCAGGGATCGTTAGGGTCCTTGTTCTAAGTTTAAAACCGAGTTTTCGTATTTGTGGGTAGGGTGTGGCACCGCCTTCTGGCAATATATGTTGGTACGGTTTTTGAATGATATCTTTTTTTCTATCAAACTTAGAGTCATGATTTAAAGGTAGAAATTGTTTGTGTTAAAGGTCGATATTGCTGGAAAACTATTAATAGTAGAAAGGTGATGAAGGACTCATTTTGTAGATAATTTCAATTACTTTAAAAAACACATGTGTAAAATTTCCGAAAAAACATACCAGTTTTGAGATATTTGCAAATTATTCGAAAAGCACCAAACATGACTTCCAACTTTTAACTTTAAACAGGCATTGTGCTTGAATCAACTAACCTACAACCTCAATTTAAGTCTTGTTTGATGGATAATTTTATTGCAACAATTTCATGACTCTAAGTTTGATAGAAAAAATAGTTTGTATGACAAAGTAAATATAGATCTAACTAACAACTAAGGTGCAACTTGACGATGCAGTTATACTAAAAAAGATTTAAAAACTTTTGTAAAAATGCATCTAGTACAGTAAACAAAGAGTTTCAGCTGGAAAAAAATTCTTAATGGATGAAATTTCAGGGATCGTTAGGGACCTTGTTCTTAGTTTAAAACCGAATATTCGTAAAATAATATACATATTTTATTTTTTTTGTTGTGATTTTTTGATTCGGTTTTCAATATCCTCCGAGCTGCCGCCGGTACTTGAAATTATGCATCCTAAGTAGGTGAGGGATTGTACTGTACATCTTCCAAAGAAATGATATTTATTTGAAAGGGCCACATTGTTTAAATGGTACAAATTTGTTTAGGAGACGAGCGCAGTGTATTCCACTGCAATGCATACCATTACGCAACAGTGGATAAATGGCCTAAATAAACAATACTGTTCACGTGCTAGCCTTCAATTTTTGGCCACGTAGGCAAAAACCCACACAGAAGCACTTTCCAAAAACACACACATTCAAGACTCCTTTTTCTGCAGCCCCCGTGGCGACTGAGGAGCTTATCGAAAAACTTTGGCCATTTAAAATGTGTTGTAACCCATATTTTAGTTCTGCGGTCTGTGAAACTAACAAATTTCTATAAAATTTGTATCAACCCAATGCATCTAGGATTAATTTTGAACCTAAAATTATTTATCCAATTAGGTGCACTTCCAATGAATACTTAATATTATGCCCTAGTAAGTATTCTTATACCCTGTACCTATAGGTACAAAGGGTATACTAGATTTGTGCAATGTATGTAACGGACGAAAGAAGGCGTGGCAGGCCCCAAGTCCTTTATACCAAAATGCTTATCATAACCTCGGGTAGCGATTGAGCCATGTCCGTTTGTACGTCCGTATGTACACCTATATTTCGGAGACTATGAGAGCTAGAGACACGAAACTTTACCAGCTGGTGCGCGTATTTCCCCTTGCCTATAACTATAACTTTCAATTTTCAACAAAATCGGTACAACTTTACGGAACTTATAGATATAAATATGGTTTTGACTCAAAAAAAAAAATTTTCCAATTGCAAAGTTCTTAGAAGGAATAACATTTTTTTTTTCAAAAAAAAGGTACAGGGTATTACACTGTCAGGCACCGCCTCGACAGTTATACATTTTTTTAAATGTCGATTTTAAATTGCAACGGCTTTGTTGTAATTATTTTAAGAAGCTAAAAGAATTTTCGTAGATTTCAGGTCACAAAAAATATTTAATATTAATTAATTTCTTAATTTCATACAAAAATTGTTTTACACTAATTTAACATGCCCCATACTCTTTCGGGTGCAGGGCATACAAAAACAAACAGCTGACAAAAAGGACTCTTGGAACCCTGCACACCTGTCAAACCATTCCACGCCCACCAAGTGTCTTTTTATTTGCTATACCAATTGCGTCAGAGTCTACAGCAGAGCTGTCCCATACAGCTCATCACCTCTTATAGTAGATGACAGACACAATGCACTATTTGGTGGCTTCTGCACCCAACAAAGTACACACCTAAACCCGTAACTCCCTCTGCCAGTTTTCACCGCTGGCTTGTGGAACTAGCCAGCAGCACGTGTCGCATTTGTTTGCCTTTTTTGCCGCTTGCCACTTAAACTCGTCACCATGTTTTGTTGTGTCTATGTGGCTCTCCCAACTGGGCTCTCTCTCTCATTCTGTGTGGCAACTCTCTCGCCGCTTTATTTATATGACGTAGGCTGCCGCCAGCATTTCGTTGCACGCATGCCCGTTGGCCCTGCAACTAACTGGCTTTATATGTAGTACAGTAAGAACACAACTTATTCGTTTTAAATTTATGTCAAAAAATTTATGTAAAAAAAATAAAAGTCTCTTAGGGCCTTTGCCTTAAAAAAAAAGGTTTCAAACGACTTCCCTTACTTTTTACCAAATTGTTTTGGTAATATTTCTTAGTTTTGTCTAATTTAATGATTATTGGATGTTATTTGTGGCCTTCTTACATTTTTTGCAATGAAATACAGCAGTACAGTTGTCATTCTTGAACAAGGTGTTATTACAACTGCTTGGTTTATGTTTTTTTCGACGGCATACCATAAAATTTCAGCCATTAAGTATTTATAAGTAAAAGGTCTCTACACAGGGTCGTCGAGAGCCAGGCCGGTCCCCAGGGCCAGTTTTGGTCCTTAAGGGGTCTACGCAGTTCGAAATATTTCGCACGGAATCGCAAAACTTCATATAAAAAAAAAATAAACCATTTGGAATTCCCATTTGGGATATTTTTTTTTATATGAAGTTTTGTCATTCCGTTCGAAATATTTCGAACTGCCTATAGGCCTTTAGACTTAAAAATTGAAGGTGTACGAATAAATTGTGTGCTCACTGTATTTCTGGCCAGACGTTTTGTCTCTTATCGAAACGCCAACAAACAACAAACAGAAAAGTCGGCTCAGTCCGAGTTCCGTTTAGTTGAGTTCAGTTCAGTTTTGTCGCTCGACGCATTTGGTGCAACCTTTTTAATTTGGTCGGAGTCTAACCCAACTTGCGACGAGGTCTGCCGCGTGCTAACGATTTCTTTCATTGATTATTTCTTGGCTATTATTTATGGGTTTTCTAGTATAATTTTGTGTTTAACTACTTACCCCTTCAAAATAGTGCGTATAAATAACAGTTTAAAAAAAAAAAAACCTAAAACAAATGCCTTAAAAGCTAAAAACAACTTTACGGGTAAGTTTATATGTCTGCACGTGCTCCTTGCAGCCATTGTTAAACCTGTCTCTGTATCTGTACTTGTGTGCGTGGGTTATCCTGTCGGTGAAAAATCAATGCCCCGTAATGTAATGTGACACCGTTGCCTCGTCCCGGCCATTAAAAACTGCCTTGACCTCACACACCGCACACACATGACTGCGCTCTTTGTTTTTTTTTGTGCCAAAGCTGTTGTTTAGGCCAACTCAATATGCCAATTTGTAATCAATATGTATGTGTATGTTAGGACATTGCATAATTGAAGACAAACGAATAAGACGTTGCCCTACTCCCAAAAAAAAATTCACGCTCTGAGTCGCTTAGCTATACTAAACACAAGCACCGTGCATACATGTCGAATTTTGTTTATCGAATTTATATTTGCTTTACTGCGGGCTTGGAAACCCTAGAAGCCCCCGTCTGTACGACCCTGCTGAGTATACATTCATACCCTAGCACAACTTGGACTGGCTGGCTGTCTCTCTGACTCTACTTCTTCTTGCTAATCTTGTTATGGTCTGGGGTCCAAAGTTTCTGTGCAAGCTGATAAAATGCTGCTGTGAAAGTAAAATTGCTTGGTTTATTTTTTTGTTTTTGTGTTTTTGCCTTGTTCTCAAAAATTATCAACATTTAAAATGCACTGCAATTTTATAAATGTTGGTTAAGTGGATTTTATAAGTGTACTATTTGTGACAGTGACGTCGACGTTGCAACAAAAGGTTTGACCTAAGTAGCAAAAAAAAAGAGAACATCATGGGGTGAATAACTTGTAAAGAGCATTTATGCGGAAATCTGATATCTGTAAAAATATATAAGACTAAACAAGTAGTAAGTTTATTAATAATCAATAAATATGCAGCGCAGTAATCCGATTTTGTACAAGAGAGTTGGAACAAAATACAAATAAATAAGGAATTTGTGTAGTTGGGTTCTTACATAAGTTTCGTGTTCTAAGGTTGCAAAGCTCAAAAAAAAAAATATGAAAATGTACATATGTAACATAGAGAAGGAGTCGTCGGAGATTGTCTACAATTACCTAAGGTATGATCGGGGTGACTAAAAAAGTCGAGAAGTCTGTCCGTATGAACGTTTATACCTCAGAAATGGTAAGAGCTACAGCAACCAAACTTTCAAGCTTATTTTTTTAATTTAGCATACAGATATTTACTGATGAAATACATATTATGGAGTTTATAATAATCTAGGGGAGCATGAGGAAATAATTCTTTTTTTTATGCAGATAAACAAGTTTGGCGTTTTGGGTTTCTTGTGTTCCCAAACACTGCACTGGGGGCCCAGATTGTCATATTTTGGCCAAAAATCTGGCATTTCCATAATAATTTTTTTAGAGTGATGAAATTTTACACACGTGTTCGTAAAGGATTGAACTATTTTTCTGGGAAGTTTGAGCCTCCTCAGATTTTTTTAGGATATAGATAATCTAGACCAAAATCGGAAAAAATGGAAAAAAAACAAAAAAAAATGTTTAACTTAATTTAAAAAAAAAACTGTTAATTGGAATTGGACCATATTTCACAAAGGCGTAGATATGAGTTGAAAAAATAGCCTATACCCAAAATATTGAATGGTTTTGGAGTTATAGCCCCAAACAGTTTCAGCTTTCCAAGCCAATTACAAACAGACGACACCACCAATCAATCTGGTTTTTAAAATTCTAATTCTAAAATTCTGGTTCTAAAATTCATATTTAAATTTTTATCGGCTTTGCGTCAAAATTTATCATTTTTAAATTTATTGATTTGCATCTTTGTAAGTATGCTATAAAATTTTCAAATTGTAAATTTTTTTTACATTTTAGTACAACTTTAAAAAAAAGGGTTATTAATTACTTAAAAATAAATTAAAAAAATAGTACAATTTCTTGGGGGTCAATTTTTAAAATTCAACTTTTAGATACAAAACTCAATTTCCGAAAATCGTGAAGAATTACATTTTCTTGTAAAATATATAAAGAAATTTATAAATATTGTTTCGATCAAATATCGAGTGGTAGTCGGAGGTACCCTTAAAGCAAATTAGACAAATGATAAAAAACCAACAAAATCTTTATAACTACTCGAATATATTTAAAGCCACTAAGTTTTTAATATATATATATGTGGCATCACGAAATAATTAAATATTGTCGGAGTCACTTTGTTTCATTATAATAATTCCTTTATTTATATATGTAGTTATAATCTTAGGTTATACGTAGTAAATTAATGTCTTTAATATTAGGGTAATTGAGCAGTGGTAAAGTTACACTACAGATTTTAGTTAACGTGTGACGATCTCGACACCTCACGAGCGACTCTCTTTTCTTTTAGCCTAAGCCTTATTGAGTGCAATACTCAGTAGTTTTGCCCGCTACGCGTATTCTTATGCGCAACCTGTCTCTCTCGCTCTTCTGGAAATCCCACATTCGGCCCTCCTGACACGGAATTCGCCTCGAATGACTTCATATACTCTGCGACTGTACTAGTTTTACACGGACCTTCACCAGTTCCCACTTTCTCAACATCATACCTCCCATGTTTCTTGACTTTTACAATCTTATATGGACCAAAGTATTTTGATTTTAATTTTAGTCCAACGCCATACTGGGTACGCTTTATCGCTACTAAGTCATTCAACTTATATTGTTTTTCCGGCTTTCTCTTGGCGTTGAACGATCTTTTATTTTCTTCCTGAATGATTTGAATGTTCTGCCTAGCTTGCTTCCGAAGACTTGCTCTCTCATCATCCAATTCATCGATAAGAATCTGTTTAATTTCCTCCCTTAAGTCAATATCTGTGGTCCGCATGTTTAGCCCTGTTAATATCTTGAATGGTGTTACTTTAGTGCTTCTTGGTTCTGTGTTGTTGATAATCTGCTGTACCCTTCCCAAGTACCTGTACCAAGAACCTGGTTTATTGTGGCTCAACTTTGACAACATTGAAACAACGATTTTGTGAATTCTCTCTACTTGGCCGTTTGCCCTTGGCCCTGTTGTTATCAACAAGTGCTGAATCCCACTCTTTTCACAATATTCCTTAAAAACATTGGACGTGAATGCCACACCCCTATCTGAAACAATTCTACACGGATTGCCAAAATTCACGGCTTGCCTCTCCAAACAGTTTACAACTTCTACACTTCCAGTACTACGTGTTGGATACAACCACACATACTTTGAAAACCCATCCACAACTGTCAAAATATGATTATATCGCTTTTGGGTCAATTCCATTGGACCGACATGATCAATGTGATAGGTGATTAACGGCTTGTTACCCTTGTCAATTGGAGTAAGAAATCCCTCAGATCTTCCCGCTTTAGCATTATACAAAATGCACTCAAGACAATTCTCAACAATACGGGCAACTTTCTCTTGAATCTTTGGAATAAAATACGATTTCTCTACCAAATCTCTAGTTCTCTTAACCGAAAAATGACCCTGCTTGTGCGCTATTCGTATTATCTCCTCCTCCATCTGCGACGGTACCACAATCAACTGCCTATTTGGATCTTTAAACAAAACTTGGTTCTCAATATAGAAGTCCTCATATCCTTTACTTTCTACGGCTTCTCTTATTACCTTAGTCCAACCATCCAACAGCTGGACTTCTCTTAAGCGATACACTATATTATCAGTTAACATATAACACGATACTCTACTTAATGCATCAACGTGACGCATTTTGGATCCAGAGCGATGTTCTATCTCGTAATCAAAATCTTGCAGATACATTGCCCAACGAGCTACTCTAAGTGGAACTTCTTTCTTTTTCATAGTCATAGCGAACGCGTTACAATCAGTTATGATTTTGAACTTCATCCCCAATACATATATCCTCCACTTCATCAACGCGCCTATCACTGCCAGAACTTCCAGTTCATAAGAATGATACTTTTCTTCATGGGCTGTTGTCTTCCGACTCATATAATAAACTGGATGCCACATCCTGTCTTCCGAGCAACGCTGCAACAACACGGCTCCAAACCCATATCTCGACGCATCTGTATGTATCTCTGTGTCCAACCTAGGATCATATAATTTTAAAACTGGTCCTCCTGTCAATGCTGCCTTCAATTGCTCAAAAGCTACCATCTGCAACTCCTTAAATTCAAATTTATTATCTTTTCTTAACATATCCGACAATGGCTTTGCAATAATGGCATACCCCTCAATAAATTTGCGGAAATACGAAGTCAGTCCCAAAAATCTTTGGACACACTTTTTATCTCGCGGCACTGGAAAGGTTGCTACCGCTCGAGTTTTTTCTTCACCTGGCTTTATAGTATTATTTTCTATGATATAGCCCAAAAACTGTAGACGTGTCCTCAAAAACTGGCACTTGCCCCAATTTATTCTCAATCCATTCGAAGCCGCTACGTCTAAAACTCTTTTCAGCTTTGATAGCCCATCAGCTACATTCTGACTTGGAATGATCACATCATCCATGTAAACTACCACGACATTGTCCTTAATCAAATCTCGTAATACAGCCATAATAAAACGAGTAAAAACCGCTGGGGAGTTCGAAATTCCAAACGGGACATACAAAAATTCGTACTGTCCACTCTGTGTGACGAATGCAGTATACTTTTGAGAACTTGCTTCAATTGGCACATGGAAAAATCCGTTAGTCAAATCAAGCGTAGTGTAAACGTTCGCGCCCTGCAACTTTTCAATTACGGCATCCATATGTGGCATAGGATAATGATCTCTAACTATCTTTTCATTCAGCTTGCGATAGTCGCAACATAACCGATCTTTCTTATTTTCCTTTTTTACCAAAACTGCCGGTGACGCATACTCGGATACACTTGGCTTTATAAATTTTTCTTTCAGCCATTCCTCAACTTGATCGTCTACAATCTTCTGATCACTATACGCTAAACGCCTGGGTTGCTGATACACCGGAATTTCGTCAGTTAGCACAATTTTCATTTCTTGAATCATATCGTTAACCTGTCCTGCCTGACACTGATTCAAATACGACAAATCCATTTCAAGCTGTGTTTTCCAGTCTTCAGAGCTCGTCATACACAAACTCTTAAACTCCGTAGTCAACTCCGAACAATCAGTATTTCTGCTGGACACATGAATATTATCCCCGCCACCATCGGAACTCTCCGAATCCATCACTATAAGCTGTGTTCCCTGTTTCCTTACATACCAATCAACAGAATCTAGCATTGTCCGTCCCAAGACCGCATCAAAGTCCATATCCTTGTCCTTAACAACATGAAACTCAAGCTGCATATTGATTCCATCAATCTGGACAGGCAAGACAATACTACCCATTGAAAACAATTGACCTTCCCCAATTCCTGAAACTTTTCTACCATACCCCGTCAAACTAACATCACCTATCTGCTGATATATCTTCCAACGCAAAAGGCATATACTAGCCGCACCGTCCATCACTCCCTGGAAACTAACCTTAGGATGAACAACCGATTTCAACTCAAGACCACAAGGCGCAATTACACTCGATGATTTGCCATTGCCAATTACAATATTCATGACTTTATCAGTATTTGGCTGACACTCTGCTGCCCTATGTCCTGGTTTCTTGCACTTAAAACATAACATTTCTTTTACTGGACAGTCTTTCTTAATATGCGATTTATCTCCACACTTAAAGCACACAATTGACCTTTTGTTTTTAAATTCTTTCTGCATCCAATTGCCAACCTTGCCAGATTTTTCTTCATAGGATGATTTTGCCTCACCACGAACTTTTTGATAGGACTCAATTTGAAATTTCAGCTCCCTGATAGTTCTCGCCTGGTACAACAATGCTTTGTTCGAACTACTATCCTGTATCGCATCTATAAAATATTGTATCAAACTCTCCTCATCCATATCAATATGCTTTGCAATTTCCATCATACTATACAACAATTCGTACAAAGTCTCGCCTTTGTTTTGCTGTCGTTTTCCCAATCTACGATGAATTTCTGCCGATGATACTTTAGCCCCAAATTCATCTAAAAGAGCAATTTTTAAATCCTCCCAACTACGTATATCTCTTTGGCTACGCACAAATGACTTTGCTGCACCAGATAACAATTGTTTGGCATAGATGAATAATTGTACTTTGCTCCACTCAACTGTTAGTGAGCAATCTTCTAGTTCCTCTATCCATTGATTTATACTCGGCAAATCCGTACCCGAAAAATTAGAGACACTTCCCTCTACATCCTTCAACGTGAACCACGATCTACTGGATGGCATTGGACATTCTCTGTTTACCATTTTTAGCTGCTCAGGTATACCAACCTGACTGGCCTCTGAATTCTGAACGCCACCCAAATCTGAAACTGTGGTATACAAATCCTCATTTATTTCCTGATTATCTTTATCTTCCTGAAAACCATAATGAACAAGAAGCTTATTTTGCAACTCCGTCTTGTTACCCTTTGCATTAATACTCAGCCTAGAGAGTGCTTCGCGCAAGTCAACTACGCGAAGAGCCAAGATTTCGTCCCTATTCATCTTTTCAATTAAATATATCAAAGTTAAAACACAAAAGTATGAAATATGTTAGTAATGCAAAAATGTAAAATATTAAAACGCCAAACTCATCTGTTCCTTGCTGGCTTCTGTGTAACGACTTCTTTTGGCTGGTGCTGCGTGCTTCAATTCAGCCTCTTTGTTGTTTCTGTTCTTGCTTGTCAAGCCACAAGCAACTCCCGCTTTGTTAACGCAGTTCTGCTAACGCTTCTCTGCAAACGCTACTCTGCCAATGCTCTTCTGTCAACACCGCTCTGTAAACGCTGCTCTGCCAACGTTTTTCTGCAAACGCTGCTGTGCCAATGCCGCCTTGCCAACACACACTGCTATGCCAACGCTGATCTGCCAATGCTACTCTGTCAACGTTTCTCTGCCAACGCTGCTCTGCCAACGTTTTTTTGCCAACGCTGTTCTGCCAACGTTTCTCTGTCAACGCTGCTATCCTCCAGTCGCTCTGCTCGATCGCCTTTTCGCTTTTCGCTCAACTTGCAGCTCACTCAAAACCATACAGGCAGTCCGCCTATGTAACAGTTCCTCTGTTGCTATCCTTGTTCGCAATCTCACGAACTTTTCTCAAACACTCTAACTGTTACTGTCCCACTGCCGCTGCATACGTTTTAGCAACTCGCCTTTACCGCTCTCAAACTGACTCTCTCAACCCAATTTTAGCTCTCTGCATCCAACCACTCTTTGTAGCCGTCCTCGTTCCTCGAACTTGACGCAAACACTCGAGCCAATGCAAGCGCTCTCAATTAGCTGAACTCTGCTCAGATTTGTGCTCTCGGCTGCTGCTGCCACTCAAGCTGCTTCGCTTCCAACCGACGCCGAAATTGTAACGCAATTTACCGTGTATTCCAGAAATTTCTAGTGAAATCTGGTTATTTCACAACTGCACGCAATGCTTCTCGAAATTTCGTCTCTAATACTTTCAACAATTTCCACACACTTAAATGAGTTTGTAACTATACACTGTTTTTATTTCTTGTTCAATTCTGTTTTTTAGACAATTTGTAACCATTTTAGACAACGTTTATAAAAGAAATTATTATCCCGGTTGAGCCCCCATAAATGTGGCATCACGAAATAATTAAATATTGTCGGAGTCACTTTGTTTCATTATAATAATTCCTTTATTTATATATGTAGTTATAATCTTAGGTTATACGTAGTAAATTAATGTCTTTAATATTAGGGTAATTGAGCAGTGGTAAAGTTACACTACAGATTTTAGTTAACGTGTGACGATCTCGACACCTCACGAGCGACTCTCTTTTCTTTTAGCCTAAGCCTTATTGAGTGCAATACTCAGTAGTTTTGCCCGCTACGCGTATTCTTATGCGCAACCTGTCTCTCTCGCTCTTCTGGAAATCCCACATATATATATGTTCCTTTAACTCCTATTTGGAGCATAGGGCGTCAATAAGTTTTTAAGCTCAATTTTATTTTTTTTCTGAAGTAATATTTATAAATAACAAAGTGAATGAAGATTTCGTAGCTACATGTATCATGGTAAATGCATGTTTTTTTTCTGTAAATTATCGCGAAAGCTCATAAAATACAAAATATCAACTTTGATTGCCAATAACTTAAAAACCACTAAATATAATTTAATAATTTTTTTTGCACAGGATACCTTAATATGTGTAAAATCATATTTAATTGCCAATTTGTCCAAATTTTGACTTTCTTCTGGGGGATTTTTGGCCAAAATCTGGCTACGCGGGCCCATTGTCCACTGTAATAAATTTTATCATTTATTTTTATAAGACCAATTGGTCAAAAATACATTTTGAGACCATAATTCGTTTTTTTTGTTATTAAGATTTTTTTGCGTTTTGTCCAATTTGATAAAAATCGGTTTTATATGCATTCAGTTTTATAATTTTTTGCTTCGGCTAATGGCTTTGGTTATAGTTTAATGCGCTGAATATAGTCTATAGTAATTATAACGTGTTATCAGAATGTTCTCATTTTACAAGCCATTTGATAAGGCATGTACTTACTTACATAGTAAGCTTTGAAGTAAGCCTAGAATAAGGTATTCTATATTTCTACCGCAATTTATACTTTTTTGGTTTTCATTGTACAAATTTTTACTAAAGTGCCAGAAAGAGTATTAAATCTTCACCTTCGTTAATCAGGTATTTCAATATGTACATAATGGTTGACTGATATGGTGCTAAGCAATTCAAAACATCCAGCTGAAGCCATTAAGAAGATCTACTGCGATTGTCGATACCTTAAAGGGTATCTAAGCTTCACCTTGGCCATTTGACAATTGCAATATGTGCACAACGGATGACTGATAAGTTTGTGTGGCGATTCAAAACATACAGATAAAGCCACAAATGTTTCTCAACTGCGATTGTCGTTCTACAAGATTTACACATAAACATACATGTACCTATATAAGAGTAGTGTTAGCAGTAGTTGTGGGTTGCAAACTATTTCCAGTTCTCTTTGGCAGGGAAACACCCAACCGGCAGTGTTTGAAGCAAGAAAAACAGCTGCAGCTCATACTGGGAAAATCTGCTCATTATCCGTTTATTTGATATATTATGGCTTACATGGTTTGCATATATATAAATAATTAAATTTTATATAAAATATTTGATGAACATGCAATGCCAAGTTGTCGTTTGTTTAATTTGTTGACCCAACCCCGTATATCGATCAAGCAAGTGCATTGTAATTAATTGGCCCAATATCATTTCACGATTATTATAATTATTGGCTGATAATTATAATGCCGACAGAACTATGATAGCATACCAATAATAACCATCTGCTTTGTAATTAGATATACTTGGCATATTGTTTGTTTTCTTATTAATTATATGCGTACTACCCTTCCTGCAGTTGATAGTATATTGTGTTCGTAGCGAAGTATGTAATATGAAGAACCCATCTAGTACATGAATTAATGAGCTCGAAAAGAAGTGAAAATTCAGTGTACACTTGTTGTTGTCCTGAAAATCGTGTACTGAGCACTACGACTAAAGAATCAAGATTCCTTTTATGCGGCTAAACTCTTCTATCAACTTTGTTTATTTTAGATTGTGATCATCTTTACACTTAATGCAAGTTTTTCATTTATTCAGATATAGTCTAAAAAAAAATTGAAATATTTACAAATGAGCTCTCCTTCAAGTTCAAGTTTCGGTAAAGCCGACTCCATGTATATTCAGTAATCGGGAAGAGTGTTCAAACTATCGTTTTTCTATGTTTTTGTTATGCTTGATTAAACACCTTTAAAAGTTACCTGCATTTAAAAAAAAAAAAAGTTTTGAGTTACAGAAACGTGTGCATATTCCCAGGGTTCATTAAACATATATGTATTCTTATAAATTATATAAAATGACAAAATAATTATATATTAATGTTTTTTCCTTGCAGGCAATCTTTTATAGGCAATCACTATAAAAAATAAGAGTAAAAGTTTCAGTCACTCAGGTAGTTAGTAACTTACTAAACCATGACGCCGGAGAAATCGGTCGTAGCCTACGTCAATCATCTAATTGTGAGCAATTTTTCATATTTCTGTAAGTCAAAGAAAAGCTGAAAATCGTTGCTAAAAATAATACATGAATTATTTTTTTCTAGGGGATGAAATCGATGGCTATCTTAGCTATTTCGGCGGCACGGTTGGCACACTAACCTTGACCAGCCTGGCCGCCACTGTGGCATACTATTTCGCAACGCGACCAATTCCGCAAAAACCATTAGTGCCTCTGAATAACCAATCACCTTTGCTGGAAGTAAGTACAATACATTAAAAATATATAAATATGTGTCTAAGTGTACATATCCTGGAGGAAGGGCACAATTTCCAAGTTATTTTTGTATATATATTGCTTTATTGCTTTGATTTTTATTGTATTATTTGCATATTTTTCATTTCTTCTTATATAAGGTGTTTTTTTGTAAGCTTGTCCAATCTTTCAATGGGGATAGCTGCTATATGTTAACTTGTAAACTGTCATTTGTTTTGACGTTTCTATGCAGTAAGGTTTGGCAAGTCACTATTCACAATATTACGATTTGGCAACGTTTCCAAGTTTTGGAAAATCAATTTTAAAAATCAGTGCTTTGTTTGACCAAATTGGCAAATATGAAGTGAAATTATTGCAAACATTTTTTATGACACCTAAGCATCCATCAATATTGACTTTTTGGTGCAGATTATCTGCGTCATGGGTTCATTTCTCTTTCGAAATGAGAAAGAAGCCGCCGCTATACGTTTCTCGACATATGCTCTATTTAAAAAAATCAATAAACTAAACGTCAACAAATTGTGATTTTAACAGGATGGTGGTGCCATACATCTCCAAGTTCTCAAACGTCATTTTAGTAATAGTGCTATTTTTACGAAATTGATCTGTTTGTTGACCCCTAAGATCGTGTTATTTGACGCCTCTTAATTTCCTTCGGCTACGTTAAGTCTATGTGTTATGCTGCCTTTTATGAACGAACATCCAAAGTTCTTTAGTTCTATATTCTTTGGTTACAGCTAGTCCTCGTGGTCATTCACCAAGTAATTTCACAGCAAACAGCATAAGAATTACAATCAATCCATTATTTTTCCTTGTTTTTTTTTTTATCGAATTGAAGCTTGGACGCTCTGGAAAAAACACCGTATATTTACTACCAAATTTCGTATTCTGAACAAACGATCGTTGAAATTTTTATGTAAGGCTGAGTCAAAGTTTTGAATTTGTCTGCTTGTTAGACTCAAGTTTTGGATGGAAAATTATTATGGTTAAAACATTCTCTTACAAAATATGTGATTTATTTTTCATCTTCATTGAATAGCACTATTGCTAAACGATTTTGGATGACACCTTCTCTTCTTATTTGCTAAAGAATTGTAGGTTTGCACATAAAAATGGGGTTTTGTCCATTAAAAATAAAATTAGCATAAATATCGGTACAATAAAAGCAGCTTAGCCATGGTTTAGAAGTCTATTGAGTTATTATGACGTCATGGCTATATTAACTTCAATCCAAATAATCAGCGGTGGGCACGAAAAATAACGGAAAGAGCCCTACAACAACATCAAGAAAAAAAGTCCTGTTACGGTCCCACAAGCAGTTCTCGAGTAGGGCCATAAAGTCGCTGCGAGTCGAGCTATGGCCCACATTGTGTGTAATTTGTTATTGTAAACTTGCGATACACTGAACAAAATTTTGCAACACATTCAAAGACGCAGCGAAATCATATGATTTGAAGTAACTTTAAAGGAATCAAAAGAGTCGGATATATATTCCGTTTAAAGATTAAAAAAGTACAGCCTAAGTACTATATGATCGCATATAACTAGTGACCGAACTGCGAAAACAAATATGTTTTTGAAGCTAAATTTTCAAGTTTGAAATTTTTAAGAAAAAAGAACGGTTTCAGCTTTAATATTACATATAAGCACGGTAGTCCTTGTGTTCGCCAAGAGTGTATTTAAAAAGACGACTTTTTGGAACTAGAAATAATTTATTATAAAATGTTAAGCTTATTGGTACAATCCCAATTAGATAGTTTATAAAAATTTTGTTTTAAAACGTGCGACACTTTACAAGTATTGGGAGCAACGAACTATGGCAGACACCAATTATACTAAAAATACAGTGTATTAAAAAAAAAATAATACTAAAAAAAAATTATTTTAATAGATTAAACTTTCTAACTTTTTTTAAAAAACATGTGACACGTTACATGTATCGGACCAATAACTAGTTATGACAGACTAAAATTATACAAAAATTACAAGTTCGCTAATAGTTTGATTCTGATTGCTCACCTGCAACTTTTTTATTACATCATCGATGTATCTTGAGGGAAAACAGGCGGCAGTCAGCCAAGAAAACAATCCCATCTAGTCTTTTGATGTGCCAGTCGCACATGTCTCTCGTTCTCGTTGTCGTCACATGATGTTTTCGTTTGATTTCGTTTTGCTCGTTTTAATATTGTAGTATTCTGGTACAGTGTTTTCTTGGTGACGTAGCAGCTACAGTGGTGCAAGATGTATTGTAAGCAAGTTTCTCACGCTCTAATTGATTGCCGCAAGTCGTCTGCCAAATTTGTGCAAGATTCTACAAATTTATCAAATTCCCTGCATTTGCTGCCATAAATCTTGACATGGCTCAATTGATTCTCAACTTTTTTTTTGTATTTTAATTAGTCAGCTCAATTGATAAATGCAAATTATTCGATATTGATATGTGATAAGCTGCGAGTAAGTGTAGTTCTTTTTTTAATATAAGTCGAGTCAGAAAAGCTTTTTTGAGCACTTTACGGTTCGCACAGTGGGTTGTTGCAGAAATCATAATTTTTAAAGAAATAAAAATGTTTTCATGAAATAAATTAAATTTAATTAATTTAGGAGCAGCAAATGTTGTGGAAGTTGGCATATTACCCTGTGAAACCGGAATTTTGTTGTTGTTATAAATAAAGAGCAAAAACTATTTTTACCAATTATTCTATAATTCCGTTAATTAAGATTTAATTTTGCAATATATTTATATTATACAAATAATATTAGCCTGTCAAAAAATTATACTTTTGTATAAGAAAACTCTGTTTTTTTTTTTTTTTTTGAGAAAATAATTGGACTCCCCAACCATTAGAACAGAACACCTACTTACCTTTAATAATTTTTTTTGTTATAAAATATATGCGATAAGGAATGTAAATGCGATTGTGTTTGTAAGATGCAGCCAATAAATGTTTTGAAATTCTTCAAAAATCTATCTTGCATTTTGTAACGCACTTTTTATTGTTTATTTTTATAAATAAACAAATATGGTGTACAACAGTTTTAGTTGGCACACATTCGACATTTGGAACAAACAAGACAACGCCTACAGTACGCAAGACACAAAACACAAAATTTAATCAATAATATTTAATATTTAAAAAGGAAAAACGCACAACAAAAGCAAAATAATTGTAATTTAATTTCCATATTACAACTTAGCGACAGATAAACAACAAACTTAATTCATTTTATTTGTGTATTTACTTAACAGGTTTTAAAAATGTCGTTGTGTGTTTTATAACAAAGAAATATTTGCATTATGTGTTTAAAATAAATACATATATGCAGTATTGCGTTACGTAATGCAATAAAGCTATTCCAACCGCTTTAACTTTACTTACAAATCATACAAATTATTTATTTACACAAATATCGTTAGGACCTATGTATCATTTTTCAGATCAGACTTCGATCAAGTAGGTAATATCCCTTTCATGTATTTCTTTTATGATAGATATCCAACGATCTCAAAGACATTTTAAATTCGGAACACTAATAGATTGCCCATAAAACCGAATGTGCTAGTAATTGTACCAAATTAAAACATCAACATTTTTTTATATTATATCACTCTTGTTGTTCGCATTCCAAAAATTCTTCTTTAATTTTATTAAAGATACGTACGTATTTTTCAAGATTTCACTACAATAATCCATAATCGTAATTCGTTTGCTTAACTATCGAAAACAGTGCATAAAAACTATGCCATAAAAGAAAGGAAAGAAATGACACATACATTAATCCTGTCCTGGGTTTTACACTGATAATTCTACTATACTTATGTGGACACAAGAAAAATGTCTCAAAAAATAATAAAACTGTCAAATGTCCATCTTACTTTGCAACATTATAAAATGCTTAAATTTATGCATTTACCATGACGAATAAATGACAATGGCGGAAGACACTTACGAGAGTGCATATAAAATATTCAGACGGCTTTTAAACATTTCTCTTGCCACCATTTTGTAAGCGACTGCAGAAAGTCGCCATTTTCTTCTACCAAACAGCTGACTCCGCAGTCTTACCGGTTCATTTATCTGCGTAGCGATCTGGCAACGCTAACGCACTTAAGAATGAGGAGAATAAGGAAGTGCCAAGAATTGACAAACCGCGGTCGCCTGCATGTCGTGAGATAAAAATGTTGTCAAATATTTAACTTGACTTTGTAAATACTTAAATTTATTAAATTAAATTCAATCTGTCAATAAATAGAGGGCAATATAAATAAATATCAAATGGATTCACCTTAGCTATTTGGAGTAAGTAAAACTATTTAAATAAATACAAAAAATAACAACAATAATAACTAGAAAATAATTCAATTCAAACATATTGACAAGTTTATGCTACCCAACAGACAATTACAACGCTCAAAGTCAAGCCTAGATTGCAAATAAGCTAAATTGAGGTTAAGTCGAGGTCGTCCAGTTGAAATAATTGTAAACAGCAACCTGTTGCGTTTTGAAAAATATGCCAACCGGTCAAATGGGCATCAGAATAATATAGCTAAATAATATAAATTCACAACTCTTGGCCAACTAACCAACAACAGACAACGTCATATAGCCAGCCCACTGCCATAATAGTTGCGCCGCCTGAATGCGATCTCGTGCAAATAACATAAAACAGCAATAAGGCAGAAGACAGGCCAAGACAAGACAACTTGATCAAACAAAAGAATACAACTAGTAGAGGATGATATGAATAAACGTTTAATATGAAAAAATATAAACGAATGAAATTCCTTACTGGCCACCAAACCTCGCGCCACACAATTTACTCGTCCTCACGCGTTAGCTTATGAGTATGCCCCTCAGAGCCGCCCCCTATTAATCCCCTCGAATCATTGCCCATTTGCCATTTCTCTCTCACCAAAATAAATGCCTGCTGCTGATGTGCTGGTTGTTGAAGAAGATCTGCTGCGGGCCAAAATCATTTTTAGCCACAAAACTTGCTGATCAGTTCGAAATTAAACGTCGGGCCGTGGCGTGCCGTGTTCGCTGTTTCTGTGCAAAAAATCCAAGAAACCCAAAAGATATTTTTTTCGTATAAAACAACAACAGCAACAAAAACAACAACAACAACAACTTAACGTACATATAGAACGCGTAATATTTTCGCTTATAGCGAATGCTAACAAAAAAATAAGCCAAAATATATATAGTATTGAAAGTTGACCATCAGCCATCAGCCACAGCATCACCCAGCACACAAAAACCGCACGAAATATTAATAAAATGTGATTTTTTGAAATGAAATTGAGAAAAATGACAAAACCAAAAGCACGAGCTAAGCGTTAATTTGCAACAAATTGACAAATATTCAGGCTTTTTAATCATTACGTAAAACTCGGTACAATATTCGAAAAAAGAAAACACGCACACTTGCATATAAACGATTGTTGGCCATTTGCAAAAGTGTCAAAGTGCCGTTATGTACGCAACGTCGCGACGCAACGAACTCAGCACTGAAGTTCAAGTTCAAATATATTAGAACGAACCTAAAAATGAACTTAAGGTCTGCTCTCTTCGCTTGTTTTTCCTTCGTGTCAAAATAGAAAAATTCTATTCTAATAAAAATAACAACAGCCGAAACATATGTATGTATGTATGTATGTATGTACATAAAAATCAACATAAATAATAGCGTGGCGTTGAAATTATTTGGCTTTTTAATACATTTTGATATATGAATGAATAAAATTAAACGACTAGAGCACCTTGAGTTTTTCGAGACTTTTGGGGGACTAACAGTAATGCTTCTTAACCAATGTTTATAATAAAAATTATTGTACACTTCTGTCATTATATGCTTGAATAATTGCTTTGAGTGATGGGCGTGGTCAAAATTAGACAAATGCCTGACAGCGCATATTAGCCATGTGTTATCTCACTGAAAACTAGATCTGGATCAGCTATTATGCAAATACAGCTTCAAATCTTTCATTCAAAGTTTAGTTTTTTAAAAAATGTTTATTTGTAAAATTATTTACAGTAGGCGTCAAACTTATTTCTATTATTATTGAGTCCTTAACGGGATTTGTCATGGTCAAAATTTTTCGAAAGACGGCGAATCTGTTTTAGAACCCAAAAAAACTCTGACCTGATAAAACATTATCAATAATAAAAGATGGCGTCAGACGCGTCCGCGTCTTTGGACTTTGGGATACCCTGTACCAATCTATAGCGATCTGGTATATTGCTTAAGAACTCCAAAAGATATTTGTTTACCAAATTTGTTACGATATTTTCAAGAACAAACAAAAAACAGTCGACAGTAGTTTACAAATTTTAGGGTCATCGAGTGAACCTTGTAAATTATGAGTTTTTTAGGGTAATTTTGGTGGAGAAACACGAAAATTACATTCAATTTTAAGAACCGTTTTCGAGATTTTTTCGAGAAACTTGTTTTTGGGTACCTTTTTTCAATTATTCGTAAATATCTCGTGAACAAAATGTTTTATCGACATAAAATACCATTAGATTAGAAGGTATTGATGTGGCCTTTGCGGTTATGATATGATATGCGAATATTGAGTCAAAATTATTGAAGTTACAAGCAACAAAAGTCGACCATTTTTTAAAATTAAAAATTTTTGTTTTGCTTTTTATTTTACATACTAGACAATTTTCTTATGTTGGTTTCTATAAAATACGAAGCAATTTATATTTCAGATATCCATAATTTTATTGCCAAACAATTTTTCTATGTTGCAAAACAAATCTTCTTTATTTTTCATTTCTAACCGAGCTTGATCACTTTTGTTCCGTCAGATTTGTAGTTGTTGCTATCGAACAATTTTGAAAAATACACTTCTGACGAACCTATTCGTTTTTAATGCATTGTTTACCAAAAAATTATTGCCAAGTAAAAACTCAGCTAAAGAAAAAAAATTACTAAAGAAGCATTTTTTTATTGAAAGAATTTATTGACGTTTATTAAAAGCTTTTAAGCTGAGAATTCAAATTCGATACAAAAGAAGTTTTAGCTATGTTTCGATTTCCTGACTTAAGAGTATGGATTAAGATGGGACGTAAAACAAAATGCATTTGTTTTATTGTTAATCAGTTTAAAATAGGAAATCGATATGTAAATAAATCATTTTTAATTTTTACATACCCATTCGACTTTAGCTAACAACAATATCGAAATTAGAAACATTAGAAACCTTGTGTTCAGCGACTGCCTTAGATAAGGAAATCGATTCGCAGGCGGTCAAAATATTTGTTGATATCGTTAATAAAACGATAAAAGTTGTCAAGCAACAAAATATGGCAAGCTGTGCGAGTATGCGTGAGAGTATTGCGTAGACTACAAAAAAATTGTGATAAAAGCAAATATAAGGGTACTACCCTCATTAGGTTCAAATTTTTCAAAGTCTACTTGAGTCCCAGGTTCGATTCTCAGTCGAGCCTATTGTTTTTTCTTAAATTATTAATAAATTTATTTAATACATAAGTACATTTTTATTATTTGAATATTAAATTAAATTTATGATTTTTGGCTTCAAAAAGTATAAGCGAAATGAATTTTGTTCGTGACGGGGATCCCATGGTCGCACCTTAGTTTTTCAATTGACTGCCGTTCAATATGATATCACTATTCGGACGTTATTTATTGGATATCTTATTCCTATACCAAAACAAAAGTCAGATCATTACATAATGTTGTACTGCGTATTTTGTATTAATGCATTAATCATTACGAATATGAGTGTATTTAGGCAAGCTGTAAAAATTTCGTAAGGCCTTAACTTCCGATATGTGCTTCTTTTTTCGCAAACGATTTAAATCCGGATACCAATCCTTAACCTTTTCAATCCATCAAATCCATATTTGTTAGCTCCCTACTTAAAAGCTTAGTTTTATTTTCATATGATTTCGAAATTCAGAGCATCATTTAATTTTTACTATGTTCATTCATTGCGGACTTTAACTCTTTGTTTGGTTATAATCAATTATCCGCCAGCTGCAACTTATCCGAAAATGCCTCAAAATGTTTTACTATGACTCAGTCCACATACAATCTATTTTATGTGTGTTTTTGTGCCGCCTATACTATGTACAAATACCTCTTAGCTATATATGTACATATGTATGTATAGGAAAAAAAAAAAAAAGCATATGTGTTAGCACTTTTTGCACAAATCTAAATCTGCCGCCATTAATTGTAGTGTATTGTGTGCCTATACGCGTCTTTGAGGGGTCGTAGCCGGGGGATGGAAGATATAACAGCCTAACATTTAACTATTTATAGACATTTGGGGCGTCAGGCAAAAACGCCTTGTCGATATGTCGCGTCGCGTGTGTCGGACAAAGCGCCCTGCCAACTGACAATATTGAAAAATTATAAACAAAATTGAATTGGCTACACTTGCTCCAACCTACTAAAAGCAAATGTAAGCTGACAGGTTGCCAGGGGCAATCTAAGAGTGGGTAGGATAGGAGGATTTGCTGTTTTTATACCCTGTATCCATAGTTTCAAGCGTATTATACATTTTGTGCAATTTATGGGACAGGCATCAAGAGCTGTGACAGCCCGTAAGTTGTTTATAAGCACCTAGATCTAGGAGTCTATTAGACCTTTAGAGATAAAATTCTACCAAAAGATAGTCTTGCGATTCAGGTCCTTGTTTCCCCTCAAAATAAATGACCTTCCTGATCGGAAGAAAAGGGTCGCCTCAATTAATCGATTTAAATTTTTCCAATTGTTGGCTTTATCTTCTGCCGCTAAGATTAGGGTGCCGTTGCTGTTGATATTACGGAAAATCTGCAGGAGTCGGTCGTCAAAATAAAAAAGGAGTTTTTAAGCGCCAAATGGGAGCTGAATGTAGTAACACTTGATCTTCAACCGGTACCAAGTCGGTATGTAGACTCATGTGAGCCTAATTTAAAAGGAAGCGTTGACTTTTATATTTGTTTGGTTACGTGCATCTTTGTGTAAAAAATGAACAAAATCAGACAAATACAACAAAAGTTATTATCAAAAATGTACCAATTTCCAAGAATCACAATTTGAATGGAGAGCTGATTCATGTGGCTCTAATGAACAAATCCACATCCACAAATTTCATCGATGCGGACTCCCCCCGCAATCAATTTACCGTGTTTTCTCCCACACCCCTCAACATATCAACTTGAAACTTACCCCATATACTTTAAAAAGCTTTTCTGATGTAACTTTCGATTTTCATCAAAATCGGTACAACTTTACGGAACTTATAGGTATAAATATGGTTATGCCCCCAAAAAAAAAAATGTTCCAATTGGAAAGTTCTTAGAAAGAATATGCAGGAATAACATTTTTTTTTAGAAAAAAGGTACAGGGTATTACACTGTCGGTGGCCGTCGGTGGCGTAGTGGTAGCGCACTCGCTTTACAAACCAAAGATCGGTGGTTCGAATCCCCGCAGTAGCACTGGTACATTTGCCTAGCACTGGCATCGCTAGCTCAAAGACGCTATTTGCCCAAGAAAGTTTCTATTAATTCCGATTCGGCTATAAACTGTAGGTCCCTGTTCTCTTCGAACAGTTATTAATAGAGATCCTCAATGCTCCGCCCAGGGGCGACTGTCAGGGAAATCATTATTTTTTATTACACTGTCGAGCACCGCCTCGACTGTATTAAATTTTTGTTTTCTTTTGAATTATTGAGTGCAGAGTACTCCACTGTCGTCTAGCAACCCGACGGATTCACATCTTTTATTATGATTATGCTTTGCTTTGATGCGGCCAAAAAGGGCAGCAGACTATGTAAATGGACACTAAATTTAGATGAAATAATTTGTACCTGTTGTTTTACTGGTGCGCCTTCATTCATGCAATAATAATTAGTAATAAAATGCGCAGTGCGTAAAAATATAAAAATTCAAATTGAAATGAATATTATATGAGTGTGTACATAGTAGTATATAGTATATGAAAAAAAATTTGAATATAAGCGCTGCGTGACGTCAAGTGTTGTTAGTGGCTGTGGCAAATGCTCATAAAAATTCATATAATTGTTGAAAAGTGAAAATTTCATAATAACCTAATTGAAGGCATTTGGAAAATGTGCATATTTAAAGCGGCAACCTCCAAATAGTTATAAATACCATATGCTCTATATATGCAATAAAAGTTAAAAAGTCTTACAAGTGCCATACAAAAACAAAAAAAAAACAAACGTAAATAGCTAAAACTAGCAAAAGATACAACAAGATGTCTTGTTGCGGACAAATCACCACCATACGTGTGCCCATTGAAATGAGCAGTCAGAGCGATACGCTCAAGGTAAAATAAAAGAACTAAGTACTCATTATAAAGAGAAAAAAAAACAGTATCTAACCCGGCTTTGAGTATTTTTGCGCAAAACTAATATATTATTTTTGCTTTTTTTATTTTATTTAAATTTGTGTGTTTTGCCAACTTATAGCTTAAATACGATCCACGACAAGATATCAATCACAGGGTAGGCGTATAAAGCTCATTACATTTGGTTGCCCCTTGGGGTATGCAGCACATTTTTTGTATATTTGTTCGTGCGTCATTTCTGCACTTCCCCGCACTTGTCTTACCCGCTACAACTACTACTACAGTAAAACATAAACAAATCTGTTGACTTCTTTTTGCAAAAAATTTTGAAATACATTAGCCATAGTGATCTATTTTGATATTTGGCTCATACATCAGCACACAATTTGTTTTCTACCAATTAAGTATTTCTTGCGGCTGTTTGCCATAAAGGAAGTGCGCTCTTGCAGTTGTGGCACTTTCGTATCCGAAACCATTTATACAAAAATCATTCCGGAGAGTATACATATTTGGAGCGGCCCTCCGGACCCTGCTTCAAGCATATAAATTTTTCACTAAATTGATTGATTCAATGTATACATTAAGTGGTTTGAGTGATAGTTTTATGACTTTTGAATTAAAATAAACCATATATCATGCATATGGTAAGTAAAGGCCGCTTATTATAAGCAAAAATATACTGAATATGTATATGCTAAAAAAGCCATTAAATCAGCCAGTGCAGGCAATTATAATTTGCATATGAGTCTTCTGCACATTTTTGGCTCAAATGTTTACCAATCAGCGCTTGCAACTTGTTGCAATAAAACTTGCAGTGATTAAGCTTTTCCATGTGGCTTTGTTGTACGTTTTAGTAATAGTAAGGAATTTCTTTGTGTAGCATATTGTATTTAAAGCTGAGGAGTATATAAAGTTTGTGCAAATGTATGTGACATAGAGAATAAGGCGCCGGAATGCTAAAGGAAATTCACATGTCCGTACGAAGGTCTGTATAAACGCCTAGACCTTGAAAAGAAGAAGAACAAGGATAATCAAACTTGAGATTGGGATTCATATTAAATGCAGGCAGATGATGATAAAGAGTTCGTGACTGACTTTATCGTCCGACGTTTTTTTTTTGTTTTAAGTATTAATATTTATTATAGATATTCAACAACGGATTAATTAATTGCTTAATTACTTAAAATTAATAAATGAGCCTTCAAGGCAGAAAGAATTGTAACAGATCATAAGTTCCTTTCCAAAAATGCGATAATAAATAGGGACACCAAATTCTCCAAAAGATACGCATTCTTCAAACGATTGTAGAATCATGTCCACGGTTCTTAAACCCAGTCTACAAACATCAAAATGGAATCAAAAATTTTTAAGTTAGATATCAATTTAAGACCTCTCTCCACCTATCAAATTCCACTTTTTGTAGACACATTGTGTGTAACCAAAAATATTTACATATTGACAACACTCCAAAGAAATACTTTTTGTGCACAAAATTAAAAATTTTTGGTTATGACAATAACCACATAATAAAATTTATGTTTCAAATTAATGAATAAAATATATGCACATAAAGTAGGGGTAGCCAAGTGGCCAACCCACGGAGGACGGTTACAGTTAGGGTATCCCGACTAAGCAATTCTTAATTTCTACAAAGTTCATGTGTTTTTGTTTTTTTGTTGAATGGGTTATGTTAAATATTAGGACTGTGCGTTAACTTTCGCTGGGAAAAGGCTTTGGGGTAAATAGTCAAAGTAAATAGTGAAAAGCAGTTGCGGAGCACTGGGGGTGGCATCTTCAAAAAATGAAAAAAAATATTTCATATTATAGCCCATAGAGACTCTACATACCAATTTTTTGGGCTATAACATATTTACCTACAGATTTATTTTTAGTGGGACCTGTTTATTTTTGCCTATAATACACAAAGTTTCCAACTGACCCACAGATGAGTTTTCAAAAAGAAAACAATTTTGGTGAAAAAATACATGAATAAAACGCGAAATTCGATTGGGGAGAGCGCCAGTATCAAAAAATTTAATGTAAATAAAGAACTAGACCATAAGACGCACCTTGTGGTAAAATTTCATGCTCCTAGCTCTTTTGGTCTTCGAGAAACAGGCAAATCACAATATTAGTACCGAAAATTTCGAAAAAAAATGCGTATTCTAATTGGTGGCTACAAAGGCGAACCATTTCGAAGATGATTATTATTTTATTTTTTTATTGTATATTTGGTGTCTGTTTAACAGTCCAACAAATGCTGTGCAGTTTTTTCAATGTTAACAATCGTTTAAATACAGACATTCTTCATCCATTGTTCTGCCTTGCTTGTCATAAGAGAGATAAGACTTGCTTTCAAATAGAATGAAAAATGCGAAACATGAATAAACAGTGGAAGTTTTTCAAAAGTAATAAATGAAAGCCTAATAAGTCGTAAATAAGTATACGCTTAATTTCTGTAGACAACTGCTATAAAAAACAAGAGAAAATTAAACAAAATCTGTACAATACTTTTGTTCCTAAGAATATTATTATAGGGTTTTATTTGTTAAAATACGCGTAGCTAAATAAATATTCGCTCCAACATTCTTATTTCTAATGGCGATAAAAATTTGAACCTTTTTTTTGTTGAACTTGATTCTACAAATCCTTTGTCTATTAATTAAGATAATAAGTCAACTCTTTTCCTTATCGGATATGTTTTTCAATAGCTTAGTAGTTTTATAACATTAATATTCCTATTAATTTGACAAAAACAATATCGATTTATTGATTAATGCTACTAAAAAATTATTTGTTTTGGGTTATTACCTTAAATAGATGAATTTTAAAATTTTTTAATGCAAAAAGTTGAGACTCAAAAGTTGTTAATAGGATGCCATAATGTTATTTGGGTCTTGGGTTGGGTCAATATTGGATTATAACTTATTGTACTTATCGGTTGATTGCCAATAAAAAAAAAAAAAATATATTCTTTAAAAAAAAAAAAAAAAGGGTGTTGGGTTTTAGTCCGATTTTAAACTTGGTTTTTTTTATTTTAGTCATATTTTTAAAATTTCAGTTCTTAGTCATTTAGATCAGGGGTGTCCAGGCCCATTGCTCATCTGGCTCTTTATGTTTTTGTAATGGCTCTTAGGCATAGGCAGCAATGCGCGTGTACATGCACGGCCCAAACTGTATATCACTCAATGCCAATGCAAATTACAAAAACAATTTCGCGAGTTCTTTCGCTTACTCTCTTTGCTCTCTGAGCTCATGAGAACAGAAACAACCCTTGTGTATATTTGTTGTTGGACCACTGATTTTCACTGTAATTTTGTTGTTGTTTTTCGGTTGTGCTCTCTGAACTCTTGCACTTAGAAAAAAGGGTGTAGGATTGATCGCGGACACGAAATTTTTGTGCACCATGTGTTAAATGTGAGTATTAAGGCATCGCTTGCAAAGAAAAAAGAGTTACAACGAAAAACAAAACATTTATATGAGTATATACTATTTTTGTCAGTGTACATAATATTATGAAAAAACGGTTTGCTTTAGATGTGTTAGTGTTTTTCTTTCATATGTATTGGTGTTTGCTCTTCCATAAGCAGCCTTTGGACACCCCTTATTTAGATAGTAATTTTATCTCCTTAGAAATATCCCGGATCATTCTGGTCACGCCTCTTAGGGATTAGGGATCTTATATATTTCGGGAAATCGGACAAAAAATCCAAAAAATCCTCACCTATAAACTGCACTAAAATCAAGCTGATCACAAATGATGGTATGCAGACTCTTATGTATTATTATTTTATTTATTCCTTGACATGTGGTACATGTCACAATTAAGTACAAAAACAGATTTAATACATAATGCATGTCTCACCTAGTCGGAGAATAGGGAAATAAAATAGAAATAAAAGACCTCGAACGATTTCTGTCTAAATCTAGCCGCCTGATCTCATTCCAGCTGGCCCTGGAGCGGCTTTCGGAAAGAACCGTCGTGGCGGCTGCCTTGCGGGTTCCATTGAAAAGCCATTTTCGCTATGTTGACGTCTAGTTTGCGTAGGGTGCTTCCGATCCATTTCCACTTCCGTCTCCAGATAATGGTGTTTATTGGCTCACTGTTGGTGATTACAAGGAGATCCGCATTAGAAATGATATTTGTTCACGAAGAATTGGAGCTGCTGCTTAATCCTGTCTGAGGCCCAATAGATTTCGGAGCAATACTGGCATCACACTGCAGTTGAAGATTTTAAGTTTAGTGCGGAGTGATAAGTCACGGGAACGCCATACTTTGAGCAGTTTGTGGAAAGCTGTTTGCACTTTGTTAATTCGCGCAGTTACGTCGATTAAAGCTCCTCCATCTTTAGTTATGAAGCTTCCCAGATAGCAGAATTCCTCTACGTTCTTGACTGTTGCAACCGATGTTTCGTTAAGCCTGATATGTTACATGTATGGGGATATGTTGCTCGTTTGGAGAAGCAAAATTTTTGTTTTTGCGAAATTAATCTTCAGGCCGACGGTCCGAGCGATCCGCTCTAAGGACTCAAGTTTAGCTTATGTTTAGTAGTATGTCGAAACTCACCATATAACTTTCTTCATTCATTGCCCATCCGCACATGCAACTCTTATTAAATTTTGAGTTATAGCCAAAAATTACCAAATTTAAACCTCTTTGCCTAAAGGATCCTTTAAAAACTGCATTGGTGCAGGATAGTTTAGAATCGGTGCCGCCCAGCTGTAGCATTTTCATTTCTCAGAAATTAACAAAGGAAGGCCTTACGGTGCGAAGCAAGCAGGTTGCGAAGCCCCTAGTCTCAAATATTTTCGTAAGCTTCAAACAGCTTTAAGGTTGAGCGAGTTAATGATACTGAACTCAGACAGAGAACCATAAATGGTATGTCGATAGTTTTAAAATAAAGAATACAATTTATTTCCAGCTTGGTTACTTTCCGGCACGGTTAGGTCTTAAGCAGTGTTGCATGCATAGAGTTCTACTTGATTTGACCTATAACATTTATGGATGTAAATCATAACGAAAAACCCGAAAACTGCTTGAGTCAAGCACATACATATACAACAAGACCAATACCAAAAAAAATAAACAGTTCATTCAATGCGTATTCTTAACTATGTCCGTATTCCTTTCCACACATGATCCTCTTTTTCTCAAGCTCTCAATCACTCATTGCATGTGCATATCTATCTCTAATCAAAACAGGGTCCTGAACAAATACATGTTTCCAAGTTCTACAAGGAGTCAAAGAATGGCAAATTTATCTCCTACATCACAGAAAATGTGCGCACGCTGTATCAAACGTTCCGCGAAGGTGCCTATGCCTCGAACAATGGACCATGCCTGGGCTGGCGTGAAACCCTCACATCACCTTATCAAGTACGTTACAGCCATATATTTGATGTTAGATTTCTTTTATGTTACTATTTGTTTAACTGCAGTGGATCAACTATGACGAGGCGTTGCTGCGTGCCAAAAACTTTGGCTCCGGCATGTTAGCTCTGGGTGCACGACCCAAACAGCTTATAGGCATCTACTCGCAAAATCGACCTGAGTGGATTTTATATGAACAAGGCTGTTATTCCTACTCTCTGGTCGTAGTGCCTCTCTACGATACATTAGGTCCAGATGCTTGTGCTTTTATCATACGTCAAACGGAAATGTCCATTGTCGTAGTGGAAGACGATGGCAAGGCGGCCATGTTGCTGGAGAAAGCACCACGCAGCCTTAAGATCATTGTTTCCATTAAGCCCATACGTCAGACCACACTGGAACGAGCTCGCAGTCGTGGTGTGCAAATATTTTCCTTCATTGATGTGGAGAAACTTGGCGCCAAGGGCAATCATCCGGAAGTGCCGCCCACTGCAGAGGATCTGTGCACAGTGTGCTATACCTCGGGCACTACAGGCAATCCCAAAGGGGTTATGCTAACGCATGGTAACGTAGTGGCTGGCGTATGCGCCGTAATACTGCAAATGGGCGATCATCGCATACGTGCTGGAGATGTCATGATATCGTTTCTGCCTTTGGCTCACATGTTCGAGCGTTGCTGTGAGAATGGCATCTACTATGTGGGCGGCTGTGTGGGCTTCTATTCCGGCGACATCAAGGAGCTGACTAATGATTTAAAGATGCTTAAGCCTACGGTTATGCCGGCTGTGCCGCGTCTGCTCAATCGTGTCTATGATAAGATACAAAATGAGATATCTTCATCTGGGCTGAGACGTGGTCTTTTCAACATGGCCATGAAAGCTAAAGAAAAAGAAATTGCACGCGGTGTGTTGCGTCGCAATGGCTGCTGGGATAAGCTTGTCTTTAAGAAGGTGCATCAGGCCTTTGGCGGTAATTTGCGACTCATGGTGGTCGGCTCAGCTCCGCTGGCGGGCAATGTGCTCACTTTCATGCGTTGTGCCTTGGGCTGTTTGGTTTTGGAGGGCTACGGCCAAACGGAATGTACGGGTGCCATTACGTTAACCGTACAGGGTGACTATGTGCCCAATCATGTGGGTCCACCGGTGTCTTGCAATGCTGTTAAGCTTGTAGATGTACCCGAAATGGAATACTTTGCAAATCAAAACACTGGTGAAGTATGCGTGCGTGGCTCCAATGTGTTCCATGGGTAAATAAACCAAATAGCTTGGCTTGGAGCAATTATCAATGTTTTCTGTTTTTTATAGCTACTATAAAGATCCTGAGAAAACCGCAGAAGCCATTGATCATGAGGGCTGGCATCATACGGGCGATGTAGGCATGTGGCTGCCCAATGGAACGCTGCGTATTATTGATAGACGCAAGCATATTTTTAAGCTGAGCCAGGGCGAGTATATAGTGCCCGAGAAGATTGAGAATATTTATACGCTAAGTCAATATGTCAATCAAGTTTACGTCTATGGAGAGAGCTTAAAGGTAGGTTTTGATATTTGAAATCTTGCGTTTACATAATAGATGAGCTATGTATGTATATCGGTTTGTAATTAACACCTCTTATTTCAGAGCTGCATCATAGCGGTTGTCGTACCTGATGTCGATGTACTGAAGCAATGGGCCACGGAGAACAATGTACGCGGCACACTCTCCGTCCTGTGCAATAATAAGAATGTCAAGGAACTGATTATGAATGATATGCTCAACTGGGGCAAACAAAGTGGATTAAAATCATTCGAACAGGTCAGTTATTACGTCTTGTAAATTTATAGCTGTCTTAAAACTTACAGTCTTTGATCTAAAATTACAGATCAAGGACGTGTATTTACATCCTGATCCCTTCTCGGTACAAAATGGCCTGCTTACGCCCACCTTTAAGGCAAGGCGGCCGCAATTGAAGAGCTATTTTAAGCCACAATTGGAGGATATGTATAAACATTTGGATTGAAGCAATAACTACAACTACAACAACAACAAAAACATCAATAAGAACACCAAAAACTAGAACAACGAAAATAAACATAAATAGCATTCAAATGGATAACAAATCAATAAAGTACTATATATAAACTAAAACTAAAGACTACATACACAATATTTTAAATATCAAAAAAGAGAGATTGCAAAAAGCAAATATACATACATACATACAATATATATATATGATAATGATATTGTAATATTATTATTAACATAAACATATACAAGAAAATAAAAACCAAACTAATTTTGTAGTTCCGTCAATTTTTAGCATGTAAGCAGCGCAATATTATAATATATACAAGATACAGATACAATTCTCACAAACTTTGGCAGCAGCATTTTTTATAATTTAATAAATAACTAACTAAAAATATCGTATCAAGCCACTAACTAATGCAGTTAAAATTATGGAATTTTTTTAAATTCTTTCTTAAAAACGATTAGCACGAAAAGCGTAGTCTGAACGAAAACATATTTAAACATATTCAAAAATGGAAATTAAATCAAAGCTTTAATATCTAACATTGTTTAGACTAAATAAAAAAGGAATTAAATTTCAAAATTATATACTTACTCTATGCTAAATTAATACAATTTCATGCTGAAGAATTCAATAATTAAATGGACAAAAGTAAGCAAGCTTCAAAATTGGGTGTACCAAAATAAAAAAAAATAAATACATAAAGCAAAAAAATTACGCAAATAATAAAGTGCAAAATAAATTGCCACAATTTAAAATCACTTCTTGGACTGCACTGTCTGCCTTAACCAAAAAATAAAACAAAATAAAAATAATAATAATAATACGTATTTCTTAAAACCAAAATCTTTCTAATACGCTCTAATCAAGATATGATATAATGATAATAATATTAAAAATTAAATAAATTTTACTTTACGTAGAATATGCGCAAAATAAATTCAAATTATAATTTAAAATATATTAAATCGAAAATAAAATTTTTTCTACTAGGAGAAAAGAAACGATTATCTTGATTCTTAATCTACTAATTAGAGCCACAATATGCAGATAAATTTATCTGGTACGTAGGCAGTACACGTAATCTTTTAAAAATAACTGGAAACTTCGTGTGGGGTTAAAAAAAATTAAAGCAAAAAAGTGGTGTAGATGAAACTAAAAGTACTATATAATTTTTTGAAAGGACTATCCGAAAAAAGTATAGTTTTTTATTTATAAAAAAACAAGTTCAATCTCTAATTTTTTGAACTAAAATAAAAATTAAACATTAATTTTTAATTTAAAAATCGCAAAATAACTCTTATTAAAATACTAATATAATTTAAGTATCTTTAGAAATTAGAGACGCACTACAGTACTCTTCCATCGATGCCTTACCCTTATATGTTTTTGAAAGGTCAATGTTAAGAATCCCACAAAATATTATAAAAATTCAACTTTAAATATCTTTTGAACCAAGACGCTTCTTACAATGATGTACACCTTTCCATGGACAATAATTTTTATTTTGTAGTAAAAAAAAAAAAATATTTTTTAATTTTAGTAAAAAAATAATAATTTTTTTTTTTTTTTTTAAATTATAAGAGTTACGTTCCCTGTTTATATCAAAAAGTGTTATTAGAACCTAGAAGATTTAGAATGAAAACCACTAGTATCTATAGTCAAAGGTACTCACTCACTCACAAGTCTTTTTAGGATAATGTAAAGATACCCATTTTTTCTTTTTCCGATTTTATAATAGTAATTTTGAATGCACTTTTGATAGCCTTTGGGACGCCCTTCGCGAAATCGGCTATTAATTAAAAAAAACCGAACTCATCTTTGTATACATTTTTAATTGGTATACGGTATTTCCTTTGCCAAGAGCTTTGCAAGGACAATAATTTTATTATGCCAATTTTTGAAAAAAATATGAATTTTTTATAAGGAATAAATAAATCTATTCTCGGCTGTTAAGCACTTTGTCTTCTTGATATTGCAGCATAATTTTAGAAATTTCCTTCTTTCGCAGTTTAAGCTGTATCTCATCAATACTTTGAGCAATGTTGCTCTCTAGTTGACCAACTGTCATTATATTATTAGCATAAACCTGCTTTTCAATGTACCTTTATCCAGAGTTCGAGAGAGTTTAAAAGATACCAACTATGAACGCATTACCATAGGAATACGGCCTCGTAAATAGGCAAATTTTGGAGACATCTTGCCACAAACAGACATTTTCAAAACAGTGGAAACGAAGAGATAACCTAGCTAATCCTGATTAACCTGCAACAGGTCCATATATATTTAAAATTAAATGAAATGGTGAGATCTTGGTCCCAACTTGGACTGAAGGGGCCTTGTGAGACAAGTTTTCCAAATAAAGATCATATTAAGCTTAAATAAGCATAGACTAATTCTTTTCGCTCTCATGAGAGTTATGGTGCATTAAATTAAAAACAAAAGTTCCTAAGTTTAAATTTTTTGTTTTAATACAACTGAGCGTTTTTTCAGTTACAGAATTGATCAATGTGTACATAATAAATTGTTACATTTAATCAGCTTAAGTCAATTTGTTGCGTACTCTTGGAATGCAAAATTTCAGACTTGAGCTTCATTTAATTAAAATTTTTATCATATAATTTATTCCTTGCTTTTGTTTAGACTTTGCTTAGCTAATTACTACTACTAGTTCGTATTAAGACTGTAGACAGCAGGCTTAAATTCGCTAAAGACAAAAGTGCAGCAGAAATTCAACTAGGGCGATCACAGCTCGCCGTGTTTGGGTTCAGGTGCAGGAGGTTCTGTTGTCACAATTACGGGATCCTCAACTTCTGCATTATCCTTACTATGATTGCTGACATGTGAATTTTCATGATCTTCGATACGTGCTAGAAGACTCTTTAATTCCGCATCGTAATCTTTCCATTCAGGCACAATGCGCTGAGCTGCGGTTAATTTAGCTTCCTTGGTCTGTGGATTGTTGCACAAATCAATTACTTTGGCTTCCTTAAAGGAGCTATCACTGCACCAGGTCTGACACCAGAGCCAGCTATCGGGCAGCGATTTAATGGACACTTGATGTATCATATTGTTTGGCAAATCCTGATCCAAATTAGACAAACTATTTGGGTCCTGGCTCAGTGCTTGGTATTGACCACGTAAGCGATCACCAGCAGCAATTTTGCGGAAGCGCATTAAATCGACCACATATAATGCAGATATATGATAGCGTCTTCCCATCAAGTGACTGCGCCAGTAGCCTTGTTTCCAAAAACGGAAACCTTCCATTTCTTTGCGCGAATCACAGAAAGGCGTGTAGGCATAGGGTGCTCCACCCAAGTCCATATCATACAATTCCTTTATGTCCGTTCGAACTATGGCATCGGCATCTACAAAAATTATTTTGCGTACATTTAGAGGAAACAGCACATCGAGAAACAGTATTTTATAACCCCAAATGGTACGTTGTTTTTCAGTCTGCTGGTGCAGCCAACGCGGCCATTTGTATTGTACCAGCTCGTACTGGAAATTATATTCCTTGGCCATATGAGGTAAAAAGTCTGTAAACTGTGGAGAAAGGTAGTTCTTCAAAAACCAAAACTTCACGGGAGATTTAGTGTGTTTTAGGAGCGATATCATCATAATGCGCAGTAGACGCTCGTATAAATGTCCCGAGGCAACGGAAAAGATATTTATAGTCTCTGCATCGTCATTAGCAGCATTACCTCCGCTGAACGAGCTTGCAATACTATTCCATATGCCCTTTTGTGCTTTTTCGCTGTCATCTGAAAGCAGCTCTGCATGCTGCATACCCGGTCGTTTGGACACCCTCAGTTTAATCACGTGTGAACGGAGCGAGCTTATAATCACTTGCGTAGCATTACCGTGATGCAGAGTATTTGGTCCTTCAGCATGTGAAATATCATAAATATCCGTAGACTTGCCATCCCGCAAGCGCAATGTCCAAGCGCCAGGATTAGCTTTTAGCTGGAAATAGCCTAAATTTGCCATGACTATGGTGTCCACAAGAGAGGGTTGCGTCTTGGTGCCCAGCACTAATTGCAAGCCACGCGGTGGCGAACCCGTAGCTGCATCAAAGCAATGACCCTCTAAAAGCAAATACTCAAGATCAAATTCACTATGCACTGGACCACCAATATCACGCAACTTGATATTATCCAAATCGTAGACGGCCCGCACAGCTTCCACTAGCCAGTTCTCTGGTACCTGTAGTTGTTGCGTCAATAATGGATTGGCGGGCAAGCCACTAAACTTAGCTAGGGGCCCTTCAGCGCGTGCGCCGTTTGGCTCAAATTGTACTTCCGGCTCAACCACATAACGGTAAAAGTTCTTAACGGGCATATCACTGTGCTGCGGTACAGGCGTGAGATAAAGCTGAAGCTGGCAATTAAGTGTTTGACGCAGCAAGTTTAGTATTGGCGTTAGTTTTTGTGCAGCACGTGAAGCAGGATCCAACACGCCCACAATATCAAAATGTGGCAGGTCCGATTGCTTAGGCGGCAGCACAACAACCGAGTGATCGGATTTTAAGTCCGTGGGCAGTTTGAAACGTGTTTTGGTCTGACGTGGCAACAGGCTTGAATAGAGTTTAAGCAACGTATCGCTGTTAAATTCTGTTTGCACATCCGTAGCTGAGGACTTAAGTACTTGGCGCACTTTATCGCAATATTGCAAGGAGCTAAAACGCTCTAGTAAAGCAAAGTCGGCGCTGTCAAAGGCTTCACCGGCATTAAGTGGTCCATAGAGGCGTCCATTACCGATGATTAAGCGTTGGGACGTGCTTAGGCCCAGTACACGCTGAGAATAAACTCGCATCATTTTCAAATGCAACTCTGTAGATCCCATTACTTCATTAAGTGCTTGTGGCACATTGGGATTCTTCTGCGGCTTACGCAGCCAGCTAAGCACAGTGTCAGTAGCTTGCATGGGCGGCAAAGTCATCATAGCAGCCCAAGCCAAGCGATTCAAATTACTGCTGCTGCTGCTTCCCTCCGTGTTTGGTATAAACGCTAGTCGCACGCTCTGTCCAGACTGTACATACTCTAAGGCATTAAGAAGTAGTTCATGGCCCTCTTTGGTTTCCACATCAGCAAACACCCATAGCGTTAGAAACTGCAGCGATGCCTGACCAATGCGTTCGGTAGAGTGCTTGCCACCGAAGTATTTTAGATTACCCATGAGCGTGGCAGTCATATCACGATTAGACAGCTTATTCAGAGCAGCCACATTACCCAGCTGTTTGGAGGGCACGCCATTTATGTCCAAATACTTGGCATCGTCATTGCTGAGAATCCTTTGATTAAGACGCGGCATGACATGCGGTTGATTCATAAGATAATCGATCATCACATCGCTATCAGATAGTTCACCGCGATATACAGCCTTTTGTAATGTTGAGGTTTGGCTAATAATCTCTGTAAATATGGCTTCCTCAAAGTCGCTATCGGCAATAACGATATTGCTAGGCATCGGCACGCCATTAAGCAATGCCTGTGGCACTCCGACGTCGGCAAATCCTAAACGTTCAACAAATTCCAATGCCAACTGTCGACCATAGTCATAGTCAGAATCTTCCTCTAGAATGTCAGCGGCCTGCTTGCTGCTTAGCGAACTAAACTCCTTCGTGAGTTGATTGGTAATGTGTTTTGCATTAACAGGTGTTAGCTCGTCCACAGCCGCATAAATGTCGGTAAGGAAACTTAAGGCAGCTTTCGCGTCCTTCTTTTGGCTTACATAGTTAAAGGCACAGGCAATGGCAATGTAATCAGTTTTGGTTGACTCTTTAGCATTTCGCGAGTCAAAAACTAAGCCAAGACGCACTGGAGCCTGATGTAAGACAAAAGATTCCGATAGTTTAATAACACTGCGCGCTTCTAACATCAACGCATCCACCACCAGCACGAGATTGAAAACATTTTTTCGTATGTTACGCAACATGCCTGGAAAAGTGGGACGCAGTAAATCCATAACCGATGACGGCCAGCGTTTGTACTGTGCATCTGTTTCAATGTCATTAATCCATTGTATGGCCGTATCACGTATATCAATGGCAAACTCGCGTTTGCTAGAACCAGCCAAGTCCAAGGCCAACAGAGATGCTGCCAAACTGCCACGCACATTATTGCTATGCAGACTTTCTAGCACGCGAACTTCAGAACGCAACGTTTCCACCAACGTATACAAGTCCATCGTATCCGCATCAAAGAAAAGTCCATTTATAAACAGTGCGCCATCAGGTGGCGCTAAATTTAAGTTGCGCCCAAAGGCTTCGGTATTATGTTTAACCTCGGCACGAAGCTGATCAGTTACCTTGTGTGCTAGCAGAGTTCGCGCCAGCATAGGAAAATTGTGAGCGGTATATTGGAGTATTTGCAGAGCCTCGTCGCCTTGAATGGCGGCTACAGCGGCGGCTGCTTGTAGGCCCAGATCCTGGAACTCCCACGCCTTAAGCTGAGCTATTTCATCGTTGCCTTGTAGCAAACGTTGACGTAGCTGATCTAAGGCGCTCTTGAGCATAGGGTGTCGCGTTTTCAAAACCTTAAAATCAAAACCTTGCACATCCGATTCGTTAGATAGATCTTCATCGGCATTGGCATCAGTTTCTGGCTTAGGCGCATCGTCTTGACTCTTATATTCTGTGGACTTTAAATGCAGCTCCACTCCATAGCCGGATAATCGCACGGGGCGTTCAGTGCGCATTGCCAACTGATGTCGCAGTATGTAGCGCACTTTGCCAGCATTTGCTTCATTTTCTAGAAGCTTGTGAAAGGGTCTGAAGCTATTGCTGCCCAAATCACTGTACAACACAACTGTGCGTGTATTATTATCACTGCCCGGATAAATGTGATCGAAGCTATAGGTATCCACTGCAGCATCTAAGCTCTTTGCTTTCGGGAGAGTAAGTTTTTGTTGCAGTTCCGTAAAGCTGCAGGCTAGCTCCTGACCCACCTGAGCATAAGTGCCAGATTGGCAGGCTCCAGAAGCACGCAGCTCATCGGCTAACTGGAAATGCGTTTGTATGCGCGGTGTAAGACTATGCATAGCCACAACAAGTTTCAGCAATGGTAGCTGGGGTGCGCTTAAATGATGGCGAGCCTGTTGCAAAGCGGCATTGTATTGCTGCGACTCGGTTTCTAAAAAAAACACAGAATTAATGCCCGACTATGCCATTAGTTATTTACGTACCATAATCGTTGAGCGCAGTGTCTATTGACGTTACAGACTTAACGTAATCCCAAAACAAGCCGGCCTGCTCGTCCGCCAAGTATTCGGCCACCTCTAGATATAATGGCGTTTGGGTCCATTTAGCATTGATAAGCGTAGTTATAGGATAACTTTGACTCGTTTGATCAGCCAAACAAACCACAGACGATATCGCCAAGAGCGTAATTAGGCCCAAAAGTCTTTGCATTGTTGTTTTTGCTTGTTACGTATTTTGCGCTATGCGCATGACGTACTTGCAAAACTCCAATAAACTTATAGGGATAGTTGAATAAACACTCGCAATGCGCTTTTTAACTATATTTCAACACTTTTATTAGGTTTTCTTGGCCGTTTGTTAATTTAATTTAACAAGAAAAACTGATGTGGCGTTTAGCCGGGCTGGCCGCTCTGCCAACTTGCTGCAAACTGGCTGCTTGACGGCCTTGCCAATGTTTTTGACGACAATTCGTAGTCAGCTGGTGCAAACACTTTGTTTACAAAATTGGCGCGCTGCAATTTGCACACAAATATAAATTAAGTTAAAAGATTTAGTCAATGAAGTGCACGCTCGAGGGCAGCAATGCGCGTGGTAAGTATATTTTTTAAGAAGAAACAACAAATGTCACGTTTTTGTTTTCATTTTCAGTCATTGCTAAGGCTATACAATCGCTGTCCAAGGTGGGCAAGGAACTGTTTGTTGAGGCAGATGAGCAGGGCTTGCAAATGCGTGCCATTAATGCCACACACTCGGCAGTGGGCAGCATACGCTTTAAACGAAGCATGTTTGAGACATTCCACTTGCCGGATAACGCAGATTGCTATTGCAAGATTGGAATGAAAGCCTGTTTGGGCGTATTTCGTAATATGCGACAGGTATGTATTGCATACGGCTGTCCCAATGATTTTCATTGTTGTCTCTTTTAGGTGGAGCATTGTGAGCTGTGCCTAATGGAAGACCAAAGCAAATTCCAAGTAAAACTACGCTGTAAATTGGAAACGATAAAACAAGCCCTTATATCTATCGTTGATGAGCAGAATATCAATGCAGCTGTGCCGGTTGATCAAAGTGTTAATACGTAGGTTTGGTAGCTATTTTGATTTATAAATCTTCATAAGCGTTGTTTACTCACAGTATACAAGGAACCTACAAATTGTTTATGGAAATCTCCAACAGTTTTCCCAGCTCCGAGGAAGAACTGACGCTAGAGGCCAATGCAGACAGCTTAGTGGCCAAGAACTACATTGAAGGGGCACGCGTCAACGACAGGTTTATGCGTTCGCAATTGAAACTCAAGCCCAGCGAGTTTGAAAACTACAATATAACGCAGGATGCTGTCATTACCTTTTGTCTTAAAGAGTTTCGAGCTTTTATGATTTTTGCAGAGTCACTCAATGCGCATATGACTTTAGAATTTGATAGTGCTGGCAGCCCATCTTTTTTGAAGATAAAAAAGCACAATGAAATAGAATGTTTGCTCATAATGTCAACATTGTGTCCAGAGGATATAAGCTACTCTGAGGACTACTGCCAACGTGAGATTACTGCACAAGATGGGGAGAGTGCGGCTCAAAAGCGTAAGAGTAGCGCTCCAGGTCCTCCCATTGAGCATAAACGACGTCTAGCTGAAGATACAACACTAAGTACGTCGGATGTGGACACAGCTATATTTCAATTCAACGATAAGGGAACAATGCAGCGCTCGGAGGCTGCTTCCGTTCAACCAGCGCGTTTGCTAGTCGAAGGCGACACCATAGCCGACGACAATGACGACGATGATGCCATGTTGGTTGCTATAGCTGATGCCGTAGACGCTAGTCAAGCAGCAGCGCCATCGAGCAATGAAATTTGTTTTTACAATACTGATGATGTACCAGATACACAGGTGCCTGAAGTGGATTCTCCATCTATAGGGATGGATGAAGAAAGCATACCGCAATCGCCGGAGCGCGCATCCATAGTGCGCACCATTTTCTCACGCTGCTTTCAAAACACCTACGTTCCCCGCGAACCATCGCCAAATAGTCAAGTCTATGCACCGAATTCGGATACCGAGGATTAAGTTAATTTGTTCGTTTATTAAAATACTTTTTATAAATGATGGTTAGCTGTTATCCTTCTTGATGTGTATGATAGGTAAAAAACTGCCGGTAAATGCTGCTGCACTTCGGGCTTGCAGCTGTGCTACGTTGTTTTGGGCCTGTTGCAAGGATGTGTGTGCGGATTGCATTGAGACTTGCGATTTGATGAGCATTTGATCGGTCGTAAGTAACTGTTTGGAGGCTGACACAACTACGCTACGTGTCAAAGTGACCAGGGCCTTCCATATAGCAATGTTGCTTTCAACTATATATTAATCATTGTTAGTCATCGTTTTGTTGAAATTGCGTCTTACATACTCAACTTGCGTTGCAGAAGATTATTGCGGTACAAAGAAGCAGTGGATGCCACGCTGGTGCCATTGCGCTGCTCATAGACTTCTTCATCGGATTCAGTTGCCTCGCCTGAAATTTCCGCCGCATAGATCTATTATAAGCGTTGACGATGATGATTTTTTATTTAATATGCATATGTATCACTGCTTGCCTTTTTTTTGTTGTGCAACTCTTCATCTGATTCGGAAGCTTCGCCGCGCACCAAATCAGCCATAATATGTATTTGTAATCAATATAGGTTGAATCGTTCCGTTTTAAGCAGGTTCCATTTAAAAGAACTAACGAGCCAGTGATTATGCGTGAGGCTCAATAGTATTAAAATTTTAAAGTGTTCTTAAATAGGCCATGCGACATAATCATGGGACCGAAACGTTTCAACAGATCCAAATTTTTGGGCAAGAATTTAAAAATTCCTATTGCCACGATGTAAATACAATTTTAAGAATGTTTATAACTCGAAACTGCTGCAAATGTGAACTGGGAAATAATTTCGCAAAAGGGGAAAATTGGTGGGAAATAAATATTGTTGAAATTTCTTATAAATCGAAAATTTATCGATGAATCATATACATATTATGAATCATAAAGGTAATTATTTTTATTTTTAAGAAATTGAACTAATTTTGGCCAATTTTCTGAAAATATGACAATAAAGTAGACCAGAAAATTCGCGTATTGTCTGGCAAAAAACTAATTAAATTTTACGGCGATTACTCGAAATATTTCTGAAGTACACCCTGTTCGTACATGCGCTTAACGTCAGTACCACCACCGATGAACTTGCCGTTGATAAAGCAACGTGGAACCTAATAACAAATAAAGAAATTATAGATTTAACTGTTAGTTTATGTATCCATTGACTTACTGTACGCCCGCCTGTCATTTCGCCTAGAACATCTTGTATCTGATTGCCATCGGGACGCTGATCCAGCTCAACAACTGTAGCCTCCACTTGCAGTTTCCGGAATTGCTGTGGAGAGCACAATGCTAGATAATGGGATTTTTATAAGCTATATTTACACTTACTTCTTTGGCCATGCTGCAGTATGGGCAATATGATTTGCTAAATATTACAACCTTATGGTTAGCGATTGTTTCGCGCACATATTGAGCTTGAGGTCCGTCCATGTTTACTAACATTTGTGGACTTTGCAACGAAGTGACAATCGAGCCCATTAGGGGAAAAGGAAATTTCTTTGGTAGCTGTGACGAGTTGAGCACGAAGTTAAACAGCTGTGGGTTCAGGCTTAACAGCTGTGATTTGTTAGTACAAATACTGTGTAACGAACAGAAAATTTAAAATTTCGAACTCTGTTTAAAAAGCTTATGTGATGAGAATTTTTTAATAAAGTGTGTGAATTTTGCGTAATCAATTTTGTGTATTTGTGTTTTAGCGTTGCATGTTGCTGCCAGATAGTATAGCAGCGCTAAACACTTACATTTTGTTTGCAAACTGCAACATGTTTGTTTCGATAATGACTAATTATAAGGTTTTCTGTAAACAAATAAATGTATTTTGTTAAAAACATGTTTCAATATTTATACAGCTGTGCTGTAAAGATCTGGCAGCACTGGAGAGTTTATTACACGGCCGTTAGTTTACAGCAACGGCGTTGGGCGAAAAATCGCGGCACTAATACCTATTACAGCTACTTTTAATAATACATTACAAAAAGTATAAAATATTTTCGCATGTTGCAAAAAAGGCACAAATGGTGAATATGGAAGATTACTAATTCTTAACCATTTAGAAACTGCTCTAATGCATCCTTGGTCTCTTCGTCGTTTTGCTCCAAAACCACTTCTTCCAAAGCCAACTTGTTGCTCAAAGGCGGCGCGACCGTTGTTATTTCTGTAAATAAATGGATGCATTAAGTCATTAATAAACAACAAATTTATACATACTTGTCAGTTTGCCACGCTGCCTATATTCCTCCAAGTCCCCCCGAAAAGCGTCATCAAAGACCGCTTGGCGTTCTTTTTGTATTTGTCGCAAACGCTCTTCATGTGCACTTATTTTGGACTGATGCTGAGCTGCGATTTGTTGTCTAAAACTTTCTAAGTCATTCATTTTCTTTTGTTTATACCGCGACAGTTCAAATTGTTTCTCTAACATGAACTCGTGCATTTCACATTCCTCACACAAATCCTCCAACTTCTCCAACTCCATCTCCAATTGCTCGCCCATTTTTTCAAGCGACTGTAGTGTTTCTGCACTCGCCTTTAGCTTAACTAAAAGAGACGGTATACCAGCCAGACAACTATTCAGATCAGTTATGGTCACTCTCTGTGCACTGGCTCGCTGTTCCATGGCTGCAATTTTGGTTGCAATGCATGCTGCCCGTGCCGCGTTGTTCTCATTACCAACGTGAATTTGCTGCCAATCATCTTCATATTTAGCTAAAAGATTACAGCCGGCGGCCACGTTCAGGTTTGTGGGCACACCATCGCCTAATTGGGTATTTAGTGAAAGAGAGCTGCCTTGACTGGATGAAAGACTTTCGTTTAATAGACTGTTGGGTGTTGTAGGTGTGGTGGCTACGCTCGTCTGGCTGCTGCTACTGACACGTTGACGATACTGGTGATGCAGGTTTTCCGAGATAACAATTCCTTCTTGTATGACATTGCTAAGTTTCTTTTTCAGGCTACCAAACATAATGAAATATATTTTTGTGAGTTAATTACTCAACTAATTTTAACAAATTAGCAGCTATATCTTCGTCCAAACAGCAGCAACTAGTAAATAGATAATCAGCTGTTCGCAGTCATACGAAATAGCATGCATGAAAGAGAGCCAGCATTTGTAAATAGCGCACTTTTTGAGTTCATGAATTGAATGTGTATTTTTCCAACTGCTCAATTTGTACTTTTTATTAATTGTCATTTGTATCTTAAATTGAAATTCAATAATTAGATCAGTAAAATATATATATGTATAATTTATCTATGAGTGCGTGTTAACTTTTTCTAGATGGCGTTGCCACAGTTTTACGGATTCATTAACAAAATAATTTTAATAAAAATAGCTCATGGTACTAATATGCATAGATATACACTTTTGCTTATTATTATTAATATTATGCTAATCTTCTGTTAAATCTATTGTAGTACTTGATTCATGTTTCGGCAGGGCATCACACTTTATTTCACTTTGTTTTCCTAAAGCTTCTTCATCAGCACTATCATCTAATGAAATGCAGCTTTCCGACTCACTTATTTCTGCTGCTGACTCTTGCTCAGTGTCTGTGCCACTGTTAGAGCTTACATCAATAGTTAATACTTCTTTTTCACTTCCAGTTGAGTGTATTGATAGAGCATCAAGCTCCTTTACATCGCCATCGTCATCCGACATAAGCTCGCGTAATATATCACTTGATGGGGATGCGGTTGCTTTTTTATTACTTTTTGTGGTATTTTCTGTTGTAAGGCCAACATTTTTCATCGCACAGGATTGAGCGTATAGAGCTGGATTATAGGCCATAGCCACGGCCAGGGCCATGTTCTTGGAATGTTGCGTATAATAATCGAGCACTTCGTCGTGATAATTAACAGGCTGTTCATCATTTCTGCTCTGTTTATATTCGGAACTTCTGCTGCGATGACGTTGCTTTGATTTTTTGTGCCTCCTGTGCTTTCTTTTATGTTTTCTGCTGCGACTTCTGCTGCGACTGCGGCTAGAGCTTTGCCTACTCTCACTGCTGCTTCGTGTACGTCTTCTGCTTTTGTGTCTTGAGCGGCTACGGGATGTTTTGCGCTCGCCTCTTGCGGCGTTTCTCCTACCATTGTAGTAAGCATTCGTCTTACGTTTTTCATATCTGTCATCCAGATCCTGTAACTTCAAACGACTTTTGGCATGGGTGCGTTCTATGTGGCGTTTATTGTGATTCATCACAGTGTTAATGGTACGACCAAGAAAGCGCTTGTTTGCTTTTCCTAGTGGATTAATTTTTCGTTCCTGGACACCACACGATGTGACCGTAGTATCTGGACCACCAAATTCACGCATGAGCTCTGCAATGGCCTTGCTGCAATTGGTATTTCATGAATGCTGTGACTTTTAAATAATTATCATTTGTAAAAATGATTACCTAGTAAGTTGATCATCTTCCATTTTTACGAATTCTGTATTTTTGTTTATAAACAGCTGTAGCTAGCGTTGCCACTTTAAACACAGAGTAACAAGTTGGTCACAACAGTGCGATTGCAATTATTTATCGATATACATTTACGCTTTGACTGAAACAATCGATTTAATATGCCGTTATATTAACATACAATTGCGCCTATCAATTAGTTAAACTTGCTAAGTGGTTTTATTGGAGAGTTTTTATGTTTTTAATTCTTTCATATTGTGAATATGTTCCAGCATCTTAGAATAAAACTGCAAGTGAGCTATACCATTTTGTTATTCTTTTTTAAACACTTTATTTTTCATAAACTTATATTAAAAGCTAGTATCACAGCTGTGTTGCTTAAAATCACATTGCTTTCTTTGAGTTGGCTATTGAGTGTCAGTTATCACACTTTGCATCCATTGCAGATATTTGCTTACTCTGGTATAAATACCAGGTAGACCTGGTCGCGCACAGCCAATTCCTGTTGATACAACGCCTATTAAATTGTGCTCCTTAGTCATTAGCGGGCCACCGGAATCAGCCTATTTATCAATACAATACTACACTGTTGAGACGTTTGTTCATTCTGTAAAATTGTATACTTACCCAACACGAATCAATGTTTCCATTTTCATAACCAGCGCATAGCTGCGTCTCGCTGATAGTATTCGCTTTACCTAGAGCTCTATAAGAGCGCTCACAAGCATCATTATTCCAAATTTTGACCGTTGCCTTTTGCAATATATCTGCCCGATCACCATCCGCCTGGTTCTCGTGCGTCCAGCCCCATCCAGATACTATTCCAAAGTCTTGCTCAAAGTTGCGTTGACTTTTATCGGACGACATGCAGCTGGGCTGTATATGTGCCGAAAATTGAATAGGCTGCTCCAGTTCAAGCAACGCTAATTTTAAATTGAATTTTGACAATTAATTAAAATTTCATGTCCTATACAATTATTAAGTACCAATATCATGCTTCACGTTGTTGCACTCGTATTGTGGATGCACCACAATACTTTTGAAATCCACGCGTACGGCCTCCGGTCCTTTGTCTATGCCATTAATATACTCTGTAATGCTATGCAAACCCGCAACACCTTGAATTTGCGTGGGTTTCATGAACTTTTGCAATCCATTGCAGATACAGTGTCCAGCCGTAAGTATCCAACGTTCATGTATAATGGTTCCACCACAGAAATGACCACCGCGTCGCATTAGACTTACTATAGACGGAAGTTCATTGCGTTCTGCATCGCTGCCGCCAACGATCTTTGGATTACGTTGGTTGCATGGTAAGCCAGTAACTGGAAATTGCGTAAAATTGAACCCAAAATGTTTAGTTAATTGCTTAATACGAAATATTTTGTTGTTGTGTTTTATTTGCCTTGCGCTTTTTGGCATTTTTCAAAACAGTTTCTTGGGCGCATTCCAATTTTTTTGTTCAAAAACTTGCCATATAAGTAATTAGAGATATAGAACTCAGAGCCTGATAGCTATTATCTACAGCTAATACCCATTTATTGTAATTAAAGCCCATCTAACACTTTTTTTTGACTTGGTTTTAGTCTTTTGTACTTAAAAATGTTTACTTACAACTAATTTGCGCTTGCGTATATTTGAAAACAATCAAAAACAAAAACAATTTCAACATTTTTTCAAAGTTCTAAAACAACACGGTTAAGCGCTGCCAGAGCGAAACTTAATCACAAACTGTCACAAAAATTCTGTGCGCCAATTAATTTATATATGATTGACTGGCTTACTGCTTACTGCTCCGATACTGCTGTTCTATATGGATTAGCAAGCTTTTTTTTGTTTATTTCAGCTTTTGCTGATAAGATGTCAAACCTGCCAGTACTCAGACGGAAGTCAGAAAACACCTGTTGCGGTTACTCTTGCTGGAGCTTTGAGCTTTTTTGTTTTGTTAACAATCAACACTCACACATTCTTGGCCAGACTTCAAACTTACTTGACACTGCAGCTATCCATAGTAGCTATCGTCACCGCTGCTCACGTTTTGGCATTTCAATTGACTGCGTGTGTGTGGGAGGGAGTGTAGTATGCCACTGGGTGTCTGGGCTAGTGCTTTGTACAATTAAGGAGCTGCCGAAAAAAAGACGCATAAACGAAACGTAAACAAAAGCAAAAAGTTTTTTGTGTTTTGCGTTTTATGACCCAATGAAGTTCATGACATTGAAGATGAACGAGTCAATACGACAATATTTGAGGTGACTTTTGGTTTTCAATTGCAACAAGTTTATTGGCTCATTATCCTTATTGAATAACAATAAGTTAATAAAATTGACAAAATTTCAAAATGAACTTGAACAACTAAATTGCGGGAATGTTAATTATATGGGTCATAATGTGTTTAAGCGTAACTTAACATTTTGTGAGGTTTAAGTGACTATCAGATTGATTTGCTGCATAAATGTATGACAACTGCTTCGAAGTAAGTTGAAAAGTTTTAAATTGATTGAATTTTATGCATGTATGTATATATTATAAGAGATATTATTGGATTAAATTAATCACCCTTATTGTAACTATGTAGTATGCTAAAATTATCAGCTTGATAAAAGAAATCGGCTTAGCCACATTCTTGTTTCTGCCCGGGGATGCAACTTAAAGATAATCAGTAGTTTCTGAACTTATGCAATTTATTATCAGAAAAATGATAGGTCATTAGGTCTTGTTTTATCCAAACACCAAGTTATAACTACAAACCAAATGTCACTTGGTTCAAAGCGCCCAAGTGCGAAAACCGCATAAACAAGGTCGTTGTTACAATGATTAAAAAATAAATTTTAAGTATTTTTCGTTATGTTTGAACCCAGTGGGGGATCAAGCAGATCAATCCCATTATAGTTCTTGATTTTGTATAAAAAATAAAATTGAATTTGACAAAAATAAGTACCCATCGGAAAAATATCTATCTACGCCACTGTTTTAACCATTTGCTTTTGTTTAAAAAATTCCATCAAAAGTTATTTTCACTACATTTAAGTAAAAGGCTGAATTGGATATCCTTTTTTGTTTTTCTAAATGTAACCTTATTGATCAAAAAGTTTCTGTCCAAATCGTACGGCGACTATTTTTTCAATTAGTCCCGAAAATACGCATACGAAGACGTTCATTAAAGTGCTGAAATAATTAATAGGTGGATTAAAGGCCTGGCACGTTTAGGCCGGAACTCGCCTAAACTCAATAATAGGCCTCGGAAATAATTCAACATAACATTATTATGCCTATACATATTACCATCTGAAAGAATTAGGGTGTTCACGGTTTGTGTTGAGTTGAGGAGTTGAAAAGTTGAGGACTTTTACAAAAACAAATACATGATGTAAATCATGACTCGACTTTTCCTCAACCCAGACCCCAGTCTACTTTTTCCTGTTGAGTTTTTGAGAAAGTGTTTTATGTGATTATTTATAAGACTTCATTAAAATAATTAGGCATTTATGGGCTGGATCGGGCTTAAAAAAAATTTCTGGCACAACTTTAACACATAATAGTTTTAGTCTTTTACATACTGTCGTTACACTTTAATTTTTCTTGTATATACGATTATTTTATTCGTTTAACATTGAATTTTAAGCTTGTAATAAATAAAATGCAAATTATTCAAGTAGTTATTAATAAAAATTAGCTTTCAAACAAGTAATTAAAATTCAATGTTGACACAAATAGGTCAGCTATAAATAGGTATATAATGTACAAATTGTATATTATGATTTGTTTGGCATTAAAATTGCCCTTAGAAACCATATACTACTTACAAAGACAAATAATTGATTCCACGCTGTAGTTTGATGGTCAGGGACAATATAGAAAAATGCAATGGAATACAAAAAATGCAGGTGGAAGCACATTGCATGCAGTTATTTAAATTAATGAAAACAAGGAATTGAATTATATAAAAAAAAACATACGTATATAAATTGATCCAGTTTAAATTGACTGCTATTTCTTGTTTCTATTATGTCACAAACAATTCAAATGAAAACGAAACCAGAAATCTTTAACTCCCAGTTGAAAAAAAAAAAAGAAGTTCATTGATCGCGGCAGTTTGTTTTTATTTTCATGCTTATCGCCCCAAATGCTAATTGACAACATATTTCTGACAAATTCTCACTCAAATCGACCATTGTCTGTTGACAACCAAATGAATAATAACAAACATGAGTAGTTCCCCAAAACCAGTTACTGGCATTTGGTGCATTGACTCGGCGTCAGTTGGAAATAGTAGGTAGTGGATATAGCTTTGCCTAGACTTGGACACACTTCAATGTGAAGGTCGTTTGACATTTGTTTACAAAAAAAAATGTACTCGTGCTAGGGTTTGTTTTTTCAATTTTTATTATTATTATTATTTGGCAAGTTCAACGACGTTGACAATTTTGGCTGACGGCTCGATGCGGGCATAGTATGGCATTTTAGACAAATCGTTGTGGGAAACGCTGGGATACGGATACTGCTGTGCACTCGCAGATTGCTAAGAAAAAGTTAAAAATTTCCGTGTAGAACTGTGAAAACTAAATTAGAAAATAATTTTAAACATTAGTGGCAATGGATAACATGTATTTATCAAACAAAGGCAATTTTTTATCATCAGAAGTTCCATATATGTTTTGTTCGTTTATTAGGTTGCTAGATTCTATAAACAAATACAAAAAATTAGTGTTCAAATCAAAAATAATTGCTATTAAGAGATTTAAAAATGCAAATAAACAAAAATATAAAAAATTTCGTATTTTAAACGAGTTGATTATTGCACCAACAGAATACCCAATAGGTATGTTGGTTTTTATCACAAAAACTTTCATTACATTCACAAAGTCCTATATCGCTTCAATCTTTACTTGGATGAAGTAACACGAAGCATTTGAGTACGAATGCCATAGTAGACAATCCACAGTCTGCAGGTTCGTCTATACTCTTTGCATGAATAAAATAAACGTTTAAATGTTAATGATTTTCTCTTATCTTTTCTCTTTATTCAACTTTTTAAAACTAGGAAAATGGAAATTTTACATAAAAAGATACGTGGTAGAGCTTTAACCGACGGTAAAAAGCCATAGGTAAATAACTAGAGTAACTTATTAAGTAAACTTATATAATATAACTTTATCTGGATATTGAAAAAAGTATGACTTAAGCAATTTTCAACAATCTTAAAAAGGGGAATACAATTGATCCCGATGGCTTTGTCGTGGCTTTGCTATCTTCAAAGATTTTTATTAATTTGAATTTAACTGCAAATGTACATCCCATTCCCACTCTTTTTGTTTTTTGCGATAGGGTACATGGGGCAATTTTTTACTTTTATTAAAATAATTTTCCCATTTGACTTTTTTTTTGTTAAAGTTTTACAAAAGATTTATGTGTTTTCCAAAACTTCCTAGCTAATATCCTATACTAAAACCAATTTTTGTTTGTGAAGATTTTGAGAAATTTAATTAAACTTTTTTAAAAAGTGCATGCTTCCTACGCTAACCTCAGCAAGGCTTTGTATATCCGTATCGGGAGATCCCCCTTGACTTTTATAGTATATCCCCTGCACTTTTTTCGCCCTGAATTCTACAGAAGTGCCTGCCAAAATCTAAAATACCCTATACCAAGCAAAGGAGTGGTAATTGGTAATTTTTAATTATAACTCTCGATGTTTCCAGTAGCTTTGAATAAAACTTTTACGGATGGATAATAAAAGAGAGGAAGTATGTGGTGAGTTTTGACTTGCTATATACTATAGAAACGTAAATTGCAAAAAACTGTTTCGGGCTGGTGTCCCGAAAAATTAAAAGGACGTTCCTAGGTTTTTTTTTTTCCTTTTTCGCAAAAAAGTTTTATTAAAAGCTTGATTTAATTGAAGCTTAAAGGGGCGGACGCCTTTAACAGTAACACATTTACATATAAATTTTGAAGTTTTCTTTCGATTTTATACATTATTTGCGGCATACTAATACTCTTAGCTAAAAGACTCAGATCTGTGCAGAACAGGTAGCTGGTAAAGTGTGGATATAAATCGGGAAATCCTCCTACGGGGGAAAGGGGCAAGATATAGACAGCAAGGTAAAATTTGGACTCTCTACTTCTTATGGTCTCTAAAATCCTTATATGTATACGGATGGACAGACAGACATGGCTATATCGACTCAGCTGTTCATTGTTATCAAGAATATATTTAATTTTTGGGGTCTGTCACTCCTCCTTCTGCCCGTTACATACACTTGCCCCAATTTATTATAACCTTCAGTACTGGGTATAAGAACATTTTTATACCCTAGCAAGCCAAAAATGTATGTAACATACGGAATTAGACGTCGGAGACCCCCCAAATAAACCAAAAGTGTGATAAAGGTGACTTGAGAAGTCGATACACTCATTTCCGTATGTCCGTCCGTGCGTCCTACGGTCTGTCAGTCAGATCTCAGAGATGGTAAGAGCTAGAGCAACCAAACTATCAGATGAGATCCATTATTATGCCCAGTTTATATTATTTGTTGATATCGGGGTTATATTATATAGCTCCAATAGGGGTGTTTCCGAATACCTCGAAAAAAAAAAGGAAAAAAAGTTTTACATGGAGTATTCGTTTGTTTATAAAGATATCGAAACCAAATTTGACATTGATAAGTTTTATAAATTTCCCAAGTAATGTAGCAAATATCAAATTTAGTTGAGTATATCATATAGCCCCATGGGGTCCATCGGTCAAAAAAATATTTTTGTGCAAAATTCAATTATTTTTATTTGTTTATAAACATGTAGTAAACAAATTGGCCAATCAAAAGCTTTGTTGGAGTACTTAAGCAATATACCGATATTGATTTCAATGAGATCGTACAGGTATCTCAAAGTCATCCGCGCGCAGCTTTAACGTACGCTATCTTTTTTATTGATTATTATTATTAGTAAATGTCAAAAAAACTTATAAAGAAAACTATGAAAACAGCCAAAGATAAGAATTTATAAGTAAATAATAATAAATATGGTGGGCACGAAATTTTCATCTGCGAGCACTACAAAAAAGTCCTATTTAAGCTACATAAGCTATATAAACTTTTCCTTAAAATCCTGATGGTAAAATGGTGAAAAAAAAGTAGCCAAGTTATAAGAGACAAATGAACATAATAAAAAAATGCAAAAGAATTAATTTCTTCACACGTTCAAATGGTAACTTTATTACTGACTCAGGATAACGCAGTAAAAGGTCCAATCTAAGTGTAGCAGTGTCGACATATCTTAAAACTAAGAAACATCAATTTTATTGTAAGTACATATATAAGAATAAGAATAATAAAATTATTCATTAACTATACTATTATCTATACTTTTTATACCTATTATAATAAAAAAATCATTTGAAAAACAAAATGAACTTTTTTAAAGTATAAAAATTATTAAAAAATATGTATATTTTCTAAAATATGTAAAGTGGATCTCTTTTTAAATCAATCTTGAGAAAAAATGTTATTGCCAAAAACGGATTTTTTTTTTAACCTTGTGCAAGTTCTTGATATTTCTTACCACTTTAAAAATTTGTCGTTAAATGTCAAAATCAGCATTCATGTCAAATTTAAAGTTATTATCATTACATTCTGAGAAGTTATGCTTACTTTCACTATTACAAGGTACTTTGTACTATCGCGAACATTCGAGGTGCTATCTCTAAATTAGACATAATAAAATTTAATTATTTATACTTTTGAGAAAACGATAGATCACTTTAATATTTTATAAATAAAAAACATTGATAAAAAATTTTTAAAAAAGACAAATTTTTTAAAAACCAAAATTTTTTAATATTAAGTTTTACCTTTTATTGAAAATTTTTTATTTTTTTTATTTATTCAATTTACAATCTATCCGTGGATAATAATTAGGGGAAAGGCTTGTAAGTTGACACAGCTTGTAAGTTGGCACAACTGGTCGATTTTGATGTTCCAGCAATGAAAATACGAAAATTCCATCTGTCTTCGATGGGAAATATGCCGTAAACAATTTTAATGTGTTTTTGATGCGAAAATTCGTTTTGAAGAAATCGGAAAATAAAAAACAATTTTTTTGATTGCGCTCAAAAAGTGATCAAATCAAAATAAAAAATCAAGGAAAATATATGTGCTGGAACTAAAATTCAATGAACTTTCATAATCAAATTTTTTTCAATGCATTCCAAAATGGCTACAAAAATGTAAGTGGGCCACTTTTTTGCTTGTAAGTTGGCACAATTTTTTTCCATTGCTATATTATTTATATGATTTTTTTATTGCGTGAAATTGTCATAGAAACTAACTTGAATGTACTTTTTGTATTTTCACAAATCACAAAACAATCACAAAAAATAAATAAATAAATAAATAAATTTTAGCAAGCATGCGTTTTTATTTCAGTTTTCTCAAATTTTCAGCGATTTTTGCAGATGTGACAACTTACAAGCCTTTTATTTTGGTGGTCGTTTTCAAGCTCTTTTGAAAATTGTTTGTAAAATGTTTATTCTTATAAATTTCAAATGATTTGCTTATTTTGGATTAAAGCTCTTTCTTTTCTCTTTCCAACGGTATATTTACATTGATGCCTATGTGTATTCAATGTCGAGATATAGCTAAAAAAGCTATGGTGTGCCAACTTACAAGCCTTCCCCCTAGATGATTTGACATAAATAATTTTCATAACACGATTGACTGAGATTCAACAAAATCAGCCAATATAAAAAACGTATTACATATGTAAGTTACAACAAAAAAGAATAATTAAATAAATAGAAGATAGAAGAAGATATAAAACTTAACATATTATAGTATATATCTAAAATCTGCCGGGAAGGTCTAAAACATTATGTTGCTTAAGGCGTCTGGTTACATATGTATTTACTAAAAGACCTAGTGCTAAATGGTTTTAATGCCTATGAAGTCTTTCAATGTAAGTTTTTGTGTGTCTTTGTATCTCATCTCTTACAAAAGGCATATTTAAGTCTTTATGCAACTCAAAATTGCTAATATACCACGAAGCATTTGCTAAACTTCTTAGAGTCTTCCACAGAGACCTTTGCATTTTGAAAAATAAAATTATTTAAAGCCTACCTAAATACAATAATCAGTTATCGGTTTCTCGATATATAATTGGAATTTTACAAAAATTATGTACGAGGTTAATATTGGATAGTACCTACATCACATATATGGAAATAATCAAAATCGCAAAGATTGATTTTAAAAGTGATCCGCATTACTTGTATTCGCCAAATATATATTTATTGTAAAAATCGGATCTTTAACTACAACAGTACACCAGTAAAAATAAACCCATGCTTCCTAGGAATCTGATAACGAGTCAGACCACTCGACCAAGGCTGCTGTCAGGAATAAAGTTATAAGTTCCAGCTCTATTGTTAGTTAGCAGCCTCTCTTTGAAAAGAGCAAAACGTCACATGATCTTAAGTTTTAATCCACTTTGCAATGCTGTCACATTAGGTGCGTTGTGTTCTTTAAAGTTTCGCCACTCAAAGGGGGGTATGCAGTAGATATGAAAAACTCAACGATTGGTACCTTTAAGCGGCCATTTTGATTGAATCTGACCATGATTTAAGTTACTTTGTAAAGATAAATTTATTCCATTTGATTAATTTAAACTTAAATCAATCATCTCCATATGGACATGAAGTCGTGTCATGGCGAATAATCAAACTTGGTGAGCCTATTTCCAGTAGTGTGGCCAATATTAATTAATATACGAACGGCATAGCTCAATTAATGCTTATTAATAATAATACTAATACTACTTTTCCTCAGCATTCCATTTTCGAGTCAAACTCCTTTATATTTAAAAAATTTATTCTCTTAAATTCTCAGTTGTAAAGATATAATGTCTAAACTGCTTTATGCAATATTTTTATATTATTTCGGCAAATAAAGCAAATTGTAAATTATAAATTAATACTACTAAATATTACATAAACATATAAAAACCTGATATAATAACAAAAAAATGTGGTACAGTCGAGGCGGTGCCCGACAGTGGAATACCCTGTACCTTTTGTGTCAAACAAATTTTTCCTGCATATTCCATCTAAGAACTTTCCAATTGGAATTTATTTTTTTTTTGGTGCAAAACGATATTTATACCTATAAGTTCCGTAAATTTGTACCGATTTTGATGAAAATCGAAAGTTACGTCAAAGAAGCTATTTTAATTATATTGGGTAAGTTTAAAGTTGGTATGTTGAGGGGTGTGGGAGAAAGCACGGTAAATGGATTGCGGGGGGTGGGGGGACCGCATCGATAAAATTCGGATGTGGATTTGTTCATTAGAGCCACATGAATGAGCTTACCAAAAATTGTGATTCTAGGTCACTTGTAGCCATAATTGCGTAGAGTCAAATATTGACGCAGTTTATTGGCAAGGGAGGTAAAATTTGCACATTTTTGACTATAACTTCTGTTGTATTTGTCCGATTTTGTTCATTTTTAGATGCATGTATCTACAACGCATCGCTCTGTTAAATTTCAAATGAATATATTAAACGGTGTGGCTAAAAACCGCGAAAATCTACAGCGGGGGAACGGGGAAAGATATTGACATGATTCAACAAACTTCATCTGCTTAGGAAATATGCGTACCAGCTGGGAAAGTTTCGTGTCTCTAGCTCTTATAGTCTCCGAGATCTAGGCGTTCATACGGACGGACAGACGGACAGACGGACGGACGGACATGGCTCAATCGCTACCCGAGGTTATGATAAGCATTTTGGTATAAAGGACTTGGGGTGTGCCACGCCTCCTTCTGTCCGTTACATACATTGCACAAATCTAGTATACCCTTTGTACCTATAGGTACAGGGTATAAAAAATTCAAAATTAATAATATGAATTTAAGCATACAAAATAAAAAAAATTATGCTTGAAAAAGCTTTGAATGAAATTCTCTGCTAGCTAGCAATAAATAAAGGAAGCTCTTATAACAATTTCTTAACTTACACAAATTATTTTGCATGCCACACGTTGTAAGGTCCACTTATTTGGTTTTAATTATTGCTCGAAAGCCAACTGATATATAATGAGGGCTTTCTGAGCAACAATCAAAATTATATAAGCGTTGAGCAATTATTTCTTTAGCTTACCTAAGTATAAATTTTAATAGTTTTACTTTTTTATTAACACTTAACACTTATCAGTAATATTAATATTACTTTAGTAATTTTTGGCCAGCAAACACGTCTGAACGGTGTGAGTACTGCATTGAGACTGTAAACTTTATGCTGATGCTGTGACGTGGAATCCTATGATCTTATCCTTACCTGTAAACATGGCAATACGAGTGGCAAGTGCTTACATGACCAAAAACACGAATACACTTCCGCCCGAGCTAGCTCCTTTTCTTCTACTACTTTGCACGAAAGCCAAGCAACCCTTGCGACAATTTGTTTGTGTACCATTAGACCTACACTGCGTATGAGTTATGCGAGTATTTCGGCCTTGATTCGGCTTGGCCTATTCGGCTATTGTTGGCCAAACAGCCAATCAGCTGACAGTCTTGTTGTTGTGGCCAACAAATTAAACTGCGCAGGCGTAAATTATGACACATTGTAGTTTGCGTCTATTTTTTAATGTTTTTTTTTTTTTTTTTAATATTAAGTTATGCTTGTTACGCCCACAAAAATGTTAGACACATTTGCTTTTATTTTTATATATTTTTAAAAGTTTGCTAATTGATTAAATGGGAAATCCTATGACTTAATAAATATGTCTATATATACAGTAAAGTGACGGTGTATAGAAATAACTCTATTTTTAGGCTGCGTTGACCGATATATCTGGAAAATATAAAAACGGTTTTGATGTGGTTCTAAATTTAAGATAAGAGGACTTTTAAAAATATATAATATCAATTTTTGATGTCTCTAGCTCATATACATTAAATAATAAATATTATCTTGTAGTTACATTTAAAAGTGTTTATTTGCAAGAAATTATAATTATATTGTATACCATAGACTACCATATCCTATGGCCTTTATCCGATTTAGTGCACTTCAATTAACAGATCCAAAAGGCAAGTCCTTAATCCGAAAAATGTGCACTAGATAACAACTCAATTAGACAAACTCCACTTAAAGCAGGATTATGCGCAGTACTATCAAGGTTGGCAGACGGAAAGTTACGTAGCCGGCCTCAACTTTACCTTTCGTCATAGCCATAGTCATAGTCCCCAATTTATCATCCAGCCATTAATTTCAATACAAAGTGGTTCGTTCCTTATTTTGAGACCCTTTGCTTCAAGTAAGGATTGAGATCATACGAAGTTTGGAATATTCTAAAATCCTAAAAATAACGTCCCTACATTTTCAAGTTTTATGAAAATTTAAAGACTTTTTCATCACCATAATAATCTTAGTCCAACAAGTGGTACACTTGGAGTGGTGCAAGATAGTGGAATTCTTAAAATTTTTTTCTAGTTTATACAACCTAAAATTGGGGTATTTTATATAGCTGTTGCAATATTTCCGGATATTTGGCCTGGGAAAAAATTCATATAGAATTGATTTTAGTTTAAGCTTATCTTATACACAAAAGGTATAGCTTTTTAAGGAAAAAAGTGTCCCCGCAATTCCAGTTTTTAAACTTAACGCTTTAATTAAAATTATTAAATTTAAAAAAATTAAGCGTACAATTTACTTTTTTATTTATGTGCAAATAACTCTTCATCTTTCTCAACTTCAAAATAAAAGATGGCGCACGTTAAAGTCGGGCGCAGACGACTTTATGATACCCTGTACGACCACATTCCATTTAAGTCCGGTATATTGCTTAAGAACTCCAAAAGACATCTGATTGCAAAATTTGGTTACGATATTCTCATAAACAAACGAAACAAAACGAATTTTGTGAAAAATTGATTTTTTGGCCGATCGGTCCTATGGGGGCTATATGATATAGGCAACCGATTTTGATAAAATTTGGTACATTGTTGAAGATCTCTAAAAAACTTCCGTTCGCCAAATTTGGTTACGATATCTTTATAAACAAATAAATTATACATCTAAAACTTTTGGTTTTTTTCGAGGTCGTCTGAAACACCCCTATGGGAGCTATGTAATGTAACCCCGATATCAAAAAAATAAAACAAACTTGTCTCCTATGGAATAATAAGGGATCTAATCTGAAAGTTTGGTTGCTCTAGCTCTTACCATCTCTGAGATCTAGGCTTTCATACGGACAGACGGACATGGGTATATCGACTTCTCTAGTCACCCTGATCATACTTTAGGTAACTTTGGGGGTCTCCGACGTCTCATTCATTTTAATATACCCTTTGTACCGTACGGTATAGGGTATAAAAATGGTCTCTACCTTGTGGCGCCTCATATGCAGCAAAGAAGGGGCAGACATTAGACTGGTAAATAGAGTGACAAATAGATATAATGTTAATGAAGAAGACAGCTTTGCAATCCTAGGGCTAAGCACCTAAGCCAGTCCGATTCTGAAAACAAACTTAATTTCGATAGCATCAAGATTCTAGGCCCACTGAATTGGGATATTCTTCTTCTGACTAGAGCTCTATACTGAGTTAGTGAGTATTGTAAGGTTTCCTCTTTAATTTATAAATGTCACCTTTGCCAGCTTTCTTTAGAACTTGTTTTTTTTTCGTATCTACGGTGTTTTGGTAATCCTCTTCCGAATTTCGTTTTCTCTATCAATTACCCCAAAACAAAACTAAACAAATCAACACATGAGAGAAACTTACAACCCGCCTGCAAGTTGACATTTACATTTTATTTGGAAAATTGTGATTGACAAGCCGTTGACACGCTTTTAAGAGGCTATCCTTTCCATGCCCCCATTCCAGCGGCATGTCAAACCCTTCATTGACTAAACATTTTTGAAATCTCTCACGTTGTCTAATTAAATATTAAGGCATACAAGCGTGTAGTTATCGTACATGTTGCAAAAACTGCAAATCAATTGGGTTGCAAGATGCCACAACAAGTTTACTTTATGAATTATTGATGGTGGCAATAAGATGCATTATAGCAAACAGTGCGCTAAATTTCAATATGTTAATTACTTTTTGACTTGGCAGTACTCTCTCTACTCGTACACACCTGTAAAATACAGCCACCTAAAGGTAATCATTTGTTTTACTGCCATTTGGAGTGCATTTCCCCAGCGACTGGGTAAATTTAACAAATGCCAAAATCCATCGAAGACGACATGGCGGAAGAAGACGTCAAGTCTCCAGGCATGCGCCAGCTACTGTGCCTCGCTAGTTTCTTAGCTTATTTTTAGGCAAAATGTGTCTACAATTTGGAAATGCAGGCAAACAACTCGACAGCCCAAACAAGCAAGTTGGCTTGATGTATTCCCCTCTCTCGTTTCGGGACAAAAACCCTTATCCATCTATTGGTAGAAACAAACGCTGGCCCGGCGCGTTGTTTTTGCGTGACAATTGGCCAATATATTATTCATTAGGTTAAAAAGTCACAGCACAATACAACTGACAGCTCAGCCCAACGAACTCAACCAGTAACCAGTAACCATTAGTAATGCGCGTCAAGGATTGAAATTGGCTTTGGGTTTGAGTTAGTCTCTCGATTTTGGGCAAGTTGAATTCAATTTCACGTGCATTTTGGCCAAAGTTGGAAAATTTTCTAATTGACTGACTTGGTAAAAATTGTTTACTTTTTTGTTTAGTTAAAGTTTAGCAACATGCAGACAATTGCAAAAAAAAATGTAACGTACTTTAATTATTGTCTTAAAAAAAAATATAAAAAACATATTAAGTGGGACTTATATAATTTTGAATGTTTCCATTTATTCAAGGACAACATTGAGTACATTTTTAACTGACACATTTTCAATAATTGAAATTGATTTTTTATAAACTACTTAATATACATATATTGATTCCCTGTGCCCAAAGGGTCAAGGGTATACTAAATTTGAGTGTTGTATATAAGAGGCAGAAAAAAGCGTTGCAGATTATATGTTCTATGACCAAAATGCTTATCATAATCTCGGGTAGCGATAGACTATAAGTGTCTATCTAAAATTTGGCAGAGCTATTAACTTTCGATCTACATCAAATCGATTGAAATTTACGGAACTCATAGAAATAATATTTTATGAAAAATTTTTTAACTGGAAACTGCTTGTATACTGCATAGGATCAGTTCGGATTTAAATACTTAACAATAAAGTATGAAGGAATGTATTTTATTGGCGAAAAAAGTGGGGGTGAACCCGAAAAGCACCCCCGTAAATCCGCCACTGGTTCAAGGTATTACAGTGTCGGGCACCTTCTCGACTGAACCATATTTATAGTGTAAGTAAGAAGTGTTCTTATAATTTAATGGTACAGGGTATCGTCAATTCATCCGCGCCCGACTTTAATGTTCGCCATATGTTTTTAATTTAATCAAAAATGTTCAGATACACACTTTTATGTTCTCCTTAAATGCTTGGGAGAATTCAAAATTTTAAATAAAGACTGTTATTTCTGACTGAGAATTAGACACACTATAGTGTTTCGTAAAATATTTTTTAGTATTGTCGCCTGAAATTCTTTTTTAAGAAAACCCAAGAGATTACCTTTTTTGTAGGCATTTCCAAATATAACTTTAATCAAGCGCTTTACCTTTCAAAGCTGAACCTTGAAAATATTATTGTAATTATGAGTTAAAATTTCCATAAACTGTAGTGAATTTCAAATTATTGGTGCACTTTTCCGTGGAGTAGTTGAATAAATGCCAGCAATGCGAAACGTCGAACGCTTAATTTCTTTTTGCGTGGAAAGATGTAAAAAATTCGGAGAAAAAAAAAAGGGGCTCCGCCTCCGTACAAAAGGATGGGACGGTTACAATTGTGACATTCCGCCTATACTATACCCTATATTTTCCTTAATTTCTGCAGCTCTCATCTGGTGTAAAACCGTTTAAATTTTGATGACTGTAGCATCTTCTGCCTATATGTTGTTTCTGGTTTGTTTGTTGAGCAATGTTAATATTTTTATATTTACCAACAAAATAAATCAATTTTTGCCATCATATATACATACTTCTGTACTCCATTGAATATTATAAAAATGTAGTATAATTTTTTCCATCTATTGACAAAATAAAAAATTGTTTTCACACATTTTTTAAAAAAAACAAAAAATTATTGTTTTTGTTTTTTTTTTTAACATTTTCCGCCGTAACGCGTTAAATTTAAAAACTGAAATTTTGCGAAATATTTTTTTTTTGTCATTTGCATCGAACTGCATTGTTATATATTTTTATACATATATTGTATTTTTTTAATAAAATTCGCACAACAAAATGATTTTGAAAAAGGAAGGTTGCTTAAAAAAAAAAGAATGAAGTGAAGTACTAGACCATAAGAAAACAGGCAATATGGATAGATGAACATGTCTAAATTGATTCCTTTTGTCGTCCTCATCATTTTGATATAAAACTTTAAATGTTATACACAACATTTTTTTTGCACTAACTAATATACTCATTGCACCTAAAGTACAGGGTATAGAAATAAATATAGTTGCAATTGTAAATGCAAAAAGTGTGTAAGGTCTGAAACATAGTTTAAAAATATATCACAGTCGAAACAAACAGAATATTTATTTACCTATCATTTGGGTAAGGCAAGTTCGGAACTAAGAATTTATTTTTTCGATTTTGTTCTTCGCAAAAAAGCTTTGAAGCCTCTTTAAAGCCTTTAAAATATCTAACAGACTACACACAGACTACAGATCTACTATTTACCCTCGAAAGCATCTTGTTTATTTATAAACAGCTTATATACTTTTAATCAGGTGCGGATACTGGATTTACAACTCAGAGCTCGCAAAAAACTGCCAAGCTATTTTTTCAACTTTTGGGGGGGTCCGTACCCGAAAAGGGTATACAAAGGGTATACACACTTTTCTCTGTATATAAATAACCTTCTTAAAACTTCATCTTACCTTTTTAAACCAATTAGTAAATAAGAGCGTATGAGTGTTTTTATAAAAATCATAATGCATTATTTTTTGACTTGCGTAACTCAAAGTGAATTAAATATCATCACCTGCTCGAAGGCTAATAGACGCAAATGGAAATTCTATTAAGGCCACTTTTGGCAGCCGCGGCTGACAATTGGAAAATGTAAATTTGCCGTAGTACTCTCAGCTCACTCGTCAATTAAAACAACAACGACCGGCTTTCCTAGAAGGCATGTGGTATACGTTGACTTTTAACCTTTGCCGCATGGACAGGAGGAGTGTGTGTTGAGAATCATGTGTCAAATTTATTGCTCCAGAAAGGGGCTTACAGCAGGAGGGGCACAAGTGGCCAATGCAGGCTGTGAAATCTGTCAACCGAAAATGTTTGTTGATATTTCCACACTTGCCACAGCAATTTGGTTACGACTGATTTTTTTTTTTCGTACTCGGCCCGTTTTTGACTGCTTTTCCGCCTACTTTTCTGAATATTTAATACACAATTAAGCCATTTGAATAGCAGTTACATGGAAAATGCATTTTGAGCTTTTCACACTGCTAGATATAGGTTTGGGGACGAGGGGGCGAAGGAGACTGTAGATTTCCGTGTGTGTTGTTTTGTTTTTTTTTTAACAACAAAGTTTTCGTTGACCTGGGGACAGGCAGGTTGTGTGGCATTGCTTTTAATTGCTAGAGAAAATAGCAAACGGGGCGTACAAATTTTTGCTAAATGTAAAGTATTTTTAGAGCTAGGCCAAGATGTTGATTGAAGATTGGGCAGGCAGTTTTCGACAATTTAAATGTTTAATTCGTTTTACTATAAGCATTAGTTTGCACTTAGAATAGACATTCAGATGCCTTACTGAGAGTAAATTTTTTTATACACTACAGTTTGTCAGAAAAAATTAAGTTGCACAATTCTTTCCATTTCTAGGAACTTGTGCATTTGACGTTTTGGTGATAGGCTATATTCTTATCTAAGACTACTGCTTAATAATTGATGTCAACTTAGCAGTCAATGCGTAAAATGAAACAGTTTGCGAAAATAATGGCTCAACTGTTTGTCAAAGTATTACTAATATTATGACCGCTACTGTGAAAACACACTAGGCATACATGTTATAGTGAAAATAATGATGCGGCGAACTAAGAAGTTCCGAAATTATATTGTTTCCTTAGAAAGAAGTAAAAATTCATTAAATGAAATAGAAAGGAACAACTCATCCTGCACAATTGGATTCTAGGACAATATTAGAACACCCTTTAAATACACTAATGACATTATTTACAAGGAAAACTTTTTCTCTCCGTGCATTTGTAGGTAACTTATTTCTAGATAAAGTAGTCTAGGCCTTGTATAAAATAAATATTTTAAAATACCAAAAAAAATGTATTTGTAGATGGCACGAGACTTTTACCAATTAATTATATTTTCGCTTTTAGAGTATATTAACTTTGACTTGTGCTTTTTTCATAGTCCAGCCTCATCCTTCATTGGCCAGACCTTTGGTCAGGTCATGGGTATACGCCTTCTACAACAACACGCCTCTCATTCCCACACTGCTACCCTCTACGTTGTTGTACGTATTGTTGTTGCTGTCAAAAAATGCATTACGGCTTGACCACTTAACGTAGTTGTTACATTTAGGGGTGGATGGTGGTCTATTCTTTTTGTGACGGTCAGTTCAGTCGGTTGACTGCGATCAGGGGTTAGTTCGTTACAGAGTCATTATTAAAATGGCGTCTGCAACATCCATTTACGACATTTGCATTTTGCAGAACATGAATTCGGCATAAACGTTTTAGTATTAATAATAGAAAATTAATCAAACGAGAAATTATTTGTATATAACATACACTGAGAAAAAAATCAAACATTTCGCGCTCAAAAGATAAATTCTTATTTCAAAAGTGTTTTTTCTCGACAGAAATTCATATTTGAGAATGTTTTGTATGATTTTGAGAACAAGAGCCCTTGATTGTAAATTTTTTTTTTATTATAAAAAAGGTTGTATATCATGTAATTAAACTAGTTCCCTACTACCAATCTTGGCAGCTTAACCTAGATGTACATTAAAAAAATAAAATAAAAACCAATTATAATCTAAGGGTTCTACATACGAAAAAAAAAAAAACGATATTTACAGGAATGTGTATATACATATTTATATATGCTTTTAAAACGTTTAAACTTATTTATAGGAATCGCAAAGGAAGGTCCCCTGGATGGCACCTTTTAAGTCTTCTCTTTCTAGCTCTCAAGGTCAGCTTGATTGTAAATAGATTTCTAAACAAAAATTAATTTGAATATTTGGAAAGAATTTGAGAACGAGTACTCTCAGTGAAAGAAAGTATTTTTAATTAAAGCTTTCGTAGTAATTATAAGAATGTCTTAATACGGAGATTGAGTATATTTTATTCTTGATTTAAGAATAATACAGAATGAAAAGTTTTCATAAATTCTAGGTCGAAAAAATCTTGCTTAGAGTGTATATACTATGTTTTTAGTTAATGATGGTTTCCAGTATAAAAAAAGTTTGCCGGCTACTGTAATACATATAACCTCGTACCTCATTTTCGTAACAAAATGTAATTTTCTAAACTTGAACTTCAAGAATTCTTTATTAAAAATGTTTTGATTTTCTTAGTGCCCTTGTTGGAAGTTTTAACCTCAAAATAAAAATGTTAAAAGGTTGGAATGTAAACACTTGACACAACTCGAGGGTCATTGCCGAGTAGTATTCCAAAAAAAAATTATTTTAAAGTTTAAAATAGTCTAGATATCAATTCTCCTCTCCCTCCTTTCACTACAGTGAATTTTTTTGCTTTTTCGTTCTGAAGTATATTGATCTGCCTAAAATGGATTTTTTGTATAGCGAATTTTAGCTAACCTCACATAAGTTTTAGCTTTATTAATTTTTTCAAACTATTTTTCATTATGCAATTGAATTCAATTTTAAAGCTAGGAAAAGTAAAAAACATTTCCCAAAAATTAAATAAAGTTGCTCAAAAGAAAGAAAAGAGTTGCTTCATTAACATTTTTATTGTGAGCTGTTTTTGTTAAGTGAAAATTTCGGAAAGAAATAGACTTTCTTCGAAAAACGATTAGTAAAAAAAGGAAGAAGAAGATATTGCAATGCAGTTCGGAATTTCTCGAATTATCACAAAATTAAAAAGTGTATACAGCTTGGTATTACATTCGAAACGCCAAAGACTACAACAAAAATCACGAAATAATTACTTTTTAATCTTTTTCATTGGAATTGAAAAATAACTTTTATTTCAATATTTGGATTTTAAAATAAAAATGGTGAAACAATAGTTAAATATCAATTTTAATTTAAAAATTACGCATTAACTCATATTTATAAATATTGAAAACAAACATTTTTCTTCAACTTCCATTTATAAATTGAAAAAAAGCTATTGCGCAATTTTTATTTTAAAAATTGAATTTAAATATATTTTGCATTGGTTTATATGATTTAAACTTTAATATCTTTCCATCGATGACTTAAAGGAGACATATTAAAGACCCTACAAAATAAATATGAATTTAAATATCTTTTGAACCAAGTTAGGGATCCCTGGTACTTACACTTGGACGCGTTTCTTCATCAATTCTCGATCATTTCTAGAATGTGTCTGAGTCCCTAAATATTTTGTTGATTAAGAAAAATGGAGAATTGTAATCCAAACAAAATTTGGTAACTTTTTCAATATAATTTCATTAAAACGAATAATCTGTTTTTTGATTCTTTGAAATACAAATATATATAAAAGTATTAAAACAGCTATGTTTTATTTTACTCATGGACGTTAAAATTGAGAAAATGGAGCTGTTAGTGGAGTCTTAAGAGAATGCGACATTATTTTTTTTCTCCATAAGAGTACCGAAGTAAAGATATTTTGACCAAATACGGTGCAACAATCAATGATCGGGTAACTCGCTCGCTAGATTAAAAGCCTTATAACGTTGTATCGTTTCCAATGCCCTTTCTAAAAGGCATGTGTTTTGTTTTGAGTCGATTAAAGCGCCGACCAAAATCTATAATACAAAAGAATTCCAGATATACTGAAAGATGATGAGTGCTGTTCTAAATGAAAGATGATTCGATTACCAAAATCTCTAAGAGAATTATGGACATACTGAAAGATGTTTCCTGTTCTAAATGTCAGATGATTCATGATTCATTGTTGAACAAATAAAACGATTGCGAGCAAATTCAGCAAGGTGCTTAGGTACTTCAAAGAGATTTTGATGTGGTTCATTTCATGCTCTTAAATTACTTTTTTCATCGATCGGTTCTATAAAGTCTATCTGTTATAATAAACCTTTTTAGTTAAATTTGATACAGCGGCACTATAACGAAATTCTAGATGTCTAATTTGGTTACGATATCTCTCGATATTATGTCAGAGTATACTTTAGGTAACATTGGATGCTATCCGACGTGTCTATGTTACATATTTTCGACTTGCACAAACTTCACATACCCTTTGTACTCTAAGGTACGGAATATAATTAAATGACTACTTGAACATTTTTGGTGGGTAAACAAATTTATATTTTTATTTCACCATAAGAACAGAATCGTTGTCTGAATAACTTCTGAGAGGTATCGCAAAAAATTTTGCATATTCAGCCCTAGACCATCTTTGATTTCGATGCTAACTGGTTGGCGTGACTGCATGAATTTTTCCATCTAACAATTGAAATCCGCAGCAGAACTTCTTCTATTTCCAATTAGTTTTCGGATGCAAAATTGATCTAAAGGTTAAAAAATTAGTCATGTGGTTAAATATTGTCGAAAATGTATGTAAAAAAAAATGTATGTATATTCTCACTTTACTATAAGAACATAATTGTTTTTATTGTGTAAACGATTTCTGAAAGGACTAGCCAAAATTTCCCATATCCATATATAAACCAGCTTTGATTTCGATTCAATCCTATTTGCAACGTTACTTTGCCAATAACTATTTGAATCCAAAAACTTAAGAAAATGAACATGAATGAATTAGTTAAAAACTAAATTTTTTTCAGACCGTTTATAAATTTAAATTTTAAAAAATTTGAAGTAAATATCTTAAGCAAATAAGGGAAATTAATTTTCCCTAATTTTACTGAAAGCGAAAACCGGAACATCCCATATTTTTCTTGTGAAATTACAGTTGTGGTTATGTAAATGTATAAATTTTTTAAAATTAATTTTTTATTTAAGGAATGAAAATGGCTTTGCTTTATGAAATACTTCCATGAGCGATTTTTTCAGCTATAGTTTTATTTTATTTGTTTTGCAAACGACGCGGTTTTCATGCAAGTCCTAAAGACTGCCAACAATTTCAATATAACAAAAAATATATTTTTATTTTATAAACTATTATTTTAAACTATTTTTAAGTACATTTTCAATGCTGTAAACAAATTTATGGCATAAATAAGCAACAGCTAGCGACAAATAGACAGCCGGACTTCAGTAGCAGACACCGCGTGTCCTGCTCTCAAAGCGGCCATCTTTGAAAAGTCTCTACACATATATACAAGCACGAGTACATATACATACATACATACATACATAAGCACGCACAAAAGCACAAAACGAAGAGCAAACAAATTAACTTTTAAAAGGTTTTGCCAATTGAAAATTTTAAATTTTATATCTTCTTGTACACTAAAAAGTGTGCTTAATTTTATTTTAATATTTATACTCGCCAATTTTGTATAAAAACAATTTAATTTTTTCCATGAAAAAAAGCTTACCAAAAAACCGAAATTTCTTTAGCATTTGCCAATTTTGCATATATAAATTTTTTTATGTACAGCTTATTGGTAAACTTTTGTATATATTTTTTTAAATCAATTAATTTTACGCGTTTGTTAATGAAAACAAATTTTTGGAAAAATTTTGCTCTAAGCCAAAATAAATGCGTGTAACGTAGCTTGGGTTTCCTTTTTTTATATAGACATATGTATAGGTTTTTTATTATGTATTTTGTCGGCGTTTTTCACAGCTCTCCACTCACAGACGTATTCTGCGCTCTTTTACGCTCTTTTCGCTTTACATTTTAAAGTTTCAAATGCGCAAAATCGAGATTTTACAAAACCACGTGTTAGACTTGCCGCACTTTTTTTTTTATAACTAAGCTTGTTTTTGTTTATTTTAAAATTGGACACATGCCTAAAATTGATTTAAACTTTGGCATTTCGTTGTTATATTGTTGTTCGTTTCTTTTTTTAATGGATTCCTTTGGGAATCCTTTGCATTCTTTACTGCCGGCGTTGTTTGCCGTGCCACGCACCTTGGACGACTAATCAGCAGTATTTTAAAAAATTTTTAGCCGGTACGTAGCGGCTGCTGCGACTGCGAAAAAAAAGGAACTTTGAAGCGATCTATGCCTCTGTCGCTATTGTTGTTGTTTTTTACAAAGGGGTGAAACGTAATTTGCTTTAAACGCGGCAGAATCAACCCCTCGCCTTGTGCGTTTTATGGAAACCCTAAAAAACGGGTTGCCTCTGCCTTCACTCTCCCTATTGTGCGCGCCTAAAAATTGCACACACTCACATATGCCTTTGAAGAACACAATGATCATTGCATGTTCATCATGAGCATGTCCTTGCACAATAATCCCTCAGAGACTGAGATTCTTACGTGCCATTGTTGACACACCTTTGAAGGTATTTCACATATCGTCGCTTTCTGGAGTGTCTCTAGTCGTTCGATCGATTCTCTCTCAAATGCTCTAGGTTCTTTGTTATTTGGCCTGAGCATTTTTTTAATGTTTGCGCATATCCTGAGCAGCTTGGCGCGTTTTCTGTTTTTTTTTTTTTAATTCGCAACTGGTTCTTGTTTTTCTTAAAGAATTTTGAGCTGCCTTAAGGTTTTTTATTTTATATTGTAGGTATGCCAGACCGGGTGTACTTCTATTCCATTTGTTGTCTGTCTTTTTTTTTTTTTTGTTAGACCACTATTTGCATTTGGTAAAAGAATATTTGTGATTTGCTATGGCAGACTTAAACAAATTTTTGGATTTATTTTTTTTTTTTTTTATTTATTTTTAATAGTTATAAATTTGGAATTATTAGGTAACAAATGCAGAAGCATTTTCTTTTCTTAGCCAGACAAAAAAATATTGAAGACGAGTGACACAAAGTTCGGAAAACCATATTGCTAACCTCGTGCTCTCTTTAAAATGCAACAATTTTCTTAATTTAAGAGTGCCAGTGAACAGTTTTTATTTAAGCTGCCTATTAAAAAATGTGTTTAAAATAGTCGAAAAAAATATTTTAATAAATTATAACAACACCAAAACAAAATTGCATAACTCTAGAATTTTTCGTCCTCTATTTTCCTTAAGTTAAGTATAAAATACTCTCAATCTTCGCATTAAGACAAAACATTTCTACAATGCAAGCTATGCCCTTTGAAAGAACTTTTTTTAAAAAATCATAAGCATTTTAATTTATTAAGAACTTTTGTCTTTAAAGAAACGCTCTTTAAGACATCTTATGCAATCATTTCGCAATCAAATTCGATAACAAAAAAACAAATTTGGTTATGATATCTTCATAAAAAAAAGATGGGATACCCTGTACCACCAAATTGCAACCAAATCCGATATATTGCTTATGTACTCGAAAAGATATTTCTTTGCCAAAGGGTCTAGCTGGAAACTGCCCCCAGCGATTTTTGAAAACTAATGATGCAGTTCGATGCATTTGGCAAAATAAAAATTGTCACCATTTTATTTTCAAACACGTGTTCTTATAGTGTTTAATTTGGTTTAATTTTTTATGTTAAATTTAAACGCATACATTTTTATTGAAATATCACCATTTAATGAAAATAATTAAAAAATTGTTTGTTAGTTAATATTTTTATATTATCTACAAAATAAATCAGTTTTTTTCATCATAAAAACAAGAAGTATGTATTCTATAAAAAATTACAAAAATTTATTATAATTTTTGACAACTTTAAACCAAAAAAAATTAATTTTTTTCATAAATTTTTTTAAAAAAACATTAAAAAATTTTCCTTTTAATTTTTTTAAACATTGTTCCACCAAATCGATTTGATTCATATTCGCACCAAATAAAGAACGTATAAAAACACGTGTTTGAAAAAAAATGGTGATTGACATATTTAAGGAACATACTTAAAAAAAATAAAAAAATTTCATATTTTTTTTTAAGAAAATGTGTTGGTTAAAAAAAATTAAAAAAAAAATTGGTTCTAAAATTTTTAGTAGACACAATTAAATAAAAACGTTAAACATTTTTTTTTAAATTAAGCCGCAACGCGTTAAGTTTTAGAACTGAAATTTTGCGTACAGTTTTTATTTTGCCATATGCATCGAACTGCATCATTAGTTTTCAAAAATCGCTGGGGGCAGTTTCCAGCTAGACCCTTTGGTAACGATATTTTTATAAATTGGTTACGATATCTTCCTTAACAAACGAAACAGAACGAACTAAACACGGTTTTTTTTTACCGATTGGTCCTATGGGAGCTATATGATATAGCCAACCGATTTTGATAAAATTTGGTACAGAGCTTGAGAACTCTAAAAAACTTTCTTTGCCAAATTTGGTGACGATATTTTTATAAACAAACGAATTACTTATCTAAAACTTATGGTTTTTAAAACAATTTTACATTTTACACTTTTCGTAAAAATTGGTGTTATTTCCACAATTTTTCTCCGATTTTGATTAAGAATCACTAATTTTTTTCCTAATCGATCGAACTTTACGAGCCATGAATAAACTGTATGATGCATTTTTTTTTTAATTTTAAATTTTACTTTCGAAATATAATTTTTTTACAATCTTTGCTAAAAATGACGAAAAACTTCAAATGAATGCATAAATAGCGTCCAAGCCGTAAATTTTATTATACAAAAATATGTTTTAATTATAGTCGATGTGTAATTCAATTATCTACAGTTTAGTGAAAAAAATTATCAAATCCGTTCCATGAACAAATTTTTTGACGTCATGTTTTAAGTTTTAAGGCCAATACGCAGTTCGAAATATTTCGAGTACGGGTACAGGTTTGAAGCACTTTCTAAAACTAATTGTTATAAATAATAACATCCGTGTATAATTTTTCTAATTATTTAAGTTGTTTTGCTTTTAAATTACAATGGTTTAGTAAAGATATTTCCAAAAAATTGTAAGGGCTAAAATGTAAAATCCTGACGCGTTTTAAAAGTACACACTTTAATAAAGTTTATTTAATTATCACAATTTCTGTCTTATGACAATTACTAGTACTACTGTCATCCTTCTCTCCTAGTGGAACATAGGGCCTCAGTCTTATGACAATTAGTATAAAAGAATTAAGCTGTAAACGGGGTGCCTTAAATCAAGTTAGGTCGATTGGGAAATAAGTAAGGGATCTAACTCGCATAGTGTATTCTACAATTAAAACAAAAAATTCGAGGAACCAACATAGTAGCTTCCGTAAATTTATAATTTCAATTTGTCATCCCTATATCCAGTTAAGGATTCTTTTGGACCAATTTTTAATTACTTCTCTTTCTGTATAGTCATTTTGAGCAATGATCTTGAATAATCTGCTGTCTTACTCACGGAGGTTAATGAACTGCCAGACATGTTGAGAATTGCACAACAAATGCCAGACCAGGTAGCAGGCATACCAAAGATCACAACAGGACGTGTTGCCCGAGGGAAGATTAAGCGTAGCTGCCTTTTTCTTTTTTTTTTTTGTCAACGAATCTATCCATTAAGGGAAATATGCTGGAAAACAAAACTGTGGCGAACAACAACGCAAGATGCATAGCTAATTTGAAGTTTTTTGCTTCAAACTAGTCTTAAAATTAAACACTTAATAAAACTATTGCTCTATTAAAACTAGCAAAAAAAAAACCCCAAAAAAAAAACAAGACCAATACAACGTAAGGGCAAAAATCCATTAAAATTAACGCCTAGTTCGCCTATCTAACATTGCGCAATCACGCTCCTTTAAATCGCCTTGTACATTGAACCCAAAAACCATTTTTTTAATTACAAAAATGAGGGTTAGTACCCGTCCAAAAAAAAAAGGTTAGTTTTTGGGCAAAAAAGAAAATATTTGCACGCATATCCCCGCAATTACTTACGGTTTTGTGCACTTTCAAGCCAGCTGAGTGCTCTAAGGGCTGCAGAGCAATGAACTGTAAGAGAGGCATAGGAAAAGCAACTTGGCCTAGGCCAAAGGATCTTCGACTACAGCTTGTAATACAAAACGGCCAATTGGCAGAGAGAGTTTGTAACTTGACTTGCCCGCAGTATTTCTTCAGTCAGCAGCAACACCTACATGAATAGCAAGAACTTGAGTGAAGTTTTTGAATCCTGGATCAGAAGTTGGCAATCAAGTGCCGATCAGTTTACGAACTCTAGCAAAAATCACATCAAGGCGTAAAACCAGCAGCTGCGCAAAAAACAAAAAAAAACAAAAAAAAAAACTGCAACCCGCTGCAAACATAACAAAAAAGTAGGAAAGCCGAGCAACAACAAAAACAAGGACCGAGCTAAAAAGGGGGAAATTCAATGCCGTGAAAAGGGTAGACACAACTGAGAGACTTATTAAACTGCGACGGATTGTATATAGTGTAGCCTAACGGAAAGGACTACTACCATATGAGTTCGTTATCCTTGCCCAATCGACGCGTCAGCCTCGAAACAATGGCAGCAGGGCTGCTGCATCATCGAGAGCTTCGTACAGCCGTACGTACCTTCGTTCCTTGTACCACGACAACGATGACAGACAGCTAGACAGACAGACAGTCAACAGCGCGCAACTGCAGCGGGTTATTTTTTTATAGGGTTGCGTTTTTGCCTAGACTCCGAGTCTGAGTTTTAAGTTTTATCCTTTTGGAAAGTAGACAACACAAAAAAAAAACGACAAATGAAATGGGTGTTCACTCTGCTGATGCTGACGATGTAGCTGATGATGACTTTGCAGTACGTTGATCTTGTTGATGATTAAGTCGAAGTATACAAAAAAAAAAACCCCCAAAACATTAAACCTTGAATGTAGAGTCTGCTACCGCCAAAGAGTTTGCAAATTAAATGTTTGAAGTTTTTAATTATAGCTTTTATACTACAAATTGGTGAGAAAGTATTATTATAGCCTGTATCCGTACCCATAGGGTCAATGGTATACTAGGTTTGTGCATTGTAAATAACAGGCGAAAGGAGGCTTGGCAGAACATAAGTTCTTTATACCAAAATGCTCTTTATAATCTAGGGTTGCGATTAAGGCAGGTGCGGTGATTCTTCACTTCGAAGTGCTTCTATATCAGAGCTAGCAAAAAACTTTCAACCCATTTTTCCAACTTTTGGGTGAAATTTTTTTCTAAAAGTTGAATTTTAAAAGATGACCCCCAAGAAATTTTCCTATTTTTTGAATTTCTTAGTTGCCTTAAAGTATTTTCTTTTTTCAAAATTTGTACTGAAATGAATGTGGAGCTCATATCTACCTCTGTGTGAAATATGGTCCAATTCCAATAAGAAGTTTTTCTTTAATTAAGTAAAAATATTTTTTTTTTAATTTTTTTTAAATTTTGGTCTAGATTATCTTAAAAAAATCTGAGGAGGCTCAAACTTCTCAGAAAAATAGTTCAATTCTTTAGGAACAAGTGTGTAAAATTTCATCACTCTAAAAAAATTATTATGGAAATGGCAGATTTTTGCCCAAAATCTGACAATCTGGGCCCACAGTGCACTGTATCAAATCATATCATATTTCAATTTAATGTGACGTCACATAAGGTATAACCAGCCAAGGATCAAGGCGCTTTCAATGATATCTCATTCGCATATTATTATAAGCGGTTGAGAAGTTACGAGCGAACAGATAAACATAAATACATACACGTCAAACAGATAACCCTATCACATCATTATTATGCTTATTTAAAAAAAAATTGTCTGTATGTATTTAGCCAAAATTAAAAAAATTTACGATTTTTTTACATAAATTTGTTTGTTTTACAATAGGTTTAATATTTCAGTAATTACAATCCACTTCTTTATCCTAGAAACTCTACTACTTGAAACTATTGCAATAAATCCATATTTGCTAAAGCCAATGATACCCAAGCAGGTAAAAAAAAAAAAAGAAACAAGATGTCGACATCGATATTTTTGTACCCTCTACTTACTGATACAACGAATACATTAAGTTTTTGCAAGTCGAAAATGTTTGTAACATAGATGAGTCGTTGGAGACTCTTTAAAAGTTACATAAAGTATGATCAGGGTAACTAGAGATATCGATATTTACTTTTATTTATATATTTATTTTATTTGAAAAGATATCACTGCTGAATTAATTAAGAAACTTTGCATTTAATAAGGCATTCTATAGTTTTAAGTTAAATAATGCAGTGGTTTTTTGTTAAATTTTTCCCCAAAATTAAATTTAATATTTTTTATTTGTTTTTAATTTCAATTGTATTCAAAGTAGTCTAAGCAGAAAAGGCTAATGAAAAGCCCTGTAACTCTAAATATATTTTAATTATAAGAATCTCACACATTATACTATCAAATTAAAGAGAATAAAATAAAATAAAAATAAAAAAACTTTGCATAAAGTAAATAAAATGATATAAGGCAATTGCAGTGCAATTAAAAAAAATAAAGGGGCTCCGCCCCCCTTGCTTTCTTTGTACGCCAACCTCAGAAAGGTTCCCTAATTTCCATAGTGTTTATTACACCGCTCAGAATCGCTCCTTATATGCAAAGACTAAGGGATATCTAGGAAACACCACAAAGATCATTGCAACTGCAATGCTTAATAAAGTAAGTAAGTCTAAACAGCGATTAAGGTTAGTGCTGCTTCTTTACAAAAACTTTCAAAAACAGCTTATTTGCAAACGATCTTTAAGGCAAAGAGGTTTTAATCTACTGCATTTTTGCCTATAACTTCCGAACGCATGCAATGAAAAATTTTGTTTTAACTTGCAACATAAAAATGTCTTGAAGTAAGCTGTAAAAATATCTACGGGGATAGGGGGTAGTATCCTCTCTAAGTAAAAAGAATTTTTATTTTTAGCCCACATGAGGGCAGATGAATGGACCCTTGCCTATATTGATCTTGCTGATCAAGAATAAATACCTTATAGTGTCTGCCACGCCGGTGCAGGGTATGAAAAAGATCCAACAACTAACAGTCTAGCAGTCTATGTAAAGTGCCAGGTATCGAAACAAAAAGATTTTTAGAGTTTCCAAGCACTATGCCGAAGGAGGCGGCAATAGCCGAATCAATATACCGTGGCAGACCTCAAGTCCTTTATACCCAAATGTTTATCATAACCTCGGATAGCGAATTCCCATTGTCCAACTATCCGTCCGTCTGTATGAGCACCTAGATTTCGAAGAATATAAGAGCTAGAGAAACGAAACTTTACCAGCTGGTGAGCATATTTCCTCAGAAGATGAAGTTTGTTGAATGATGTCAATATCTTAACCCGTTCTACCCTAGTAGAATTTCGTTTCTTAGCTACACCGTTCAATATTTTGATTTAAAACTTAACAGAGCTATGCGACGTGATTACTTGCCTCTGTGTGTCAAAAAAGATAAAAATCAGACGATTATCATCAAAATCGGTAGAAATTTACGAAACTTATAGGAAAAAATATCATTCTGCACCATAAAAATAATTCCATTTGGAAAGTTCTTAGAAGTAATATGGAGGAATCTACTTTTATTTCGAGAAAAAGGGAACAGGGTATCACACTATCGTACATTTTTTAAAGTATAGTATACTGCAAAATTTTTTTTTTTTTAGCTTATAAAAATGTGTATGTTTTTACCCCTCCACCCTTATAAACTGAATTAGAATCTAGCTATTTGTTAAACGGTTGTGTAGACTTATGTATGTAAGTGTATTTATTTATATTTTTTATCTACAGCAGCAACCTAACAGTGTTCAACAACACATACAATCTAAAATTTAGCTTGTTCAACAACCCCAACATATTTGCCGATAGGTGGCGCACGTGATTAAAAATGAACAACTAGCGGCATAAATTTATTGGTCATGTGTTCGTTGCTTTTTTATGTCAAAGAAACCTACCTTAGTTTAATTCAAGTTTTCAAGTGGCGTTTAATGCAATCCCAATTATTTGCGAAAAATCATGTTTAAATAATTAAAAATATAATTTATAAATGTGCATACTGCTACAAGGGTATTCTAAAAATGAATGTAGCAAAAAAAAAATTGTATTATTTCGCCAACTTGCGCAAAAAGCGACAAGCTTTTTACGTTTGCCCAAGACCTACGAAGCTTTTATGAATGACTTGCAACGTAAACTTTTATGAACTTATTAACACGCAAAAGGATAGTTTAAGGTCAACTTACTACGTAACCTTGAGCTTTTACGCTATCTCTGCCTCTCTCACTGTGTCTCTCTTTCTGGCTAGTTAAAGTCAATGTACGCTGGCTAACTTATTAGTTGATGACTAACTAAACTTAGTATCACTCAATTCTATGTTTGCTTGGTTCTCTCCATTTATCTCTCAACCTCTCTCTTTTTCTGACGCTCTGGCGCTACGGCTCTGCCAACGTACCTATTTATTTTCCATACGCAGTGTTGTACGCTTATCCAATATTTCCTTTAGTCATATGGCGCAAAGAATACTATAAAAGAAATGAGCGCGTGTGATTTTTACCGCCAGTATCTAAGCATTCGCAAATTTGTCGTCGGAAGCAACGGCAAGAATTCCGCTTTGCTCTAATTTTGGATAGACGTATGATTGCTGATATTAAAAGTGAAAATTATGAAATAATTTGTGCGAAATTTCTATAAAAAAAATTCTATCGAGCAAATAATAAATAAAAACTATTAACAAGTGGGTGTAATTTAACTACTGCAAAATGGTGAGCCAAGCATATTATTCAATTTTGCTAATTTCATTGACCAGACTACCTTGAAATGAGTCTAAAATTTTATCCTAGGCGACCTTGAATTCGCTTTGAGTGTACGTGAGGGTTTTTCGATATATTTTTTTTCAACTAATTTGGCTATAAATGCGACAAGCCCACCTAAGCCAATGGCCTAAGGCGAGGAAATGATTTGATGTTATCATGACAAAAAACATTAAGTAAAAAACTGCCCCTAATGTTTCGTTTTGTGACTTAGTTGTTATGTAAACCGTGGTATATAAAATGTAGTATATGGCTGTCAAAATCAATCAGTTTTAATGGTCAGCTTTTTTTGTAGCCTGTAATAATGTCCGATAACAAATTTTTCAAAAACTGCGACTTAAAGACAGAACGCTCTGCTGCTGTATAAGGTATTTTGGGGTACTTTAGTTTTATCAAAGTAAACTCATTCTCTAAACGGCCAATGTTTTGAACTTGTCTCTTACCAATAATTTTTTTTTTTTATTATAATTGATTCGTATAATCTAATACGTGAGAATAATAAACCGCTTTGGCCTATGACCCGCTAGAGAACAGGTTAACAAATTTGGGTCTATTTTTAACCGGGACTAATGATATGGTATGCCAAGGATTTGATGCAGATTTCTGTCCCTGACATACCATGCAGCATCTACTAATAATCTAGGTTACAACATTTCAATTTTTCGCTTAAAATTACAAGCTTAGTATAATTAAAAACAACTTTTTCTGGCCAAGTTTAGTGGCTCCATTCACCAGCTCCCTTGGCGCTCTGACTGCGTCAGTTTTAAGCCAGAAATTATGTCATGTAAGGCTTTTAATTACAAAAAAAACAAAATTTTTCAATGGATTGTTTTTTGGTTGAAATCGGCAGATAGATAGACCTTCAGGTCACATTTTAACTCGTAGACTAGAATAATCTGAAAATAAATGCAAATGTCGCAGCAAAACTTTAAAATTTCGCAAAATGATAGCAGCTTGTGTATTAAATCAGGGTCTGAAAGCAATGTCCAGAGTACGCCTTGAGCCCATTGTTATTGTTTGCATGAAATCTCCAAACCTTAATCCGATTCTTATCTCTTTTTCTTACTCATGCTTTTCCAACAATATTTCGTATTTGCAAGCAGACAAAACATCATCTAGCAATATCCAAGATCCCATGACTTAAAAAATGATAACATAATAAACTTGTTTAATCTAATAATTTTCTCAAAAAAGTCACAGTTGATGACGTCGATTTTTCTCGCTTATTATCTTATAATATAAAATATCTGTGCCTTATCTGAATTTCGGTAGCATTTTTTTTATCTTTATCTTATCAGCTGACTAAAAATTCAAAGTATTATCGCAGTAACCATAAAAAACAGCAACATTTAAAAGCATTTACAAAAATATTTCTGCTTAAAAGTTAATAAAAATTTATAAGCCATGGTCATCAAGGGTTTCCAGTTAATTAATGTGCATGCAGTTTCAGAAACAGGCTTAAAGACTTGAACATTTTTGGCGAATAAAAATGTCATGCAAAATTTATATACAAATGTATACATAATATACCATATATTGCCATTGTTTTTTGTTTATCCCATTAAGCACGTGCGATATCGCAGAGTTTGGCCTTAAGTTGCGATTTATTTTGGACTTAAGGGCTTTGTAAAGTGATCATTTTTATTTGGTTTATGAATGAGTGTTAAATTGTCTTTTAATGAATAATGAAGGCTTTTAAAGGCGTACAAATGTTTAGCGCCTTATATAATCTAATTATGAAATTATTATTACAATGCACGCATAAAAGTTATATTACCGGGCTGCCCTTTTATCTTAGTAAGGCTAATGGTATGATATATTAACTAATAAATACCTAAATAAAGTTCATTGTGCCTAAAATAAATGCAAATCAAAAGATCATAAATAAAAAACGGTTTGCGTAGCGAAAATTAATAACATTGATGAGTAAAACCGATCTGAATACGTAAATGTAAATGAGTCGAACCAGCTCCTTGATAAAATGAATAATTAAAGTACAGAGCGTACTTGTTTTTTCTTTAGCTTTAAATAATTAATATAATTAGCAATATTTTATGCACTGCACAGTGGGCCCTGATTGTCATATTTGGCCAAAAATCTGACATTTCCATAATAATTTTATGTTCGTAAAGGTTTGAACTATTTTTCTGGGAAGTTTGAGCCTCTTCAGATTTTTTTAAGAGATAGATAATCTAGACCAAATTGAAAAAAAAATTTAAAAAAACTCAAAAAAAATGTTAACCTCATTAAAAAAAAAACTGTTAATTGGAATTGGACTTTATTTCACACAGAGGTAGATATGATTGAAAAAATACATTGAAAAAATAGCATGTACACAAAATATTGAATGTTTTTGGAGTTATTGCCTGAAAAAGTTTCAGCTTTCTAAGCCAATTACAAAAAGACAACACCACCAATCAATATGGTTTATAAAAGTTGTAATTTTTTTGGCATGCTCTTTTAATTACCGAAAAAAAAATTTCAAAAATCCATATTTAAATTTTAACGTTTTTTCGTCAAAATTGATAATTTTTACATTTTTTAATTTGCATCTATGTAATTATGCTACAAAATTTTAAAATTTTACATTTTTTTTTATATTTTAGTGTAACTTTTGAAAAAATGGTTATTTAAGCATACTTTAAGGCAGCTAAGAAATTCAAAAAATAGTACAATTCCGTGGGGGTCAATTTTTAAGATTCAACTTTTAGATACACAATTCAATTTCCGAAAATCGTGAAGAATTACTTTTTCTTGTAAAATATATAAAGAAATTTATAACATTTTTTTTGATCAAATATCGAGGGGTAGTCGTAGGTACCCTTAAAACAAATTAGCCAAATGATAAAAAACCAACAAAATCTTTATAACTACTCGAATATATTTAAAACCAAAAAGTTTTTAAATTCAATTTTATTTTTTTCCTGAAGTACTATTTATAAATAATAAAGTGAATGAAGATTTCGTAGCTACATGTATCATGGTAAATGCAGGTTTTTTTTTGTTTGTAAATTATCGCGAAAGCTCATAAAATACAAAATATCAAATTTGATTGCCAATAACTTAAAAACCACTAATTATAATTTAATAATTTTTTTTGCACAGGATACCCTAATATGTGTAAAATCATATTAAATTGGCATTTTGTCAAAATTTTGACTTTCTTCTGGGGCACTTTTGGCCAAAATCTGGTCCATTGTGCACTGGCTAAAAAGTTGCTATAAACGACATTTCAGACTTTTAGTTTAGTTAACCGAAAATAAATCCTTAAAAAAATAAAAAGTAAATCAAAGAAGTTAATTTTTGCTTAAACATAAGCACATTTGTTTTATAATTTCGAATGGGTATTAACAAACCATATGTCTTTATTAAGTTTAACGAGTATAACTTGAAAAATGCAAAATTCCATTAAAGAAACATCTATTAAAATATCTCAATTTTAAATGCAAGTAAAGATAGGTCTTTTGGAGCTAGTTTTAGGTAAACTTTAATTAAGTGATCAAGATAAAGATTTGTTTCTGAACAAAAAATCATACGCATACTCAAGTCTTAAAAAAAGTTTAGTAAGCATTCAAAATAAGACTGAAAACATTGCGATAATATTTAACGCAGCCATTTCTTAATCGATTTTTAATCGAAAAATGCAACTTCAATTTTAATTCAAAACTGTCTGCCATTTAACTTTCTTGGAATAATTTTCCAGCTATACTTACTTCCCCTCATGCGGAATGTGGGTTTTTTTTAATTGTTTACTCACAAAAATTTTTCCATTTGCAGCTGTTTTAAATTTGTTTAAATTAAGTATACCTGCCCATAAAATCTTTCATTGAGCACTTTCGGCGTATTTATATAATTTAAGCAATTGCTATATACATTTGTTGTATAAGATCTTAATATAATCTCCAAGTGGTCTTAAAGAATTTGTTTTTGGCTTTATTTGTGCTTACTTAGCTGTTTGCTCGAAAAGTCCCACGAGTCTGTCTGTGGTTAGTTTGCCAAGTAAATGTATCCATTAAATACTATCTATAGGTGCCTCCACACGTGACATGCACTGACGCATTTTATGAACTCGAAACAATTGACAACAAAGCTGAATAATATACGCTATAAAGCCAAATACACTGTACAAGTAACCAAAATAGAAATTATTATTTTTTTTGCTTACGGCAAAAATTTTGACAATTTGGACGGCTGCTGACTGAACTTTGTAGCTTGAAAGATTTTAAAATGAATATAAATAAATTGTTTGTTTAGTTATTGTTATTTATTTCGCTTAAGTGACGTCAAATTTTGCGTAATAAATTCATTAATAGTTTTTTAATTTCCGCCTTGAGTATATAAAGTTGCATATTTTTTTATATTAAAAATTCGTCATATGTGGGTCAACAAAACGAAGGCAAAGCATTTTATTAAGTGGCTTAACCAAAACTAAACGAAATTCAAATGCATATAGCAATTCTTTCGGAACTCGTTTTGAGGTATTTTTTTTGCAGTCAGAGGTTTTACAAATAGGATGGATCTTAATAAAAAGGGCTCGTCCAATAAGACGTCATGATTTGTTAGCGAAGCGGCAATTTAACAAGTGTTAGATCCTGCAAATAGAGTTCCACTTGTTGTGCCAATCTGTACCTTCAATCTGCTTTTTTATATAAGTTATTTCAAGACAAGAGCCTACAGAATTCTTCCCAAGCTTTACATGCTTATAAGCAATGTGATATTCATCATTGCTACGCAATCCTGACAATGGGGTTTATATTAAATATGTAGTCCGCCCATCTCGTACAGATACTTGCAACATTTATTGTTTTGCTTCGATTTATATGACAGATCGTCAGGGCCTTAAATGTTGTCGTGGGTGACTATGGCAGCCCTAGATCGTCACCTTTTGGTTGGTGCGTATCTCAGCCTAGAATACGCTGCATTAGCCTGGTTAAGTTGCAGTGGTCCCAGGTGACCAAGTAGCTACACATTTGTTTAAGGCATAATTGTCCTTATCATTCTGGACACCGTCTTGGAGGCGACTAGCCTCGAAGCGCCGATAGGGATTCGCTGGGGCTTACATGAATACCTTGGTGACATCGACTATGCAGACGACATATACTCCATGGCGCACAGCCATGCTCCAAGCTGGAGAGATTAGTACTAAATGCAAAAAGGGTCGGCCTGCGCATAAATATAAAGAAAACCAAACTTATGCGCATTGGTACATCTAACACCACTCCACTGGTTGTCGGAGGCGATGTCATCGAAATGGAAAATTTTGAGTATCTTGGCAGCAAAATTACCAAAAATGGCGGCTCTGATGCAGATATTGGTGATCGTATTAACAAAGCACGAGTTGCATTCCTCGCATTACATAAGATATGGCGATCACGTAACATTTCATATAGGACCAAATTGCGAATTTTTAAAAGCAGCGTTAAATCCGTACTTTTGTACGGCTGCACAACCATTGAAAAGTTGCAGACTTTCATAAACCGCTGTTTAAGAAAAATCTGTCCAAACCAAATAACAAATGAGGACCTCCTATCGCGATCGAACGCCATCCCAGTCCAGCTAGAGATACGGAGACGCAAATGGACATGGATTGGTCATGTTTTACGCCGGCCTGCCGGTGACATTGCACGATCAGTCCTAGATTGGAACCCGCAAGGGCAGCGGAGTCGTGGTCGCCCAAGAAATACCTGGACTCGGTGCACAAAACAGGAAATAAATCTGGCCCACATTTCGTGGATCCAAGCAAAAACCCTAGCCAGAAACAGAGGAAGATGGAAAGAGATTGTCGATGTCTTATGTTCACTTTGAATGTTTTTGATTAAGTTATTGATATTATTTATTTATTACCAGTAACTTCTAGCAAAATAAAGAACATATATATATATATATATAATTGTCCTAAGGCGTTCGTTCATAGACTCTTATATATATGCATTTTATTCGTATATTTTCCAACCAAATTGTCCAAATGTATATGCCATATTCGTGACCATCGGTAGCGTAGTGGTAGCGTACTTGCTTTACAACCCAATGATCGCTAGCAAAAAGACGCTATTTTCCCAAGAAAATCTCTATTAATTCAAGAAACCGCCATTCGGATGCTCTGTTCTCTTCGAACTGTTGTTTGCTCCAAAATAGTCAGTCAGGGAAATTATATATTATACAATATACCATATTCAAGTTTGAAACTACTCATTAGTGTATGAAAACAAATATCGCCCAAAAGGTCTGCCGCGGTTGGCTCTACAGGCCCGTATGCGTTCATCGTAATTTTGGATGACTTTTTTTTTGACGAAAACTCATCTGTCTGTTCTTCCATCCATTGAAAGAATAAGCGACGCTGATAATGGTTCGTGGGCTTCAATTGTTGCGTCATATGAATCTTGTAAGCGTGTAAGTTCAGATCCGCATGCAAAATTTGACGGAAGGTGGTCCTAGCAAGGTGTAATTCTTGCGAACGATGGCGCGTCGATGTTCCCGGCCTTAACTATGTTTTTTTTTTTCAAAGAACGACCATTTTCATAGTACGCCAGTACCAATTTCACGCGTTGTTCGGTTGTTAAAAGATCCATGACTAAAATTTAGTAGTTCTGAACTTGACATATGTCGAAGAGCAACCACTTTGGACTGGTATGTTCCAAATTAAGAGTGTTTAACAACAAAAACAGCACATAGACCCCCGTCCTATAGATTGTGTCCGGGACAGCAAGCCTCTTCTCTTGGTTAACAGACAAAGTTGACGTGACCTACCAATCGATTTTATTCCAAATTATCCATCACTAGATCTTTATAATGTTCATAATACTTATCGATTTCTCAATATAAGGTTTCCTTAATTTGACCACAATGAGCACCAGAATGTTCCTGTAGCTTATAAAGATATCTATGCGTTTATAGCTATTTTTTGTAAATATTTTTAAGACATGTACCTAGTATTCTCTTATATCGCAAAACATTTAAGTAATTGATGTTAAAAAGTTCAAGCTTAAAATTTAATTTTATTTAATCTATATATGTAAAAAGAAGTTACATTTCCTTGGTAATCTTATAACTCAAGAACCGCCGAACCGACTGACACAAAAATTTTAGAGTTCGTTTCCATCTGTGAGGAGGTGGTTTGTGTGAAGTTTGTTTGGAATCGGTGCAGCCGTTCCTGAGTTATGACATTTTATGTGAGTAATGGTTTCCTCTCATACGAAATGCCTGTATGGGAAAAACAACAACAAATACACAGCCGCTTATGAGCGTTTCTGTTGTACTGTATAACTTTATATGTCTACACAGTTGTCAAATGTAAGTTGTAAGTGCATTATGTTAATATTAATTTGCTGTCATTGGAATTCAGTTGACAGTTATCTTATGTGCTTTAAGTTCTTTTATATCGTGCTTTCGTTGCGAACAGACTTACCTTTGGTGAGTGTTAACCAGGTGTTTTTTTTCATACACTGTACCAAAATCCAGTCGCTGCATTACAGGTTGCGAATGGTACTTAAGAAATTCGACCTCAAACGAAAGACCGTAGGCCACCAAAGCAACAAACACGTCAGCCGGCTGGAGAAAGGACTCCTGGATCCACTTAAGGCTTAAGTGAAGATCACACAAAAACAATTTCGATGAGTTACAAATTTAATTTAATCCAAATTCCAATTAAAAATAGTTGTCTAACCCGCTATTATCGAACCGGACAACGTTTGCCAGGTCCACTAGGTCCACTTTTGCTACATATACATGTTACATATTTATGTACTACATAACTACATATGTATGCGATACTTACACTTTCAATTGCATTTTTTTTTTATATAGCTCGTCTTATGGCAAATTATAGCATTACAAATTACTGGGAAGCATTCCCATGGAGTCTTCTCGTGTCAAGCAACAATCTCGGTTGCTTTTGATGCAATTAAATTGGTTATTGTGAAAAACTTTGTATTTGACGCATTGACATTGTCTGACATGAGCTAATAATAGTGTTTAAATAAAAGTTCCTTTGATTAACTGAGCGTGTGAATCATATTTAATGGCTTCCTAATTTACTTAACACTTTAAGTTTAGTTTAAATTATAACTAAGCAAAAGAAATAGTACAAAATAACATTGAAAGTGACGGACACAGTAGTGATTAGTTATTGATTTTCCTAGTTTTAAAGGTTTTTTAGCATGCCAATTAGAAAGTGAACATAGTTGGATAGAAAAGGCTTTGATAAATGGCTGTTAAACCTTGAAGACAGCTGCGTAATTCTTTGGTATTGAAAAAGTTAATTTTTGCAAGATTTAAGTTAAATAAAAATTAAAAAACTGTTTAGTCAGTGCACTTGCCATTTTAGACAAAATTTGCATAAAAGGCTTGTCTGAGATGAAAAGACATAATTCAAAAGTCAAAAATTCTTAGCGGCCTGAAAACTTAGAAGAATGTGCAGACATCGTTACGTAGGACGCTTCTTTGGTTTGGAACCAGTTACAAATTATATTCCAATATTTTACAAAAAATTAGGTAATTCTTGAGGCTCTTTGCTTAACTAAGTAGAAGACTAATTAGCACACTAACTAACTTAATTCTTAGATTCAGTTCATTTTATCTTCTCAAATAGTGGCATTATTATTAGTTTTCTACTACTTACGTAAAATTCTGAGGAAATCGCATATAAACTTCTGGCGCCTTGAACTTGCATTTATCAAGCATATAACTTTTTAAGTACAAAACAAAATACGCCCAAGATTTGCATACTAGTACATACTCGTAGTAGTAGGTTCATCAATCATTTTGACAGTAAATAGCATGCACGAGGGTCACTATATATGTTTTGCGCCGTGGCTATACTAACGATACCAGCTGCAATTTGACACTTTAATTGAAAAGCTTGACGTACTCACAAAGTTTTGATGGACAAACACTTTTTGTATTTTTAAGGTGACTTTAAGGTGAATATTTTCGTGTAATGATTTATTACAGCTTTCGACACAGACTTTCTCGACAAGAGTGCAATATTCGATTTTTGGTTATAGAGCCTCACTTTACGCCACTGTAAAACTGATTATCACTCAGCGAAGAAATTTGTGAAGGTCGTGCAAAATCGGCCATAATCACAGAAAACATCGATTCCGTGGATGAAATGATAAAGCAAGATCGTCATATAACATATTGAGAGATTTATGCATCCCTGGGCATTATAATATTGCATACGAATTTGTTTTTACAAATCGGATACTGGACATAACTTCAGGATCGCTCATAAAAAGATTCGTTTTGTTTGGTGCAAAGAAAAGTTAAAAGAATACAACAGCGTTGCTTTAAAAGACTTTTTAAGATCTTGGCAGGCGACAAATCTTGGATTTATGCTTATCGGCCTAAAAATAAACTACAATCAACAGTATGGGTTCTCCAGGACGAACCAAATCAAAAAAAATGTTGTTCGCGGATAAAGCACTTTGTAGCAAATGGTCAGCTGTTTCTTCGAGCCAACCGGTTATGTCGCCACTGTACCATTTGAGTAAGGTATTCTGAATGGTTACAACCATTTTTTGTCAGTCCTGATTTAGCGCCGAGTGATTTCCTTTTGTATCCGCACATCAAATATAAGCTGCGTGGTCATTGTTTTTCTACCCCGATGAAGCAGTCGATTCACGATTTGGAAATAACTCAATCAGATTGGAAAAGTGTTTTAAGCTCATGAAAAAGCGCATTGATCTTCATATGCAATATTTTAAAAAACAATACAGCAGTTTCTCAACTTTACTATATTTTTATTGTTAGGCGCCAAATATCAATAGTGACCCTCGCAATTGGCTTCACATAGTGTATACCGTGGTTCCTTAAAGCGTTATTTATCTCTGTTCTTATTTAGTGCATAATAACCTGTTGCTACTTGACTTGATTGTCTTTCTGGTAGCACTTTCACCATACATATCATCGAAATCTTTATTAGTATGTAACTCCTTTTAATGCATTAAAAACATCTTCGAACTGCAATTTCATCAGTTGAGAAAGTCGTTTTACAGTGTACAAGCAAACATACAAATCTTTGTACATACTTACTACTTTCAGTACTATCATATATGTATGTACATAGGTACATAAAATGTATAGTAAATTGTGCTTACAATATTTTGCACAGACAATAAATTTGCTTTTTGAAATCCAACGTGAACGATCTAGAAACTGGCTAGATTTACATAATCCACTGTACTATGTATGTTACTCCCTGTTTGGTGTTACCTGCAATTTGCATGCCACATTTGCTGCCGCTTCCTGTCTATGTGCAACAAGTTAAACTAGCCTGTTGCCCGGCCACAATTCTCACCTAACTAAATTGTATTGTACATTTCGAGGAAAGATGCTGTTTGTCTGCCATGTTGCAAATCTAGTCTGGTTTTTGTAATTAACATTTTTATACCCTGCACCATTAGGGTAGGGGGCATTGTATGTAACAGGCAGATGGAGGGTTGACGAACCATAAGTTTACTGTTTATCACCTCAGATACCAACTGAGTCACGGCCGTCTGTCCGATTATAGAAGCAACAAACAAACTTTACTAAAAGAAACGAATTATCTGTGTACGGAAGTTTGTTAATTTATATCGATTTTGTATATTGTATAGGGTGGGCCATCTGTTGGTTTGGTTGGATCTGCATTTACACGCTTACAAGTTTCAAATAACGCAATAATTGAAGCCCACGGACCATTATTAACGTCGTTAACTGATTCAATGGACGAGAGAACAGCCAGATGAGTTTTCAATAAAAAAGTCATCGAAATTATATTAAGCAATTCCAAAAATTATTATAATTGTGGGAATGGCAGTTGGCAGCATAGCAGTAAAAGTAGAAAAATTGGCAGCCCAAGAGATTGACAAGTATAAGAGATGAGTTGGAGTAGTATCTGAGCAGCCAAAGTGTTAATTAAAAGAAGAAATAAAAAGATAAAGACAAATTGATTTAAGTTAAAACGTACTAAGAAGAAAACATATGAATTAAAAATCGTTTGTAATATTGTTCAATGAAAAAAACTTAGATGGGTTTTTTTCATTGAATGGAGAAGCTTTTGGAAACTTAAATCGTACATATAGTAATAAAACTTATAAACATAAAAGAGCGTCTAGAAACGTTAAACATAAGTTGGCGGTTAAAAAAAGTGAATCTATACAACCCGTTATTATTTTATCGTACAATTTTTTAATGAAGGAAGATCAACTACTGGTATCCTGAAGTAAAAGATGCAAGATGGAGTCGTTAAATGTGGAGCAAAGTTTAATATCGTTAGCCAGCATCAGAATAAGGGCATGATAGTTCTACTTAATTTATAAATAAACTAAATTTGATGTATAGACTTATATAAGCCTAATCAAAAAAGAATCCTTGACTTTTTTACAAAACATACTCCAAACTGCATAATCCATTTCCTTTGAATACGCCCACAATCCTCAACTAAACAATGCAAAATTGGGCGCAAATAGTTATTTGTTTTGAAAAACTAATTGCAGGGTATCCCACTGCCAGGCACTCCCACTTATAAAATCTTTTTTTTTAAATTTGTTCAATATTTTATGGTGTTTAATATAGCGGAGTTTCTGGAAATGTCTTGCCGTTAATTGACCACTGTCGATTTGTTTCCAACTTGTTGTTTGTTTTTTTTACTCTCTGCCTTTCTCTTCAGTTGCTGAGTATCTTGGCTGAGTATCTGTAGCTGCGCGCTCACACGTAGCTCACTTGCCTGTCTTTTTTTTCGTTTTGGCTTTGGCCTGTTTTGTTGCCTGGCTGCATTTTTGGTTTGATTGGTTGCTATTGCTGTTGATATTCGCGTGTTTAACGATGGTTGCGTGAGTGCCAAAGTGCAACGTGAGTAAGGCGTATCACGAAAAAAAAAAACTGTTCGTTTACTTCCAGAAATCAAAGATTGTAACTTGCCTTCGGATGTGGTATTTCTATAACTACACAATAAATTGAAAGCATTTTTTAAAATTTAGATTCTTAAAGTAAACTTATCATTTCTTGAGTGTATATTTTTTAGTTTTAAACTAACAAACGTTATTTTCCCTCTAAAAATTAATCAAAACTTAGTAATAATTTTAGATTTCAAGTGTTTTTTAACACACAGTCATAAAGAGTCATGTTATCATTATACTCGTACGTATGGATATCTCTTTAAAATTATTGTATGTTTTGTGTTATAAACGAATATTATCGCCTAAAATTGTTCTTACATTAAATAGAAGAAACAATAAATAGCTTAAATCTCCAAAAGCTACCTATTAAATATTCCTTGCAACATCGTAACACGTTCACAACCAAAACTATCATCACTAACCCACTAACACTAATTTCCCGTTTGCTCTCAACAAATGTTGGACTCTTTTGCATTCCATTTCTTAACGCACTCAGTTTACTCACACGTTTACACACAAATGCACACAGTCATATCGATGACTATACCCTCATAAGGAGAGTACATTCAGTTGGTGCAATACTCGTGCGCCATTTGAATCGTTAAGCCCAAATGTTTGCTGATAACCTTTTTAACTTGTAAATATCTACTAGTTATGCTATATAAAAATATTGAATATTTCAATCATATAAACTAATGTCTTGTATTCTTCAATTTTTTGACTTATTTTTTTTTTTACCTTAAAAATTTACTAAGCCATTTGCTGATTCGTTGACTCGCTAAGACAATTGCTAAGGCAATTTATGAAATATCCTGACAGTGTTTAAATATGGTTTTTGTTTGTTTAAAATAAAAAAAAATAGTTTTTCAATTTTTTTGTAACAATAGCACCGAGTAGTCAAAAAATAGATGATTAAATGAAATGTCGTGAAACTTTACATGCAATTTGTGAACACTGCATTTGCTGCATATCTTATGTAAAGTGTATTTCAAAGTCGGAAACTCCCAAACGCTTTGTTCTTAGAGAGGGGTTCACTGTGGCGATGGCTAGAGCGGCGGTAGTCAGAGTAGAGTCCGACAGTCATTCCACAGTCGGGTGATTTCTCGAGTTAGTCGCGCTTTGTAGCCTAAACGAATCGGGCGTGCATTTTGCCATCCGTTGCCGTCTTTTGAGGAGCAGCTGTGTGTTAAATAGTCGCCGCCGCTGCCACGCTGAAAGTTGAAAAAAGTAAAGCCAATATACTTAGTTTATAAATACATACATATATATCAATCTACTTTAATGCTATATATGGGAGATAATCGAACGAAAAAAATTTGTAATCTGTATAATCCGAAAATATAAGGAAAAGCACATGGTGCGTGCGCTGGCTGTGCAACTTGGCCCTATTAAATAATTATAATTTTGCAAATAATTGGTAAAAATACATTGTATATGTAAAGTGCGTGGTTTATTATTTTTGTTCTTGTTTTGTAGTATTTGCGATAAAAATACAACGCAGTGTTTATTTTTTCATTTCGTTTGATCCCACATGCCGCTCAGGAAAAACATAATACACCAAAAAACAAAAAATAAATCCCCAAAGAACTCTTAGTGACGTTTGCATTTCTTTTGTTTTGTTTAAGAATTTGAGTAAGTTTTGGTCTGATTCTTTTTCCATGTCAGTTTTATGTCCATATTCCGTGAAGACTTACAGTGTATCAGACAAAGGAAGTGTTAAGCAAATAGACTGGACGATTGACTAGACTTTGTGTGTACACTGTGGTTCCTGCTTTTGTTGTTATTATTGTTTTTGTGATTTTGGACTGCTCCGGACACACGTTGTAATAGTGTGGTTTAGGTTTTATCCAGCATCCAAAAATAATGATGCAGCTGTCCAGGAAGTCGTTTTGCGGGATTTTCTAGTTACGACTAGCAAGCAGCCTGCGGGGGGGTTCTTTGACTCCTTCTGACGGACATCCAAACTATGCACAAATAAAAATAAAATCCCTAATGTCAATTACGGAAAGGAAAAAAGAAGATCACCATAAGAAAACCCTTAATAGAAAAATTAAAGAAAAGGAAAAAAACAAAAAGACTTAGTATTACCATGATACACACACTTTTATGAGCTATGTAGATGTTATCACAGCTCTCGCTCGACACCCACCCTGTCCTGATTTTCCGATGTGCGAATTTGTGAGGAAAATCCCAAAACATATCAATCACTTCATTTTAATTCACTTCCTTACTTTCAGGGAAAAGTTTTTTTTTTTATTTTTTAACAATTCATACTTAGTTTTCATAAATTTGTCTTTTCAGACCAAAAATAATAATAGTTAAAAATGTAACATGATTTCATGAGGATCAACAAAAAAAAATATTTAAGATAAAAAATAAGTATAAGGGGTACCACTAACATTTTGGGCACATGGTCTTATTTTACATTATTAAAGATATTAAACTAATAATAATTGAAATTATATATGTATAAGCATTAGAAAATCTTTCCTGACACGTAGTCTAGGCAGTCTGTTTGTAGGCAAAAGGTAATTCATTTTGACACCGGTACCAAATTAAACGGCCGCTGCGCATGCGTGGGAGCTCTGCTGCTGCTGCGCTGCTCCGATGCGTTGGGTTATCAGCTGCGTTAAAAGCTTTGATATTATATATATTATATTGCGTTATATTAACGCAAATTGTTACCTTTTTAAGGTGCCTACATAGGCGATATGTAATGAAACTCAAATTGAAGATTGTAGTTAATTAGAGATCGCTTTATTGTGGATATTAGACCCAATAGAGGTTATATGTAATTTAATAACAAAATTACGAAGAAAAAATTTAAAAACTCACTCAAATATATAATCTCCCAAAATGCTTTTTTTGTTGAGCATACTCAACTATGAATATTGTGGCCAAACAAAAGCCGATCCAATTTATATAGGCGGATATAAATAATACTGCACACGCGAGTTAAACATATATAAGTTAACATATATATAGATGTAGAAAGTTTCGGAAAAGGCACGTCCGATCGCCTTGAAGGTCAATGCAAAAGAATTTTACAGGAAGAATATCAAGTTCAAAGACAAGTACAAAGACTAAGTACTGCTTAATTGTACTAGCAAGTAATTGTCAAATATGACAGTGTCACAGGGTTGACGTAGGCAGAATTTAAAGCTGCATAACCTGGGTTTGTGTCTAGGCTAAGTGCTACGTTATATTTAAAAGCGTATAACAGTGAGACAACTAGCAAGATAAACTAATTATTTAAAATTTAGAAAAATAAACTAAATGTATAAAATCAATATAAAAAAAAATGGTATAGAAAAAAAAAATATTTTGGTAGCAGTAATTGTTCATTACAACGTTCCATGTATTTAGTGTTTTATGCATAGTAGTATATTACCCTTGTTAGCCTTGCATTTGTTTATGTTCTGTTTTGCTAAAGAACCAAGAAATTACTCACCTAGCTTTGTATATATATATATTTATATGTATGTACATAACATATGAGACTTCTTGTAAACACGGCGTATATTTCCTTTACTAATGTATAGACATATACATGTGTATATATTTAGTACAGCTGCATTGACATGTGCTGACCAAACACTGAATAAATAAAATAAAATACAACAAAAATTAAGAAATCTTAAAATAATAATAAAAACTTTGCGATCAGTCAGATCTAAATACCTTAAAGTTGTAACTCAGCGGCGTATTAGACTTTGCACTTGTTATATCCTATAAATCAACCAGAAAAAAATATTGTTTTAGTTACTATATGTACTATACATAGAACACTGTACGCAGCAGCAAAAAAAAACGAGCACGTACAGAAAATAACTAGTCGGAAAATTTCACCTCCAAACGCGAAGAAAGAAAACTTGTAGCTCCTTCATATCGAACTTCAATATGGATCGCAATTCCTTTAAAAATCCTAAGTAATTGCTTCACTTAAACTAATATCATTTTAATAAAATTGAACATTTTTTTATGTTTGAAAAAATGCAGCCACTTTTCGTGTTTTCTTGTACTGTTTTTTATCTGTGTCTGGTTCTTCAATAGTTCATTCTAAATGTGTTGTTGCAATTACTTGAATCAGTTTCTTTAAAGAACTATTGACTTCAGATTACCTTAAATGTTACGGTTCTGCGTAAATTAACTTCTACTACTACTACTAGGATTTGTAAATGCATTTCAACTAAATGATTAGAATTCGACTCAATTTTCCTTCTATTCTATTTAAATTTAGATTTAATATAAAAACATGTGCAAACTTCACTTAAACTTCAAAACTGCGTTGCCCCAGATTAAAAATTTAGTCCAGTCAGCCCACAATTATCATTCTAATCATCGGAACTTCAGAGACCAGTGACACATTAAGCATGTGATTGTAAAGTCTAACAAAGATAATGTCCGACCTCTAATACTACATAAAAAGTGAGACAAAACCTATCAGGTGATAGCATGTCTAAGTTACGCGTCTGTTTAAAATAAAAACAAAATACATACTGTTAAAATCTTTTTGAGACGTGCCTCCCAACAACAATAAGTAACACACTTTTCAACACTTGTCCCACAACTTTTAACTTTTAGTATGTCATTGAACTTTGAGATGACTCCAACTTATGAGTACCTATAATAAAGGGCGGCTTGATAAGCTGCACTTGGCATTATTGTGCTTTTAAATATTTATTGATCTTGATTTATTTTTTTTCTCATCTTTTTAAAAATGTTCAGCAAAACGTTGTGTAACCAACTGAAAAAATATTTATATACTGGTATACTAAATAAAAAGAGAAATCCATATAATATATTCATTCACTGTCTTATCAATATTTAGACGCCGCACTTATCGGTGCTTAGTAGCCGCGTGTATGCTACCACAAGGTCGCAAGTTTGTAGTTTTTTGATTAGAGTGGAGCAATATTTTTTCGATTTCCAGTTTATTATAAATTGGTTATTACTCTGGGTAATAAGTTTGCATTTTTTAACAAATACCTCCAATCACATTGAATGAATTAGAGTTTATAATTCCCACAAGCTGTAAAAATAAATTGCTTTTGTTTATAAGGAATTGTAATTGCAAAAAAGTGCTGTAAAAAAAATATCAAAATTTTTAAGAGCATAAATATGGCGTTCGGTATTTTTTTGAGAGTTTCCAATCTTTTGATAAAATTTGATCAAAATAGTTGAAAATATCTTAAAGCCCCCATAGGTCCGGTCCGATCAGTCAAACAAAAAAATAACGTTTTTAGGGCCTAATTCGTAAGTAGTATATATCTTTAAGACGATATTTATTGTTAACAAATTCGGCGTTTGAAGTTTTAGAGTTTCCACGAGTAGTGTTAAATTTTACCAAAATTGGTTGACTATAGCTTATAGCCGTTTTTAAGGCATAATATGTATATCGTACCAAATTCGGCAATCCCAATCGATTTTGAAGCACCTAAGCACTATGATGAGATTGATCGAAATCTTCTCATTTATTTATTTGCTTGTGATAATACAGAGTATCTCAAAGTCGCGCGCTCACAACTTTAACGTGATATATTTTTTAAAAATTAATATGCATTTCTTTTGAATCAATTGCACATGATAATTGCATTTATTATTATAAGTGTAACTAGTTCCAAGAATTGGCGACTAGTGACTTATTACAAGATTTTATTAGCACTCAATCTGTCTTCTTGGAACTGCAGTACAACTGTTGAGCTACACTTTCCACTGCTGATTCAGCTAATCATGTTGGGACATACTTTATGTCAATCATCAATGAGAATGAATTGGAGTAGAATGTTATTGGAAAAAATTAACACCTATTTGTTTTTTTCTGTATGTTTCTAACGTGACTTTGTTTGCACGTCAAGCGATGTTCTGTTTGAGGTTCAATTCACGCCCCATGAACACGATAATTAAATATATACAACATATTGACATCATTGATTTAACCACAAATATGTATAAGTGTGGGCGCAATAATATTTAAATTTATCTTTGGTCACGCTTAATTCAATTAGTTGCCCAGTTGGTAGTTGAACCCATTATTATATAATATATATCCCATAGAGTTCGAAACTTATGTAATGATCCTTATACGCAAATAGTTTTTGTTAGACTAAAGGTCTTTATTAATAGGCAGTTCTAAAAAAAAATTATTTTTCAAAAAAAAACAACCGATAGTTCAATTTACCTAATAGTGCTTATTTGGAAAAGTAGTTACTGCTTACAAAAATAATGAGAAAAGTAGAATTATTCCTTATACATGCAATTTTTTAAAGTAATTTATGCAAATTTTTCTATTATTATACTCACAATGTCAATGCCAAGTTCAAGTTCAAGCTCTAAAGCCGACATGTTAATTGACATAATTATTTGTATTCGTATTGTTTTCTCTATTACTTATAAGCAGTATCTATTTATGGTAGGATTTTATTTTTTTGATAAATTTTTATTTGTTAGAGCTTAGGAAAAATTGGTATGCCTAACACTTAGCTGGGAAGTGTTTATTCAAGGCGAAAGTTGGAAGTTCGTTGATCAGCTAGAGCTTAAGCATTTTTATCAGAATTTTGCGAAATTAAAAGTATGCAATAACGACTCTTATTAATATTTTAAATGCGTTTTAGAATTAATAGTAAAAACACAATGTCAATACGAGCTGCGAATTTCCGTCTTGTTGATGAACCAAAACGCAAAATGTGCGATAATTTTTTATTTAACAAAATATTTGCTACTATGTGTATGTTTATAGAAAGAATTTACACACAATGCTTTGAAACTTGGTTAGTTGTTTTACTTCAGTCCAAAGCTAGTTATGTCTGTTTATCAACAATGTTTAATCACAGGACTAGTTTTAAAGTTGTCCAACAAGTCAAACTTAGATGACACGCCTCTTTTGACGGTTTTGTCTTTAGAGCAGTTGAAATTTTAAAGCCATATGCGTAAATTGAGCACAAGACATATTATCACGGCCGTCTGGCTATGAGCCCCACCTGTTGGCTGCAACTCACCTGTTGCTATTTGTTGCTGGTTCAATGTAGTTTTATTCTGTTTCTCAAGTGGCATTTAATGTGAATGACCAACCACCAGTAATTGCAATTTCCATATCAAATTTATGCGACGTTTCGCTTTCAGTCTGTTGTCAATTGCTGCGATGAAGTCAAAAGGTGACTGTACTTACCGATTACCCCTGTGACTATCTGTTTTGGTTTTATAAAATTGGCTGCTACTAAAGTTGATTGGAAAAAAAAAAAACATTTGAAGTTCGAAATTTCAAATGCAGCACATTTCTCTGTACTTTAGGATTTTAACAATTTTCATGAACTTTGTACATGTTTATTACTAGCTGTTAATCGTTTTGCAAAGCTGTTTCTACAAAAGCCGATTAGACTAGTCTTTTGGGTTTAAAGTACATAATTACACATATGTATGTATAAAATATGCCTAAGTATTAGTTGTCGCTAAAAAACACTTGAGCTTCAAAATGCTTATCAATTACTAAAAATAAAAAGTGAAAAACTTGGTATGGTCACTAAATCGAAATATTATTTACTTTACTAATTATTTTTAAGTAACTTCAAATTGGCTTAAAAATGCGCTCAATTTATTGTTTTTTTAGTGCTAGTGTAAATTGTTTTTAACTTTCGCCTATATTTATTTTATAGCACCTATTTAATTTTATGAGACTCCATTAAAACACGACAATTTTTTATCTAAATGATTGCATTAAAAACGAGATTTAAGCATTAAGTCTTTTGCTTTTTAACAGACTAAATAAAATTATTTAAACAGAAGCTATCGTTATATTAATGTGTTAAAAAAAATTATGATTGAAAGGTTTTCTATTTGATTATTGATTAAACTTTAAAAAACAGAATCTTATTGAAATACATAATCTTAGTAAGGACCAAACCCTATTAAAATGCATCAGCGATAATTGGATATTTCCAATTCTTAAGCTCCAAAAAATCTATATCTCAATATTATAAATTCCTAGTTTGTTTTTTTTTTTGGCCAATATTAAGGTTAAGTTCTTAATCAAATTGGCACCGATAGCGGAGTATTCTGTTACCATAACGCCAAAAGTTTCACAAAGATACTCAAATTTGTAATGAATTTGTTTTGTGGTTTGAAATTTAGGGTAAAACTGTCTATAAAATTAGCTTCTTTGTCGAAAAATTATTATAAAACATTTTGATTTGTCGTAAAACCATAAAAAAACATCATAAAACAAGCCCACACACGATGCAATCTAATGTACAACTTGCTCGATAAGCAGCCAAACTGTAGCATCACGCATGGCTTGGTCTTTAGCGATTCGTGAAAAGTTTTGTATCGATATTGTAACTGCCTCTGCCTTTCTTTTAGCTTCGTTGCACAAATCTTTAATACCATCTAAACCATGCTAACCACAAAACTTTTTCTAAACAAAAAATGACTATTTAAATCCTATTCTTTTCGTAAGATTCATAAATCATATTCAGGTTTACTACATAAATCTGTCATACCAAGACTAAAATTTTCATAATAGAGTGGTTTGATTCACGAGCTTCAACGTTAGGGTCATACGCTGGTTGATTTCCAAATTTAAAAAGAACTCTATAAATTGGGCTATTACTTGTTTCCCTCTTGGTGCTTACACAATATTTAAAATCAAAAACTTAAAACAAACTTTAGTCTTTGGGTACCAGGTATAGAAACCTGAACACCTCGTTGGAGTTATAAAAAACTAAAAATATTTCACAGTGAATTGCTAAAAAATATTAATAGGAAGTTTTGAGAAACAAAAAAGGACTATGATACAATTTTGATACAATTGACTGTTTTAGTTCAATTGATTGAAAAATGTGACAGCTTCATACTCGCAAATCTGGTTACCATAGCAAAATTTCCCCGTTTTCCTATTTTGATTACCATTTGTACTGCACTACTTGTTAAACAATAGGTACATGGACTAAAATAAAACTAAACATTCGTAGAATTTTAATAATAAAAAAATGGTGGGTATGTTAAATCTATTTTTCAAAACTATCTCTTGTCACTGCTGCTCTCATAACCAATCAACTTAGTCACAGCAGTTCGCCCTTGCACCAATGTAGAACATTTATCGCGGTTTAAAGTTGTCAAAGTTGTTTACTTAATTGTTGTAAAAATATTTTTTAAAACCCAATTACCTTAAACGCAACCAGTTTGCACTCGTTCGAGTAAGTTTTAACAAGACATTTTTTGTGAACTTTTGTAAAATTAAAATTTCGAATTGCTCATGCAACAAAACATGTGCCCAAATGGCATTAAAACAATTTTAAATTAAGGTTTCTTTTTTTTTTTTTGTTCAGAATTTATTCATTAATGTTATGCAAAAAGCATTGAAACCAACGCTCAACATTTTTATATGGGTAACCTTCCACCGAAAGTTTCAGAACTTATCTTATTATCTTATGGGCTATTATTTTAATTAACTTGTAAACACTTTATTTATCGAATCGCTTGAGATAAGAGCAATGCGTGTTCCCTCTCAATTTATGAGCTTCGCAGTCTCTCGACAATAAGTTTATTAACTGGTTCAACAACAACACCTATATACTATGTATAGTATGTATAATAAATAATATGTATAATAATTTATTTTTAAATTTTTTTTTCATGCATCATGCTGAACCAGAGTAATCCCCCCCCCATACAGTCATGCTGTGAGCAATTCCCAGTGCATCTTTCCACTAGGCATTTGATTGTTTTGTTGAATGCATTTCAATTAGCGCCAACTACTCTTAATCCGTAGAGCTGCAGCTACCTATCATTAGTAGTAGTAGTTATTTCAACTATATATAGCCACGATTTAAAAAGCGAGAAGTCAATTTTTTTTCTATTCGAACGAACTTGAGGCAGATCTTTATAAGATATAGACAGTTAAAACATAGTAATTATATTTAATGAATGCGAATAATAACTAGTTTGTTTTTGAAAAGGTTTCGTTATATTCGACTTTGTGCTATACACAAATAATGTTTGTAGTTTTTTGTAGAGAGAAAATTAATAATATCTTGAAAATTTTCTTCAACGAGTGGTAAAGTGTTGACCCAATAAATTTCAATTGGATTCTAATGTGTTTATTTCTTAATACATTTAGTTTGTAATAAATATCTTACTCCTATGCTCAGAACTGTCGCCAAGTTCACAGTGACAGTGAAATCGTGTTCTAAATAAACACACTACTATTATCCTCTTCCCCCCTTAACATAGTTGTTGTGATTTTCAACATTAAAATATATTTAGCGTAGCTCAATAACGTTAATTCAAAAATTTAAAACGAAATTTATAAATGCGGCTGTCTTTGCGGGCTCCTAAGCCGACTATATGTTGTTAGCGGCGATCCTTGCATATCTTTTGTACATCGATATAACTTGCCTATATTATTTATCTCGATATCGATAAACGCAAACAGCAATAGTTTGTGTAACAATAGCATAGTTTAAGAAAAATAAATATTTTCGTTCCCTGAATAGAATATAAGTACATAAATTCTAATCGAAAAGTTTTCGGAATTTCCTTAAATTACAATATTCACTAGTCAATTTTTAATCTTCAAAACACTTGTGTAGAATCGATTTTTAATTCAATTTTGTTCACTAAATCTTAGGCATTACGAAATACATGTGGAGCTTAATTTTCTTAAAATAAAGAGTTCAGGCTAAATTAATTACCTTTTCTACTGAGTTATTAAATTATAGTGAATATATATAATGGGATTAGAGATTAACAAACTGTGCAAGTTCTTTTTAATCTAATCGTCAACCGACCTTTACAGAGTGCCCATACCTGTTATAGGAACCGGAAAAAGTAATGTGGGGCTAATAATTTCCCAAAATTGTATGCACAAAATATCGTATAGATCAAAATAAACTATCCAAAGAAAATTCCCAGTTGGGCTTATATCTCTCTTTTGCTAAGTCGGCGTATTTCAAAAACAATTACCTTTAGTTTTAAGTACGCACATACTCTATATTTTCTATACCAATTCTTTGTGACTTTGTAAATATTTTGCGATCATTAATTAAAATTAAAAATGTACCTTTACAAGTTTATATCTTTGCCCTAGTTCAATCACGGTTTTTGTTTATATTTCTATCTATTTCTTTTATAGTTCGTTAAAACAAATTCCATTCAAATCAACACTGCCAATTTCGATTTTTTTTTTTTAATGTTTGTTCAAGTTCATTGCTAGAATTACTATTCAAATCAACACTAGCTCAAAATCAAAAAATTTCCTTCAAAAATTTGTATTTTACCCATACTACAGACTGAAACACACTACCAACTACAGTTCTTACAATGTTTCCGTTGAAGATCGTTGTAAAAATTTCCATTAAAAACAGCACTGTCAATATTTTCGTTGTCACTACGCACATAAGAGAGTTATTATTACATATAAAGCTTGTCATAAACAATCCATGTAATAATCTTAAGCATTCCACAACAAATATATTACGTATATTTTTTTTTTACTTTTTGATTGATTTCCAGGGCACATTTTGACGTAGACATTGTGTCAATTGATAGCAGGAGGCTTTTGACTGTTTGCGTATTTGTGCTATAGTAAACATGGGCTTTATACTACTCGTATATTGTACATAATATTATTGTACATAGGTAAACGGACGGTCTACTGTGTGTGCTACTTTATGAAGCACTTGCTATACACACATACATATACCCTTATTGTAATCAATCGGAAAAGCATACATACATATATGAATTATACATAGTTTGTAATTCTTGAGTTTGTAGGCCATAGTTTTGGAGGCGCGTCTAGTTGTTTCTACAATAAATATTTGAACACTGGACACTGGCTTATGTCATCTGTAAGTTATTTGATAGTTTTTTTGTTAATTGCATAAAAAAATATTTTCAATTAATGACAGCTGACATTTGACTTTAGCGCTCGAATTTCAAGAATTTGCACGCGCGTTATTACTAATTTTTAAAGTTTTTACTGAAAAGTTGCTAAAGAATGCGCTTTTAGATTCTAATTATATAAATGCACCTGTTGTAGCTTATATTAGGTGCTGCCCTTGCCAATATAACACGTTCTACATAACGCTGAAAAATATGAATCAGTCGAAGTAGTGCTCAACAGTGAGTTACTTAAATTTATTATGATCGAAATATAGGGGACTGTTTTAAGAAAAAATTAACTTTACCTACATTGTTTCAACTTTGCATAACAAACTTGGTGGCTAGGTCTGCAATGTTGACATTGGGGTAGTGGGGGGATTCTCACGTACCCAAAGTTCTCTAACGGAGTCAGTAAATTTGAAAAAACATTAAACATTTTAATTTTTCGGTAAAAAAATTTGCGCTTTGGCCTGTGGATAGTCACCACTGGGCCACTCCTACTCTTCTCTCGACGGTCGATAAACTTCGGCTTGCATTTTTTTAAGCCTTAACCAATCTTGGTTTCAATTTTGAGGAAAAAGTAATGGGAAAAAAACGATAATCTTCTAAGGAGGAACGACTGAGATAAACCCTAAAATACTCATCTTTCGGTCAAATTTTGTGACTCTAGCTACGTTTTGAGATCGGAGTTTCATACGAATAGACAAATAAGCAGACGAACACGGTTAAATCGCAAGACGAGTTGTTGCTTAACATTTTGGCATATAGAACTTATGTTCTGACATGCCTACTTTACCAGTTGCATAAACTAGATAGTGCACATACGAGTATCTATTATTAAAATGGGTACAGAGTATAAAAAGTATCTAAGCACTATAACCAGATTTAACAAGAGAGACGGGTATTGCAGATAGTGCTCTATGGGCGTACTGCCAAGTCTGGCGGCAAATGAACGGACAGTGTGAAATTGAATGCTAATGGCAACTATAAACAAAAGATCAGATTACATTGTGAACACACGACACAGTCACAACAACACAAAACAGAGAGAAGAATTGTAAAATGTGACAATAACAACAAAGCAAAAGATAAACAAATAGATGACAAACGCATTTAAAAAAAAAGGCGGCAAGTTGTTGAAAAGTGTTCGACAATTGTTGAAAGCGTAAATGAGTGCAGGCGAAAAGATTTAAAGATATACAAATAAATAACAAATACTAAAGGTAGTAGCGAACGAAATAAGGACAGATATTGCAAATTTGATTAGTTTGGACTAGACTTACCTTGGGAACACCGAAAAACCTTCTGATTTTTTTTACAATTTTTAAAAATTAACTTCAGGAAATACTATATACATATTATTAGATCCATGCTCAAAAATTAAGCTTTCCTTACTTATAACATGTAGGTAGGCCCTCTAGGCTACTTTATATTGATACACCAATAGTGATGATTAATACATTATGTAATATTGTATGATATTATTTTTTTAGCATAAAAATAAATTTTTTCTAAAAAATCAGTATTTTGTGTGACCACCTTTTGCAGCCAACACAGCTTGAATGTGACGTGGCATCTCTAGGTTATGTTTCCAAGTAGCAGTAAGGATCTTTATTAACTCTTGCTTGGTTGTAAATGGGTTGCATTCCAACTTCAGATATCAAAAACTTCCAAACGTTCTCGATAGGGTTCAGGTCAGGTGATTTTTGTGGCCAGTAAAGAATATCCACTTTTTTAAAATAAAAATGTTGTAGTCCTACATCATGCATAAAAACAGGCTTTTCCTGTTTCGAGCACCATTTCTTCATTTGAGGGAACAGCTAGGTTTTCAAAACTTTATATAATAAATAAAAATAATAATTTGCAGCATGGATAATATGGCAAGGGACTGTAAATGCATTTGTTATTAGAATTTCCCCGTTTTCCAGCACTATCGACAGGACAACTTGTGCTTGTATGTGAGCCTAATAAAACACGAAACGTCGACTTGTTCTTAAAAACTTGTAGCAAAAGGCAAAATCAAAATTTCAAAAAAAAAAATGCTAAGAAGTAAATTTTTGCTGCTGGCATATTTTGAATGAAATACTTTAATGCTCAATTTGATTCTGTTTTGTGTGCAGACAAAGGATTTTCATTTCCTAAATCTATGTCTATAAATCTATTTTTTCCTAACACTCTCTACGTTGTACTGTTTACATGCATTTGGGTTTATAGTATTGACATTGACATTGGCGCCGTTCGTTGGTCGCTCTTGGCTATAATTAGTGGCCATGCCACAAAATGTTTTAGTTATAGACGCCAAGTTAGGTACACAGTGTGTATATGATATTGTGTATCTAAAAGATACACCGCCATAGACTGTAAATGACAATGACACGTGTATTACTGTGTGGGAGTTCACATAGTTATGCAAAACATTATTTTGGGCTTAATGAACTTGATAGATGGCTACGATAGGTACATAGCAAATTCAGGAGACGTGCCTCCTGCTTGTCCAAAACAACACAATATTTTCACACAATGATTACCTAACAGTATCGTCGATGACGTGCATTGAACGAATGGAGGCCAACGCCGTCGTCAGCAGTGTCTTATGAAATATTTATACTTACAGACAACATATATATACATATATGTAGATACATACATACACATACATGTATGTACATAGAACCAGCTAGCCAACTAGACTCTGACATATTTCTAGCGCACACAAACTTAAATTTGCAAAGAAATTATATCACGCGCTTCATTTCCACAGCCAAGCCAGCAAACCAAAGTATGACTAGATATTTTCATACTATATGGTCAAGCAATTTGACGACACTCGGTTTCAATTGATATTCAATTGTGTTCAATGTTTCCATATGATATACGATATACTACTACGGTATTCAAATGAACGAAGAAATTGAAGCATAGCAACAAGTGTGCCATTTGGGGGGGGGGGGGGGGGGCTCGTTCAAGCTAGTTTCTAAGGTCACCCCGCTGTCTTCTGCTATAAATTATTATTAATGTTTTTTGTTTTTTTCTGCACTTGTTTATCTTTACAGGATTACCATAAAGATATCAAAATGGAGGTGTAAGTATAGCCCACCTGCTCTAAAATTCCAAACCAGTCTTACTTATGTTCCATATTTTTTTTTTGTTACAGTGAAATCAGTGAACCTTCTCAGCCGCCCGTCAGTTGGAAAAACTTCTTTGGCAATCACTGGAAGGGTCTGGTAGTATTCTTCGTGCCACTGCTATGTCTGCCCGTGATGCTAATGAACAATACTCCTGTAAGTAAATTGTTTGAATTTATTATAATCAGATTTTAATTTATTATTTCATATTGCAGGAATATCGTTGCATGTATTTGCTGTTGGTAATGGCTGCTTTTTGGGTCACTGAGGCTTTGCCCCTCTATGTAACCTCTATGATACCTATTGTAGCGTTTCCCATAATGGGTATTATGGTAAGAATTAAAATTTTTTTTTCAAAATACAAAACGTTAGCAGAGTTTATTCGCATAGGTCAGTAATTATCATCACAATGATGATTCAGTTCTTGCAAATATTCTGTAGAAGTGTGTAAAAGGAAAAAATAAGAGAAAATGTTTCTGCTTTTTTGCTCGAGTTCCGCATAATAAATTGTTAAAATAGAAAATTCCCAAAAATTAATTTTATTCGAAATGATACCAAAAGCTTATTCTATCTATGAAAAAAGTAGCATACCATTAAAAATATGGTATCGCCTAATATTGCATTTAAAACCTTCTTACATCATCTTTCTTGCTTTCAGAGCTCGGATCAGACCTGTCGTTTGTATTTCAAAGATACCTTGGTCATGTTCATGGGCGGAATCATGGTAGCCCTAGCTGTGGAATATTGTAATTTGCACAAACGTTTGGCACTTCGAGTCATACAAATCGTGGGCTGCAGTCCGAGAAGGTGCGTAAATAAACCCTAACAAAGTAATATTATTAACTTTGTTTCACACACTCCACAGATTACATTTTGGCTTAATTATGGTGACCATGTTTTTGTCCATGTGGATCTCTAATGCAGCCTGCACGGCCATGATGTGTCCCATTATACAGGCTGTGCTTGAAGAATTGCAGGCTGTAAGTAAAAACCCGAAAATGCCTGACATATATATATGCATAATCAATTATTTACCACTTTAGCAAGGTGTATGTAAAATCAATCACGAGCCACAGTACCAAATTGTGGGCAACAATAAAGACAAACACAATGAAGATGAGTAAGTAATAAAATTAAATTGGAGGCAAAACACCAATAAATTACTTAAATTTCGAACAGACCACCCTATCCAACAAAAATTACACTTTGCTACTATCTGGGCATTGCTTATGCCTCATCTCTGGGCGGTTGCGGCACCATTATTGGCACTGCCACAAACTTGACTTTTAAGGGTATCTATGAGAGCCGTTTCCCTAACTCTACAGAACAATTGGATTTCCCAAGCTTCATGTTCTACTCCGTACCTTCTATGCTGGTCTATACATTCCTCACTTATATATTCTTGCAATGGCATTTCATGGGCTTGTTCCGTCCCAAGAGTAAAGAAGCCCAAGAGGTGCAAGCGGGCAAGGATGGCGCCGATGTGGCTAAGAAAGTCATTGATCAACGTTACAAGGAGCTTGGTCCCATGAGCATACATGAAATTCAAGTTATGATTTTATTTATACTGATGGTTATTATGTATTTTACTCGCAAGCCAGGCATCTTTCCTGGCTGGGCAGATTGGTTGAATGCCAAGTAAGTAGTAATATAATACCGGAAATTATATATAACGTTAAATTTTATATTTTTACAGGGACATACGTAACTCCATGCCCACCATTTTTGTTGTTATCATGTGCTTCATTCTACCTGCCAATTATGCCTTCCTGCGCTATTGCTCACGTCAAGGACAGGTGCCCACTGGCACCACACCCTCGCTTATTACCTGGAAGTTCATTCAAACCAAAGTGCCATGGGGCTTGGTGTTTCTCCTGGGCGGTGGCTTTGCCTTGGCCGAGGGCAGCAAGGTCAGTGGCATGGCCAAATTAATTGGAAATGCTTTGATTGGTCTGAAGGCCTTGCCACATGTTGTTCTACTACTGGTGGTCATTTTGGTGGCCGTTTTTATGACCGCCTTTAGTTCAAATGTAGCCATTGCCAATATTATTGTGCCCGTTCTGGCGGAGATGGTAAGTTTAAACCAATAAATATTTGGAACATAATTAACTTTTTCTGTATTTTAGTCGCTGGCCATTGAAATCCATCCATTGTATTTGATTCTGCCCGCTGGTTTGGCCTGCAGCATGGCCTTCCATTTGCCTGTTAGTACGCCTCCAAATGCCCTGGTTGCGGGTTATGCCAACATTAGAACCAAGGATATGGCCATTGCCGGCATTGGTCCCACCATTATAACTGTCATAGTGCTCTTCATTTTCTGTCAAACCTGGGGTCTAGTTGTCTATCCCAATCTTAATACCTTCCCTGAATGGGCTCATTTAGCGGCAGTGGCTGCTGCCAATGCCACTCATTAGGTATTTAATTTAAGTTTAATTTAGACAGATACACAAAAAAAGTTTGTTAAGGAAAAACGGCGTGAGTGTTTAGAAAGTGCCTTGCTGAAATGTTTATTATTCGTTTCAACTTTATTTTTAAGCCACAGTTTTGAAAAGTTAACACGAATTTAGCATTATACGAAAAGCTGTTCAACAAAACTCTAAACCCACAGAACTAATACTGACTGCATTTCTATGGAACTATTTTTGATATGCGCAAACATTTATAAACGTTTAAAACATAAATTCTTAAATGTACATAATAAATTATGTATAAAATAAACTTAATATCATGGCAACAGTTTTCGCAATTAAACGCATTTACTTTAAAAAAATGTAACTGTTATTACGCCGTTTTTGAACAATTTTAAAAAGTGTTGATAATGAAATATAAAAAAAATTAAAATAAAAATGTTACTTAATGGTTGCATTTAGCGAAATCAAATTAATTTAATATAATATTAAATGTTATACAGAATAGCAAACAAGATGTATTTTTCTATATACATGTACACACATACTATATACTTTTTAGATACTAGACTGAGAACTTGCATGTTTTGTAATTTGTTAAACGCTAAAGAAAGAAATTGTAAAAATTACTCAAGCAAACGGAAAGAGCACACAAATAGCATTAGATTTAATTTAAAAATTAGCGTATAATTGTGCATAGTTCTAAAACAAAAACAATAATATAAAATTAAAAGCTCAAAATTTTACATGTATTCAGAATTCATTTATTGACAGATTGTGTTTTTTTAGCATTCGAATAAAAATGATTTTGATAACCCTAGGAAAAAAGCCAAGTTGCGACAAATTCCAGAGATCAACGTCACAACCGAAACCAAGGCATCTATTTTGAGAAGCTCGATTTGAACGTTAATATTGAGGAAAGAAAAAAAAAAAACGGAGGAGTGAAGCTGAGCTGCTATCATTGATAACTTCGACAAATAAAATGAGAATATTAAGTATATAATAAAAGACAGATGGTACAAAATGAAAACCCATCATCTATCAACAAGAATTCAAAATATAAATTGGCATTCTGTCTGAGCAATGGTGTTTTTTCCGAACATACTCAAAAGTCGAAACAGCTTTCCCGTCCGTCATCTATTGTTTCTAATTATGAATCTGTTTTTGCGAATAATAAAAATATTCAAAAACTAAATGCTAATTTACTATTACTACTTAAAACAATTTTTTACTTTATTCTACAATACTTTTTTGAAAATTTTCGGAATTATTTAGAGTTTGACTTTATATCCTATTTGATGCAATATCTTCAAGACAATCGTTCACGACTTAAAAAAAAAAAGTCCTCATATCGTTTCTCATTCCGATAATGATGACGGTTTGTTTGTCCAGCGAAATGGCTGTCCCGACAGTGGCATATTGATTTGTTAGGCCAGACAGACAAAATTTCAAACGTGACAAAGTTTGTTAAAAATTTATTACTTCTCAAGAAAACAGTAAAAAGTTTGCAAAATTTATTATAATTGATAAGAAAATTCAATTATTTGATAGGTTAGGTTAGGTTACACCGGAGAGTCGCACATAGACTGCATAGTCCTTAGTGGAACCGGAGGATGCGGCTGGTGTACATTACACGTTAGTCATCGAGTATGCGCGTATGCTTGGCAAACGCCAGAAGCTTTTGAGGTGCCCTTTCGGCTGCCTCTTCCAGTGATTTAAGCCAGGGTTTTCCTAGGTACTTAAGTCTCGATGTGCATAGGGTGGGGCAGCGACAGATGAGGTGCTCCAGAGTCTCTTTGACATCTGTCTCCCTACACTTCCTGCATTTCTTCGCTGTTGGTAATGCCTAGCTTCTTAGCGTGAGCTGCGGTCAGGCAGTGACCAGTAAGTATGCCCACTATGAGTCTACAGTCTCTTGTTGGGAGTTTCACAATATACTGGGTTAATTTGCTATTGGTTTTCTTGCACATGGTGCGAGCTATCTTGCAGTTCGTTGTGTTGTGCCACCTTCTGTCAGATCTGACTACAGCGTCTTCCTCTGCTCGGTGGTTAATCGTCCTTAATGGAATCTTTAGATCCTCAAGTGACGGTTGCATTGATCCGGCTCCTTCCTTTGCGAGCCTGTCAGCTATTTCATTTCCATCAATGCCCTGGTTGCCGGGAACCCAGAAGATGCACATCTCTTTCTGGGTGCTTAGTTCATCTAGAGTGTCGCTGAAGGCTATCATGGATTTGATAATTCTTTGATAAAACAAAACAAAAACAATAATGCCATTGAGTTTAGTTATGAAAAAATAGTACTCAAGCAAAAACTATTGAAATATAAAAATATTCAATGGTAACGTCTGTCTTGTTTGTTGGCGCATCTGCCAACACTGTTTTTAGACAATAATCGGTGCTTAGACATTACTTTGCTATCGGTTATCGATAGGCCAGCTGTCTAAACATCGACTTCGGCACAAATGTTGCATTTTAACTTTTAACAGGTAAAATGGCAAAAATGGGATTATGCAGCAATGGAATGATGTGAAAAGCGAGAGTAACATACAAATGCAATCCCGCAACGCTAATCGCTACACAGCCAAGTCTCCTGGTGAGTAACTTAAAACACATAAATGAACTTTATAGCTGATTACTCATTAATTTGTTCGTTAAATACGCATAAATAGAAATGACAAGCAAGTCAATCTGAAGCGTCAACTATGCATACAAATCTGGGTAAAGCACATGAGTATTGTAGAACAGTACAAGCACTGTATTATTGGAACCCAGACCTGAAAGTTGCAGGATTGGTTTGCGTTAGAGAGAAGAAGCATCCAAAAACTACACCAGTCATGTTATATGTAGTACGTAAACTGCAAGAGTTATAGAATTCTTAAATTGAACATTCTGCTAAAGACCACACTTGTTGGGCTGTGCCTCAAAGTTCGCCCTAACAGAATTTAGAAGATTCCGTACGCCTCTATACTGGGCATAAGCTATCAACAAGTAGTTTCCATTGTCTTCTCGGCATCGCGACGTCTCTCAGCTGATGTTGGTGTAATTTCTTCTTCTATGACCATCAATTGAGTTGATTTCATTTAATGTGGAACGTCTCCAGGTCATTTTAGGGCGTCCTCTGCGTCTATTGCCTTGCGGATTGTATTGCAGAGCCATATTTGCAATATCATTTGTTTGTTTTCGCAGTGTGTGTCCGATCCAGCCAAATTTACGTCTTCGAATGAAAATGTTAATGCCACCAATGCCTGTTCTTGACCAGAGCTCTTCTGTAGATATGCGGTTCGGCCAGAAGATTCTAAGGATTTTGCGAAGACAGCGGTTGACAAAGCTGCGTATTTTCTGCTGCACTTACTCAGTGACGAACCACGTTTCACAGCCGTACAAGAGAACTGATAGGATACAGGACTTAAAAATATTAATACTTTAGTTTTGGTGCTGTAAAAGTTTTATGTCCATATCTTGTTCCCTTTCTTAATTCTTGCAGCTACATCCTTCTCGGTACCTCCTGTAGGAATTCTTCAACACATTCAATTGCTTGGTCCTTTAGTTTCAGTGGTTCATCTGAAGATGCATTGATGCACATTTCCATAGTTTTGCGACATTGATTCCAAGACCAACTTTGACAGATTCGCGAGCGAGATCATTAGCATTAAATAGATTTTATTAGAGAACAACAATTTTGGTAAGCACATTAAAAAATTATCGAAAGCAGAAACTTTCCAAGGTAATCAATAAAAACTCAATTATTATTTTTATTATTGAAACATTAATTTGTATTAACAAATCTTGGCATATACATACATACATATATAAAAAATGTGTGTGCTACAGCTATAAAAAATATTGCATTCTTAAGACAGTATGGAAAGCATTGTAAACATAGTAGAAAGTACCGCACAAAATGCCCGCAACCAAAAAGCCAATGCTCTATTGTTGTTAGTCGACAGAGTTAGTTACTGTATGTTAAATTCACTGCGAATGTTGTTGTAAAGCACTCAGAATTTGGAGGACTTGACCAAGTTGAGTTCTTCCGTAAGCATTTTGCCGAAATCGGCATGCACATTGGTGAAGTTCTTGACCGCACGTTCCTGCAAAAATTGACTTGCACCGCTCAGATGACCAGCAATGTTCTGCACAAGTCGCTTCTTTGCGCCTGCGTCCAACACTTTAGTCCAGAAATCGGTAACCTGGCCATAGTTGTCCTCGGTATCGCCACTACTATAGCGGTAGACATCTCCGGTAACGGGGCAGCGAGAGGACAAGGCGCGTGCGCGAGAACATTCCTCTGGGCCACTAAATGAGTTGGGGAAATAATTGGGTTGCCCATTCAGATTGTCAGTAGCATTCATAGGACCATCGCGCTGATAGTTGTTAACCTTGACCTTGTACGGGCAGTTGACCGGAAGTTGCAAGTAATTGGCTCCCAGGCGATGACGATGCGTATCCGAGTAGGAGAATAGACGACCCTGCAACATCTTGTCGGGAGATGGCTCAATGCCGGGTACCATATGTGCTGGGCTAAAGGCAATCTGCTCCACTTCAGCAAAGTAATTGGTGGGATTGCGATCCAATACCATTTTGCCTACAGGAATGAGTGGGTATTCCTTTTGCGACCACACCTTAGTTAAATCAAATGGATTATACTTGAATTTCTTGGCCTCCTCAAAGGTCATGACCTGTATGTACATGGTCCAGCTGGGGAATTTTCCGCCCTTGATGCGGTTGTGCAAATCGCGAATGCTGTAGTCAGGATCGCTAGAAGCCAGCTGATCAGCGGTTTTAACATCCAAGTTCTTGATACCCTGATCAGTCTTGAAATGGAACTTGGCATAGATGGGCTCACCCTTAGCATTAATTAGCTTAAATGTGTGCGAGCCATAGCCATTCATGTGCGTAAAGCCATCTGGAGTGCCACGATCACCAAACAAAAAGCTGACCTGATGCGTTGTCTCAGGACGCAGCGTCAAAAAGTCCCAGAACATATCGGGATCCTTCAAGTGCGTCTGGGGATTGCGCTTCTGGGTGTGAATGAAACTGGGGAACAATATGGGATCGCGTATAAAGAAAATTGGAGTATTGTTGCCAACCAAATCCCAGACACCATCGTCCGTGTAGAATTTAATGGCAAAACCGCGTGGATCGCGAGCCGTATCGGCGGAACCGCTCTCACCGCCTACCGTTGAGAAACGCACGGCCAAAGGAGTGCGCTTCTTGACCTTCTCGAAAATCTTGGCCGCACAGTACTTGGTTATATCATGAGTTATCTCAAGGTAGCCAAAAGCTCCACCGCCCTTGGCATGTACCACACGTTCAGGAATGCGCTCGCGATCAAAGTGTGCTATCTCATCTAGGAAGTTGACGTCCTGCAGCAGTACGGGACCGCGTGGACCCACAGTTTGTGTGGCATCCTTAATACCAATAGGTGCTCCAGCTCCGGTTGTAACCACGCCAGGATGACCCTATAAAAAGCAAATACATTAAGGATTTAAATAAATTTTGATCTCTTTGAAGGTTCTTAACGCTAGTTATGTAAGCATATTTAAAGTGAGTTCAAAGTATGGCACAATAATCTTATCGACTACAGACTGATTTGTTCAGTTTTTTTTTCGGTTTTTTCGGCATTTTTGTGCACGCCTTAATGCGCTGTTGAGTTTATTTATAACCTGTATGGTATGGCACGGTATATGAGGTAAGTGGCATAAAGATTTGTTTGCTGCTATAGTGCTTATCACACTTTGGCATACATTGACGCTTATCAAGCTTGCGCTCTGTGAGGGCCTTTGTCAAGATACTCTTGAATTTTTTAAGTCATTTATTTGTTTTGTTGTTGTCTCTAAACACTGCTCTATTGCCTCATTAATATTGCTACCTTTTGTGCATAATTGAACAATTGTTAAAGAAGACTCGCTTATTTAACATTCTTTAAACACTTCCTTTAAGGTGCAGCTAGGCGCTCCCCGAATTGTTATTAGCTTTTTATCAGCACTTTGTATGCAATATTTCTTCATCATTCACAAAATAAACAAGCTGCCGTGTGTCTCTAATATGTATGATACATAAGCTATATACTACTTATATGCAATAAAACAATAACGTGCAATTTCGTTAAATAGACCACGAAGCGGATAAGACCCTTTTAAAATACATTGTTTCTACTGGGAAATGAAATAATGATAATTAAAGCCACACGCCTGTACACATAAAACTGGGAAGAGTAATGCGTTTGCAATATAATTGTGTACGATATCTATTTATTTAGTATTTTCTTATACTATAAAAATTTACTTAAACAACATTGTATATTTAACAGACGCTCTTCTTTATGCGTCAGGCATATAAATTAAGCTGTTGTGAAGGCCTTTATCATGGAACTTTTAAGATGTGGCTTGAAATTTACTTAGTTTTTTTTATATGTATACACAGGGTCGTAGAGAGAAAATCCGGGCCCGGGGGAAAAGTAGCTTCAATCACGACAGTACGACAGTAATTTTACCGCGCCCCTGAAAAAACGCCGGGCCCAGGGGGAATCCCCACCTTTTCCGCCTCTCGACAGGCCTGTGTATACATATTGTGAAACTTTTGAGGAACGCAAATTATCTAGATTTTTGCACTGTTCTTTATTGGATAAAAACTCGGCTTACAACCGAACTATATTAAAATTGTTTGAAAATTTAAAGGTAAATGGGCAAAGTCTATCAATTTAGATCTCCTGTACTATAAACAGCAGCATCAATAAGCCAACTTTTTCTTTGTTAAACAAGCCAGATCCAAAAATATCTCCAACTAAGACTACAATTCTAAGTTCACATAATTCTAACAGTTTAAGACCTCTTCTTTTTTAACTTATCTTGAATATCTCTTCGGACAGATGACAACTGTTTAAAGTTGTTTAAATTACATTTCAGCAAATAATTCAAAGAGTCATAAAAAGTTTTTCAAATATAAATGATGGTGTATTGGAACTCTGCTCTTAAAAATAATGAGAAACATAACTTTATCTCTCGCTTGAACTTCACGGCTGCTCTCTCAAGCATAATCTCAATAAGTTCCAAGTTAAAAATCTCTAGAACTCTAAGTACGAGATATTGTTTAAATATAGATTTTGTCTATTTGATTTTTGCGCTTTGCACCTTATTTGCTGTTTCGTTTTGTTTGCAATTTGGGACAACTCAACAAAAACAACAGCAAAATGAATGAGAGCGGGAGATAACAAGACAAACTAGTACCATAGAGCTGTGCCAGCAACTTTCAGCTATCTTTGTGCAATGTACATATGTATGAACTTTATATACTTAGCTTATATAAAGAGCCAACTGATAAGCTTATAAAGAGCACAACAAGCCGGCTTTAATTGCAAGTTGTTAGAGCAGAAACAGATAGGCAAAGTACATGCTAATAAGCATGATAAAATAAGAGAATACACGAAGTTGATGTATAACATATAAAAATGTATATATGTATGTACTAACAGAGCAACCAGCAAATGTTGGCAACATCCCATAAACTAGCTAATTAGTAAAGTTCTATTGCTAGAACAGGCTCATATGCTAGCTAAAAGCCATGAATAAAAAATATATAAAATACTAAAATTAAGATTAAAATAAATATCATATTTTAATTTAATTTTTGTAAATATAGGGTGTACAACTTGTGAAATACAATTTACGATTACGAATAATTATTTCAAGCTTATTCTCCAAAAATAAAAGTTTCAGAGTGGCTCTTTAGCTTTGTCGATTTATGATTATTTTGATAAGAAATGAAACATAGCCACTTTTATCTACCATAGTATAAGTCACTTAAAACTGATTATTAGCAATAAAATTTGAAATGTTTGGAGCAAATTCGAAAAATATCTATTAAGATAAATTAAATAAATAGAACAACAATTTTTTTAGCTTTATAAAAACTTTACAAAGAACCGATTCAACAAAGCAGGTAATTGCAATACTGAGTTAATCGGTTAATCCTAATCGTACTCGATTAGAGTTTTAGGATTTAGTATTGAATATTGTATAACACTTATCTGAGAGCTTCCTTAAAAAACTTTTGGATTGATGATAAGTAAAAGTCTAAGCAGGCGGGCTTTATAGCTATAGAGCTTTTCTCCCATGAATTTATACGCTTCACATTCTCCATTCTGACTAATATGACGTATTTATTATTGCAGCTAATAAAAAATATGACTTTAAGAAAAAATTAAACTTCACAGCTCTTACAAAATGTCAAATTTTCAGCTAAAACAAAAACTATTAAGCTATGTACTAGATAACAAAAGAATTTGAAAAGAATTGCCTGACAAAATGCATTTTTTTTTTTTTGCAAATTTAATTTACATAAATGGCAAAAAACTAAGCGAATAACACGAGCCAAAATAAAACACACATAACTTATTTACGATTTTGTTGTTGTTGTTGTTGCTCATTAAAATGTATACGACAGGTTAATACAAATGAAACATATTCTCACATAGTACATAAGTATGTACATATGAGTGGCCTTACATAATAAGAAACTGAATAATTGTATTGAAACATTGAATGAAGAAAAAAACACACGGAGTTTGGAGAGCAAGACATTTTAAAGAGACATAATAGCTCCACCCAGTCTGGAAACAAGTTTTTGGGCTCAACTAGTTGCCATTATGGTTATAGCGACTGCTTTTGGCTTCATTTGCCACTAAAACTGCCACAAGTTGCAACTGCAAACCAGTTTATGCAATGCATTGGCAAAGTGCATTGACTTGGAAATGTGTAAAAAAAAAAAACAACTATATTTTATTAGTGCCACGCTTGAATGCAGCTCCGCTAAGTTAGAAGTAGTTAGAACCTTAGCCGGTTGTTGCAACTTTTAGCGGTCTTGTTGGCCAAGTTTGGGTGTTGTGGCCGGGTTTGAAAGTAGTTTGCACTATTTGAGGCATCACGTTCGGCATCAGCGCGTGATTAAGTTAAAAGTTGTAAAAAATTAAGCCAAAGTTATGCTTGTTAAATATTGTTCGTTATTGTTAGCACCTTTGTAGAAACGAGCGGAAATTCATCAAATTCTATTAGTAATGAAACATGAAACAATTTGTAATGCTTCGTTGAGTCATTATTGAAGGCTAAGTTATTTTATTAAAGGAATCTTTTGTGCAATGTGGCTCCGACCACATAGGAATATCTCTAGACTAATTTAGCTAGGTTTCAATAATTAAGAGAAATAATTTCGTAAATGCAATATTATGTAATTAAACCGCACTAATCAAAAAACATTCAGTAAAAAATGTATACTGATTTGTTCGCTACTTAATCTGAGAAGCAAACTAAACTGAGTTTTTTTTCTGAATTGGCAAAACCACTTACATAAATTGTTGCATCATTTTTTAAGTTTATTGTACAATTAACAAAGTACAGAAAAAACTTAAATTCTCTTATGAAATTTCACAAAAAATGCATTTAATCAAATATGTAGTTTCTTTTTAGACAACACTAAGATTTAATTATTCAATCAATCAATCAATTATCAATCAATTTATTACGATACCTATTCAATCTTTTGTCAATTCTGATCGAAAATTGTATTCGATATTTTTCATTTAAATGTTTAAAAATTTTCCCCTTTTGTTTAAAAAATGGCGTGACAGTTTCTAGAAAGTTCAAAAGACTAAAGATATTAATCCATTTTGGACATTAGCTGCATTTTATTAACTGATAAATAATAAAGTAGCATAACTAATGCTTTCAGCTAGAATCCAAACTTAAAATCTAAAATAAGCCTAATGAAACATTCTGCTAATGATTTCAACAATTAAGTAAATTGCACGTTAAAATGGCAATAATGTGTAAACAATTTTTAAGTAAATTGCAAACTCATGCTTGGAACAAAAACGAAAGGGAATAAAAATTACGTCTTGGCAAATATGGCAGCTAGAAATGCAAAACTCTAATAAAAAAAAGTAGGTGTCAAATATTTTGCCTTAATGAGAGGCAATGAAATATTTGTGGCCATTAGCTGCGCAACAAAAAAAAAGTTAAGGTTGAACAAGGTCGTACGTTAGGCTAGTTGCTAGGCATGATGAAATTACAAGAAGGGTTATAAATACTTTGGATTAAACTTAAGGGCCATAGATGTCGCAGATCTACAAAGATTACAAGCTCTAGTAAATAATTTTCATAAAGCAATGTATATAATATACATGCATGGTTTGCCTGTCAATGGTTAAAGATTTTTATCAGCCACCTTAAATAAATTTTTAAGCAGCAATATATGGCACAATATGTATCAGTATATATTTACAGCAGTATGTAGGGAGTCAAGAGCTGATAAGTATTATCAGAACTATAACTACAACTACATGGAGTCTGATAAGATGTAGTGGATGTATAAATAAACAAAAAAAAAAATAAAAATGAAAGCCATAAATGTACAGCGAAAGACGGCAACAAAAATGTCAACAATAACAAATAGGACCGTGCGTAGGATTTGTCGTTGGGGGGTTTAGGGCAATTTTTTATATGACCCCATATACTTATAACAATAAAATATCGGACTACCTCGCAGGACGGGAGACAGGGTGTTTAAAACCCCAAACTGTCTCCCCAAGTGCACGGCCGTGATAAAAACACAAAAACAATTTGTACACTACTTGAACTTTGGGCTTTGCCGGCTACGACGCTGCTCAATTCTGCGAGTGGCATGTTTTAGTCTATATAAATGTACAAATATGTGCATATAAGCTAATTTTATATAATTAAACGCATATATGCGCATACGTCGTATACATAGTGTATATAAAGACTCGAATTTGTATAAATTATTTAGACTTGTTTTGCTTGCTTTTGGATACAGCCGGTGATTTCATTGTTTTCTTTTTTTATACGCTGAATCTTTTACTTCGTGCTAGCTCTAATTACATTTTAATTTACGCCTTTCGTTTAGCTGCTTTTTATTAAATATTTGCTCTTACCTTTTGGGCATTTTTATAGTCGACCAGTTGATTTGTTGCGGCGTCGCGTGAAGCCATATTTGCGCTGTTTATTTTAGTAATTACTCAAATTAGTTAAAGAATGAAATTGCTAGCAACAAATGTTGAAACTAAAATATTCACTTTAACTTTTAACTTATGCGCGCGCTTAGACTGACGCTCTGGTAACGAAAATTTTTTGAATTAAAACACGTATAAGCTAGCGTACATTGCTTTTATAGGCATTTTGTTGTTTTTTTTTTTTTTGTTTTTTTCCACAGCTGTTGCTATCGATAGCGCTGCATTTCTATGTATCGATGAGCAAGTGAAGATATTTCAGGGCTGACACACATAAAATGATTTAATCCTATCGTTGCACAATAGCGTGCTTGCTTTATTTATACATAAATTTCTTACATTTAACAATTGACGTACGTAAACTTAAATCATGCTACCCGCCTGTAGTGCCTGCTAAATAAATATCCATAACATCCTTGTTCAAATGCACAAATTGTCGTCTTTTGGGAGCTGGTTGTATGTGTGGCAACCGAGTGCCATTTACAGCATTTAAACTTAACCTTTCGTCATCGTCGTCTTCATCATCACCGTCATTAGCAACGACATGTTGTTTGGGGTCTTGTTCTGTTGGTGGCCGCTTGCGTTTTGTTGCGCTTGTGGATCGTCCATCATCACTACTCGAACTTTGCGATGCTTGTGCCGGCTGACTAGAGCTTATGTCCGAAAGTGAGTTTGTGTTTCCCTCAGATGGTTTCTTTTGGTGCTCTAGTGCATGGCGTAACTTCAGTCTATATATTCTCTTAAGCGTATCAAAACAAACTCCACAAATTAGCGTTGAACGTCGAAAATTGGAATTTAACTTTTGCGCATAGCGCAGCATTCCTTCAGAGGCCACTGTTTTGTGTGGTGGTCTCAGCGTGTGGCTGCCCAAGCCGCAATAGCGTCGCACTCGAGGCGAATCATAATCGGAGTTTCCTGGCGTTACCATTAGAAATAAGTCAATAGTTTTATTACTTTTTTAACTTAATATGTGAATTGACATCTTAGGTCTGTTTTATTCAATTTTGCGTACTTTGTTCCACACACGATTTTTTTTTGTTTGTTTGGCTTTGTTATCGAAGACGGAATTCCCGCCTGAAAAAATATCGATATCGATGTGCAACAGTTGTCAACAAAAAAAAATGTAATGGCATCTGATTTAAATGTTTAGTACAAATGCTTCAATATGTTGTATTATGATAGAATAAATAAATGAATTGACATATTTGCAATGATAAAAACAAAATATGTAGTTCCAACAAATTCAAAGTATTACTGCGTCTTCAAAAATGCATCAAAATTACTCTAGTAAAAACAATACAATAAAGTCAATACAAACATGATGTTATATTTGACTGCAGCGGGATCGCAAGGATCCAATCAGATTTATTATTATTATTTAGCTACAACATTACATTGTGGCTCCTATTTAAAGTCATAAAATAGTAAAGCATTTGTAAACATCGTCATAATAGTTTACTCCAATTGCCAATAACGTTGATATCACAGCTTCTAGGATGCGGCCCAGGGCAAGTACTTGTGCATTCGTCCCCTCATACCTCATTGGAACAACAAGTCATCAAATTGAATTATGAGCATTTAAATTTCGGCAAGTTTAACAAATATGCATCTGTTGGTTGGTTTCAAAGTAAACGTATTTTTGCTATTAATACTGTCGATTTTTAAACTTCCGAAATTTAAATACGAATATCTACGTTTCGTTTGTTTTAAAAATATGCCAAGGATTTTAAAATGTTTACTACCTTTTTTTAAACTCCAAATAATAAAAAAGCGCTAGCTTTGCAATCATATTTAACAGAGCTAGTAATTTAAAAATACTGCATAATAATAACACTTGACTTTTGCGCTAATAATAGACTCGTTTAACAACACTAAAATATTAAATACCAAGTTTCGGTATTTTATCGGTTCCAGCAGTTGGTCACATTACTGCAGCTCTCAATGTGCTATTGTTGTTGCGTTCTTCATTAGTTCGTTCGTCTTCGTCTCTCGTTTTATGAAGTAGTAGTGATTTCTTTTAATAACAAAATCAAATATATACATAATATATATATAGAAAAATATGCATACATATAAAACAACTAAATATATACACCTAAAGTAAACGTCTTTTATAAGCTATAATAAAATACAAAGTAACAAAAATTAAGTGCAATCAAATTGAAAAAGCAGTTTGTAAGTTTCTTTTTTTACGTAAAGAAAGAAAAAAAACGCGCGTGTGAAATTTTTTCAACGTCGCTGAAAAGGAGAGAAGCTGAACAGAAACAAAAAAAAAATACAACAAAAATTCCCCACACACAAAGTAGGCCAACAACAACAGCAAGAAGCAGCAGCAACAACGGCAAAAGCAGCAACAACAACGAAATGTACTGAAGTGTATTATAATAATAATGCATGTGTGTGTGTGTGTAAAACATACAAAAAAGAAAAAAAGAAGTATCTAAAGTAGAAAACTTTTTGCGCTACGGACAGACTGACAATGGACGACGAGCGACAGTTTTGTAATTGTGTCAGAGCAGAGCATAATGTTTTTTTAGTATGTGGTGTGTTTGTGTGTGGTTTTTTTTTTAAATACTTCAAATCCAATGAATGACATGGCATAGCAGCAATGTATCTTTTTATTTTATGTGAATTTTGACATTCAAAAAGCGCAGCCGATGTTTATGTATATTAAATTAAAAGCGTATACACACACATAGATACATAGCAATGTGTGTGCGTGTGGCAAATACATTCAAATTGTTGTTGTTTCTGCTGCTATCGACGGCGCTGCTGCCGCCGCATATTTTGCGAGACAAGTGAAATTTTCTTTGTTTCCAACAAGAGACGCGGTCGGCGGTGGCGTCGGCGCTTAAAGTATAGAAATGAAGTTCCCTTGAACGAAGAAACGAGGTTGCCCCTTGGCTCCGCGCCCCGTGCGCTACATATAACGGCTTGATGAGCAGCCGCAACAGCGCAGCATTGTCTGCTGCGTTTGTGTGTGTGTACGTGTGCATGTGTGTATGTATGCGTGTGGCAATGAACGTTGCTTAAAACAACAACAACAAAAAAGCGTACATACTTTTTTCTTCTCTTTTTTGGAATATGTATTTTTGCGTCGTCGTTTATTTCATTTATGTACATACATATACATATATACGCGCAGCTGCATTTGTGTTAATGTTTTTGTTGTTGTGGCTGCTGATGCTGCTGTCTTCAACTTGTCGTTGTTTTAAAAATAAAATGCTACAGAATTTTGTGCAAATTTTAAATAAAGTGATAAATGTTAATACAACGTGCTCTCTCGCTCTTTTGCGATTTTTCTTTCTTTATCTCTTCCCCCTACCCAATACAAAGTGTATAAGGCTACAAAATTCTGATAATGTGCAACAAGATGCGGCTGCAGCCGTGCGGCAGCAATGAAGCTGACGGACAGGTTTTTTCATAACAGTGTCGGCAAAATATTTTACAACTTACTAAATAGCTACATATTAAAAATTACTAAACATAAACGGGTGCAATAACAACAATGCGTTGTCGTCAAAGTGCCGCAGCAACAACGACGGAAACAACAACGAAAGCAACAAACGCAACTAAAACGCGAAGGCAAAGTGAAATTTATTACAACAACAACAACAGCAGCAGCAACAACAAATTCAAAACCGAAGCCGCAGAAACCGTTGTTCAACAATTTCTTGAAATAAGTGAAAGAAGGCAAAATACTGGTTTTTTATATTCAATGTAGACGAAAAAATATAAAAAAAGAAAAAAAGTTGCTGTGCGAGAAATTTTTACGTTTATGTTTGTTGTTGTTGTGGTGGTGCCAGTGAGTGAGTGTGTGAGAAAATAATTTAAGTAAAGAGCGCTCGTTTGCCGTCCTCGTCACATCAAGTGAAAAGCAATGCTAAAAGTAATTACAACAACAACAAAGCTACTACCATAGCGGCAACGGTAAAACGCACGCACATAAAGCTTAATACATAGTAACCGTTACACAAAACGTAACGTCAAATAACAGTAAAAGTCTTGTCAAAAATAAGAAGAAGCAGTCTTTGTCATAAAAGGTCAAGCGCAAGCAGCACAAACAAACACAAAATCCCACCAACAAAAACAAAAAAGCAACGCGTGGGTGTCAAACAACGTCTCACGTCCCTCTAGCTCACCGTCCACTAGCAACCAAGTTTCGTGCAGCAGCAAAAAGGAACACAGACGACAGGGGCGCTCACTCAGCCTTACAATTGCAAACATTTTCAAGGGCTCCCCCCAAAGCCGCAACAGCGTGCTGCTTTTTTTTATTTAAATTTTTGGAGGTGAGTTATTTTTTTTTGTTGGGTTTTAAATTTTATTGTTATACTGTGTGTGTATCTTATTTTTTATTATATTGTGTGTTCATTTTTTAAATGAACATATGAATATTAAACACGTTTCACTTTAAAATATGCAAAAAATGTTGGCTCATTTGTGGGCTTGAGCATTAATTAAGCTATGAGCATGCCAAAGCTTACAGATAGCAATAGTTTATTTTTTTCTCAGTGTTTTTCTTAAATATGAAAATTGGGAGCATTAAGTGAAACCTTTTGTGTTAAAAATGTTCATGTACTCGTAAAAAGGCAACGTTTGGTTTAATTTATTTGTGACTTTTACTTTTACATGCAAAAAAGTTTTTGTAGATTTATTTTTCAATGAAATATCTAATATTATTTACACTATAGAAATAAATCACTCCGTTACTGGGATTGCAGGTTTATTTCCTAAATTTTTAAAGGATACAAATTCTATCTTTTCTAAAGCAGAAAATATTCATAATACAGTTTATAAAATACAATAATGCATTTGATTAACTAAATTTTAAAAGGATACATATTATATCTTTTCCAAAGCAGAAAATATTCATAATACAGTTTATAAGATACAATAAAACAAACTTACTTCAAATCGCATTGTTTTAAAAAATTTGCTATGGTACTTGGAAACACTATCTGGAATATCTTCATATACAACCGAATTATGCATATAAAACTTTTGATTTTTTGTAGAGCTGCAGTCGATTTCTGCAGTCACCCTGATCATATTTGGAAAACTCTAGGGTTCTTCGATGTTATTTAAATTTAGGCCCGTACTTTTTTCTAGACCCTCAGCCTTAAACCTTAATATATACATGTATAATTAGATAATTATGAGTCGTTTTTATTTATTTATAGTAAACATCAAAGGATATTTTGTTTCAGATTGATTTTACCGCAAACATATGATTTAGTTGTATCCTATCGACTATACGGCTGGTCCCATTTTTTTTTTGGTGTCAGTTTCGTGTGTAATTCGTTTCACTCTTTTTCCCTCAAGCTACTGTTACATATTTGTAAGTGGACTTTGAGAAAGTGAAATTAATTAGAACATTCGTGCGAAAAAATTATAATGATTACGAGTGAACGCACCTCTTAAGTTTTTAGGTTAGTTGTCTGTTGTCAACCATTTTACTATGGGACACACGAGCAAAACTAATTTTGGAGTTGATTGCGCCGTCAGTGTAGGCAAAACTTTCTGAGAGACATTAAAAAGGATTTCTTATTACCCGTAATTTCTGAACTTTCCGACATACGATTCGGAGATACGACTTACGAGTAAATGGGGAAATATAGTTTGCGGGATACAGATTATGCGACTCCAAATTGATCGGAAACGATGAAAATCTGGTTACCGAGTGTTAATGTTAATAGAGCAGGGTTATCCTGTTACATATAATCGCTTATAAAAGAATTAACTATATCCAGAGCACAATTCCCAGTGTAATGGGCAAATTTGAAGCCTCATATTTGTTACAAAGGGCTCAAATACCAGTCTATCTATGAATTCCATTTGTTGATATTATCCCAAACATCTATGTACAAAACGCTCGATTCCGAAGGATCTTGTGTCACAACTATATAAAATTATGTTGACTCAAGAACTATGTTGAGTAATGCATTCTGAGATTGGGCTCCGCATGTGTTTGAAGCAGCATTCAAAATTTTGTCATAAAATTATTTTCATAGTTGAATTGAGCCTAACTACAAAGAAGATTCATTCGCAGATAATGTTGTTTCCGCAAATCCTAAGGCCAGGATTGCTGTGCCTTACAGAATCGGAAAGAGGCCGAATTCTCTTTATTTTGCCGCAAGTCGGCTAAATTCAATTAGTTACAATTATATATCGATGACGATATTGGTTAATTCCAGACAACTTATACATCGATTACTAAGTTTAACAATACTAGATTATTTAATACTAAAGTCTAGTTAGTAACAATATTCAGTTTACAATGTTATTTTATACAATTCAAAACAATATCTTTTTCAACTAGTTATTTTAACTATAACTCAATTTTTATAAGAATATTTTATAAATTGGCTGCTTTAGGCGCCAACAAATGTGTTATGAATCTTTTGATATTTACTTGTTTTTGGGAAGTATAAGGAGCTACGTAATCATTGATTTATGCCTACCCTAACCTAGAGCCTATAACTTCGGCCAGAAACTCTCAGAAATACCTGAACGTCTATGAACTACAAAAATAGTTCTAAAACCATTTGTCAAAAACAAATGATTGTGACACATACTTTTCATAAATTCGTTTATTAAGCAAATATTTAATACATATATTCTAAAATTGCGTCAAATACGCTATTAAAAAAATTTACTGCGAAAATTATAAATGCTCTATAAAAACGTTTACTCGCTAGTGTTTTTGGTTTCAAGTATCTATTGTTTATATAAATTAAACTGTGCTACATACTTATATCATTTAACAAACACTCTCCATTTCCTCTGTTATGTCAAAGTCACGTTTTGTTGGAACTTTGTAAAACTATATTTATTATCAGCACAAAATAAATGATTCGCATAACTTTGTATGTGTAAATTTTTCACAGTTTGTAAAGCTCATTAATTGCCTTATACAAATAAAAGACAATATTAAATACGATGCTTCAACATTTTTATATAAACGTATACTTATGTACATTTGTTGTATATATTTTGCTGGTTCTATGGTTAATCTTGAATTCGAAATCAAGTTAGCTACAAAGCTGATAACAAAACTGCTTACAATGTTTGCCATAGTATCTAATAGTATCTATGTATTTGTACTATGTGTGTTTGAGTATCTGTGATTGTTTATTTGTAGATTTGTTTGACAGTCCACAAAGTAGCTGAATAGCGTACAGCTGTGCGCGATTTGTTGAGGTTGATAATTAGTTGTAGTATTCGTTGTTGTTTATATCTCTATCTACACGCCTATTGTACGCTTAAACGGTTTTCGCTGAACTTTAAGTGGTTTAAGTTGAACCGGTTTGTTTTGAAATATACAGAACCATTGCGCTGTATACGTTAAAGCGTGTATATGTTGACTGAACAAAATAAATGAAAGAAATGGAATTTAAGTAAGCTTTTGTATTTAATACCATACCAGAGGAAACACTTATGTACTTCAAGCTAATTAGCTATTAAGAGTGCCATAGTTTTATATCTAATCTGCTGAAATAGGATGGAAACTTTGCCACACGTTTAAAAGTTTCTATTTGAAAAATGACAACTGAAAGATACTTTTTTTTTTTACTCATTTTAACTCAACTTTACTTATATACAATGTATGTATATCACTCACTTTATTTTGCAAGTAGAATGCTGATTTGACAATAAAAACCATTCTTGGTTATTGCTGTCAGTTTTGGCTGTCGTCCAAGTATAATGTTTTCAGTTGAGTGACGGCAAAAAATTTATGATTTCTATATTACGCCATATATGTATATATATATATATAAACAAATTAATGAGTCATAATTGAGTAATTTTAAACTTTAGTATATAAGCGCTTTCTCTTTATTGTTAATTAATGTAATTATATGTGTATTTGTTAAAGCGCATTTTAAACAACTGTTGCCAAGTACAAGTCTAGTTTCTTTTTGAAACACCTGCTGAGTATTTCTAAAGTTAATGGTGTTCTTATCTTCTTCTTTTGGTAGATATTGTAGCCCAATGTCCGTCAGCTGTTCATCGTGTAGTGAATTCACGAAATTCATTTGCAAATACATACATGTGGTTTGAACCGCACCAAAAGGTCTTACACCAAAGATATCAAATGTTCTATAAAATGTACAAATTTTGGAATAAATATTAAAAAAAAATTAGTACCATTAAATATGTAGTACGTAGTACGTTACTTTGGGTACGAATACAGTAGGAGCATCCTGGGGGACATACTTTAACAAGCTTTAAAACAGGCATGAAGAGACTTCTATGTGGGTGGTATCCCCAAAAAGTAAATAGAATTTTGAGTCTATATAGCAATTTTTTGGTAAGTCTAGCTTCTTCACAGAAAGTTTTAGTTTTTCTGGCAAAGGGGCTTAAATTTGGTTATTTTTGCCCATAACTTTCGAAGCTCTCAATCGATTTTAATAAAATTTATATTCACGGTTAGGCAAGCAAAAAAAAAGAAGAAGGTATGTGGCGACATTTAACTTGCTACATGATAAGCCTTTCAAGTAAACCATAAAAAACTGCTGCGGGAATGTCTGGTGTTGAAATCCCCTCAGACTAAAAAGAATATTTATATTTTAGCCCACATAAGTCTACACACCGATTTTGGTGACTAAAGCTTCACAATCAGTTTTTTGAATAGCTTGATTCTGTGGGTGTAAACCGCAAAATTTTCTTAGAGAGTGCGGGTCAAGATAATGACGATAATGTGCATCTTTTAGTAGAATTTGGGTTGAGATCCTTTTGTTCATACAGACTCGAATGTTCCTGTTATATCTTTGTACCTTTGGTAAAGGGTATACAGATATTCTTAAAAGGTCTAGGATTCGGCAAAGAAAATAGCTTCGCCGACAATTCATTAACAGTCGGATAATTTCAAATTTATAAGACAATAAATTTTTTTCTCAGGAATGCAGTGTATAAGACGAAGAAATCGCGATGATTGGCAATCAAATCACGTAGTACTGCTAGCAAGGTATTTATTTCAAGTTCATTATTGGTTTACTTGTCTCCATTTGCTTTAAACTATAGCGCGAGGTTTTTTAAGGTTAATTATTAGTAAAGCCTCTTCCAGCGTCGAAATTTCAGTCCGTAGTCAAACACTTTAGCGAAAACTAAATACCCGATTTCAATTCTTTAATAATGTAGATGTAGATCATTTACATTCGCGCCCCTTCTGTAAATTTTGTAAGCCAATCAAAATGCATTCGTATTTGCATTTTGAGCACCTGTTGCAATTATACCTGTAAGTTTATTTTTTATATAATGTAATAAAATTTATACACAGAGATGTCTACAGTAAAATTTGCAGCTGCAACTTAATTTTATTAATACTAGTCCAAAGAAGTAGTGAAAACAAGGGTAATAATAAAACCTTTAGCTTGAATTCTACCATATAAGCAACATATGTATATCCTAGCGATGTGCACTTATCGATAAATTGTTTACAACTGTCTTTTATTTTGCTTGTAATCGATACATGGAAATGACATCATGTTATCATCTTTCGTAATTTTGTTTGCCAGCTAGTCAAGTTGTATTATTGTTTTGTTTGTTTTTACAATTTCAGAAAAGATTTTGTAGTATTTTTATCAATAATATTTCCCAATAACAACTACAACAGCTCCCCACCCACACATACTATGTATTAGTATTATAAAAGTTTCGTGCTATAAAGCATTCGTACTTACTTTGTATTTGTTTGTGGAATAGTAGAATTTCATAATTTTCATGATTAGAGTAATAGAAAGCAGAACGGAATATGAACACAGTAATGATGGTAAATGGAATTTGTGTCAACTGAGTTGGTGTGTGTGTGTGTAATTTATTTATTATGTATAAGATTTATACCGTCAACTGTTATACAATAAAAGCTATTCTCAGGAGTGTTACAAAAAAATGTAGCTTCAGTAGATCGTTTAGTTCACAAATCACTTTAAAATTTAAACACACGAAAAGTTACATTTTTTATTTTCTCACTTAATTATTTGACCAATTAAGAAATTTTTTATGACAAATTATAATCAAACAAAGTAAATGTGGCGGCAACGAAAAATCAACAGAGCAATGACAACAAAATGCTAATAAATTGAAATAAAATTAACAACGGGCAAAAATTTAATGGCTATAAAAAGTATTAATAATACTCAATTTAAAAGTTCTTTGCACCATTTCGAAACGTACACACCCTTGCAATTCTGCTTATAAATGTTTGTTTAAATAAACAAATTATAGATTTGTGTTGCCTAGATAGTTTTTGTTATTTTTTTTTTTTTTGTATAAGATTTGCGAATGAATTTGTTTGATGCTGTGCTAAGTTTAGATGTTTATTTAAATTAGTTTAAGGCTTAATTTGTATAACAAAAAATAGATGGTATTAATTTAACAAACTTTTAAAACGTTATTCAGATTTACTTTGGAATTTATGATGACATACAAGAAAATATTGTTTGACCAAGTTAAGAGAAAACCGGCTAATGCTTGGTTTGAGCTTAAAGATTTGAATAAATTAGTTCTACATTTAAATGGTTTGTACGTTTTTGTAAAAATGTATTTAAGAAAAAAGAAATTTCGATGTTTCAAGCTGTATTTGGCAAGTGCTTTTGATGAACTTCGGCAAACGAATGCTTAAATTAAAGCTACAGTGAGCTTTTCTGGAGTTTCTAGTTTTTCTCGTAAAAATAAAACTCTTTGTACTAAAATAGTCTTGTTTGATTTTTGGTGAGTAGGTCTGCGTATTTTTTGTTATGTATTTTGTTTGACTTTCAAATACGATAAAAAGCTCTAGGTTTACTAACTCGAAAATTGCTTATAAATTTTTGTAATTGTTTTAAAAGTATGAAAATAAGAATTATTGAGAACCAAATGGTTGATAATTATCGTGCATAATATATTATAACAATCTAAAAACAATTAATATTAATAATTAAGATCATTTTAATATTAATAATAATTAGAAGAATCCGAGATCCAAAAAATTCCAACTCCCAAGGGTTCTGAAACCACCTCAAAAAGCACCATAAAACGTGTTATTTTGGAGGCTATCTGAGAAACCTGACGTTCTGGGGTTCTTTGACATCGGCTTCTGTTTTTGAATATATAAAAATCATCGTCGGACAAGGTTGAGGGATTTGTTATTTAGCTTATGTTGTAACACAACCACACAAAGTAAATCGATTTTCAAGTCAGAACATGTTTGCTATACGTTTATGGGGTCGCCGAATCCGAGGTCGAATAAACGCCATCACAGAAGGGTTCTGACATAACAAAGAGGTCAAAATGAAGTATTTTGGAGCTTATCTAAAAGTTCATACCATTTCCATTTTTTGTGAGCCTGTGTAATTGAGCGCATATGTATGTAAGTTATAATATGTAAAAGCCTAATGTGAAATCGTCCGTAAATAGAATAAAAGTATTTAAGGTCTAAGAATAGCAAAAGTATCTATTCAAATCACATGCTAATGATATTTACTAAGCAAAATGTTTCACTTAGTTATGCAATGCCCTTTGGTGAGTGTATAAAAACGTGTGCACATTGATTACGATAATTGAGGTTTAGTTTTGCTGCCGCTAAAGCAGCCACCGTCGCAGTTAACGTCGCTGCAGTGCTTGCAAACAGTAGGCACAGAATTTATTTGCACACTTTTAACTTTTAAGCTTAATTCACTGTAAATTATAGCACAGACGTCATAAAAAATTTATTGTTGTAAGCAACTGAAAACTCATTGGTGTTTGACTGAAAAAAGAATAAGGCAGCCGTAAATAAAATAAGGTAAAATTAAAAATAGTAGGTGGTTTTCAATTTTAAGTTTTTATACCCTGTACCTATAGGTACATAGAGTATACTAGATTTGTGCAATGTATGTAACGGACAGAAGGAGGCGTGGCAGACCCTTTATACCAAAATGCTTATCATAGCCTCGGGTAACGATTGACCCATGTCCGTCTGTCGGTCTGTATGAACACCTAGATCTCGAAGACCATCAGAGCTAGAGACACCGAACTTTACCAACTGATGCGCATATTTCCTCAGAAGATGAAGTTTGTTGAATCATGTCAATATCTTTCCCCGTTCCCCCGCAGCAGATTTTCGCGTTTTTAAGCCACACCGTTTAATATTTTTATCTCAAACTTAATATAGCGATTAAATGCATCTGTGTGTCAAAAATGAACAAAATCAGACAAATACAACAAAAGTTAAGAGTCAAAGAAGTACTAATTTCACCTCCCCTTGCCAATAAACTGCGTTAATATTGGACTCTACCAATTTCGGTAAGATTATTCATGTGGCCCGTAATTAACAAACGCACATCCAAATTTTATCGATTTTTGAAATTTACGGAATTTATTGGTATAAATATCAAATTTCACAAAAAAAAAATGAAGTCCAATTGGAAAGTTCATAGAAGGAAAATGCAGGAATAAAATTTTTCCAGAAAAAAGGTATAGGGTATTCTGCTGTCGGGCACCGCCTCGACTGTATCACATTTTTTTACTTAATATTTTTGTTTTAAAAATATTAGATGTATTATAATTATTGTTTGCAATATATAAAGAAAATGTCTAACAATGGTAATTTAGACTTTTTATAACGAATGCAGAGCATTAAACTTGAAAAGTTGAGATATGCGTATATATTAGAAGTCTACTGTATGTTGTATATACATGCATATATTTATTTGAAGAGCGAGCAGGGGGCACACAGTCGTTGACATTGTTATCTTAAATTGCTCACACTACTTGCTCTCATTGTTGTTGTTGTTGTTGTCGTGTTGCTGCTGCTAATATTTGATTTTGTCATCATCTTGGCGTTGCTTTTTGCACGTTCGTACAAACGACAAAAGCAAGGGAAATGAGAATAAAACGAGCACAGTATAACATAAAAATAAAAACAAATCCACATCAAGAACATCTGTCCGTTGTCAACACAAAGTCGATGCCGTCGTCGACGCCAACGTCGCTGCTCAGTTCATTTCCATTCGTTTCGCTGTATTACAACATTTTGCGCCGCTTCACATTAACGGCGACATAAATTTTCAATTCAGCTCCACTCGTGCCGTTGGCCCCCAACAAAAGCACTCGTAACAATAATAACAACAAAAACAAGAGCATTAACAGCCTCGGCAGCTGGTCGTCAACCCTCGGCTTTTGCTGCCGACATCGTCGTCGTTGCGTCGCTGCTTGCATTTGTTGCTTTAAATTTGATCAAACAAATTAAAAAAAAAATTAAACTAGAAAATATGTTGGTTGTGTCTATTTATAAGGCATTTGTTTTTGTTAGACACACGCTTTACTTTGGCAATCTAATAAAGTACATTATAGTATGTACATATGTATGTACAAAATACGTCAGCACTGTACCCCTAAAGGTGGCTGTAAATTTTACAAAGAGTTTGTAGTCTCTAAGATCCTTTTGTTTATATTTTGATATATACTTTACGGGGTCTGTCACACCCACTTTCGTATCCCATAGTCACGCATCGCTGCGAGTGATTCAAATTTTTGTATATATACATAGACTACATAAAATTGCTTAGCATTAAATTTAGTTTTTATGAAATTTTAATTTGGCCTTGGCGTGCTTTAAAAATAAAAACTAAAGTAATAAAATCAAGACCGTTTGTATTTTCAACTGTTTTTTTAGATCTTATATTTACCCATAAAGTCAAGGGTGTTACAGGTGTTTGTCGAATTTACCTAACTAATTAGACCTAAGAAGGCTTATTAATATACCACTCCATGTCCTAGCTGGCGACAGGAGAGCCTGTCGGGCGATTTTATTATTTGGTCGTCTTACTGTGTAACCGATCCAGTTCCATTGGCGGTTTTTTATCTCATACGATACTTGTGATTGCTCGGTGCGTGCCCATAACTTATTCTTCGAAATTCGTTGGGGCCACCAAATTCGCAGAATTCTTCTTAGACACCGGTTTTTAAACACATGAATCCGAGATTTTATGCTGGACGTTTCTTTCCAGGATTGGCACCCGTAAATGAGGACAGACTTTACGTTTGAGTTGAATATGCGAAGTTACGTTTTGGTGGTAAGTTGACTAAACTGCAAATGGGACCCGATTATGCGAACGCAGATCTCACTTTGCAAATGCGTGATTTGACGTCCTCGTCCGCACCGCTTCCAGTAGTTACGCTTTCCATCCTCTCATTCTGTAATGTAATGTCGGGATCCATAGTGATTTTCGTTTTTTGATGTATTCATTTCTAGCCCAACTTTACGCGAGCAGTTGTTAATTCTTTCGAGATTGTCCTGAGGATCGGAGCACTTATGACATAATAAACATAGATCAAGTAAACTGCATAACTCCAGTTTTAATTGAAAATCGATCAGAAAGTAGACCAGAATTGCTGATCCTACAGGTGAAATTAGTGTACGTGGCTTTGATAAAGTTGATAATCTTTTCTGGCATGCCTCGCTTGAGTAAAGTATTTCGATATGTTTGTGAAAAAACCTACCAGTTGCAGATTTTTTGAAAAACACCAAAAACCACTTTTTGAACCTTAAACATTCGATGTGCTTCCAAGCTATTCTTGTCATTTATGTATCACTCATAAGTTATGTGTATATAACCACATATACAATTTTTATCAATATAATCTTATACTTTTTTTTAATATCAAAAAGTTTATTTTCTTTTGGCGAAATGCAAGAAAGATATTGCTGGGATATTATTATTTAATAAATATTCAAACAAAGGAAAAATGTTTTTAAAGCTTTAACTATAAAAATACCTAGTAGGTTTTACATTTCGACGAGAAAACCCCCCTCTCATGGTTAGATTAAATCTCTTAAGTCTCAATATTTTTATAAAAATTGTATTCACATCAGTTTTCGATATCATATCATAGTTTAAAGACGGTGACAGTGATCGCCATCAACAGAAACAAAAAAAAACACAAAAATTATTGCAGTGTATTGAATTCTCGTGCTGGAGACACTTTAAATTTTAGTTTTTTTTGTCATAAATAAAAAAAAAATTCCTTAAAAATCATTTTTCCAAGTCCATTAAAGTATAAAAAAGAAAAATGGCTCGACAACGACACGGCAACATAATAACAAGCAATTTGGAAAAACATTTTGAATAGGACAAATAGTTTTTGAAAAATCGTTGTCGATTTTGAGAAAATCACTTTTAAAACCCCACGCGCTAAGCTTTTTCCAAGGCAAGTTAAACTTTCTCAGAATTAATTTTTACAATGCTAAATTCAAAGTAGTGCCAAAATTGTGTTTAACACTTTTTAGCTCTAAAATAAACCTAGATTTTTGTGTCGCCTAGAAACCAAATGAGATAAATGGCAAATAAAACTTTTTACAAAACGAAAGCATCAAAAAAAGTTCATAAAAAACTGAACGAGCAAAGTTCCAGCTAAGGAACTGTCTGCCAATTCCCTTTGCTATTGGAAAAAAAATATATTATTGGTAACACATTAATTCGAACTAAAATAAATAATGGTGTAACTCGAAAAATTTTCATAAACGAACATATGAATCACATTCGATTACCACACTTTCCGTAGCGAAAGTGTTCTGCTTTTTGGGGAAAAAATATAATATGTACATACATATATGTACTATATTATGTATATGCATATTGACCAATTTTCAAAAAAACCTATATTTTTGTCTCTCCACTAATAAACGACTAAAATTTGAACTTAGAATAGGTAAGAGGACTCCAAATATTTTGGCATTTACAGATCTAAAATAACTCAATAGTGAGTTTGTATTATGAAAAAAAAAAATAATCATAACAAGATCTTAAATTTGAAACAAGGTTGTTCTTTTTCTATAAGGTAAATTGGAATATTTATTATATATGTAGTAATGCTTTCATGTTGTTTACAGAGCATGCTATTCAGAAGTGTTGTGGTAGGTTTAAAACACTCTTCTAAAATCCCTTCGATAAGGATTTCATATGCTTGCTTTTCAGATGTCAAGTTGAAAAGCAAGTTTAACGTAACTCAACTATATCAAAAGCAATATGAGATAGTACCTCTGGAGAAATGAGTTTTTCTTTTTGCCGCTTTTTCTCTCTCCGTTTATTTAGCGCTTATTAAGCGCTTTAATTTGAAATTTGTTGTTAATGTGGTTGCTGTTGTTGTTATCTTACACGCTTTTTTGTTGCTTTTTATTTTTTTTTTTGTTGTTGCCAAGCAGCTTTGTTTTATAATTTCACATTTTGAAAAGTTCGTTGTGCTCTTACGTCGATTGTTGTTGGTGTCATCGCCGCCGTTGTTGTTGTTTTTGCTTTGTCGTTTTCGTTGCTTTTGCCTTCGTCGTTGTTCGGTTTTTGTCTCTTACAGTTTTCGCTGCAATAACAAAATAAAAATGCGTCACAATTTCGTTTTTGTTGCTATTTTATTTTGATTTGCACTTTTTTGGCAGCTTCGGCGCATTCACCAAATATCAGACATAGCCTTGACCTCTACAATCTGCTAACGACTTTTTTTCCTTTTTTTTTTTTGTTCTTTGTAGAACTTTTTTGTTTTTGTTTATTTTGTAGTCAAAGTTAATTGAAATAATTTTGCGTCATGTGTGTTATACACACGAAATCCAAATGGAATAGCCGAGAGGGTGCTTAACAAAAAAAAAAAAAAAAATGTAAGGTTGGTTGAACTGTTAAAAAATAATGAAATTCAAATCAACAAAAAACAGCAGAATTTGTTGGGCAAGAGTGATAGAAATAAGTTTGCACATAAAACGTTTATGAGTAATATCCCGATTGGTGAATAGAAAGAGTGGTCTTTGATGAGTTGGATTTAAAAACTCGAAAGACAACGTACACATTTTTTCTTCTTCTTGTTTTCATTTTTTTGTTACCGTTTTCGCAGCAGTCTATTTAGTGCAAAAGGTAGGTTTTATAGATTTAGCGTTTTCAAAATACTTGAAGTAAACATGGGACTTAGCACGCGATAAAATGAAAAAAACTACGAAATGTGAAAGAATTTTTTAAAGCAATAAATTCAGAACTTAAGTGGAATATTGTGACTTTCTATTACAAATATTTACGTAAGTTCTTTTTATACCCTGTACCTTAGTGTAAGTGGTATGTTGTGTTAGTATGTAACAGATCTTGGAGACTATAAGAGCTAGAATAACCAAACTTGACATTTAAACTCCCTATATGTCGAGCCATATCCATTTTTTTCTCCTGCCACGCCCCCGCTAAATTTTCTGAAATTTTAAAGATACAGCTGTACTTGGTATCATAAGGGTAGCAGGGTTGGAAAATAGCTGCCCTCAAAACTTGAGTGTCGCGATGTCTGCAGACCAAGGTTCGACTCGCAGTCGAGCATACTTTTTTTTTATTTACAGTAGCTACAGTAAGAAATAAAAAACAAAATTCTAAATTTCTTATCTTTAAAGAAAATACAAATAAAATTAAATCACTTCATAGGAAAGTATGGTATTATGTGCACAAATCCAAATTTCAAGTTAAGTAAGTTTGTAATTTCTTTTTTAATTAAATACGTTGATACGCTTTGGCATGGGAGAGAACAAAATTCTGCAGGGTAGAGGCGTCTATTTCTGTCCTTTCTTCGAGCAAAGTCCTTTTAAGGTCATCCAAATTCCTGTATTGCCGATCCTTTCTGTTAAACTTGTTTGAAAGCATTCCCAATAGGTCTTCGATTAGGCTAACGACAGGTCTCATTGCTGGCCATTCCAATAATGGTATTTTTCTAGAAGTTAGGAAGATTGTTTTTTTGGTTTGCCGTACGAATTGGGGCATTATCTTGCTGAGAAAGTCAATTATCAGAATAATGATCTCTAGCAAATTATTAAGGACACTATATAAAAGGTCCTCGTAAAAGTCCGCATTTGTCCTGATAGGAATAAAGCACTGTTGATGTTTTTCCGCATACCCTAAACCGGCCAAATCACTTCTGGCAGTGGTTGGGGTCATCCAAATTAGAACTTTTTTTATCCAAAAAAATTAAATTTTAGAATTCAAACTCGTATGGGCGGGCAGTCCCCATGCCTTTATATTCTTTGGTTGGCTGTAATGAATTCATTTGTCATCAGACGTTACGATACGATGAAGCAACTCCTTTTCTGCCGCTGAAGCAGTTTTTCACAGGCGAAAAAACGACACTCAATGTCCATCGGTTTGAAGTCATAAGGAACCACATTCCTTGCTTTTGAATCATTCCTAAATGGGTATCTCCTAATGCTGAAAAAAGCTCTTCTTGCGTTTGGCACGGATCCTTATCGAGCAATGCCTCCAGTTCAGTCTCTTCGAAGGATTTTGGCCTTCCTATACACGGACAGTCGTCTAGTAGTCCTTAATTTAAACGGATGTCGGAGATTTTGAGATCTCGTGATCAAAACTTTACCAAAGGATGGGCTTTATCTGCAGGCAGAACGAATATCTTGCCGATTCCGAAGGAAAATATAACCTTATTTAAAAGTAATTCAAATTTATTTTAACTAAATTTTTTAAGTAGCCTTGAACTTCTATGATCCAACGTATAGATGCTGTTGCCAGTGTGCTCAGAAGTTGAAAACTTGCGATTTTAATCAAATTTTGCAATCACAGATGCGTTTTCAAAAACCCGTGACACGTCTTGATATTATTGGTTAAAAAATGCGTGAGAAAACTGCGAAATTCTATTGGGGGAAAAGGCAGCCAAAATCAAAAAACTGAAGAACTATTCATACTAATTTAATTTTAAAAGTAAAAGCGAAACATTTGCCTAGATTCTAGCATTTCAATGAGTCGTTATCAAGTGAATTGAGATGTGTTCTCATTAACAAGTTTATGAGTCATAAAAACTCGAAGATCAAGATAAATAAATCAAGTTAAGTTGTAAGACAACTTCAGTCCTTTTGCAAGCTTCGCCACAAGTTTAGTATTACAAGATAGAAATAAAAATTGAAAAAAATCCCCAAAGAAGTACATAAATCAAATTGAGGAGCAATGCTAAACAATACGACAATCAAGATTTGTTAGAGAGCTGCTACCAGAAGCGATAAATAAAAACAATAGCCTTAAGAGAAAAGCTAAAAAAAAATGTTTTCAGTTAGTTTCCCAATTGTATACAACAAAGTTTATTGCCACTTACGTTTCTTTTTACATATAGTACTGACTTACATAAAGCGTCTATTAACACTTACTTATGGCTAGATCTACCAATTCCAATCTGTACACTATGTGCGCTTGAATGATTTTGTATTTAGGCTTGCCATAAATATTCAAATCGCCTGTATCTTTCAAGATACAAATACAAACAAAAAGCTACATGAGTAAATAAAACAATTAACGATGTCTATGGGACCGCCTACATGAGACGCAAATAAGTTGTGACACAAACAACAAATACTGAAAATGAAAAAAATTTCGTTGAAAATCGGCAAAACGCCTAAACCTAAAAGCAAGAAATAAAAACAAATAATTTCAAGATTTGCGTAAATTTTAAGCGCTGACAAATTGAAATTTTTTCATACAATAGTTTTTGTTTTTATTTGAACTTTTATTTTCGGGTTTATTATTTATTTGTTTATATTAAAATTATTACTGCAATTTGCGAAGGCGAGTTTATCTAATGGTTTTACCGGTAAATGCTAAAAATATTTTATATTTAGGCAACCAACGTTCCAAATTTATTTAATTTTGTTTTGTTTTATATTTTTATCAGCTCACACGTGAGCAGCATAAGCTTTTTAACCAATATCTAATGACAAGATTGATGTTGGCACAATTTTAATATTTTATCAAGTATTAGTCAACACTGACATCTTAAGTATTTTTGCTTTTGTTGCTGTCATGTGTTGGCAAGCGCTTTTTAAACTTGACATATGAAGTAAAATTTGCGACCGCTAAACTTTATTTTTAAGAGCTTATCTTTGAAATTCCCAACCAAAACACGAACACGTATGCGTTTTACACTAAAGTTGCAAAGAAGAACTTGAGCTTATCTAAAAAATTTGTAAATAAACTCTTGCCTGTTAAGACAGTTTTTCATTAGTCATGGTTTAATTTTGTTGAAATATATATGTTGTCGTATATTTAGGGTTTAAGCGTTGAATTAGGAAAATATTTCTGGTTTTTATAAAATGATCCAAAAGTTACTTCACATTTGCACGTCGTAAAATGGAACCGGTTACTGTGAACCACTCGTGAATGTATCTCACACATTCTTTTGCAGTGGAAACTATCTTCTCACGATTAAGATTTTTTTCAAAGTACACCTTTTTTTCATGCAAGATTTTTTTTAGTGCATTTTGATCTGCTTATAATGAATTTTATATAGCTAATATTGCTGTATAATGAACAAAATTCAAATGTTCACTTTTTCGTTACAAATTTGAATTCTTATAACGAGAAAAAGTTTGAACCTATTTCAAGGGATTCTCAAAGTGGCGTTGGATACATTTTTTTTTTTTTTTTTCTGTGAAGTTGTCATTGTTTAGTCAATGTTTCTTTGATAGGAGTAGAGTAAAAAGGAGTAGTAAAAAAGATACCGTGCTCCGGAAAATGAAAATGTATAAAATATTCAGATTCGTTTTGATTTCTGCTCCCAATATAATCAAAACGATTTTAGAGTATTTAATCAAAATGCATTGGCAAAATTGGTTTAAAAGCCTACTTATTTTAAATTGAAATATTTTTTAAATAATAATTAATTTTCAATAACAGTTGCACAGCTGTTTAGAAGAAGAGAAATATTAGAATTTATCGAAAAGAGTAAGGGACTGGAGTTATCGACAATAAAAGTTTATATTTTAGACAAATTATATTGGTTTCAATTAACTTATATGGAATTGTCTATTATGACGCCATAAAAAGTTTCTTTTAATGTTGCTAACGAGCCATTCTTCGCTCTACGAGTCACATCGTCCGCACTTGCGACTTACTGATGAACTTGCAGGCCCCAGGATAACTCAATCGCTTTAGAAATCTTCAAAATGGAATTAAAACCTTTGTTGAAAGTGCAAGAGGATGTTTAAACTGCAATTTTGACCGATTGCAAACTTCCAGGAAGACATTTTGGGCTGATTTTTTCATACTAGCTGAGTAGCTCTTAATTAACTCAAATTAATTGGAAAATATAATAATTTCATGTATTTTGTCTTTCAAATCCAGAAAACACAGTAGAAAGTGACCGAGTTGCCGGAGCTAATATCTGGATTATCAGGAACAACGCGAGATAACGAACAGTTCGAGATAGCGCGCTATAAAAGAATACATCTCCAAAACTATGCCTATCCATCGATAATAATCGATTATTTTGACTAAACAAGTGTATCGGGGGTGACACAGAAATTATAATAATTTCGCTCCAGTGGCAGATCCACAGGGGCTTTTTCGAGTTCGAAACGCCCCCTAAGACCAAATCCTGGATACGCACCTGTTTCGCTCAAATTTGACTAGACTTGCAATTATGAGATTTGAATTTTACCGATAAAACAAATATTAATCAAAAAAATTTTACTTTTTTAAAAACGGTATTCAATTTTTGACTTATCTGAATCTCTATAATTTAATGTATTAAATGTTTTAATTCATGATTTTGTTTTTTACAAAAATCTTTAGAAAATATGTCGTACAACTGAACTGAAATTGCCATCTAGTTTTCAGATCAATTAATTAAACTTCTGAGTTTTTAATTTGGCATATAAAGTTATGATTTTGGCGTCAAATTAAAATTAAAAAATTATAATTAGGTTGACTTAGCTTATCTCTTTCTCTTAATGTGTGTGTTAGTGATAGATGTGAATGTCAATACTTAACATCATACGGAAAAAACTTTTAAAGAATGCGACCCTAAAAATATAAAGGTGACGTCTAGAGTTCCTCAAGGTAACCATTAAGGCCCTCTGCTTTTTATCTTATTTATAAATGATCTACCAGAAGTAAAGTCGCATTTCCTCGCATTCTTATGTATGCGGACGATGTGAAACTCTGTATTTCCTACTTCGATAATGATAAGCATTTACATCTTTATCGTAATCTTGATAGAATGTTACCTTTGTATAATGTCAACCAACTCTTTCTTAACAAGACGAAATGTAAAATTATGACATTTTCATAAAAACATGCATCATTGGCCTACATACTTTATCGACTCCTCCTTTTAAGCTTAAATTTGATAATCATATTTGCAACATTTTAAATAAAGCTAGAGAGGTTCCCAATGGATTTATTAAGTATTGGTCTAAAGAGTTTACCGACCCTTCTTTTTATGTTTCTCTTGTTCGTCCTGTTTTAAAATACTACTAAAGGATAGGGTCGGTACAATAGCAAATAGAAAGCACATCGCATGATTCCACCGAACTTTGTTCATAAAGTAACTTTTGTCGGGCGTTCTAGAGTAATTCGTAATTTTCGCCTCATAGCCTTACAATTTTGTAGATCGTTTCTTATGTTCATGGTTTGGTATAAAACTGATTTTAAAGCGATATTCTATCTTACAGCGATAAGTGTCTGAGTACCATCTTGTAACAAAAACTGAAAATAAATTTAAAGTGCTATTTTTATCTAAAAAAGGTTTACATTGAAAAGTTGTCAGACGCAATCGTGTACTATGTATAAGGCGAAAAATTTTTGGGACCGTAAGATCCGTAATCGTCCATGGCAATTCGTTCAGCTTTACATAGGATTTACCCACATGTGTCCAATAAGTAGCATGCCTTAATAACAAAGAAATTTGTATGAAAATACGGGCGAAAGTTATTTACAGAACATATTGGATTATGTTAATTTCAACTGTAGCTCAAGACCTTGACTAAAACAAGCATAAAATTAACGAAATTTAAAAGTTCATGGACTATGTAAATATGACGCACCGCGGCCTTTCATATTTAATACAATATTTTATGTGATTTAAAATCGAGTCTACTGAATTTTAATTAACTACTATTATTATAGTTTAATAAAAGAGATCCAGCCGATTGGAATGAATTGCGTTATCTGCATTGCTCACCTTTATAAAGATAGCACGAATGGTGTCACATTTAACTTTCTATATTTAAAAAAGTTAAAAACTCGTTTACATAAGGCTTTTATGGGTCAAGGCTTAAATTGAGGAGGAATACCTTTTAATAGTAAAACGTCCAATTAAACATTTGTAATCAATTTGATGCACTGATTTTTTAAAAAAATTATTCTGTATATTAATAATCTAATAGTTAATTCTCTTTATTTTTCAGCCATCATGGAACCCAACAGACATCACGAATATCAAACGCATCATCAACCGCCACATCAACTGCAACAGCATCCACACCAAACACAACCACCGCAGCACCACCAGCAGCAGCAATTGCAACAGCGGCACCACCTGCATCAAACCCAACAGCAACAGCATCATGCACTTCAACTTCAACCTGGGGGAGGCAATCACCACAACAACCATAGCAGTAGCAGCATTACCAGCTCTAACAACAACTATAATACGCATCACGCGGTAGAGCAACAACATCAACAGGAACGCTCCCGGGCCATGTACCTAATGAATACACGTGGGCCAGCAGCATCTGCTATGCCACCGGCAGGTGCTGCATTAATTGGTGGCAGCGTTGCTACTGACCCGCATTTACAATATTACACCTCAAACCGAGATTTGGCCAGCAGTAAGGGCAAACAAAGTAACGCAACAAATCCGCCAGTTCCAATGGATCCTCAACCAGTTTGGCAGTATAAAAATCAAGCAGTAGTTTCAACAGCTGCGCCACGGCATCACAACAATCCCATGTACATACATACGACAAATCACAGTGCGGCTTATTGGCCACCAGAAGAGCAGCTGCAACAACGCTATAGCTATGGAAAACCGCCTGTTTCCAGCAGTGCAGTAGTCAGCGCAGCAGCGCCTAGCCACACACAAACGCGTCCAAGTGCAATCAGTAGCAGCTGCAATAGTCAGCGTTACTATGAGGATGGCAAATACTCAGTACCTACAGTGGCCACCAGTGCGAAGGTGGTTAGCTTTGCGCCCGCCAGTAATCCGCAGCAACAGCAACAACCCCGTCATCTCGGCTATGAGCTAGAGCATGTGGTTAATCCTAGCAACTCGTTGGTGGCCCCCAGCGAGCAACAGCCCAGTCCCAATTATGGACGCAAGTGTCCGCAGCACTATGAGCCGCCAGAGCGTAGTGCAGCTGCGCCAGCCGCTGCCCCAACACTGTCGACAGCTGGACATCAGAGCCTGTATATGCCCATGCCGCAATTTAGCACGGAAAAGTTTGAAGCTACTGTGCACAATGCCATTGAAAAGTATGTAAGAGAAACACCAGCGCCAGCACCGCCGCCTAATATAGACTATAGACGTCCCATGCCGAACTATGGTCGCAGTTATTATAGTCAACAAGCGCCGCTTAAGAACAGCGGATTGAACTATGGCAAATCAGTTGTAGCAGCTACGCCAACTGCTGCTCCAACAACTTCCAGCTATGTCAAGTTAGATGCAGAAAATGCCTTGGCGCTGCCGCAACCTGCACGCTCCTCGCTCTATCACAATCCTTACAATACACCACCATCTTCAGATGGAGGCTGCTGCAAAGATACCTCAGTAAGCAGCCAGCGTGTGGTCTCACCCGCCGCACCGCACGGCTATCCCACCAAGTACGGCAAGCTTTTGCAAAAGCATGGCACACCCACCCCGCCACCAGCGCCACCTCAGACGCAGCCTTCCACAAGAGTGGCCACAAACTCTTCGTATTATTACCATGGCGCGCCCTCACCTGCCGCAGCCACAGTAGCTTCACCCACGCCTGCCACACATTATACGCATACACACACGCCCACGCCTCCAACGCCGCCCAGCTCGGCCAATTACTCTACGCTGCAAGTGTATGCGCATGGTCCGGACATTTGCTGTCAGCCCAAGCCGCCATCGGCGTCGCCGTCCAATGTGCTTAAACAGCCGCCCTTGGCATTGCCTGCCATGCAACACAAGAAGTCCGCTCAAGCGCCCAAACCCAATTATCGCGCTTTAATTAATGATATGCTAAATAAAACGCCCAGCGAAAAAGATCTCAATTTGCAAATTATTAAAAAGACGCTTCATATGGAATCGCCTACAAGAACTGTACCAACTCCAGCGTCTGCGCCTGCGCCTGCACCGGTACCTGCTCCTGTCATACAACAGCTGCCTGCGGCACACTCCCCACTAGATCTCTCCATGCGCACGGTCAAACAAACTGCCGACTCCACCGATTACAAATATCAGCGTTCCGCTAGCGAATATAAAACTCCAGTTGCTCATGGTGCTGGTCTGCCCCGCTTTGACATCACACCTAACTTTTCAGCGGCAACACGTGGTACACCGCCTCTGCAAACCAATTCCACGGCAGTGATTCGCACCGCGCCATCAAGCAGCAGCAACTTTAATCCTCACTTACCAGCTGCAGCTCCATCAGCCCCTACAGCAACAGCTGCGCCTGCCTTAGTCATCAAAACCGTGCAACAAATGCGTCCTAGCGTGGTTGAAACGAATCCTTTTGCCAAACGCCAACATTTAGTCTGTGAACAACTGCCGCCAGAAACCAGCATACTGCCGTTGACCAAAGCCGTGCCACCTACGTCGGCCACGCCCTGTACACATAGTAACAATCCAAAAAAGCGTCATTTGCAGGAGTACAATCAAGCCGCAGCTGCTTTAGCCAAGCAGACATGCCTTGAACCCGAGGCCGGTCAGCCGATTTTGCGTGCCGCTGAGATACCAGTCATAGCTGTCAATGAGCAGGCATTGGTCGCGAAGATGCAAATGTCATCTCAACCCGTTTCCAGTGGCATTATTGTAAATGCGCCGATTGGCTGCAAGCAGGAACCGCTGACGCCGCCAACGCCTACTTCTGGTATGCCCCCTAAAGTTGAGCAGCGCATACGTACCAAGGCCGAACTGAAGGGTTTTACTTTTCCAACTCCAGTGCTGGCTCCAGCAAGCAGCACCACCACAGCAACAGCTGAGAATGAAAGCAGCAGCCAAGCACCACAGTTGTCTAATCATATACAAATCAAGTTGGAAACCGAGCCAATGAAACCAACCACTAGTGTTAGTTTAAGTCCGGGCAGTAGCATGGACTTTGGTGTAAAGGAAACCAGCCTGCTGGATTGGGGCAAGGCGTGCAATAGTTTAGTAGAGCAGCTGCTCAGTAAAGTGATGCTGCCCAAGCAACGCGCCAATTCACCTGGTGTTACACCCAGTAACAGTATTAAGCTGGAGCTAAGCGAGGATGATTTGCCCGTTGCGTGTATCTTCAAATCACAGCCACATCAGCTGATTGATGTGGAATCAGCTGCCACAACAACTAGCAATTCATTTACAGTGGCTGCAGCACAAATGACCACGACTACAACCAACACCAATGTACTGCTTATGGGCGTCCAAAAAAAGCTAAGCAAAACTGATCGTGAAAAGAAACGTTTTGTGCAGGAGCAGCGCATAGCAGCCAGGTTAGCACCCACAGCAGGACAGAGCAGCAGCTCGGAGAGCGATACAACTGAGCTAAACAAACGCAAGACGGAGCGCCAAAAGAAGCCACTAATGCGCAAGGGTAAGGTCAGAAGAGACGCTACCAATGTTAAAGAGCTAGAGAAACAAGAACCAAGCAGTGATGAGGAGGAGCAGCCGGAAGAGACCTATCAGAGCTCCAGCGATGCAAAGCATATAAAAGAATGCAACCAACGAACAAAGAAAGAAACGAGGAATCATGTTAAAGAAAGTGAGAGCCAAAGCAGCAGCAGCAGCGCTGATGAAAAGCCAGCGCCAGCAAAGAATCTAAAGGATAAACCCGCCGCAAAAAGAACACCTATTAAATCCAAGGCCAGACCCAAGTTAAAAACACGCATTGCCTTGAACACAATGACTCGCTCCAAACTTAAAAAAGAGCTGGAAATGCAGCTGGCCAATAGCAAGGTGCTTCGCAACGACAAGATCATACGCAATTCCACTACCAAAATCAAGCGTAAATATGTGCGAAAAATGGTGGCTGCTCAGACAGCCGCTGATAAGAAGGAAATGATGTGTACCAGACTACGCACTAAGCGCGCAGGCGGTCCAACAGACGCAGAACAGCTTAACGGACGTAAACTTAAAGCCAAAGCCACAGCCGCCAAGCAGAGCAGTACAGCCAATCCACAGCAGCAACTCTTTCTTGAGGAATATCGCTACAAGTTGGCGCTTAAGATACCGCGTCAATTGATCTCCATAAATAAGCATAAGTTGCCCACGGTGGCAGCTTCACTGCCAGATCTAGAGCGTGGTGATCTTAGACAGGAGCTGGCCTGCTTCAATACAAAGGGCAACCCACGAGGACGTAAGCCCAAGGTGAGAATCGCTAAACAGTCGGAAGCTTCAACGCCCAAGTCTATTATTGATGTGCTGCATTTGCGTGTGACCAGCAACGGCAAGAGCACAGTGACTGCCCATCATACGCCGAACAACTACAGTGAAACATCACAAACATCTGCTTCCAATTCGTTTTACGATCCACCCCATGAAATGCCACTGGCTCCACCACTGGTAACTACTGTCGTGACTACAGCCTCAACCGATGCAGTAACCGATGCAGTAACTGATGCCGCCCAGCGGCATTTTAGCATATTCGATACCAAGGTATTAGACGGCAAGACACGCACCGAATCCAAGTTGCAAAAGCGACGTGAAATTATACGCGAGATATTCGTAGGACCTGAGCGACCAGCCTCAGCGCCGCCAGAGTGTGCACAGCAAGAGGGTGCAATAAGCTATCAGCAGTATGAAGAGTACCTGGATCAAATGAATCGCATTGCCAGTGCCAATAATAACAAGCTAGTCAGGCGGGCCTTAGCCGATGATCAACAAGAAAGTCAAGATAAGTCCTCAACGCCCAATTGCCAGCACAAGCGCAAATATTTACGACGCAAAGGCAGCTCCGGCTTCGATTATATACGCAAGAAAAAGCGTCCTAATCAACAGCAGCAGCAGCAACCAGCACATGCCAGTGCAACAAGTCCGGCCGTCAATGAATTGCCAGCATGTAGTGCCGCAGATGACAGACAGGAAGATACTGATAGCACTGTGGCGGGTAGCTCCCATATGCCACTAAAGATCAAAACTGAATTAGATGTGTGCAGGGAAATCCATAAATGGGTTCTTAACAAGGGCGTGGGACAGAGCACTATGCATAAGGCAGCTCGTCAGGGTCTTATTGATGTAGTGGTCTATTGTCTGGACAAGCTTAACATGAATCCCAATTTAAAGGATAATGCAGGATATACGCCGCTACATGAAGCCTGCACACAGGGATGGCTAGAAATCGCACGTATATTGCTGCAATTTGGGGCCAATCATTCTGAAGCTGCTCAATCGGGCATACGACCCTTGCATGGCGCCATCGAGAATGATCACGAAGAGGTGGTACGTCTACTATTGTCCTATGGCGCTGATCCGTTGCTGGCAACGTACTCAGGTAAGTTGGGTGTGGAAATATGTGAGCACAGACATCAATAAGTCATTTTATGTTTTTTATCGTAACAGGTCAAACACCGCTCATGTTAGCTTCAAGCAAGTTGATGCGTAAAATTCTGCGTGCTCATCTCGGCGATGCACAAGGTGCGGCCGCTGATGTCAAGCCTATGCGTTTTCAAGGACCCTGGGAGATATTTGGTGAGTATGTTGTAGATTTAGGTAAAAAACAATTTGTAACAACTTTTCCAATGTCCGCAACTGCAGTTAGCAACTTTTTGTAGTCTTATTGCTTGCAACCGAATTGTTATTCATTTTATTTGGCAACAAGAGTGTAATTTACTCGTTCGTAAATTTAATTTCCGACTCTATATTATGAAAAAAAAACATAACTAAGGATAGTTAACAAAATCGTTAAATAAAAAAAAATTTGTTGCAAATGCTTATGTTTGCTAGTGTTGGAAAACATTGTTAACGCTTAATTTTGCGCTGCACGGTCACACTTAGGAAAGCAACAATAATTTGGTATCAATTATCAAAATCTGGTATTACAACAACAAGTATTACAGTTTTCTTATTATTGTTAGATTCGATTTAAGCTTAAAAATTTAATTGCACAACATAATTTAACATTTTTTTGTAACATAAAATTCTAATATTTTGTTCTTCCAACAGATGCAAAGGAATATGGTTATAATATATTCGATAATGTACCGAACACAGCATGTGATATGAGCAGAGCTCTACGTAGAGGAGGACGAGAAAGTGAACAGGGAAGGTCAGGGTTAGGGGCAAGAAATGTGCGTAAACGCAGCAGCGGTAGCAACAATAACAACAATGCAACGAATAATAATAATAATAACAAGAACGGAAACATCAATAAGAAGACTGCAAATGATAGTGCGGAAGCGATGATGACGACGACGACAACAACAACAGCAACAACAATAAAACAGAATGGGGAGACAAGTGCAAAGACTGGAACAACAACAGTAACAACTACTACAACAGTAATGGTGAAATTGGAGCAAGCCGATGAGGATAGCAATAATAACAAAAACAACGATGAGCATCAACTAAACAATGCAAACGTTGAAAATGTAACGAACGTTGTGAATGTCAAGAATGAATTAAAGGACATAGATAATATCGATGATGATTATGATGATAAACAAAATAAAAGCAACGATGTAGATAACAATGTTAATTCGAATGGGAATGGTGGAGATAAAGAAGATGGCGAAGACGAAGATGATAGAATGGATAAATTGAATGGTGATACTTTTGAATTTGAAGAGGCCGATGTGCTTTTGCCACCACTGTACTTGCTCAAAGATGAAGGCAGTGATAAATGGGTTCTATTAAATGATTTGTGCAATTTACTTAAAGTCAAATCAAAGGATACGCTATTAAATAAGGTAAGTTTAAGAATTTCGATGAAATGAGGGCGAAAGCTAATGACACTCCATATCGAATTGATGATTGACTGATAATAAAATATTTAACAATCAAAATCTTTATCAGGCTTCAGCATGTAAGATACGGATATGGTTAGGGCTGACTTGCCATAGCCAAAAATCGTTAAATTAAAGACATTCATTATTTCAATGCGTCTTACTAACTTTCGCATTAGCTTCAATTTTTATTCCATAATTCTTTTTGTTTTTAATTATTTAACTAATCCGTGATTACATTATTTTACAGATCTGTCCCAACAACAATTCAATGTCCGGCACACAAAAACAATTGCTGCGGGAATATAAAATGTCGGATTTTCTGGAAAAGGCCACATGCCTGCAGCTGCTCTGTTCCGGAGAAAAATTGAATATGGGCGCTTCCAAGGTTGTGCTTATCAAATACAACGACAGCGTAAAGAACTTATTAGGCGTAAAAACAATTTTTATGAAATTTTAGAGCAAAGACGTAATGAGATTGAGAGTTTTGATGATTAGCAGAAACTATGCATGCATATTTATTGTACTAACTATATATGTATGTATATTTAGTAACTAAAACTTTTAGTACGAATGTATTTCTAAAAGTAAACTTAAACTTTAATCTATATTTTAGTTCAAAGTTGACGTCTTTGTCTGGAAGACAAGTCTTAACTTTTAATTAGAGCTAATGCAAGTGATACAAAGGTGCTATACACACTAAAAAAAAAAGAAACAAATCAAGATATGCTAATAGTAACAAAAGTGAGAGACAAGAAAAATCGTGCAAGATAAGGCCAAGAGTGTAGTTTAAAAAGAAATGCTGCCTCCAAGGTTTGCTTCAGCTGATTGATAGATAGTTAGATAGAAAACTGGCTAAATGTAGAACAAATTGCCAGCGATATATTGCAGATAGTCTAGTATATATATGTATAGGGATAAAGTGTAATGTATGGTCTTAAAACAATTAAATTAGCAATGCAGAGTGGCGAGAAAGGCGTATTTATGTATTACGTATTTTTAAATGAAATTATTACTATATATATATGTATACAATATATATGTACTAAAAAGAAATAACTCAAAAAGTGTATTTAATATTATAACATATATATGCATATTAGTATACAAAGCATAACGTAAATCAATTTTCAGATAGGTTTGTAATTTTGATGTAATATTTGTGAGTAAGTTGTCTTAAGTGAAACTTAAAATAAGTATAAAAGAAAAAAGAAAAAACAAAATGAAATTACTTTTTGCAATTTATATAGAGGAACAGTCGCTACAAAAGAAAAAAATAATATATATAAAATAAAAACGAATGTTCAATATTTGTATTTTAAATAATTTTATATAATAATAAATAAACAAAAAATGCAAACTATTTTCTTAACAACAAAATATGCTGTGTGTTATTGAAGTCAGCTAAATATTTGTTAATTAAATTAATTAGCATTATCAAGGAAAACTTGGTAGTTGATAGACAATTTAAAATAAAAACGTTTCATGTCACAGTTTAACATAACAGCGGACAGATGACGCCAGCGTGCCATTGGCCGCTAGATGACGCTTGCAAGCTTTTAAAAACTTTGAGTGCTTAGCTAAAAGCTTACAAAAAACAAACCATATGATTGCCGTCCTTGTTCTTCAAATGGATTAAAGGCCAAGAATATTTTGTCGCTGGTTTTGCTTGCCTTTTACACGTCCTTGGCCCCGCGTCGTACACATACATTCAATTTAGCGCACATTGGTGTGTGCGTGTGCGCTTTCGTCTTCTTCTACCTACGCCAACAACTTTGCTACTCTTACTGTGTTCCCGTTCGTGTTGGCCTACAGACCTAATTTTTTGCGTGTATTATTCCGTGCATAGTTTTTCCCGAAAAAAAAAACGTATAAACAAATAGCGCAAAAAAAGCAAAAACTAATACGCATAAATAGCTAAAACTGTGCTCAATGTTCACGTGCGTATATAGAAAGTGAAAATATTTGCGGCAAAGCGTGCTGTGTGTTGCTATTGCGAATCTTAAAGCAGAACGCACATCAATAAAATAAGGAAAATTTAATGTGCCAGAAAAGTAAAATGTGTATTTATGTGTGTATGAGTGAGCAGCAGCAGCATTAGTAACGGACTGCGCGTCCCAGTCGTCTCTCCATCAACGTTTTGTAGCCCCCCCCTTGTTCCTGTTTGGGTTTTCAATGTGCAATTTTTTGTGAAATTATCAGATACTATAACAAATGTTTTTGTCATTGGCGCTGCTGCTCTTGTTGTGTCATATCAGCGTTCGCTTAGAATTGGAGCAGCCGCATAACTAAAAAAAAAAATAAAAAAATATATATAGGAACAAACAACAAAAGCAAATAGCAAATACATAACAATAGCAACAACAACAACAATCAAAAGTGTGTGTGTACTCGTCGCCGTTGCGTGACAATGTAAATGTGTACGTGTGTGTGTGTGTGTGTCTTTGCAAACGAGGAATTGCAATATTTGTTGTTGCCGTAGGCAAAGCTTTTCGCTTGTTGCGCGTGCTCGTCGTCGCAGTCGACGTTAACGTCGTCGCCGCCACCGTCTTAGTCTGTCGGCATAATTGCAATAAATTTTCAGTTTTTAATACATAAAAGGAAGCAACGAGCAATGAGCAGTTTTTGCAAAAATTCTATACGTGAAAGACAACACTAAAAGCAAATAGCAAAAAGCGAAACGAAACAAAACGGAACGAAAGAAGACGGCGAATAGCAAGAGAATTGGCGCAGCAGCAAATAAGAATACAACAACAATAACAGCAGCAGCGCAGCAGCAGAAATTCGCAAATGCGTTCCGTCGTCGCGTGTGTGTGTGTGTGTGTGTGTACGTCAAGCAAAATATGCTGAAAAAGCTTTCGTCGTCGCAGCTGGCGCAGGCGGAAACTGTTGCTGCAGCCAGCAACAACAATGAGCAGCAGCAGCAGCCAAGCGCGCAGATCTACGCCTTCACTATTTTAACAACGTCGCGGAGGGAGGGCGCATGAATCACACGAAACGAATCAGAAACAGAACGTAGAACGCGCCGTTGACGCTGCCATTGACGCTTTTTGTTGTTGTTTTGCGAATTATAAATTCGCGTTCTGTACGAATTGCCGTGTGAAGCGCACAAACAAATAAACGAGCGGACGTAAAAGGCACCTACAAGAACAACAACAATAACAAAAGCAAAACATAATAATAGCACTTTTGCTTTCGGTCTCAACTGGTTTTACTACTCACTCAGTTTTAGCACAGAGACTCTCGGAGGCCCCAGATCCCAGACGAAACACAACGCGACAAAGAGCAACAGCGCAACAGCTATAAACCGGGCGCCCCAAAAGTTGCGTCGTCGTCGTCGGCAACGTTGTTGTTGTTTTACTCGCCATACTTGTCGCTTTGTTGGCTTTTGTCGTCTGCTTTAGCCTCTGCTTCTTTTCCTTATAGTTGTTAAATTCGCATAAAACAACTAAAAAATTCTGTCGTAGAGAAGCTTCTAGCGTGGCGGCGCATGCGCAAAACGTCCGTTGTCGCTGTTTCTGTCGACGTCGCTGCTGCTGTCGCCGTTCCACACGCAGTCGCAGAACAAAAAGCAGCTGCTGCAGCTTTCAGTTTTTCTTCTTCTCTACATAAAAAGGTAAGTAAATGGTGGTGCGCCCTGTTTGTCTGTCTCTGGCTTGACAAGAGATTGTCAGGTCTTTTGTCTAGCTCGGGTTATAGTAGGGGAGAGCTGAAGCTTTGTCTGGAAAACGACTGATAAATGGACTGCAATTATTTCGCTGGGAATCAGTTGGTCCAATTAGTTTTTTTACGTAGAATTTTTTGTGTACATTCTGTAAGGGATGCTACTGCAAGAATTACTAAAATCCAATTTTTTAACTATCTTAATTGCATAATAAGATTAAGCTCGATAAATCTCAGCATTTTGTGGGTTTGTGAACTACATAGCTAACGAATTCTAAATAAAAGTATTTAGATTTTTTTTTTTTATAGTGAGGTTAAGGTTTTTATTCACATTTTTTTCCTTTAAAATGTAATTTTACATTAACAAATGTATACACGATATATCATCGTTTGACATATAAGTTCTAAAGCTTTTTTTATAAGCTAAACTATAAATTGTATAAATGATAACCAATGTATAAATATTAGGGTGAATAAAGAATAGGATTGCATTGTAATATATAATTTTTTATAAATATTAAAATTAATATTATAATATTATTAATTGTAATATATAATTTTTATAAATATTAAAATGCAAGATTTTAATCGTAGATACATTTAAAATCAAAATTTCATAGGCATAAGTGTTATACTAGTTACATAGCTTATGCAGTTTTCCTGAAGTTAATACATTTCTTAATGATAAAATAATCACAATAATAAATGCCTTTAGTACAAACTTTATTGCAAAGTAAAAAGAGTATAAATATAAATATTCACAAATGCAGTTGGATCATCAGAGATCTTATCTTTAAAATAGTTTTAAAATCAAGATTAAAGTTTAAAAATATTTTCTATAAAAAGCTAATCTAGGTCAATGAAATTCGATAATATATTTTAAAGCTTATAGTTTTTAAACGCTTGAAGCCAATATAATCTAAAGATAATTGATAATGCATAGATAGATAACTTAAAGAGGATTGTTATAGTATTGAACTAGCAAAATAAGATGACGCATGAATTCGTTAGCTTTTGTTATTTAGTTATACCATTAATTCAGCAAAAAGTATTATAGAATTAGAAATCTTCGATTAATTACAATTTTATAAAAGTTTATTTCGTTTATCTTATATTCTTCTGTCCTTTTGCCAGTTCATATGCAAACTATTTTATAGTTTTTATTTTGAACTCTGAATAGATAGAAAAAAACAGCAAAAGTAATTTTAAATTCTCGAGTATGAATCTCTTTAATACGAGTAAGTTTTATCTATTAAATGACCTTGACCTTGAATTTTATTTTTTTTATTTTTTTTTATGTGCCATCATGCAATATGCAACCATGACCTACATTTACTTGTGGGCCAATCCTTGACCTAGTTTAAAACATAACCACTATTCTGCCTCTAAAGCACAAGGGGGGTATCAAAATACCTTTTAAAGCTTTATTTGACCAGCTTTTAAAGCTTGATTTTTATTCTGTTTTACAGTTGCTCAAGTTCTAACTACCATTGCTACCGTTACCTGCCGAATATTAAAACAACAAATCGTACATCACACAAAACGTACAAATATTTAGTTTATAAATTCTATTATGGATACCTTTAATGTACCTATGCTGGCCGAGAGTAGCAACAATGTTGCTGTCTATACAAGTGATGCCACAAGTAATAATAATAACAACAACAACAACAATAGCCGCAATCATCACCAGGTGCATCATTTGCAGCATGAGCAACAACAGCAACAACTGCTGCCACATCATCACAAAGACCAAATGCTTGCAGCCGGCAGCACGCCCATGTTGCCCTTTATTAACTATAGCCAAATCCAACAGCATAAGGATAATGAAGGCGGCGATGCTGTAGCCGACTATAATGGCTGTATGCAGTCTAGTTCTTTGCAACCCATCGATGGCAGCCAACTGGATGGTGGCATCTCGTTAAGCGGGCTCTGCGAGCGCATCTTTGCTAGTCCCAATCCGCATAGCAACGGCAATCTAGCCCTAATGGGCAGCAACAACAATGCAGAGTCTAAAACCAGCACCAGCAGCGTAGTTGGCACAGCAACAAGTACCTCTGTAACCAGTGGCGGAGCTGTGATATTGGAATCGGTTACAGTACCTTCCTTTGCCAATTTTTTGTTTCCCAATCGCGGGCAGACGGTGGCTACGGCTGCTTCTTCGAACGACACTCTAAATAGTATTGATCCGGCACTGTTGCAAAAAATATCACCGGTTCGGGTTGCTGAGTATCATCAGTTGAAGCCATTAGAGAGCGGCAGTGCAGTGTCCACAACGGGTTTTCTATCCTCAACAACAGCTCAGTTGTTGGACTTTGAGGTGGCCAGTACGTCGGGAAATGGTAGTGCTAAAGCGCTAACAGAGGATGTTACCGCATTGTCATTGCACAATTCTAAGGTTAATAATAACAACAACAATAGTAACTTGGCTGATAATCAAATTAGCACTACTACAACTACAACAACACCAAATACTGCCAATACACAACGAACGCAACAACAACAGCAGCAGCAACAACAACAACAGCGCAGATCTTTGCATAGCGTTGAGGAATTGGCTGCTAGTTCCTGTTCATCAAAAACATCACCCAGCAACAACAACACCGCCAGTACAACACAACAACAACTACAATTGCGAAGCTCATCTCACAGCGCCAGCGCCTCAAATCTCAGCTCAGAAGATGACTCCATGTCAGAGGATGAGTTTGGCCTAGAAATCGACGATCAAATTGGTACGTAGAATTATTTGTTTATGCTATCAATTTAGATCTCTTGACCCATTTCCAATCATCAATAATGTTGGCAATATTCTGTTACTACTGCGAAAAAAGTTGAGTATAAAATACAAATTACAAAAACATAACTAAATACGAAAACTAAATTGCGAAATAAAAAATTCTATTTTTTGAACAACAATTCTTCGATTTATAAAAATAGTGTATAAAATTCAACTCTTAGCAATTCTACGATATATAAAAATCTATGATACTATAAAATAAATAAGCGCATTAACAAGCCATTAACTTAAAAATCTCTATAAAAAATTTTAATTTCAATAATATTTGATCCAACTATTTATAAACAAACAATAAATAACAAAAATTTTTGAGAGAGCTTTTTCGATTCTCTTATTGAACTGCAGTTAGATAGGAAATTAGAATTTTGTAGGCAGGACCAAACATAAGTATTTTAAACAAAACTAAAACAAACTCTTATTATTAGCTACCGTTTACTGAGAGATCAATCTTAGTACAACTTGTTTTATTGTCTAGTATTGAAACGCTTAGTATAAATATAAAGCGTGTTTTGTTAAGAGCGTCTGTACTTTATTTTGAAATAAAACAACGAAAAGTGAATGAATTGACTGGAATTTCCTTGGCATTAATGTTTTAAAAAGGATATCTGATAAATTAACATCCACAACCTTGTATTTGATGCATAATATTGGTACACGATTTTTGATTTTACTTTTTCCGCCCATACAAGGCTATATTGCGTATACGTTTTTTTTTTTTTAAAGTCTCGTCTTTCTTTATTACGCGCACGATATTTAAAAAAAAAAATGTACTTATATAATAACTATAGTAAAGTTTAACAATAGTTAATTATAATATTCTAAAACATACTACTACTATATTCTTATACAAAGCACTCCAGGCGTCCGAAAAACGCATTGGATCTTTTGTAATGTTTATTTATAATTTTTAAAAGCTCAAAAAGCAATTTCTATGAAAAGTAATATATCAAAATTTTTCTCATACGTAGAGATATATTTTTTTATTATTATACAAATAATGTACAACTCTAAATAACTTATTGTACTTGTTGGTTTTAATAACACTCCCAATAAGAAGAATTTTAAATAATTATTATTAGTTGAATAAATTCTTATTACTAATGTAATGGAAAAAAATGTGGTACAGTCGAGGCGGTGCCCGACAGTGGAATACCCTGTACCTTTTGTCTCGCAAACAATTTTTCCTGCATATTCCTTCTACGAACTTTCCAATTGGATTTTTTTTTTTTTTTGGTGAAATTCGATATTTATACCTATAAGTTCCCTAAATTTTTACCGATTTTGATGAAACTCGAATGTTACGTCAAAGAAGTTATTTAAAGTATATGGGGTAAGTTTAGTTGGTATGTTGAGGGGTGTGGGAGAAAACACGGTAAATCGATTGCGGGGGGTGGTGGGACCGCATCGATAAAATTTGGATGTGGATTTGTTCATTAGAGCCACATGAATCAGCTTACCAAAAATTGTGATTTTAGGTCACTTGTAACCATAATTACGAGGAGTCAAATATTGATGCACTTTATGGGCAAGGGGCAGTGAAATTTGTACACATAGATGCATGTATCCACAACGCATCGTTCTGTTAAATTTCAAATGAAAATATTAAACGGTGTGGCTAAAAACCGCGAAAATCTACAGCGGGGGAACGGGGAAAGATATTGACATGATTCAACAAACTTCATATGCTTAGGAAATATGCGCACCAGCAGGTAAAGTTCCGTGTCTCTAGCTCTTATAGTCTCCGAGATCTAGGCGTTCATACGGGCGGATGGACGGACCGACGGACATGGCTCAATCGCTACCCGAGGTTATGATAAGCATTTTGGTATAAAGGACTTGGGGTCTGCCACGCCTCCTTCTGTCCGTTACATACATTGCACAAATCTAGTATACCCTTTGTACCACCTATAGGTACAGGGTATAAATATGTCGTAAGCTAAAGCTTAAGTAAGTCTCCACAAAAAGAAATTTATATCAATATATTTTTTTTTTTTTGTTTACCACTAGTTTGCATATAGCACCTAGTCTCAATGGAGACTAGCTGCTTCTGATATTATTTAATTAATTTTGTACAATTTACTGATTGTTTTTAGGACAGATTGTAAATAAAATTGAAAAAACAAAATTGCACTAAAAAAAAAAAATTGAGGAGATCTTCAATTTTTTTCACCTGGGGCGTCCAGGCTTCTACAAATATTAGAGTTTCTAACACATGAGTATGATTTAGTTGAAACCATCGCCCCGGTGCTGGCTGGGTGCCAGCCAATTCCTTTTTGTTTTCTTTTTGCTTTTCTCACTTCACTCGAAAGCTGAAACTTTGCATATGTTTTGTTCTTCAATGTCAATCATTCGCATTGGCAAAGTTGAAAATAAAGAGTAGAATTATACAGATGCTGCATAAATGTTCATGACATACAAGTTCTATCGGATGCAGCCATAAAAAGTCCATTTAAATATCTATAAAAATCAACTAACCCACTTTGTCTGTTGTCATTGTTGGTGTAGTGCAAATATGTATATGTATGTAATGTGTACATATGTAAATAAAACATAGAATACGCTCTGATGCATTCACTCATGCGGCCATTTGTCAAATGCCGACAACGTTAATGTTGATGATGTTTTGGTGACTCAGCAGTCTCTAAGTCGCAGCACGCATAGAGATGAGCATTGACAAGGGAAAAGAGTTGGAGGATAAAAGAGAGAAAAAAACACACAACTTGTTGACATTCAGCAATGTCAGTGTCTGCGTCTGTAGTTCTCCTCTCAGTGTGTGTGTGTGTGTGTGTGAATGTTTATGTTGCGTGTCAACTCAATTGGAATAGATCTAGTCTAGTAGACCTTCAACGCACTTAATGTGCATACTTAAAAGTGCAATGGGTGATAGAGGCAGAGATAGGCAGAGAGAGGCGTGCATGGCTCCTAGCAGCTTTTGTGCTTTAAAAATATAAATCAGTCGGCGCGTTATTCGACAATTGTATACTCTGCATCTTCTTTCCTCAAAGAAGTAGATTGCGGTTATGAGACCCGAAAAACGAAGTTCCACCCGCCTCTCCTTTTTCCAGACAAGTTGTGTAAGTTTCATTTAATATTTAAAAAGAAAAATTTATTTCTCATATATTATGTACAAAATTAGAATTAAAAAAGGAATTATACAGGTTCTTGCTAAAGAACCGTCCCGCCTGCTTCTGCCTGTTACATATGTACATTGCAGAAATCTATAATACCCTTGACCCATTATGGGTTACAGGGTATAAAAATGGAGCAAGGTCGAGTCAGTTGCTGTTGTTGCCGCGCTGGCAAATGACGCCAAAGGCATCCCACTGCAAAACGATGCCGACGTCTAATAGAATTTGGGTCAAGCTCACGTTTGTTTGTATTATTATTGTTGTTGCTGTTTGTTTCTAATATTGGAGATTGGGCCCAAGGATGCACATACAACAACAACAACAGCGAAAAAAGCAAAAAGCGAAATTGCATAGAAATTGAAGGTCAGCGTGTGCATCAGCGCAACTAACGAATGAATAGAGTTGACGCTGACGTCGATGCCGCTTTGCCGTTACGTCGCACAGATAGTCAGTCAGTCAGTCATACGAGTGTTTGTTGTTTGTTTGCTGGCTGCTCTTTCTCTCTACGTGTGTGTGTGTGTGTGTGTCTCTCTCTCTCTCTCTTTGGCTTGCATTGGCAGCACAAATTGTTCTGCTTCAGTTGGCTTCTGTTTTTATCGCCGCTTGCCACCGCCCGCCCACTGCAGCGACAATAGTAACGTCAACGTTAGCGTCAACGCGTCGACGTCAGCGTCACCGCCGCCGGTTGACATTGACATACATTTGCAATGTCTGTGTCTGTATCTTTGTCTATGTCTGTGTCTGTGTCTGTGTCTGCGTCTATGCTCACCTCAAAGGATTTAAATGGGTCAAAGTCAATATGGCCGCTTGTTGCTGCCGCTGCGGCTGTCGCTGCCGGCTTTGCTGCAGTTTGGAAATAGAAAACGAGGCCGTCGTATGCAACAAATTGGGGCATGACATTGGCGTATTCACATATTTATGCAGTTGTTTTTGTTGCTGTTTTTGTTCGCGTAATGCATTACAAGGCTCTAATTTATGCGGTTTGAAGGTTACGCAACGTCGCTTTGCTCTAATGCGCTTGCATTGCCGCTGCCGGCGATTCAAGGACTTTGTTGCATGCCATAACAAAGCCAGTCGCATGTCCTTGTTGGGCGTTTTGTTGTGGCAAGGTCAGACAACATATATGCATATTGTGTCTATCTTAAAAGGCTTTAACTAGTGCTTCTCTAGATATTGGCTTAAAGTGTTTTCAAGCATTTTCTGAATTTGCAATTGTCTAAGAATAGACAACTTTTGAAACATAATGTTATTTGAATAATGCTAAAATAATTATACCTATATTCCGTATGCATAATATTTCAATAATGTCAAAATATGTGTTTTTTTTTTTTTTGCTTCAAAATCTCAGTTGGCTTGCCAATCTTCCGAAAACTTTTTGATATTTGTTATTCTTATTGAAGTTTTAATTTTTCTGTCTTTTCTTGATAGGCTCAAGTGAAGTTCTATCTAATAGTGTTCTGATAGCGCAATTTTTAATCTCTATAATGTGGCACATTTTCTATTTTTAACTTCTTAATGTCACCTCCATATTTTGTCTCTATACACCAAGCATCTTCGATTGGTGTCTGTAATTTAACGATTTAAAAGCTTCTGGTTTGGCTAGAATAATTTATTCCAATTTGTTGTTTAAAAATATTGTGAGGTCTATCTGCCAAAGGCCGAAAAGAGAATGAAAAGCAATTTTTGTCTTTGTCCAGTATTCGCCACGTCCAAAGTTACAAGGGTTATCCTTAATGATTGAGTAAAGCATATCTGGGACCGTTCCTACAAGTCTTCTTTCGAAGCTGTTTTGATAGGATATTAAAGTCACGATGCAAAGTCACAATACCGATGTATCATTCACAACCAGAAATAAGGCGGAGTATCTGATTCTGTATGGTTTGGTGTAAACGTTTTTAAAACGAAATTTTTGTTTTATTAGTCATGTATGTCTTTAACTCCCAAGTACTTTTGGTCATTCACATTATAATATTTAAAAGTTAACTCTAGTTGAGTTTTTTTTTTCTAAAATTCAATGAAAAACTGCCAACCACAACGGCAAACCGCAACTAGGTATTAGTATATATAACCAAGTATAATTGAAATCAATCGTCGTTAGTCAAGCGATCAGAAATCTTGTACTATATGCTTTCAAGGATGGAACATTGAAAATATGTATATAAGTTATAAAATAAATATAGCATTTTGCTTGCATACAATTGGAGTTGTTTGTATTTGTTTCAGTGTATTGCCCGCCCTTCGTGAAATGGCATGCCATAAAACGCCACTCAAGTGGGAAAGGTCTGGGGAGCGTTGAATCGAAACAAATGAACAATAATGAACCCAATTACTCGTTGCATTTTGTATTTTTGTTTGAATTGCAATTACCAAACGAAACATACTTGGAATATAAAAGTGATTAAAAAAGTGGCTTAGATATAGCACATTAGAAGTTAGGAGGGTTGACCAAGGCTTAACTTTGTTTTTGAATAAGAAATGGTTCAAAGGCTAGTGGTGCCTTGAATCTATGGTGTAGCTTAGCTACTTTGTTGAGTGCGGAACAGATTTGTTACTTCTATATTTTATTTTTTATCAATACACCAACTATTTTGCCAGTGTCCCTAAGAACTCAAAGTTGTAGAATTAATAATTAAATTGTCTATAGAGCATGTACTGACCTTAACAGGAGAAAAGATTTAACCAGTACTTCTAAGGGCCTTCTCTAGCCAAGACACTGCTAAGAAGATGTGGATCTACAAAACTGTACAAAAAATAAAATACAAAATGTTACGAATGGACGCAACAAATGGAAAACTTGTAATGGAGCTAAGTATAATTAAAGCCTAGCCAGGACTTGTGTAGACTCTTTAAGTTTCTTGAATTAGGGTTTTTTTTTTGTATATGAAGTTTTGTCATTCCGTGCGAAATTTTTTGAACTGCGTATGGGCCTTAATGGTAAACTATTATTTATTATCGCTGAAAAAAATGCTCTGGAGCCTACTTCAATTTTATAAGAAAGCTTGTTACTTCTCTCGCTGGTTTTGGTATAAAATTTATTGGGAGATGAGCCCCCAAACCATCCATAAACAATCCACGCACCCCAAAAATTACGACGAAGTGGTAAAAGATGTTGCGTCCAGAATCCTCAGCATTTTTCAATATTATTGGAAAATCTTTCAGACACAAAAAATTTATCTTTTTCTTTCTTTCTTTTACTGTGCTCTTAAAATGGAATTGAGATTGCGGTTGAAATCTGGAGATACCACAAAAAGCGGAATGAGTTAAGGCTTGAATGCTGCATCGATTCCGAATTGAAACTTGGTTTTGAATACCACAAGAGCTGGAGTTACCATAATTTGACACAAAGATTTGCTTTATCCATTTGTAATGCAGACATCTGACTCTCCTATTCCAGTATTATATTTTTTCCGCACAAAGGCGTGCACCATCCCTAATCATCAAAATTCCAATACTTGGTACTTAATGCAAAGGATAATAGCAACTCATTTACTTTTTTCATAAATTTTCCTTATAAAGCGTTTTATAAATTTTTCTGTTCTACTAATGCGTTTTTTTTAATTAATTAATTAAGTTATTGTCATCGTTGCTTTAAAATATTTTCTCGCATTGCTTTGGCCATTTTGTTGTTAACCTTAGCTCAATGAAAAACGCCATTGAGCAAATGTCTGTCGTCTGTCTCTTTTCTGTTTTAGTTTAAGTTGTTGCTGTTGCAGTTGCCGTTTGCTTGTTGTTTTTGTGTGGAAAAGTGTGCTAATGGGTCGCCAGTTGACCCTGTGCCACATTTTGTGTGACGCGACGCCGAAGTTGGCAGCGCTGCTTGCACTAATTTTGCATTGGAATTGCAATAAAAGCAGAGAGAAGCGGGTGGGCACTCAAAAGGCGTTGCATTTTTGCAGCGACGTGCAGAGAGCGAGATAAGGAGAGAGAGAGAGAGAAAAAGTGAGCGAGAGATTGCGCGAACGCATTGATTTTACTGCAGCACCTCCATGCAGTCGTCAATACTCTACGTCTCTTCGTCCCTCCATCTCTTACCAACCGCTGTATATTTCTCGCTCACTCACTATCTCCGTGCGTGCTGTGGGGTTTGCCACCCTGACCTAGTTACATTTATGCATTATATTTTGGTTTTTACAATATGTATAAAATTTATTTGCCATTATTGCGCATTTTACATACAATAACAAAGCATTTTCATTGCATACTTTTTTTTAGTATATATGCCACCCCCTTCAAGATCCCACCATTGCTTGCTTTGTTTCATTACCATGTGCGTCATTGCAGTTGGTTGGTGTCTAGCATTTTAATTTAATTTAATTAATGTCATTATGTTTCTTACAATTTATTACTTTTTATTTATTACATACGATGTATCTTACAGTTGCTCTTCATTTTTCTGACTAGTATCTGTGACTCTTTCTCCCTTTCTCTGTCAGCTGTTATGTTTATGTAAGTATTGCGTTGTATTGTTGTTATTGCAGCTCAATTAAATACCGAGCCGGCTGCTAATTTTACTGGTTTGTAACCCGTTTTGTCTAGCCATCGCCCAGTTTTTCTGTTGACTAAGCAATTTCATTTAAATGAGTTTTGCTTTTCCGCATTTATTTTTCGTTTATTTATTCTTTTTATCTACTTAAGGGCAACACATTATCAAAAGATATCTTGGGCTGTGTTGTAAATGAAACTTGTTTCAAAAAACATGTTTAAAATTGTCTTATCAACGAGCCGCATTCAGCAGTTATTTTTCTTATCTTCGCAAACACTGCGTATAAGTAATGTTCACTGACGAAGTTTTTATATAACGTATACGTAATGTAAAATACGTATACATATTTAAAAACATTTTGTTAACGTTTTCTATTTTGGGCATAATTAAAGCGTATTATTAATTCTGCAATTTTTTTAGGTGTTAGGCTAGCTTTGCGTTCATTGTTTATCTGTTATTACTATCAATAGTTTCCAAACCGTTTTCGAGATTTTTTCAAAAAAAAAATTAGATCGAAAGGTATTGATGTGCTCTTGACGGTGATATACGATATGTACCTACAGTTAAAAAAAAAATTATTGAAGTTACAAGCAACCAAACATTTTCGACCATTTTTTAAAATTACAAATTTTCAGTTTGCTTTTTATTAACATCTATAGTTCCTATCCGATTTCGAAGATTTTAGGCTCGAAATGTTCGTAAAAGAATTCTCTTTCTTGACTTCTGATGCAATTATTAGATCTAAATATCTAATTTATCCTTCTTAATCGTGCAAAAATAATTCACTATATTTTTATCATGTTGGCAGTGCCTTATACTTTATTTTAAAAATATTTTTTTTCTAAAAATGCAACGAAGATTTGCCTGCTTCACTTATTTTTAATGTCTTCATTGAGCTAGATTTTTAACTTTGCTCTTTAGGTTACTATTTCAAAAATGGTTTCTTGACAATTTTAAGGGTTTATCTCTATCTCGCTGTATTTATTTTACATTTGCTTTTATTTTTTGAGAGGTTTTATGCTAGGTAAATAGTATATAAACATCTTACTAAGGTAGCGCATACACCTGCGAGTGTAGCCAATCTAGATTTTACCGCAGCAACAGATAGTTTTTTTTTAACAAAACGACTAAAAAAGTTAAAATGCTTTGCAAGCACATAAACACACAAACACACGCTGCCATACATATACGCAAAGCTTTTGGCGGGAGCTTTCGCAGCTGCATGCGTGTGCGTAAGATTGAATGTATGTGCCGTGTGTGTGTGTGTGTGTGAGTGCGCGTAGTTGGTTGCTGCAAATTGGAGCGATCCTCAGCGAAGAGTAAGCAACCCCGCTACGCTATAGATAGCAAAGAGTCGAAAGATACATACTAACAGATATGTGCACATAAACAGATACATGCACACACACATATGTGCATTAATATATGTATGTACAAAGCAACTTAAAAGCTATTGCACTGCAAACTACAGACAGTAATTCAGAACTGTTTTTTTTTATATTTTGATTTTGCATGGCGACTATGTGAGCTTTTCTATATGTAAAGCTCAGCGGCAGCTGAAACAACAACAACAGCAACTTGCAGTTTTTTTCAAATGGGTCGACGCCGGGGGCAGCGACGTCAGCGTTGAGCAACGCTGCGCAGCGACTGATAAGAAAAAAATAAAAACGAGCCAGCAAAGGGGCGGGTGGCTATAAAGCGAGGCGTGGCTGAGGATGTTTTGGTGTCTTATCGCCTGTCCGTTTTGTGCGACTTTTTCGCTTTGTTTACAATTTTTGTTTAATGCTGAAATTTGTATTTTATTTATTTTTTGTATTACTTAATTTTCCAAAATGAGGCTTTGTTTGTTGTTGAGTTTTTTTTTTTTTGTTTTAAAATGTTAAACGTCAGCGTCTTTTTTTTTTTTTTTTTTTTTGGCATTATGGTTGCTGTTTTATTTTTTTTGTGAAATTGTTGCGGCAGGTCTTGGTTTTTTATTTGCTCACGTTGCATATTTTAATTTGTATTTTTTTAACGATTTTGCTTTTGTTTTTTACGCACTGAAAGGAACTTATTTATTGTAGATTTTTATGCTTCTTTTGGATTGTATTTTTTTTTGTATGCAGTAATTATGTGACTTTATTTATGGTGTGTATTGTAGCTTGGGCTTTCAAAAAAGTTGTAATATGTAAATTTTTTCAAGTAAAGTGTCTTAAGTCAATTGTGTGTCAACTTAAATATATAAGTTGGGGAACATACATAATTGTTAAGAGTTTGTTTTGTTGTTGTAGCTTTATTAACATATTGAGCTTTGCACTGATGTCTTGTCTAAAAGGCCCCAGATTGGATGTTATGCTTTTGAAAGACCACGAAACAGAAACAGTAACTAACGTAGAGTGCTTGGATATAGACGAGTTTACGTTAACTTCAGACTAGCAACTTGGTGCCTTTAATAAATTCTAATTAGAGCAAATTATTCAAAAAACACCAAACCCCATTTCCATTTTTTAATTTTGAACGATCATTGTAATTAAACCAATTGACCTACGATCTTGATTTAAGTTTTGTTTGATAGATCATTTTATTGGCAATAATTTCGATTTGAAAATCATGACTCTAAGTTTGATAGAAAAAAAGATATCATGCAAAAGGCGTACCGACTTATATTGCCAGGAGAGGGTTCCCACAAATACGAAAACTCGGCTTGAGACTTACAAAAGGGTCCCCAACCATATCAACCAAGCATTACTTCCAGCTGAAACTCTTCCTTTACTGTACTATAATGAAATATAAAAAATTTCTAGTTTTTAAAGTTTTTTTTTTTTTTAAGTTATGTTTCATGTCTCATTCAAATCAACGTTACTCTTGAGCACTTCAAAGTAGATTTAATCTTTGATGTTACTAAAGGGTTGGACGAATTTAATAAATCCTATGGTTCAGACGATATTCGTGGAAGTCTTTATTTTTTATGCGCTTTGACAGCATGGGTAGATTCATAGTAATTTTAAAAACATCAGTTCTCTTTTTATTTTTAAGATATAGGGAAACCGAGAGTTTCTTAATAGTTAACATTCTCAATCAATAGCACTTAAAAAAAAACAACGAGAATTAATCCAAACCCACCCAACCTTATGTTATTTTTGTAGTTCACGAATACAGTATATCGAAAAGGGGTTGAGGGTTTTTCTTAACTACTGAATACCATTTACACAAATATGCACAGTAGATTTTTTAAAATTTAAAGTTAAAAAAAAAGGTTTTATGTATTGATTAAAAAGTAGAAAAAGATTGGAGTGGCTACGAAGTCACATAATTGATTTTTGCGGCAACAGGAACTTAATTGATAACACTGAAAGACTAAAGCTTTTTACATTAATGAAGTTGCGTTATTTAAAAAAAAACAAGTAAGAACGCAGTTTTTGATTTTACTACTGGGGGGCTCCGCATTAAACTTTGCACTAATGATGTTAAGGATTAAGCTTCTCAAACATTCTGGTGAATCTGTTAAATCTGAGCCACTTAAAATTTAATTTTTGGGCTTCCTACCTGCCTTAATTGTTTGGCTGTAAGTTTTACAAAATATTAACATGCCGCTAATAAAAGGAAACAGATCTGCCAGAAGAAGCAAATCTGGACTAAACACATGAGTTTCTATATATTCCCTTATTATTCTTTCTATTTGATGTGGAAACATCAAGTCTGTACAGCAACAGTAAACCTGATCGGATCGCTGTTTAATTATTCCATTATAGTTTTCAAAAAGCGATTCTGTATTGTGCTGTGTTACTTGTCTATCTATCTGTCCACAGATTTCTTAACATCTTCCTACCTGTTTGGCGATCTACGCAATGTTCCACAATCTTGCTCTGTAATGGTGAAATCTAAATATTAAATATTAAAATTAAGTCGTTGTTGATCTATGTCAACCGAGACGTTTTACGGGCTGACTCTTTTTTTGAAGTTGGGCCATACCAACGTGGCGGTCTTCTCGTTCGATTTCTCATTCTTCTTCAGTGGGTTGATTCGCAATGTTCCGAAGCCTAATTGATTACTTCTTTGTTGAGAAAGATTCGATCTTCTTTGTGGTGGCATTTTTAAAAATTTTTTTTTTTTTTGTATATTTAACAATAACACTTGCACTAAACAGACAAATTGACAGTTAAACTTTTTATTATTTTTCTTAATAAAAATCACAGACAACATAAAATAAAAAATATTTACACTTTCTATTTTGACAGTGTTGTCATTTGTTCTCTATATTTTTGTTTACATTTCGATTCCTGTATTTTCTGTGTGGTTAGATATCGTTCTTGATTACTTCCTTTAATGTGAATTTTTCCGATATTTTAATAGTTATCCTGCTATTTGGGGCGAAGACGAATCAAACAAATCATAGATCATCAAAATCTGTCCAGCCGTTCTTGAGTTAAAAATATTTAACTGACACAACTTTAGTATACCGTGTACCAAAGGTATAATAGGCGTGGCAGACCCCATCACGTATATATATTCTTGATCAGCATCGAGTCGATATAGCCATGCCTGTTTGTCCGTATGAGTAAAACGATCTTAGAGACTATAAGTGCTAAAGAGCTGAAAATTTACCAAAAGATGTGTATAATAGTCACGCATATGAAGATTTTCGATATATGTCGATATTTGGCCTACTACTTTTTTTTTTTTTTACTTTTTTTTGTGTGAATTTTTCTAATGTTTTGATAGTTAATCTGTTAACCAGGGCGGAGACGAATCCAACAAACCATAGTTCATTAAAATCGGTCCAGCCCTTTTGGAGTTATAAATGGTTAAGTTATGTTTGTTTGGACTTTTTTGCGGAAATGCCTACAATAGTTTGTAAGAATTGCTTTTAATCGTGGTTTTTGGTTTTTAGGCTACACCTTAATAATATTTGTTAAGCTCAAACCAGTTTAAACAATTGTGACTAAATATAATTATTTTTAAAATAAGTAATTTTAAACTGAAAAAGGTTTCTTAGAACTAATCAAAGACGAAATAAGCAAAACATCGCGGCGATATTTAGAGAGACTTAATAATAGACAATAGTATGGACGTTAGACGTCTTAAGAGATCTCAGATCTCAGATCTCTCTCTTCCAAATCGATTTGTGTAATACAAACTATTAATACAAATTATTAAACTAGCAAAAAGTATCGTTTAATATTGATTGGACTCAATGGAGCTCAATCAATTATGACATTATTATTTTTTCTATAAAATTAGCTGATTGTATTATATGACAGATTGCAAATAAAAATACATTAAAAAAAACTGCCTTACCTGGTAAAATGAGTTAAATATTTTGTTCGAAATAATTAAGCTATAACTATGCTAAATTCTCACAAATAGTAAAAGAAAACCGTCAAAATTGGTAATTCTAGGTAATTTTTTACCATAATTACGTATAGTCAAATATTAATGCAGCTTATAAGCGAAGTGAGGTTAAACTAGTACATTTTTGACTATAATTTTTGTTGCATTTGTCTGATTTGTTAATTTTTGGCACACATATGCAAGTAACTACGACACTAAGATCAAAATATTGGATTTTATAGCTAAAATGCGAAAATCTACATCGTGGACGTGGGAACGGGCTAAGATAATGACATAATTCAAAAAACTTTATCTCCTAAGGAACTAGTTTTAAGCTCTTAAAGTCTCCGAAATCTAGTTACAAAGACAAAGACAGACTAACATGGCTCGATCACTACCCGATGTCATGATAAGCATTTTGGTACAAAGGATTTGGGGTCTGCCACGCGTCCTTCTATCTATTACATACGTTGCAAAAATCTAGTATACACTAGATAGAGGGTATAAAAATGTACCTATCTATTATTGAGCAGCTGTCGCTACTTGTAGTTCTAAAATGAATTTGTTGTCTCATTTTTAGCGCATTTTTTTTGGCAAACAGCTGTCTCATTTTGCTTGCCACATTTACAAATTGGTAAGATATTAGGCCTAAATAGCCACATCAGAAAACATAAGCAACAAAGCCAGATACACACTTGCACAATAAACAAATTGAATGCCAAAAATCACTTACAAAAAAAAAAAATAAATCAAAATGCTTAAATTGATTTTAAAAACGAATGCAAAAAGAAAATTTTAATTAAAAAAAAAAATTACGCAATTCTTTATGTATAAACACTTTGTTGTGTGACTATGAAACTGCGCGTAAAAAACAAAAACAATGCAAATAAATAGATGTAAATAAATACATACATTTGTACAAAGGTACACTAAGAAAAATCATTCATTTAACTAAAAGATCGGAGACTTTTTAGGAGCGAATCAGACCTATTTAGTAATGTGATTCGTATTCAAACCTATTCAAATCCGGAACATGCCTGGGTTTTAATATATACCTAAGATAATCTTTCCAAGAAATATATGCAACACTGCTTTATCGTTTGATATTATACAAACATACAAGCAATGTTATACTTCGAAAAATCATTTTGTTTTAATTGTATGATAGTTCCCAATAACCACTATAGGTTCTTATATCCAAAATTCGTCCAGAAAATCTTTTGTTGTTTATAGAAATTCGTTTCCTTTGTAGCCCGATAAAGCTATTATTTCGACAAATATCATCGAAATTGGGATTCTAAAAAAAAACTCAAGTAAGACTTACTGCAAGAGCTCAAAATATTGTTTTCCCAAACTGAGTGCATTTCATTCTGCAAACTTGGGTAACGCTTAGAAAACAAATTTTTGTTACGGTTTTTTGTATGCAAAATTCCTCACGTTGCTGGGGTCGTGAGAGTATTCAATTTAAAAAAAAATTAGAATATTGTAAAATAATAATATAATAAAGAAACTTTTTTTTTTTTTTTTTTTTTTTTTTTTGCATTGGATTGATTGTGCTCCAGTGTGTCCAGTTCACAAAAAAAGACCGAAATATGAACGCTTGCTTAACATTTCTTGCAGTGTAAAATTGAGCAGCATCAAACAACTCTATATAGTATAATACATATTTATATATTCTATAAATTTATGTGTATATGTACGTATCTACTGTCTGTTTATATATTTGTCTAGCTGCGACGACTGTGACTTTTGTTGCTTACTTATATGCAATTATTACAATGTTATATGGCTGCCATGATCTAAATTTTCGTAACTAATTATTGCGGCAACAAAGCAAGCAGAGCAAACACAACGAACAACATTCAGTTTACTATAATTCATAATATGCAAAATATATACAATATGAACATAGACAACTGTCAGCCAACGGTGCGTATGAGTAAGCTTAAGCATAGACAACTGAGCTAACCAACAAACTGACTGAATGACTCAATGACTAGCTGACTAATTGACTGACTGACTGACAGACTGAATGTCTCACCTATACACCTTCAGTACATTGCCAAATCTATGCGATGCTCAACTACGCGAGTCGCTTATCAACTCTTAAAACTGCTACAAATTGTTGAGCCACGCCCCGCACAGTGCTGCCCCCGTGTTTGCCCCAAAAACCAAAAAACGCCACACGTTGGTTTTAATATTTATTTATACTTTGCGCTTGCTTTATTATTTCTTCGTTTTATTTTTATTATTTTATTTTTTGATATAAGGCGTGCTCGCTTCAAACTCAAGCAGCGCAAGCGAGACAAAAACTTGGCCAAGTGCAGTAGGCCATGCAAATAGTAGTAGTAAAGTGGGTCAGCTCAACTATGGCTGCCGTAGACACACATATACATACACACACATGAACACGCGAATACAATCGCACTCACACACACATACATAAACAATCTTACACAGATTGCGAGCTCTTGCTTTTGCCCCGCACTTCAACTACCGAGCAGCGCAATTGTACACAAAAGAAAACGAAAAAAAAAAATAAAAACGAATAAAAGATAAGTTTCGAGCGCCGATAGTTAGATACTCTGATGTTGAAGTGATTCCAAAAAAAATATATAAATCCCCATTTATTATTAATAAAAAAATATTAAAAATTAAGTCTTCTTAGTGCCTTAATTTCTAAATCGCATTATTTCGTAAATATATAAATCACTTAATTTTATCAAGCTATTTATTATCCACATCTTCTTTTTCTATTAAACCATATTGGCTTACCCAATAATCCCATAGCAGCCTTATTGACCACTGCACAATGGACTAAAATGCAAAAGAGTTGAGATGTTGATGGCTAATAACTAATAGTACAGCTTAACGATAGTTATTTATAATATTATAATACAGTTGGCGTAGTTATAAATACATATTAAGGTAAATAAAAGTTAGTTGGTTGGGTAATTTTTCTCAATATAGCGTGGAAGATTGTAGATTTTTTTTTATTGTATAATCTGCTTTGCAACGCAGCTTTTCATGGGCAAAATTAAATTTTTTTCATACATTTGAGAAAAAATATTCGTTTTATTATTTTTTTTTTTTAACATTGTTGCACCAAATCGATTTGATTCATATTTGAACCATACAAAGAAGGGATAAAAATAGAGTTTAAAAAAAATGGTGGTTGACATATTGATGGAACACATTTAAAAAAAAAAATACCAAAATCTCATAATTTGTTTAAGAAAATGTGTTGGTTTAAAAAGTAAGTATTTTTTTTGATCAGCCCTATTGACAACTTAGATTTAATTGTTAATGACATGTTTATGTATACATTTTAAAGAATACTCTGACTTATATACATATTGAGCGCAAGTTGTTTTTTACTTACAGGGGTGTCATAAAATTACTTTTATTTATCATGAAAAAATGTAGAATTTCTTACAGTGGGATTAATTTTTATTATTACAAAAATGTATATAATTTTTGCCATCTTCTGAAAAAAAATTAATTTAATTTAATTAAGTTAATTGAATTTTAATTAATTTAATTAATTAATTTTTTTTCATACATTTAAAAACAAAAAAATTATTCGTTTTTTTTTTTTTTTTTTTAACATTATTGTACCAAATTGATTTGATGCATATTTGCACTATACAAAGAAAGAATACAAAGAGAGTTTACAAAATGGTGGTAAAGAAAATTTCATAATTTTTTTCAGAATATGTGCTGGTTAAAAAAAATGAATAATATGTTTTCTGAGCCCTATTGGCAACTTAAAAAGGTTCAAAAACTTTCATTGGTTTAATCACAATTAAATAAAAAGTGAAATACACTGAAATTTTGGTAAAACATTTTTTTTTACCTATGAATAGTTGGGGGGCAGTTTTCGGTATATTATCCAGCTAGACCCCTTAAACCACATTGCCTAAAAGATCCTTCAAAATCAAGTTGTTTCTAAAACTTTTTGCGGAGTTTTAGACTTGTCCCATTAATTAAATTTTTAAACATCACAAGTGGACATTGTTTGCATAAACTGCCCTGTGTTGATTCAGGGTGTTTTGGAGTTGGACAGGAACGCCTGTCGCTACTCAAATTCTTTGAAATTAAGTTAAGGAGAGGGAATATTACTTATAATGCCTCGAAATAAATGTAGATGGCTGTAGGGGGCTGGCGTGTGATGTACGCAGTTTGCGGAGCACCCTATTTCAATATTGTAATACGAAAACTCAATTGGAAAAGTTTTTTTAACATTGTTATTATTTTTGAATTGAATCGGAGGAACAATTTTAGTAATAACTATTTAGTCAGATGAAGCTTGTTTGTCTGATTTAAATATAAAAATTTTGTTTTCCAAATACTGAAGGATAATATATTATTTCCATGTATTTCTATATAAATATTTTTATGCAAGAATATCAATACTTCGATGAAACTGAAAAGATGCATTTAATTTTTTTTTTCTATAAAAATTAATAAAATTTTAGAAATATGTATATATTTTTTAGACATGTTGCTTCGATTGTGCGTAAAAGATTTTTATTCTCACCAAATGCTTTCAAATTAAAAAACAATAATGGAAGACTATAACAATCAGAATATTTTTAAAAAAAAAGTAAATCGATTTGAGTATAACATTTTAAAAATATCCAAAATGGTTTTCTCATAATAATTACCTAATATGATAGTCATATGGAGTTGTTTTTCTCTTTTACAAAACTTTAAGACTTGTTCGTTAGGAAGATTTTATTATTTATACGTCTGCCACGCCTCCTTATATTCGTTACCAATATTAGACCTAAACTAATATACCCCACAAAAGCATTAAACTGTACATATATACATTATTTCTTATGAGTAAATGCTTTTGTGTAGTATCAGCAAAGACGAAATATACGTAAATTGTAAGCAAATTATAAAAATAAATAGTGAAAAAAGTCCAAAAATATTTGTAATTTAAATATGAACCAAGCAGTGTGACAAAAATAAATAAAAAAAATTATACGAAATTCATGCAATAAAAAAATAAGAAAAATAATACGATAAAAAAGATTTGTTACATCATAAAAAGCGTCGTTGTCATATGAATGTCTATTTAGTTACACACATACATAAATATATACAATATATATATATACAGAAACACACATACTCACTCAACCAAAGGGCTTTTGCATTAATATATATTTTTTGTAATATTTTAAATGTTTTTATTAAGGTCTTTCGGTAGCTAAACTTAATTATGAAATAATTTTTCATAATATAATACATATGCATTTATGTTTAAGTTTATGAGCCATGTAAAATAAAAAAAGTCATAATTGACCTCCACACAGAAGCCAAATTAAGTTATATGCATTTAATGTTACAACTTGGTAATAAAAAATATTTATCACGTGACTTCAAAATTTGTGTGCTTGATAAGATATTGTACAAGAGCGACAGATAGGTGGTTTTTTTATATGACGTCATAGGTTGTCTTTTTGCTATTGAAACAAAAATATTTTAATATTTTTAATCCGATTTACTTGAGAAACATTTTAAAATTTATATATCTACATGTTTGTAAATTTATAGTCGTTTTTAATAGCTTCGTGTTTTTAATAGATTCTTATTTTTTGATGATAGATTTCTATACAATTATTAATTTTATTTTATTTTTTTTTTTTACATTATGCTAATAGGTTATAGGTAAACTTGCTTTAAAAATAAAAAAAAAAGTTTCATACAACAATTTTATATAGCTTACAAAAATTACTATCAATAAATTTTAATGAAAAAATTTTGAAATGTTTTTCTGGAGAGTTATTGAAGGCTAAGAGCTATAAATAGCTGTAAATAAATAAAAAAAAAAAAATAAATAAAATAAAAAAAAAAAATAAATAAAAAAAAAAATAAATAAATAAAAAAAAAATAAATAAAAAAAAAATAAATAAAAAAATAAATAAATAAAAAAAAAATAAATTAATAAATATTACTAAATATATTCTTAAAATTGATAGAATACATACAGTGCTCCGATTCCGACTGTTTTAATAAAATCCTTTTTTTTTTTTTTTTAATGAAACCTAAAAATTGATATTCAGGAAGAACAAAAATATTTTAATGTTTTAAATCCGATTTACTTGAGAAACATTTTAAAATTTATATATCTACATGTTTGTAAATTTATAGTCGTTTTTTATAGCTTAGTGTTTTTAATAGATTCTTATTTTTTGATGATAGATTTCTATACAATTATTTACATTATGCTAATAGGTTATAGATTGTAAACTTGCTTTAAAAATAAAAAAAAAAAATTCATACAACAATTTTATATAGCTTACAAAAACTATAGACTATCAATAAATTTTAATGAAATATTTTGAAATGGTTTTCTGGAGAGTTATTGAAGGCTAAGAGCTATAAATAGCTGTAAATAAATAAAAAAAAAAAAAAAAATAAATAAATAAAAAAAAAATAAATAAATAAGAAAAAAATAAATAAATAAAAAAAAAAAAAATAAATAAAAAAAAAAATAAATAAATAAAAAAAAAATAAATAAATAAAAAAAAAAATAAAAAAATAAATAAATAAACAAAAAAAATAAAAAAATAAACAAAAAAAATAAAAAAATAAAAAAAAAATAAATAAATAAAAAAAAAATAAATTAATAAATATTACTAAATATATTCTTAAAATTGATAGAATACATACAGTGCTCCGATACCGACTGTTTTAATAAAATCCTTTTTTTTTTTTTTTTTTAATGAAATCTAAAAATTGATATTCAGGAAGAACAAAAATATTTTTATTTCCAGTTTAACAATATTAAAAAATATTTAGTTCAGTTATTTTACAATTTGCTTTATTTGCCATAATAGTCAATCAGAGTTTAGATATTCTAACTTTACAACTGAGAAATTAAAGGAATAAATTTACAAAATATAATAATATAATAACTCGAATATTTAATACTAAGGAAAAGAATGGCAAGAAAAAGAAACATTTATTATGATGGAGAAAATAAAAAAAAAAAAAAAAATATACGGGGTTGCCACAGAAGTCTTTAAAGATTTTGCCAACGGTTTGAAAACAAATTTGTGCCCAAAATTTTAATTTACAACAATACAGAATTTTTTATCTATCTACTGTTCATGTATTGACATAAGTATGTGTTATCAAAATTGGTTAAGAACTATTGAAGCTCACTTTATCTATTCGTAAGATCGAGACTGTGAAGCTACTGATTTCTAGAATATTATCTGTTAGATTTAAGGCGACTTTATTTTCGAGGTTGTGAAGTTTTTCAATACATTTTTTAGCAAATTTATTTGTTTCTTCATTCACATAAGCAATTAGGAAATAGGCGAGTCAACTATGGATCCCCATGTTTTGATTGGTTACTCTAAAGAATTTCAATGTTCGAGTTACTAACAGTTACCCAAATTTGTATATGTTATTTCCTTTTAGGTGCGATTTTATTTTCCAGATTAGTTTAAGATTTTTGGGCTATCAACCACAGGGCATTCGTTTTGTTTTTTTAAACTGAGTTGCATTTTTTTTCATTTTCTCCAATCCAATTTCATTTATAACTCAGGGGTTCCATCCAAATTCCAAGTTAACAACGTAGACAACGTTCTTTATAAAAGTATTTTTTCATTGGTTTGGCTTTAGGATCGTGTTAATCTCTGCATATTTCCATTGACTTGTGAAGTGGTCTTGTCTGAGTATTGCATTGAATCTAAGCGTTAGGAAACGAATGCATTTTGTTAAGAGATTTTTTATGTTTAAGCCATCGATTTTGTCCGAGCCTTGTGCTTTTTAATTGTTAAAGCTTTTAATATCCGTGGCAACTTCCTCAAAGCGTAAGCTCGTTTGGGAGAGTGAGTCTAGAAAGCTTTCTACATCTCTTTCTATTTAAGTGTCAGCTATATCATTTGGCTTAATAGGATCCTTCCGATAGGGATTGTTCCTTTTCCGTTCTTTACCTCACAGTTGACTTTTTATCATAACCTCGGGTAGCGATTGGGCTATGTCCGTCCGTCTGTATGAACACCTAGATTTCGGAGACTATAAGAGCTAGAGACCCCAAACTTTACCACCTGATGCGCATATTTTCTCAGAAGATGAAATTTGTTGAATCATGTCAATATCTTCCCCCGTTCCCACGCAGTAGATTTTCGGGGTTTTTAGCCACACCGTTTCATATTTTTATTTTTATTTACGACATGCGTCGTGATTACATGCATCTGGTCGTCAAAAATTAGCAATATCGGACCAATACAACAGAAGTTATAGTCAAAAATGTACTAATTTCCGAAAAACAATCGTAACAAATCGTTTCGTACTTTTGTAAGGGAGTTGCCATCCATTTTATTGAAATAATTGAAATATCTTTCGAAAACAGCTGCCATTCTCGAGCACAAGTTAACTATTATTTCAATACGTTAACCTAGGCTTAACGTAAGCCATTTTTGAATTGTTGGTTAACCATACAAAATTCATGGTGGGGAACGGTGCTGGGGAACTATGGGACACAGCACCAAACAGCTATTAAAAAAAGAGCAGATATCCAGCAACTTCAAGACATGTTCATCGGTCAAGTATTCCCTCAGAATACTGACTGGCATATTTATAGGACAATGCAAGCTCAGAAAACATATGAGCAAGATGGGCATCAAGGGTTCAACACTTAATGAGTATGACGCTCGTGCCTAAAGAAGAGCATTGGCGGTCATAGGTTCTTCTTGACCATATCAAATAATAAAGGTTATTTTGGGAATTGAACAAGCTTAGAACTCTAGGGCTAGTGGGGAGTACAATGGATCCTTACTGGCTCAGTTTTACCAATAACATTATTAAATATTATTAACTGGTTCACATTGGCATAGCAGAGAGAGAAAAATGTATTTTTATTTTTATAAATTAACTTTTGTTTAAATTACGCTTGAACTAAATTAAAGCTAATTAATTTTTATACCAGATATTATTCACAGTTAATCAACTTGTGCTTAAACTTCTTAGAATGCTTTGGTAATTTGTCATTCACAAAAATAATTGTCCTTCAATTGAAATAATTTCTGTAACACGTAATACGTGTATACAATTTTTTTAATTAACATATGTGTTTCTTTTTATAGCCGCTATTTTTATAAAACAACAAAAGCAAAAAGCTGAAAACCCTTTTATATATGTATATATATTTTGTACATAAAATACTTGCTATACTATATGGGCAACTTGTCTCAGCTCTAGTTTGCATAAATGGCGCGTGCTGCTAATTTTATACATGCATATGTATGTATATGCCAGCTATGTATAGTAGGTTTAAGTCGTTGTTTTTGTTGCTGTATTAACAATTGTTGTTTTTAGTTGCTGCAACTTGAACATTTGATCTCAAAGGACACATACGGTGCACACTTGTTTTCTATGTTTGTTGAGTATCTGTGTATGTTATATATACATATATGTGCGTGTATGTGTGTGTGTGTGTGTGTGTGCGTAACAGCAGCAGCAGTAAAGGCAAACTCGCCTTGTTGTTAACTGGGTCAATGCAATTTAGGTCACCTAGATTTTATTACCAAACAGCAATGCTCTGGTCTGTGTCAAGCCAAGCGCTACTTTATTATGTATACATACAAGTACATACATTATATCTAGTACATGGCTTAGTTGTTGTAGTCGTAGTTGCAACCAACTGTGCGTATGCGTTATGAGTTAGCTTTAAAAAGCGATAGCAATAAAGGGAAGCAAGGCGTTGTTAAAGTATTTGTGAGTGGCAAAAGTTAGTTAATAGTACATAGTATGTACTATAATTGGTAAATGTAAAAGGCAACTTGTATCAAACAAAACTTGAAAATAAATTAACTTAATATGATCAATTATGCGTTAATTATAGTTAATTCTCAAACTATTACACAAATCGTTGAAATTGATTGAAAAAGAAAAAAAATACTATTTTGGCCGCCTTTTAAGTGGAGGCTAAATGTAACTAAGGGTCATAACAAACGCAGCAATAGGCCAAACAACATCATCATATTTTAAGCCAAATATGAGATACGCTAACACATGAATTTTTGGTTCAAAGTCAGCCTTAAATCTGTTATTTAACATAATAATTTATGTCAAAGATTCTTTTAATGTAATTTATTTTCACCTAAAACTCATGTTTTATTTATTCCTACTTGAAGTGCACTTAAAGATTTTAAGCTTTTTCAAATATTTTTTTAATCCAAATAGCAAAATTCGTATAAACTAATTTCCTACCAAAAATATTTATATTTGGAGATTCATTTATACTTTCAGCATACTATACTTTTTCCAAATTTCCCAACTTTAATTATGTTAGCTAATTACAATAATTTACAGCAGTGCTCCGGGTTCGATTCCATTCGAATTGGCAAAATAGGTTCAAAAGTGTGCGTATCTTAAACTGAAATAACTTGCCAATTTCAAGTTAGATTTTTATTGATAATTTTTTTTTTGTTAACCAAAAAAATAGCACAAAGTAAGACTATGGCATACGTACACAAAAAAACATTTTTTTATTTTTTTTCGAAACATTGATTACATCTAATTTCGTTACGCTACATGACTACGCTAAAAAGTTTTCTTATTTGATTAAGTTATCAGTAAGCTGCACACTTCATGAAAAAACTAATACGCTCAACTTTGGTTAGTGCATTCAATAGAAAAACCCATTTATATTTCAAAATACTCAAAGCGAAAAATTGAAAACGAAAGTGCGTGCGATGAATGAGCAAAATTGCGCAAACGATTGTCAAAAAAAAAATAAAATAGTTTTTGCTTTTGTTGTTATTGTTGTTGTCGCCTTTACGCATAAAACTGCCAAAAATATCACGCATAATAAACGTCAAACAGCGCTGCGGTCCCTGTCCCTCTGCCCTAGCGCGCCTGCTTGACAAGCAAACCAAACAAAGCCAAAGCAAACACAACAGCTAAACATAAAACAAAAAAAAAGAGAGAGCAATATGAGTGTAGAGGAGAATAAGCAATACATGCGTGAGCTTTTTGGCATGAAGCATTGTTTTTAAGCATTTTTTGTTGGGTTAGGTTCAATACGCATAAAGAAAGACGCAATGATAGGGCAGTGTTGTTTGTGGAAGGGGGAGAAATGTATGTACATTGTATCTGTATTATGTATCTGTATCTGTATCTGTATCTGTGTTTGGCTGTTTAAAGTGCGTGTGTTTTTGGTTTGTTTTTGTTTGCGGGGGCCCCGTTGGAGTAAGGGGTACTTGAAGTTTTTTTTATTTTATTTTATTTTATGCTTATTGCTATTGTTGGTGTATTGTATTTCTATTGCGTTTGTTTGTATATATTTTTTGTTTGTATGGGAATTTCATTGCGGTTTGTTGCTCAAGGCAAACCTCGTGTGCAACTTATGCGATGAGGCTTCGGCTTTGTTGTTTCTTTCGTTGTTGTAAAGCTTATTTTGGCGGTTTCTGCTATACACTTCAGACATACATATGTACGTAATTCTCTACGCAACGCTACGCACACGCACACATATATATATATATCAGTATGGTCTCTTCTCTTCACTGTTTCATTTCGTTTGGTTTGGTCTTTTTTTTTTTTTTTTGTGTCGATTGCGTTGTTGAATATTTCCACTTTGTTTATATAATTTTAATCAAAAAAGAAGCAGCAAGCAAAGAAAAAAAATGTATAAATGTACGACGTACGTAAAAAAAAGCTTCAACGTTTTTAAAAAAGTAGGTTAGTGGGTCACCATATCTAACAACAGCAACAACTGTGACAGCAGCGCCGCTTACGTTGGCGCTGACGTCGACAGCAGCCAGCAGTGTATTTTATTTATACATATATCTTCTGTACATATATATTTTTTTAATTTTTGTTGCTTCTTGAGATTTTGTATGTGTGCTGTTTATTATGTGTGCGTTTATATTATTTTGTTGCTTATTCTTTTTCTCTTTATTTTTTCAATTTTAGTACGAAAATCTTTATAAATAGTTTGTCATTTTTCTTTTTATTTATCTCTCTAGGCATTTGCTTTTGTTTGTTTATTATGTGAATTGCCTCTAGGATATGCGAATAGGCCTTTTTGCGTAAGACTGGAATAATGGCGTTTATTTTGGCAAATTAGTCTGGAGGGTGTATTTCGCTTTTCTTTTTTATAGATGGCTTTGAATATAAATTTTTTATTTTTCTGAGCCAAACGAGAATCTAATAAGCTGTTACAAGAAAAGGACATGTTTGTCGTATAAAAAAAGCAGAAAGCAGTCCTGCGCTTTCTAAAAATACCTGATCTTAAGAATCACTTTACTAATTAGTTGTCAAAGAAAATAAGTTAAGCAAAAAACACCAAGTTTTTGCCTCCCAATTTAAATCGAACAATAAAATATATGGGAAACTATTTTTCAAACCGCACACCATTGGCTCCATTGTTATGAAATTTTTCCGAATAGTCAACAAATTTGTTTCCGAAAAAAAATTTGGCAATAATAATAATTTAATTTTTTTGCATAACCTGTGATTACTAAATTATAATGTTTTTTGGAAAATAAACTTAGTATTTAAAAAATTTGTTCTAAAAAATCTGTTTTATTAAAATCTATACAAATTGGGAATATCTTTAAATTGTTGTTTTCTTCTATTAAAATTCTTTAATTCGAAACAAACCTTTTGCTACTATGATCGCCCAAATCAGCTATTGTGGAACAAGGTCATAGTGGATGTTGCAAGACTTATTTACTTACTAATTACTGCAGAAACTACTAGTAAGATTCCTGTTTGCAACAAATACGAAATTTGAGCAAGAAACCAACAAGTAAGTTTATTATAAACTTGACCCTGAAACACCCTTTAAAGCATGAACACTGCTTAGGTTTCCTTCTGCATATGGCTACAAAACGATAAGTGCTATTAAATATATAAACAACATTGTATAAACTGCCCAAGACCATAATTAACTTACAGATTTCAAAGACAGTCCAAAAGCTTTGTCACGGTTTATCTTGTATCTATGGTTTTTGTATGTATGCTTATTTTATAAACATTTTTTGTTATAGGTATGGTATGTACATTGTTTTCAAATCTTGCCTAATCGTCGCCAGCATTTTAAATCTATTTTTTTTTTTGTATATTAATGTTAATAAATTTAACATTTATTTGCTTAATGTTAATTATTAAAATAAAAAAAAAACAACAACAAAGGAAAAATGTACCCAATTAGGCAGTCAAAGTTGATGATATATTGCGGGGAAACAGGGGGAAAACACATGTCTTCAAACCAACGAGCAACAGACACCTTGGCTTCAAATAATACATTAATAAACAAAATTTTTACATTTATATGCACATGCTTATTGGTGTGAGTGTGTGTGTGAGTTTGTGTCTGTGAGCTTATATTGCCACTTTGCTATGGTTTTTTTTTTTTTTTTTTTTTTTTTTTTTTTTGAGGTTTTTAGCACAGCGAATTTTTTAAATTCCAATGCTGACTGCGCCAAAAACTGTATACATTGAAACAACAACCATTTAATGTAAAATAATTTAAAAAAATTAATTTAGAAACACGCCCTTTTTTAAACCGTTTTTTTGTACATATATGTTAAAAAATATTTATATTTAAATTTTTTTTCCTTTTATCTCATTTAATACACTTAACAAAATAGGCTCGTTTAAAAAATGTACATGGTATCCTGAGGTCGGTCTTTAACTTCTGTACCTTCTTCTTGACTTGCCTCTTTGATCATCCTTGCCCAATTGCGATAGCACGGATTCAGCGTGTTGAAATAGTCAAGAAAAAGTTCGTCACGACCCCAAATCCTGAAATCTCTTCTTTGTTTTACGAATTTGATGTGCAGGTCTTTGTGAATGTGTTCGTTCCGGTGCCTTACTGTCTGTTCTCAGGATATTGGATTGTTTTCGCTGTATAATGTCGATGTTGGTTCTGCTTACGTTGCCTCAATACTCGGAGACATAGGGCAAGATAGGTCTCAGCATATAGTATATATATACAAGAGGACTTTGTAGACTAGGCCCAGAGGAGCGCACGCTTGACTTCTACTGGCGAGCCACTTTTCTATGTGAACGCCCAGGTTCGTTACTTCGTTGGCTTGAGGGATGCGTTGGTTTGCACAGTACCAAAGGAGGGCAGCTTTGTTTATTGAGAGTAAACGTAACATGCTTTAATTTTTGTCATCTCTCCACAGCTATCAGATTAAGAGTTAGTTGAGCAGTAACCTTAGCTGGACATCTTGAGCATCTAAGAAACGCGGTGCTGTCAGCAAACGTAGTCTGTGGGTATGTCCGAGGATTGATCCAAGAACCCTGAACGCTACCGGTGGGCACTTCACCTTCGATCCTGTGAGTTGCTTGCAATACATATTATTGAGAATATTCTTTTGTAGAGATACGATCAGTTTTGTTGTTTCGTAAGTTCATATCTGATGTGATCCTAATGGCCTGCTCGATCGTTTCATATTTTTCCCGAAAACCAAACTGATGCGATGGTATTTAGTGCGCTTTTTAATGTATTGTCTGATGCGTAACTGGAGGGTAGGAGGCTTATTGGTCTGTATGACGATAGCTGTGTCGTATCTCCCGCCTTAGAAATCATTACTATAATCGACTTTCCTTTCATTAGGGAAGTACCCTAGTTTTGTTACTGCATGAAAAAGCAGACAAATGTGTAAAATGGCAAACCTAGAGAGCTCAAGTCAAACCTGAATATTTTACGGACTTTAGTTGCTCTTCGATGACTTTAACAATTTCGTTCGGCCGGAATTCGATGGGTTCTATTGGCTCTAACAGATTGTCACTTGATGAGTATGGAAGCGCAAATAAATTGGTGGTAAGGTTCGGCTGGAACACTTGCAGTAGATGGGTTAGATTTTGACCCTATGCATACAAAATTTATATGGTCCCCTCAAACTGGCCCACCAATCTGAAGAGCTCAAAGACTATTGACTATTTATACCCTGTACCGTATGGTACAAAGGGTATATTGTGTTTGTGCAAGCCGAAAATGTATGTAACGTACAGAAGGAGAAGTCGGAGACCCCCCAAAGTTACCTAAAGTATGATCAGAGTGACTAGAGAAGTCGATATACCCATGTCCGTCTGTCCGTCTGACCGTCTGTCCGTCTGTCCGTATGAACGCCTAGATCTCAGAGATGGTAAGAGCTAGAGCAACCAAACTTTCAGATAAGATCCCTTATTAATCCATAGGAGACAAGTTTATTTTATTTTTTTGATATCGGCACTACATTATATAGCTCCCATAGGGGTGTTTCAGAGGACCTCGAAAAAAAGCAAAAGTTTTAGATGGATAATTCGTTTGCTTATGAAGATATCATAAGCAAATTTGGCAATCGGAAGTTTTTTAGAAACCCCCAGCACTGTACCAAATTTTATCAAAATCGGTCGACTATATCATATAGGTCCCATAGGATCGATCGGTCGAAAATTTGTTTTTTGTACAAATTTCGTTGTGTTTCGTTTGTTTCTAAAGATATTGTAACCAAATTTGGCATTAAGAAGTTTTTTAGAGTTCCCAAGCACTATACCAAATTTGATCAAAATCGGTTGACTATATCATATAGCTCCCATAGGACCAATCGGTCAAAAAATCGTGTTTTGTTCAAAATTCGTTGTGTTTCGTTTATTTGTGAACATACCGTAACCACATTTGGCATTAAGAAGTTTTTTAGAGTTCCCAAGCACTGTACCAAATTTGATCAAAATCAGTTGACTATATTATATAGCTTCCATAGGGCCAATCGGTCAAAAAAACGTTTTTGCACAAAATTCGTTGTGTTTCGTTTGTTTGTGCAGATATTGTAACCAAATTTGGCATTCAGAAGTTTTTTGGAGATCTTCAACACTGTACCAAATTTAATCAAAATCGGTTGACTATATCATATAGCTCCCATAGGGCCGATCGGTCGAAAAAAAGTTTTTGATTAAAAATTCGTCTGTTTTTGGTTGTTTATGAAGGTATCATAATCAAATTTGGCAATCAAATGTCTTTTGGTGTTCTTAAGCCATTTACCGGATTTTATTGCAAGCAGTGGAACAGGGTATCCCAAAGTCGTCCGCGCCCGACTTTAACGTACGCCATCTTTTTCTTATGGTTTTTCAAATATTAAGTAGCTTAGAAGACAATTTATTAAATTTTAACATTATCTAAGTAAGGGGATTCCAAATGTATGGATTTCACCGATTTGAAACACCGCAATTATTTATTTAAACTTGATAACATGATAAAATCAATTATGATGACGACGGCACAATACTTAAATTTAGCTATACACAAAGTTCTTGGCAAGTAGTGAGTGAGTATATAGTGATTGGCATTATTAATATCGTTCTGCAAGGGCTTGTACTACGCCATAGATTTAATTTTGGTATTTTTTGTTAATTAACAAACTAAACGACCCAAATCCTGCCCAGCATACGCTTTAACAAGTAATATACAGAAATGCACAAACACATCCCATTTTGTGTTTCAACGCATCGAGCAACTTACTGTATCACCACCCACCCGTTTCATAGAGCCACCCACTGGCTTCTATAGGTAATCCCCCCTGTTTCTACCCAACTTTTTTCGCACTGCTGAAATGCGCGTTGCATTTTAAGCAGTCAACGCCTGGCCCGCCGCTCCACCCACCGCTGCTGCAATTGTTTTTGTGGCCTCGTGACCTAGTTTTAAGCTTCGTCAACTGCAACGACTCGACTGACGATGATGGAGACGGCGACTACGACGTTGACGTCGACGCTGCTGACGCCACGCACATGAGACGTTATAATGAATTGCAATGTGTTTGTGTGTATTTGTAAGTGTGTGTGTTTATGTTTATTTTGTACATTTTGCAAAAATTAAACTATATTAATAATATATATTTATTTTTTATATGCACTTTTTGCTTGGCTGTCTGAATTTTTTGTTTTTTCATTAAATAATAGTAATAATAGTTACTACACGATTTATTTTATATGGCATAATAATCATATTAGTCATAGGTTGAAATATATAGCAAGATGGGTTAAGTAAAGTTTTGAGCTAACAACAATGGAACAAGCCTTAAAATGCCATCTTACCGAGCATCTGTGAAAACAAAATCCTTGTGATCGAAAATACCTAAAAGTCTTTACATAGTAAATTTATTTGGCATAATAATAATTTTTTTACTTTTTTTTTTGTTATGTTTTGATATTAATAATAATAATAATTTTTATAGGTCATGTCTTATTTTTCAAAATATATATGTTATGCACTTCTTGCAATTCTATTGTATTATATTAGGTAAAATAAAAAGTTCCAGGCATTTTTTCGCTTTACACAGTTAAGATTATCCCATTTATATCAAATAAATCCCGTTTTTTTTCGATAATTTTTGTCCATTTAGAAGGCAATTTCATAATTCCCCGATTGAAGAAGTTCTCGTCTCTATCGGTAAAAACCTGACCAGCTCATTTTTGACAAGCCTCTGTTGATGCAATTTTTTTTTTCATCAAGAAAATTTTGTAAATGGTTGAATAGGTGGCGCCAGGTGTGGACTATACAGCCTGTCGTTGTCTTGATGGAACACAACACCCTTTCTATTGGCCAATTCTGGTCGATCGCTTGCTTCAATCTGGTTAGTTGTTGACAGTAGAGGTCCGAATGTGAGCAGTTCATAGTGGATGATTCCCTTCCAATCCCACTCAACACACTGCAAATCCCCTTCTTGGCCGTTAATCCGGGCTTGGCGATCATTTGATCCGACTCGCCGCGATTTGACTACGATCTCTTCACCACCGATCTCGTCACCATTCGCTTTAAAAATGGGGCGATTTCGTTACGTTGCAGCCAAAAATCGCAAGCATCAATTCGGTCCAAAAGGATCTTTTGCGTCAATTCGTGTAACACCCATACATCGAAATTCTTCTGAAGGTCATCCTTAATCAAATGTTTCCAAACGGGTTTATGGCTAATCTTTAGTTTCTGGTCAATGGAATAGCTGCTAAAATTATGGTTCTTATCAACATTTTCGACGATTGACCTACCAGAGCATGGTCTAACTTCGACGTGCATATTGCCAGAACGGCATCTTTGGAACCACAGCTTTTCTTTTGTATGCGTTACTGTATTGGGTCAATAAACACCAGAAATTTTGTTGGCCGCCTTTTCCACCTTATACCTTGGTTATACCTTCTCTTTTTTTACCTCCATTTTGAAACGCTGTAGCATAAAACTGGCTTTTCAGCAAAGCTTTTAACTTTTAAATCTCGATATGGTATGATCCGATGCGAAAGCCGCCAGGAATTTTTGACTTTAAGGCCTATACGCAGCATGAAATATTTCGCACGGAATCGCGAAACTTCATATAAAAAAAAATATCCCATTTGGGATATTTTTTTTATATGGTTTTGTCATTCCGTGCGAAATTTAATTATAATATACATATATTAATATAATATAATATAATATTATATATATTATACAATATAATTTTTTAAGTATGTTTATATTTGTATCATACCTCAGCTGAAAAGATACTATACGAGTATAGAGTATCTTAACTCTGATTCTGTCTAGCTTTAAACAATATTTATAAATTTCAAAGCAAATACCCTTGACCTGACCCTACAGGTTACAAATAGTTATCATTAGTTAAAAAAAAAATCAATTAGCAGAACCCTTTGAGTTCTAAATAAGATTAAGTTCGCAAAGTCTATTTGAATCCGAGAATTATTATATTAATTTTTAAAAGCGTCTAATTAAAATGTTATAAAATACGATGCTGATAAGATTAAAAGATAGGAATGTTATGTGGAAGGATGAAGCAGAAGAATGTTGCTATGAATAAACTGCCTAGTAGTACATATAGAAAATGTATCATGCTGAGCTCTGGGGAAATGGTTTTAAAAAATTCCAACCGAGTGGTCTCAATTATTATGTAACTACTAGTATTTACCAGTATTTTATAAACAGGCAATACATATTACAGACCCTATTCCCACACAACTCCTGACTTAAGATGTTAAAATGTTTAAATGTGATTGGCTACGAAGCTAGAAACATTATTCCAGTCATGTAATGTAAAGTATGTCAACTTTATCATAGCTTCACAGGAGCACCTCTTTTAGTTCGTTACTGACCTGGGCTATTTCAGAACTCACAGAAAATAGTCTAGTAAAAAGGCGTGGCAGTTTTTAGCAAAAATAAAAGTAGACAAAAATTGCAAGCAAGCTGACCACACCTGTCTCTTGACGGTATCGATGTGACAGACAAGACAGGTTGACAAGGTAGACAAACAGACCGAAAGACAGACAGACAGACCGAAAGACAGACAGACAGACAGCCGTTTAGTATGATGACGGCAGCGTCAGCTGCTACGCCTCTGTTGAGCTGTTGTGCCCATTTATAAAGAAACTGCGCTGCTGACCTCATTACAATGAGCAATTTCAAAATATAAATAATATATTAAATAAATTTATATGCGTTAATTAATTAAATTCAATATGCAAGTGCAAAAACAAAAACTACTAATTTATTTATATATATATAGTATGTTTTTGTTTAAAAAAAAAAAATATTTTGCATTGAAAAATGTCGAGGCGTTGTCGGCAAAGCTAACGTCGGCGTCGCTGCTGCCGTCGACGTTGCACTGGACATTGGCAAGGCAGCCAAATGCAATTTATTGCGCATCGCCTGACGACGCCGCTGAGAATTACGCTTTAGTCTAGTAAACAGTGCATCGAAGAAATCTACGTACACTATTATTTTCGACGATTACCTGTAAGAGACTTTTTGTTCAACTAGACTTGCAAAATATTGAACGAGAACTTGTTACTAAATATTATAAAAAATTATAGTTTTCCCATTGTATAACGTTATGCAGCCTAATTTTATAATTAGGGTATTCAGGAGCTGCAAAGTTGAGGACTTTTGCAACCAAAAAATGTACAGGCTTAAGTTTCAACTCTCAGCTCAACTTTTCCTCAAAACAGACTATTCTAATTCTAGTTGCTAATTTTTGACTTGGGAAGTTAGTGTTGCAAAGTTCGCCAATATTTTGCGAGTTCATAGACGCTTAGTGACAAATAAAGAAGCATCTTACTTGCTAAATTAAGTAAGAATGTTTGGAATCGATTTTTGTACGTTAATTGTTTCGTCGGTACTCCATTGTCTTGAAAAACTACGTTGTTGGCTTCTGTAGTAAGACCTTTGATGTTTTGTGACAGTATGAAGCGCCAAATATGCTCAATAGGCGATTAGACGTCTGGGGAGAGGCTCTACCTTATACCGTATGAAAGGATGGTTTTTTTTTTTTTTTGCCTATTAAGCTGAAGAAGATGTAAGCACACTTTTTCTCAAAAAAGTACTTAGCTTATACAAAACTTTTATGATTCACTGTATGCATGCACGATATTCATACATATGTACATATGTATACAATTATACAAAACTACACGTTAAACTGACCTCCTCGGGCGGCAGCGGTAAAGACGAAGCGTCCGACGAGCAGGCGAGAAGTCAAGCCAAACGAACGGGCGAGCGAGCGAGCGAATGAGCGACGAAATGTATTGCGGTCGAATCCGTCCCTGGGCGAGTGCTGCAGTATGTGTGTGTGTGTGTGTGGCAAAAAGTGTGTCAAGGTTTTTTGAATAATATTTTGTGCAGCGTTAACGTTTACGGCAGCGTCGACTTCGAACACACTCATACACAGACACGCACAACAACAATAAAAAGAAATACAAAAAAAAAAAAAACATATAAAAAACATGTAGCCGCCCCGTTGCCGCTCAGCTATTTGCTTTGCTCATTGTTTCCATTGTTGCTGCTGTAATCGTCGTTGTTGTCGCTATGTTTGCTCTTTTGTATGAGTGTCACCCATAGTACCACCCCTTCTTCCCATTATGACCGCCGCCCCCTACTCTATTTACACCTCTCTTTTCTTCACATCTTTTTTTTTTTTTTTTGGTTTGCTGCTGCTCATTTTACATTGTCATCGTTTCTTACTTATTGTCTTTGTATTATTATTTAATTGTGCATTGTTTGCTATTTTTATATATTTTTTTTATTGTATTTATTTATAATATTTACCTTATTGTTGTATTTGTACTCAATTTTTATTACAATTTTTTTTTTTTTCTTTGATTACTTTAATTGAATTTTGCGCTTCCATTTAATTGGGTTTATGGCTTCATTTGTCAATCAAGAGCTGATTTGCTTCTATCTTTAAGTGTGAATGTGTATGTGTGGTTTGTAAGTAAGTTTGCATGCATGTGTGTGTGTTTGTGTGCGTGCCTATTTAAATAGTAATAAATTATTAAGAAAAAGGGAAAACTCGATTATAGGGGAGGCGAGATCTGTCAGTCCAAACAACAATAACTACAGTAACTAAGTGGTCCTTGAGTGAAGACGACTTGGCGGTTCAATTGTATCCACATGAACAGCTTAAGTGAGATTAGGGAAGCTAGATGCCATTAAATTATTGCTAAGGGTTGCTCACATAGTAAGATAAAAATCTCTATTGTTGAGGTTTTTCAAATTGTTTCTATTACCAGAATTAAATGCTTTTTATTTTGCTCAACAAGAAATTTTTAGCATACTTTTTTGTCTAAATAGACTACTGCTTCCCGTAAAAATAGTGTCAACATAAATATAGGCATTGTTCAAAATATTTTTTTTTCACTTAAAATGCATGTGTTGCATTCTCAAAAAGTGTAAAATGTTTTCAGTAAACTTTGTTTTCTTCAAAATATTTTAATGTTTTAAAAAGTATGACATTTTTTCCTCGATATTTGGCGTCCTCGATATTTATTTTGGGGCTATCGAAGTAAATGTTAAAGTTATAAAATTTTTTAAAATCCTTACTTAGCTATAATAAATTAAAGTTAGTGATTTCTGACATATTTAATAACGCTTTCTGAATAAAAATCTGTCAAAAATCGTATTTTTGAATAGATGCCACAAACAACTGGGTGAGGCAAACTATTTGCTGTATAAAAATCGAGCACCCACCTAACGACGTACCATTTAATCCTAGTTTTTAAATAAAACTTAAACAAAATTTTTCTTATTTTTATTATAATTATTTTGTATATCATTATGTATATGGTTTGGGTAAAAATATTGTATCAGATAATGACTTGTGGTTTTTAGAGAAGCTCTGTCTCAAAAAATCATTATGAAATTTTTTTGTAGAAATTGACTGCAGCAGGTATTACCCGAAAAGCAACGAACATTTTGAATTGCTCTGTTAACTTAGTGGCTTGTAAATGGTCTTCAAAGCTCAGAAACTTAATTGTAATATGCAACTACGCAGTGTTCATGAACTATGTATGTTAGTCGGTCAAAGTTCTTATACCAACTTCACTTCGTATCTAGGCCACTTCAATCAACACTGTTGACCACTGGCTATACCTTTAGCCAGTGTTTACTCTCACTGAGGGATTTTATTTATTTATACGACTCTTTCCATATCTTCCAATTCAAATACATGGCTTGCTAAGAAAGAAACCAGCATAAAATATGTATGTATTTGTATGCGCAAAAGTAATGTTTATCTATCTATATGCGTAGCATAGATACAAGATGCTTATTTATAAGTGAGCAAAAGCAACAAAAAAAACCCAAGTTGTCACACCCCCGAACAGCATACTACCAAAACACACGCACGCCCCACCAGATTTCCCATTGACCCATTAACATTAAAAGCGGCAACATTGCCAATAGGTTTGTGTGTTTGCGTGTATCTGTGGGACTACATAGAAGGTGGCATGCCACATATTTGTGTGTGTTTGTGTTGCGGCTGAACCTATCCTAAGGCCTTTGGTGGTATGCCACACGCACCGCACACGCACAAAAAAAAAAAATCAACCTACAACCTACACCAACATGGCAACAGTTTTCCATTACGCTGCACAACATAACATGCCTGCCAAACCCTCTGCGTTCCGCTTCATGTTATTAGCACACACAAACACACACACGCACAGGCGCATAGCATAAAAACGAAACGAAATCGAAATTAATCTCTCTAACATAGACCTGAATCTGTACAGCGCAAAAGTAGGTCAAAGCGTCGCTGTTGACGCTAGCAGAGACGTTAACGTCTCGGCACCGAGAGCGTCGCGCCCGCTGCGCTACACTTTCACTTATTACATTATTCAATGATGCCAGCCCCAAAAGCGCACCCAGCGGCCAGGCGCCCGTACAAACCGCGCGCGCACTTTGCTTCCGCTCAAACAACAACAATGACGACGCGGCAGCGCTGCAACGCATGTGGGCGAAACTTGTTCGGCACGTCATGCGCTCTCGTTTTGTGCTTGCTAACGACGACGTCGGCGACGCCATTGTCATAATGGCAGCGACGCTAACGTTGACTGCGGCGTCGATTATTTCATATTGAAAGCAAAAGTCAAACGTCCGATCGTTGAGAGAGAGCGCAATATGGCGGCTCACAAATACAGGCACAAAAGCTTTGCGCTCCTAAAAGTGCAATTTCTCTCTCTCTCTCCCACTCTCAGTGTATGCGCATGTATTGGTTGGTATAGGTTGTGCCGATTGCATTTGTTGCTGCTGCCGTTGCTTGTGCCCCTCTCTGCATCTCTTTTGCGCAGACAAACCGCCGGCACGTTTCTTGCCACAGTTATACCAAAAACGTCAATTAAGTTGAGAAGCAGCAGCAGCAGGGAAAAATGTTACAAGGTTTCGTTTCAGGTTAAGACGAGTTTTTCGGTTTTTTTTTCAACTTAATTTTTTTATGTTTTTAGGTTTCTTGTTGCCATTTGTTGTTGTTGTTGTTGTCGTTGCTACTGTTGCGTTTCGAGTTTAAATGCAGTAAAGTATATTTATAAAAAAAAAAATACAAAAATTTTTTTTTCTAAATATAGCTGCTGTATGTTGTGTGTTTTGCGTCTTTTGTTTTGCTTCGTTTCGCTTCGTGTCTGCTACTTTGCCTCACGCATTGCCTTTTAATAAGTGACCTGCCTCATTTGAAAATTGTTTGTGCGTCTGGAGAAAACAATATGTATGGGGGGAAGTCGAAAGGGGAAGACCGTACCAAAACAGAGTAAAATAGCGAGGAATAGTAACAAGAGATGTGTGCGGGATTACTGAGGAACATTTTTCGAGTTCTTACTATAACGATTATGGTATTAAACTTTTTCTGTGGATTTTTATGATTTCTCGTCATATAGAAAGTTCGTAATACAAAAATTTGCTATAAGGAGATCAAAAAAGCAGTGCACTTTAAATTTATAATATGGCAATACTTTTTGCAGAAGAGTTCTTTTTAGTGAAGTTGAACTGTATTAGCATATGTATCTATGCATAAATACAACTTTTCAAAATATCTTCTTCTGACGTCTAAAAGGAGAGGCTCATCAGTATAAGAATTTATTACCACAGTGAATATAAACATAATTGATCATACGCGGAGTACGGTAGTAAGGACAACAAGTCGTCCTTCTCTTAAAATAATAATTTTTTTATAGTAGGCTTAACAAAAAAATTCAAAATAGAAAAAATTACAGTACTGTTTGAATTAAGTTCCACATCAAAATTAGTTGAAAGGGCCTAGCTGAATAAGGTACAAAAAACTGCCTAACGGAAAGTTTTCGTTCCAATTTTGTTTTTAAATTGTTGCACCAAAATGATTTGATTCTTTTATTTACCATAAAAGGAAGTGTTCTAGTTCCGAATCTATATTGTAGATTTTAACATTTGACTTTGCTAGCCAGTGTCTACTCTTAAGAAATCAGAAACAGGCATTTTCACTAAGTATTTTTGTCATAAAAAGCCAGCATTCCCAAAGTGGTTTGGTTAAATATTAATAGCGACTTATACTTAGACCTACTGAGCGCTTTATATCGTTACCATTAATTGTTGTATATATATTTTAAACATTTTGACCAACTGACCTACCCAACAAATGCCACCAAATTTAAGCTTACAAAATTTGCACTCCAGGCACACGGCAGGTCGTATTTGGCAATCGTCATATACTCGTAAATTAAAATTATCTACACAACGAGACCAAAAAAAAAATATAAAAGCACTTAAAAAACATTTTCAGAATCAAGCCACACAAAAAAAATTAACTGTGAATTGCGTAAAAAAGTCAAACAGTGACAACACCAACAACTACAACAACACGCAAAGGTAGCCAACAGCTACGGCAACAACAACAACAGGGCAATAGGCAACAATTTAAAATAAATAAACAAAACCTTCGACCAACAAAACCTAATGACCAACAACGAACCGAAATTCGCGTAAATAAAAAATAAAAACTGGATACAACAACAATTGAGACTCCGATTCGATTTGTATTCTGTACGAGTTCAAAGCACATTTTATACGTTTTATGTTTTATTATAAAATTAACCAAGCCAAAATAAAAACAACAACAACAACATATTCCCAAAATCTGGCCACAAGTCAGAGTCAGTCGCGTCATCGTTGGCTACACAAAAAAAAAAAAAAAAAAAAAAAAAAAAAGGCTTACAAAAATTGGTGTATGTTTGTACCACGGCATTAACATTTGTGCCACCAGCAACTACAATGGACATATTGACGGACGACCAGACCGAGGGACAACTTTGTTGTTGCACGCAAAGTCGGTTGGTATTATTTATTTTTTTGGCTGTCATGAGCCACCAAAAAAATTGTCACAAATGTTTTGATAAAATCAAAATTGTGTTGGATAGTGGCTGCACATGAAAGAAGTTCGCAGTAATTTTTGCAAGATGCGTTCGAAGTTTGAATACGCAAGGTTTTTGTAAGACTACATGGAAAAAAGAGAAATAAACTTCCTGAGAACGCGAAAGCCTTTTGGTTTTGATTCTTTGTCTTTGCATTAATAAAGTATTTTAATATTAAAGAACGCAACATGTTGTATACGCGATATGCGTACATTTTTGTTAATTGCACCGGACAACAAACCGAACAAAGACCTGTTTCTCCAAGCCTCTTCGTGTACAATGACATTTTTTTTTAACAATAAAACTAGGCGTATACTTAATATTGTATATCTTATTTAAAGAACTATAAAATAAATGAAGTCCTGATTGAGTACAAGTTGCGTATACTTAATTTTTAAACTAACTACACCTAATTCAGTTTTGATATGTTCCAGAAACAAGCGTTTAAAAAACGACATGAAGAAAATCCTTAGGTTAATAAAAATATTTTTCTTTAAAATTTCGTGCTAAATCGAATAAAATTGTTCAAACATTTGTTTTCTAGACCGTGTTGTTCAAAACGTGTAAAAAAAGACCATGTAAAAACAGAATTGGGTGTATTTGTATTCAAAATTTTAAAGCGATATAAAACAACGTACAACTCTGCGTGTACTTAATATTTTTATTTTGTTAAGTATGCGATATGATGGACATTTTTGTTTTAACTTGTTACTTATGCGAACTAATTTCTTATTTCCTTAATTTTTGATATACCACTTTGGACATTTTTGTCGCCTGTACTTCACTGCAAGCTCAGCTTGAGCATTATTGTTGTTGTTGTTGTGTCCGTTATTGCTGCCTGCTGCCAACAATTGACAAACAACTGTCGAAAAAGTCATTGCGCATGCGCACAAGTCAAAGGCAACAGCCAAAAAAATAAATATACATATAAATGGTAGAAACACTCGAAATAGACAACGAATACAATCGTACAATACTTGCAATAGACCACTAGTATCCTATACTTACCCAGTAGAGCTCAGCACAAAATGAGAACTTGGAAATGGACAAAAGACAGACCAAAATGAACAGATTTATTTAGTTTTGGTTTTTTTTTTATTTTTTGTTCGCTGTTCATTTTCGGCAAGCAACAGTTACACAGCGCTTAACTGGAGTAACGAAGTGGAAGCTAAAGCAGAAGTAGGTCTCTCGTCGCATGTCCAAAATTTAAGTCGAAAACCTGTTTGCTGTTGGTATGATTCAAAAAAACAAAACAACCAAATGAGAGTGAGAGTGAAATTTTTGTTAATTTTTATACACTTTGAGAGAGTTTGCTGCATGCATGTTCTTCTTTTCCTTCAGTAAATCAAAAAGAAACTTATGGGAACAACCATATGAAAAAAATTCTCATTCCACACAAGATGACACCATAATTACTTGCACTTAGCAAATTATAACTAAGATAAAAATTATGTTAAAAGCTGTCTTTGAGGCCACCAAAAATTAATTACAAATAAATAAAGGGAATTGGTTATGATAGTTTAAAAAAATATAATAACATACTCCTGGTATTAGAAATTAATAATAAGATTTTATAACCTTAAATTCTACAGCGAAGTTAATTCCGATAGAGCCTACTTTTTGCGAGTAGTAAATATTGCGAAAATTCGACACGTCATATTTTCTAAACCGTTCTAGAAAAATATCAAAATAAAAACACAGAATCATGGAGCATGCTAATAAAAATATTGGCTTTTACATCGCTAAATATCTAGAGAAACATTTTTCTTACTTTTTGACTGTGTTTCAAAAGATTTTGTGTAAGACCAGTTTTCATCAACCATTTAGCTAAATATACATATGTATAATATAGATCGGCAAGAGTATAAAAGTTTCGGCGGTTCAGAGTTTTAGGATGCCTGCTGCTACACGCACATACTCACATACACTCTCACGAAGATATTTCTTGCTTGTCACTGTTGTGCATATGTGCAAGTATTAAAGGGGGCCCTGCCGCTTTAGTTACGGTCACGATCACTACTCCGGTCCCTCCGTCCTGCCGCAATGCCCTCATTTGTTGGTATATATGGTAGGAAATGAAAATTGGCATACAAAAATTATGCACAGACTTTTGTACCTTTGTCTTGACCATGCTGCCTGGCTGATTGTTTGCCCCAAAGCCAGACTAAGAAACAGCTGGCCAACTGACTGATAATATTGAACACATTGAAGGGTTTCGTAAGTCTCGCCTCATTGTGTTGTATGAAGCTGTAGAGTAAAAATCATCTTTCAACAAATACAGACAACGTCTGTTGTCTTGTGGCGCTTCAGTTTTTATTTTATTTAACAGCACACGCACACACACACACACACATATATGTAATTGAGCGTTGAAATGTTGTAATCAAGCAACAAACAACCCACCAGTTCCCAGTCCCCAGTGCCCATACAAGCCCAAGTCAAGCTAACCAACCAACTGGCCAACCAACCTAGCCAACAACGTGAAGGTGGTAAACGTGTTTACCTTTTTTTTTGTTTTTTTTGCGGCATACGCAATCGGCTGCGTCATTTGGGTATGGAGTCGACACGTTTTCACGTGCTGCTGACAAAGATGCACCAACTGAATGATTTCCATTTTTTTTTTAAGTGAATTTTTTTGTTGTGTTTTTTTTAGTGTCTCTCTGTAGGGTTTTTCCTTAAAAATGTGCCAATGTTTGTTATTTCGCCTTTTGGTATTTTGTTTGTGATTCATGCAGTGTTTCCGAAAATTCAGCATTTTAATGGTGTTCATCTGTGGTTGACGACGTTTCGATCTGGTTCCGTTTAGGACTTGGGGTTTTGTGAAAGTTTTTGGGCTCCTTTGGTTTTTTGTTTAATGTTATGTTATGTAACAGGGCTGGGTCATTTGGGAATGTGGGTCATTAAAATGTTTAATGAAGAGTTTTTTGAGTAGATCTATGCAGCGAAATAATGAATTTCTCAAAAATATAATTTTGAAACGAAATGACTTTTTTTTATATATGTAGGTCATTAAAATCATCATTATCAATTAAAATTTGCTATTTTTTAATTAGACCTTAATCGGTATAAGCTGCAGTCATAGCAAATTTGGAGTTTCCGTTTTAACTTCAGTAATTAATTTAGAAAAAGAAAACCAGAAATCTCTTTTAACGGGTGCGGCAGAATTTTTTCGAATTACAATGAAAATGTTTTTCTATTTATAAAAAATGAAATAGACAACCACAAAGTACAGGTCATGAATATGTTTGTGCCATTTATTAAAAACCTAACAGATCAGCTTAAAACTTAAAGAGACTATTCTAAGATATTTTGTCATTTCAATTAAAATAAGACATAAAATACGATGACCCACAAAAATGTTATAAAATCCTAAGCTGTAATAAAAAATAAACAAAAAATAAGTTTTGTTAAAATTTCAATTTAAATATCTCGGCATAATATTGGTTTCTCTAGAAAATTCAATGAATATTTATAAAAATCTCTAAAAATACGCAATAAACCAAAAAATACTATAAAGTCCTAAAACGATTTTAAAACCAATTATTAAAATGCATTAAAAGCTAAAACTATAAAATACTAAAAACTCAAATCGATATTGAAAAAAAAAAATTAATATAAAATAAAACCAGTCCAGCATAAAATAAAAAAAAAAAAATAAGCAGACAGAAGAAACTGAAAAAAAAAAAAAATACAACAGACAATAATTTTATATTGAAGCCGAGAGCCAAGCGCAAAGCTATTATAAAAATAGGAAACGAAAACACGCTATATGAAAACCGTGTCATGAACAAATGCAACAACAAAAACAAACACAAAAACCCACAACTAATTGAGACCAAAGAGACACAGATACAAAGATACAACAAAAGTAAACCAAGCAGAAACAACAACAACAATAACAACAAACAAACGCCAACTTGGCAACAGCTCGGCAGAAGAGCACACAACGGAACTACATAAAATTCCCACTTAGGTAAAAAAGAAGTAGCAGCAGCATAAGATGAAGAGAGGCAGCAGAATAGACAAAGAGCACGAACAAACTGAGCTCAGCAACAATTACAAAATAGCGACAAGTAACTTTTCATGTAAAAAAAAAACAAAAATTAACGCTTTCATAATGTTGGTAACTTTAAAGATACATCTACTATACATCCGAAAGAATGAGTTTGAGCTGCTGTTGTTGTTGCCGTTGTCGTCTTCATCTTCATCATCTTTGGCTCGAGATACAACAACAACAACATCAACTTTGTGTAAAGTGGCTCAAAGCTACACCAAAAAGTTTCACTTTCGCTTTCAGCGTAGTTTGAATTTCAATGTGGCAACACAAACAAAAACAAAAAACAAAACCAAAAAACCAAAAAGGGGGGCACTAAGTCAAGCCAAGCAAAGCAAAAGAGAGCAAGCACACACAGCAACAGCAAAGCACAGCTAGAGTTGAATTAAATGAGAACAAGAGAGCGCGCGTGAGCATTGAAAGTGAAACTGCACACAAAAAGCACCATTCCCGCCGACCCCCAACACACACACACACACACACACGCGCATACACGCGGTTACACGAGCGTCGGCAACACGCATACGTAATAATAGTCGGTCGCCTCATTGAGAGCGAGAGTAAACGCCATTGCAATGTATGGCAAGCAGCAGCGACGCTGACGTTAGCAGCGCTGCTAGCGCGATAGCGGCAGCGCTTTAGTGTATTGCGGGTATCCTCGCCGTTTACTTGGGTTTAGTCAATCGAGATACGTGGTTGATGTTGGTCGTGTTTTTCGCATAGAAAGTAATATATAAATACACATATATATAAAAATACATATACACATATATAGTATATATTGCATATATGCTAGGCAACCTACTAAATTATACAAAAAAAACAACAACAAAATTAATTGTTTAAAATTCAAATAGCTATAAAATTGAAAGCAAATGTTGTGTGTAAAGTGCGTGTGAAGCTATCTGCCCGCCTATTTTTGCTCCCCTCTTACTCTCTGTTCGTTTCGTTTTTGTCGTGCAATAATTGCTTGCTTGGCCTAATTTATAAAAGTAAAATAGAAAAAAAAAACAACAAGCACAATGCATCAATATATCAATATCACTGCAAATTCTACTAAAAAAAGTGCATAATCACAATACAAATAAAAAAAAAAAACAAATGCATTTGCTTAGCGCTACACAGCAGAACAGCCCAAGGATTATGTTCTATGTGTGTCTAAGCTATGCAAAAATTGTTTAAATAAATGCTACAACAAAGTATCTATATGTAAAATGGCAAAACAGCAGCTAAAGTGTTGACCCAAATACAAATAAAGTGTTAAAAAGTCTAATTTATTAAGAAAAGCTGGCAAAAAATGCAAAAAAAGTGCAATGCAAAGGCTATGTAGCCACAAAAATATACATATGTTTATATAAAAATAAATACAAATTCTACAGCAACGCACACAATCAAGTTCTATATATATACATATATATATATATATAGTAAATATTAAAAATCATATACGTATAAAGGAAAAAAATAAAAAAGCAAACAGCAGCAACATTACAACGATCCTTTCTGTCTTATCTATCTATCTCACTCACCTCGTCAAAGTACCTGCAAAATATTAAAAATATATAACAAATTGCTAAATAAATTTCTAAAATATATAATACAATATAAACAACTGTTAAATCTAAAATTTTAGTAATAACGAAAAAAAATACCAAAACAATTCTCAGCATTGTCAAAGCTCTTACTTTACATGTGATTCGTTTTGTGTTAAAAATGTTGCATATAAAAAACCAACAGTTAAGTGCAAAAGCCAGACCACCGTATGTAAAAAACAATTTTAAAAAGCTATTTTATAAGCAAGTTTAAACACATTATAAGAATTTGTGTCAAGTGTATTTACAATCAAATCAAAGATCTAAGAAATTCTTCTAAAGCCAAAATACCCCAAACACTTTTAAAAACCAAGTGTGCAAGTGCCGTCCAAAAAAGCAAAATCCCTTAGCTTTTAAAACCTAATCCGAAATAAAAAAAAGCATAATATAATAGTGAAAAATTTTATGAAATGTTATTCAAAATGGAGCCACAACAAGCGACAGTACAATTTATCTCGTCGCTAAATATGTCGCCTTTTTCCATGCAGCTGGATCAGCAACCAGCTAGTCCAGCCCTGGCCAGCAATCAGCAGCAGCAGCAGAGCGGTGGCGGCAGCAACAGCAACAATAACAATGATAACGATAACAATACATTAAGCAATTCCGATAACGATTACAGCGCTTATACGCTGCAGCTGAGCGGCAGCAATCAGACACATCACCAACAGCAGCAACAACATCATACACATCACCAGCATCAGCAGCATCAGCAACAGAACCACCAACAACAACAACATTACCAACAACAACAACAGGAGCAGCAGCAACAGAATATTGCCAACAACTCCAATCAATTCAACTCCTCATCCTACTCGTATATATACAATTTCGATTCACAGTATATATTTCCGACAGGCTACCAGGATACCACTTCCTCGCATTCACAGCAAAGCGGTGGTGGCGGCGGCAGTGGCTCCGCAGCCGGTGGCAGCACTGGCAATGTAGCACTACTAAATGGCAGCTCTGGTAATGCTGGCGGTGGCTCTGGTTATATGCTATTGCCGCCTGCCAGCAGCTCAAGCGGTCATATATCTGGTAGTGTTGGCGGTGGCGGTGCTGGTGGTGGTGGCCATGGTGGCACCAGTGCCACCTCCGGTGTCAGCGGTGAAGCCATTGATTTTAAGCATCTCTTTGAGGAGCTCTGTCCCGTCTGTGGCGACAAGGTGAGCGGCTATCACTATGGCCTGCTCACGTGTGAGTCCTGCAAGGGTTTCTTCAAACGTACGGTACAAAACAAGAAGGTCTACACTTGTGTTGCGGAACGTTCCTGCCACATTGATAAGACGCAGCGAAAACGCTGTCCGTATTGCCGATTCCAAAAATGCTTGGAGGTGGGCATGAAACTGGAAGGTAAGTGAAACTATGCGCTATAGTTATTAAATTATACACGGCTTAGGCTTTAGCTCGGATTGTTTCAGAAATATCCCGGTTGAGTGCAAGCTACCCTTTGCTTTCATATCTATAAAAACACATCTGATTCTGTTTTTACACGGTAGATACGTTCTAGACAAAACCGTATAAAAAAAGACATGAAGTAAATCCTTAATAATAATATTCTGTTAAAAAGTTTATTTCTAAACCGTAAAATTGGGTGTAATTTTTTTTACAAATCAGGGATTTTATACCGTGTTATACCATACGTTTGAGGGTATATTAAGTTTCTGCAAGCCGAAAATGTATGTAACACATAGAAAGAGTCGTAGGAGACCCTAAAGTATGATCAGGGTGACTAGAGAAGTTGATATACCGATGTCCGTCTGTCTGTCTGCCTGTTCGTCCGTCCGTATGAACGCCTAGATCTCAGAGATGGTAAGAGCAAGAGCAACCAAACTTTCAGATTAGATCCCTTATTATTCCATAGGGGAAAATTTATTTAATTTTTTTGATATCGGGGTTACATTATATAGCTACCATAGGGGTGTTTCAGACGACATCGAAAAACACCAAAAGTTTTAGATGGATAATTCGTTGGTTTATGAAGATATCGTAACCAACTTTGGCATTCGAAAGTTTTTTAGAGAATCCCAGCACAGTACCAAATTTGATTAAAATCGGTTGACTATATATATAACTCCCATAGGACCGATCGGTCAAAAAACCGTGTTTGGTGCAAACTTCGTTCTGTTTCGTTTGTTTACGAAGATATCGTAAATTTGGTACTTGAGAGTTTTTTAGAGTTCCCCAGCTCTGTAATCGATCAAAAAAGTTTTCAGGGCATAACTCGGTTGCTTATAAAGATATCGAAACCAAATTTGGCACTCGGAAGTCTTTTAGAGTTCCCCAGCAGATATTTGATCAATATCGGTGGACTATATCATATAGCTCCCATACGACCAATTCGACTTTTTTTTTTGTTTGTTTATAAAAAAATCGTAACCAAATTTGGCAAAGAAATATCTTTTGGAGCTCGTTAGCAATATATCGGATTTGATTGCACAGTGGTGGTACAGGGTATCCCAAAATCGTCCGCGTCCGACTTTAATCTTTAATAAATATATTTTTGTACAAGATACATAGCTGCTTTAATAACTGATAGACTTTTTTCGGTCAAACTCTACTTATAGATCACACCTCGCAAATATCAAGACTTACTCAAAAAATAACATAGAAGATAACATTGTACTCTCATTCTCATCATTCTCTTTTTCTCATTATAATAAATCTTCATACATCGGACGTGTCGCTCCTTCCAGGTTTTTTCACGGCCCAACCTAGATATTTGTTTCGACCTAAACAGTGGCTTTTTCGGAATTTCTTATAATCTAACAAAAAATCGTTGAAGTGTCCAAAAACCGAAACCATTTCCAAATTTTGTTGAAAATTATTTGAAAGCAATTTTTTTAATACGAAATTAATTCAAAATCGTTCACATTTTCTGCTTAACCTTCTTATTTAAAGAGCTGCAAAGCCATGTCTTAAATAGCCAATATGCACCGAAAACTTTTTAAACTCTAAAAACAAAAAAGTTATAAGCTATACATATTGCATTCTGTTGGTTTGATTTTAATAAATGCAATCATCATTTATCATGTCCATTTATCAGTTTCTGTAATGTTACACCATTTAAAAATATCTGTCAAAAGTATCTTAATATACGATTGTTAAAAGCATTGCTTACCTCATAATGGCTTGGGTTTGTTCATCACTTTCATAGAAACAGCTGCAGTTATTTCATAAAAAACCATTAAAACTCTCCATGGACTCTTAATTTGTTTACCTCAAAATGCATATGGTATGGAACCATCACGGAAAACCTTTTTATATGCTTAAAATTATATAATGTATATTTTGGTCTCAATTAGCTTCATCATATATAAGCAGTTTTGTTTTTTTTCTACCATTTTATCTCTTTTAAATCATTCCATACCTGATTAATATGTCACATGGCCTTTATAACAAGTATAAAACAAAACTTGTTAACACCTTTTTTTAATATACACGTCTTTTAAATTGGGCTCTGAGATTTAAGTTGTCACACGGTGCGTATGAGTAATATGACAGCAAGATATATATTATAAAGTTCAGTTTAAATGGCCTATTTCTTTATTATTAGCCCACTTTAATTTAAGCTTGACGTTTAGAAGTTGTATAGGTTTCAAGTATGTATTTTTATTTTTCGAAGTAAATTTATTCAAAATTATGTGACATAGTTTAACTCCATTATTGCTTTTAACTGCTTTTGAGTTAGGTTACTATAGCACATTAATAGATAGATGTTGTGTTAAAGTACGAATAAAAGAGATTTCTTTCACAATTTACACATTTTATATTATGTGGGAATTCAGTTACAAGAACTGTTCCAAATGTAGTGTTTCACTATACATAAAATCAAAAATAATCTTAATTGAATGCGTTGACTCTGAAAAACCAACTAATTCAATTCAAAAACTGTTTTATTTTTTTATAATAGTCGTAAGATTTAACTATAAAAATGTGTAACTATATTTTACACAAATTGTCAATTTACTACATTTCTCAACTGGAAAAGTCTTTTGCTGAGCCGTACGCGTTTGTATTTGATTTCCCTTTGCTTTCCTTTTTATGGAATAGTGCATGAGGGACTGAATGTATTATAAACTAGCCATGTATACTATATGACAGAGACCGTACCTCTTGTTTGCAATGTAGCTGCAGTCAAAGAAATTAAATCGATATTCCTTATTATTTATAAATGCGCCCAGCAAACCAAAAACAATGAGGCAAAAACAACCAAAAATGTACGAACGTTTGGGAAAATGTTTTAGCCATTGTTGATGGAAATATGAAACTTTGAGTGTCCCAAGCGATTTGACAAGCTTTCAAAGAGTTATATGTGTATTATTTGGACCTATTTTTATAACACGAACCAATTAAACTTGTGTTATGTAAATTGTTAAAAATCCCTCAGCAAAATGATATCTTAGCATTTCTTAAAATCTTTCTCAACTCTGTGTGCCATTTACATATTTGCAAAGTCAACTGATTTAAAATATAAACAAAAAATCATTTTTACGCTTCTTCTGACCTATCCCAAGTCCCGAAAATGTAAACCACACAACTGCTTTGTCTGTGTCACCTTTTGATTTCGATGACGCCAACGTTGACGTCGCGGCGTCGTCAGCATTGTCTTTTGTTTCGTTCCCTTATTTACCTTTGCATATGTATGGGTAGAATATCTTAGTATCTTAGCTTTATAAAGATTTTCTGGTATGCGTCATGGGAGGCTTGCTTTGTTTAAAGTTCTACGTTTTTTTTAATGTTTTGATTTGATTTTCTGAGCTCCTTGTTATTTCAGGTGTTCCATTTATTAGCGATTGAAATAATTTTTTTTTTTTTTTTTTTTTTGTATATTTCTCTTCATATTTGTATATTTTTTTGTGCGTTCAAGTTAGTTTTAATGCAAACTGAGAAATATTATTGAATTATTAATTTCTAAACGTGACCTAATTTAGCGTTTTCATTTACGAAACCTATTAAGTTTGATTCCCCATATTTATATTAGTAAGCTTAAATAATTGGGCAATGCTTGCCGCCTTAAAAAAAGTTTCAGCAACTACATGGAACCCTCATTCATAAAGATTTATATGTCGGACAACCATACTTATTTCAATATAATTATAGTCTTTTGACTGTACTTTTTTTTTTTTAATGAGCGAAGATTTTTTTTTAAATTGTCCTTCTTAAAATAAGCAAGTGTTTGTTCTATAATCTAAAATCCTGAAACAATAATATTTAAGAAAATATTTATCAATTGTCCGAGATATTTTCAAAAGAATATAATTGGCTTTAGTTTTTTGTTAAGTTTAATCTCGTCCCGACACCCATGGCTACAAGACCGTAAACAGTAAGACTTTTGACGTGAATCAAAAGATCATATACTCACATTTGGACAAGTTGAAAAGGTTTTAAAACAAATTATAATGTAATTTTCTGTCTAAACTGACAATGCCCCAAATGCATCCAACTTTTTTGTGGGTTTAATCAGTTATTGACTATCGACTACAAACGATATGTGCAACTTGTGAAGTTCTTACACATTCATTTACTTGTTAAAGCTACTTAAAGATTTTATTTGTTTTATTGGGAAGTATAATAAAAATTATTTTTTTTTATGTATGGCTGTAAACTTTATCAAAAATTCCTTTTGAGGCTTTATTTAATACCTTATTGTACTTGACGCATTTTGTGCATTTCTCTTTGTTTTTCTCTTGCTGCATTTAAAAAATGCTTTTTTTTTTTTTTTTTTTTTTTTTTTTCTCTCTCCGTGTTTCTGAGAATCCGGCCCTACCCAGCAAAAAAAAAAAAGAAAAACTTTTGCTTTCATTGCTCACACACCAACTAACAAAGAGAGGAAGGCACCCACATAAAATATATATGTATATGTATATATACAGCATTTATGCTAGTATATAGCGCGCTCCATATATTTTGCACACATTACATACAAGTACATACTAATATACTATACGTGACTAGCTGGTGCAGCTTGCACTCACAAGCAGCTAAAACCGCGCTCCAAAATCCGAAAGAGAAGGGGATGACGACAGTCGAAAGGCTGTTTACAGACTCGTAACACCCGTTGAGGGGGTGGGGTAGCTTGCATTTTGCGCGTGGCTCTGACAAACACGCCGGGCCGAGTTGAGCCGGGCCCTGACTGTGCCGCACCGTGCCGCAATACAAAAACACAAAGCGCCGCATGGCAGGCGGCAAGCTTGAATGTAAGCGGAAAGCCGCTTTGCGCTCACTTTTTGAAACTGAGCTACTGCAAGTGTATGTGTGAGCTTGTTTCTCTCTTGGTATTTGAGTGTGTGTGTGTTTGTTTGTTTGTATGTCGCGCGCTCTTAACATTGTTTGAATTTTGTAATATTTTTGTGTTAAAATTATTATTACATATTTTTCTTTATCATTTGCACACTTTGGCACAAAACGGGCCACAGCAACAATGTTGAAATATTTAAAGCTTTGCAGTATATTACACAAAAAGCAGAACAACTTTCGAAACAAAAAAAAAAAAAATGTATTTATGAAGTACGTATTTCTATGTACTTATTTTCTTTTAGCACTTTTTGATCTTATTATAGTAGAATTTGCTGTAATTAGTATTTTTTATCTTACGCAGTTTATCTATTAAACGTAGCTGCTACTTGCGATTATTATTTTTGTATTTAATTGTGCCAAAATACCAATTTTCCCATATTTATGTATCAAAACGAAAATACAAAACGCATTCAAGAAAAATAAATATAAAGCCAACAAAAATCGTTTGCTATACACATATTGGCACACTGTGACTCCTCTCTCATACACACAGATACAGATACTCGCGTACACAGATACTTCTGCTCAATGCTGTTTATACGGCTTATATCGGCATAGTGCCATCTCATTTCCGCCTTGGCACACTTGCCGCATAGCGCCATCTCTTGCGCTCATGACCTAGATTCCGTAGCAGTGTTGTGTGTGTGCACGTGATATACAAAGCGCGTGTTTGTGTGTGTGCATGTGTGAGAGCGTTGATTGTGTGCATGTATGTGTGTGTAATCAATGCAACATGTAGAAGAGAGCGGCCGCGGCGCTGCGTCTCAGCGTGTGCGATTTTGTTGTTATTTTTAATACTCGCTGAATTATTACGAACATTTTGGCATCGTTGTCGCCGTCTTCGTCTCCGTCGTCGTTGTAGTAGTCGTCATTGCTTGTAGCTATGACTCTTGTTCCGTCCTTCCGTTTTTTGTTGCTGCTGCGTCGCTGCGCTGCACTGTTGCTCTGTCAACTCTGTCGAAATCTCTTGACGCTTTCGTCAGCAGCAGAGTTTTTCGGTTGGTGCTCAGCAGCCGCTTTATAATTGCGGCATTTTTAGCCGCATTTGGTTTGCTTTTGCGCTTGCTGCCTTTTTGTCAAGCCTTTTGTTAGATATTTTTGTATTTTTCAGATACATTTGATTTACCAGCAACTGTTTGGATTTGGCTACGCTTTTAGTTGTGGCTTTATTTTCAATGCGTTTGCATTAGTCAAGTTTTTGTTGTTGTCGTTGTTGCTGCTGCTACTGCTACTGCTACTGCTATTGCTCTGAGTGAGTATGTGGAAATCGTCTGAAACAAAATTTAAGCGTGCCTTTGAGCTTAGCAAATGACTCACTCACTCCAGCCATATGCTTTTTGAAGCAATTGAATTGGAAGCAGCTTGGGCTTGAATTACGCTTTGGGTATTTTGGTTATTGACTATATGGCTATAGCATATGGAACAATAGGGATTTTGTTTTGGGTTTACGTTAAATTAAACTAAGCGTATTACAATTGATATTGAACAACATATGTGGCAATAACACCATTTGGGGTTAGTTTAATTTAGCAATGGCCAATAAACATTAAAGTTGGATTTACTTTTCAAATTTGGATGTTGTTGGCTTTTTTTTATAGAGTAAAACAAATTTAAAACAGTCTAATGTTTGTGATACTGAAATGATAGTTCAAATATTTTATGAAAAAAAATATCTTCTATATTAAACTACAATTTTTGGGACTTTTTATTTTATAAAATTAATCAATTATGTATCTCAATTTCTGCTTCATTTTAAGTACCAAAAAAAAAAAACCCGGACGAAAGAAAAAGTATTCAAAAAATTTGTTTTCTAAACAGTTTTATTCATCGTAAAATTAGTTGCGCAACCAAGTTCTCGCTGTTTTTTTTGATGAAAATGTAACTTTATTGTAAAAAAATTGTTATCAATGAATTATTCAAAGTATTGCCCATCGCTAGCTACAACTTTTTCCCATCTTTCTGGCAGTGCTCGAATGCCTCTACGGTAGAAGTGTTCGTCTTTTGCGGTTATCCTTAAATCATGCCATTTTGTGATGTCTTCATATGAGTGGAACTGCTCGTCAGCCAGACCATGTTAATAATCGAACGGCACAATATCTGGGGAATATGGCGAGTGGGGTAGGACTTCCCATTTGAGCGTTCCCAAGTAGGTTTTAACAGGCTTGGCAACGTAAGGCTGAGCGTTGTCATGCAATAGAATCACCTTTTCGTGCCTCTGCTCGTACCGTGGCCGTTTTTCGCGCAGTGCTCGGCTCAATCGCAACAATTGAGTTCGATACTGTTCCCCAGTGATGGTTTCGCTCGGTTTAAACAGCTCATAATAAGTAACATTAACCTGGTCCCATCAAATATACAGCATAACCTTCGGAGCGTGAATATTCGGCCGAGCCGACGACGTAGAAGCATGATCGGGTAGTCCCCAAGTTTTTTTCCTCTTTGGATTGCTATAATGAATCCATTTTTCATCATCCGTCACGATGCAAGCTCTTCTTGCGTTTGGCACGAATCCTCATAGAACAATGCCTTCAATTAAGCGTCTTCGAAGGTTTTGGGCCTTCCTCCACGTGGACGGCCGTCAACTTCGACATCGCCGTCTTTGGAGCTCTCGATGCGCTTGAGCTGCCGTTTTCTTCTAACGGAACAAGAAAATCAACACTTCACAAAATTCGACATTTTAACACAACCAAAAGTATATAATGCAAAAAGAAAATTACTAATGTGTTCAAGCGATTTATTTACCATATGCCTAAACTTGGTTTATGACGTTTTGGATATTGACAAACAGCGAGAACTTAGTTCCGCACCTAATATTATAATACAGAGTTGTAGCTACTTCACTTAAGTTTTAAAAACTATCTTTTACCGTGTTTGATGGTGCTATTTCAACTGACTTCTCGCCTTTGCGATTTGCAACATCTAGAATATACAAAGTAGAGCTTTCAAAAGTAGTTGAAATTACAGCAGGAAGTGAGAGAGTATATGTTGCAGTTTCCATAAGCTATTCTGATTGAGAAAAACTTTAATTTTATGAACAAAAGTACAATTATAAAATATATACATAGGTACTCAATTATCCGCCCGACCGTCAGAAATAGTGAAGAAAATATTTTTATCTCTACATACCTATTGAAAATGCAATGCTATCTATTTAAGAGTAGATAAAACACATTTTTATCAGGAGGGTACTAAATTTTTTAAATGTAAGTAACAGGAGCGTGGCGTACCATATGTTGTTTAAACCAAAATGTGTGTCATAACCTCGGAAAGCGAACACATAGATTTTGGAGATCATAAGAGCTACATATACCAACAGAAGCGTATAATCCGTCTTCAGATCAATTTTGTTAAATAATATTGATATCTTGCTCCGTTCCCCGTAGGAGAACCTTATTTGATTCTAATAAGCAAAATCAACTTTTTTCTATGCAGTTCCTCCACCGATCGATATGCCGTGTTTTCTATCACACCTCACGACATATGCACTTCAAACTTATCACAGATATTTTAAAAAAGCAAAATTTAAAATTAACCGTCTCAAAATAAAAAAAAACCCAATGGGAAACTGCTTCTATGTACATTGCTTGAAGTCGTTTGGACATAAACCTAAAAATGAAAGTATTAAAGAATATATTTCTCCTTCGGAAATCTGGTATCCCACGGTCATGCACCACCGCGACTGCACAACAATTACAGCTTTTCTTTTAAACGTTTATTTTAGAACGACGTTTATTTATTATGAAAAATTTCAAGTGTTATTTTATAATATTTATTTTTTTTAATTATAAATTTTTTACCTAGTTATTTTCGTTTGTTAAGAATTTGTAGAAAAATTTGACCACCCTTCATTCATTACTCACAAATCTTAAGAAAATTTAATTGAATAAAAAAAACAAAAATAACTGATATTTTTAATCGACGAGAAATATATGAGCATAATAAACAACTTTGTTTATTTGTTAAATATTGTAAACTAAACCACATTTCTTGTCTTATGAGTACTTATTTTTTAGTCCCGTTTTGCTTAAATTCTTATTGGATATATCTTATCTTCTTATCATACGTATAGGTTACATTACGTATACGTAATGTGTGTCCACTAATTATAACTTTGTCAAAAAACCGAACGTAATACTTTCTTAAATAGTTGGTGACTGTAAAAAAAACTTGGTTATAATTTTCCTGTAAACATGATCTTACATTTCCATATTGATTGCATTATTAGCTACTGTTTTTAACACCCTATGACCTAAAATCGTTTTAATTCTATAGAATTTGAATCTTCGACCTGTTTTATGCCTTTGTACAAACTTTTTTAATTAGTTATCGCCATTTACTACAGTGACACGAATTACTCATACGCATCGTTGACCCAAATCTAGTTCCGGTCTCTGCTTACTGCTGTTGCCAGCTTAAAAATAATAAAATGCCAACAGAAAAAAAAGGCCTCTGCCGCCCACTTGGTAACAACAAACTGACAGGCCATTTATTGATTTCCCAGGCACATACAAAAAAAGAAACCAAACCGTCAATAAAAATGAAAACGCCTTTTTAACAGCGTCAACCAAAATTTTTTGTTTTTTTCTTAGTACAAATTGAACCACTTAAGCCAACAACAATAACGAAACAAAAGTGAAAATTGGTTTAAAAATATACAAGCTAAAAAAAAATCGAAAGTAAAAAAATGTCAACCCAAAGTTGAAACAATAACAAAGCGGGTGCCGCTATATTCAGATACACACTCACACACAGACGCACATATGACAAAGGGAAATTATGTAAGACAAGGCAACAAAAGCTAAGACTGTTATTGGCTGCTGCCTTATGTCTTATGTACTTGTTGTTGCTGTTGTAATCGAAACACCTTTTGCAGATCTGTAACATCTTTAAGCATTTGACTGCGATTTATGTCTTCCATAAAAAAGCTATAAATATTAGAAGAAGCAAAAACAGGAAAAGAAAAAAAGAAACTGACGTGCGCAACATAAATTGGCTTAGCCCATGTTGGTATATATACATATTAGCGGCCGGAAAACGTTGTAAAGCAGCACAAATACAAATGGCTTTCCCAATACTAAAGCGCACAGGCGCCAAACAATAGACACACAAGAGAGAACGAGAGTGAGTGTGAGTGAGAGTGAGAGTTGGACAACATTGGGAGAGTTTCAGCATGCCGAGCGGCAACAACAACGCGCATGTTGTCCCAGTTTTCACACACTGTCCTTGACCTACTCCACTCAACAAAGTTGTCTAATGCTCGCCGCGCTGCTGCTTTTCGTGCCATCGTGCGTCGTGGTCTTCGTTGTGTATGTGTGTGTGTGTGTGTGGGAAAGAGTTGGTGAGAGCGCCGTCGCGCGCCAAAAAGAAATGTCGTAATAGGCAGCAGCGTGCAAGCGAGCAGGCATTAGAAAGCTCTTCAAAGTTGTGTCACTTTGAGAGAGAGTTAGAGCGCAAGAGCATGCCGCAAAGTGCGTGAGTTTTGTTTGCTTGTCTAGCGGGCGCAGTCGACGTTAGCAGCGACGCCTTTTAAAAATGCCAGCAGCGGCGTCATGTACATTTGAGAGCCATTTTTTTTTTTTTTTTTTTTTTTTTTTTGCTGCTGAGAGCGAACGCGCGAGCACGTTGCCTATGCAAGTGTTAGTGTGCCACACAAATACACACACACACACACTACGTTGATTATTTGTAAACAATACGCTTGACCTAAATTACAGTTACTTGTTTAAAAACGAAACGAGAAACACAAAAAAAAGAAGAGAAAAAAAACTTGTGAAAAAATACATGCAATTTTTCGCTGCTGCTGCGTTGCATTTCAAATGCATATTTTATAGCCTGCTGTGCTAGTGTGTGTGTTTATATATATATATATATATATGTGTGTGTGCTTCTTGTCAAACACAGCAACACCACCTGCTAGTCATGCACGCCCCCGCCAAACCCCTTTTTAACGCTATCCTACTCACTCTTTATTCGGTCGTCTAATCAGCAACGCTGCTGCATCTTGAACGTCAGCAGCAGAAACAGTGCATACGATGTGTGTGAGCCTGTGTGTGTGTTGGTATATGCCTTGTCATGCACTTATGGCTTAAGCCTCTTCACCCCCGCAATTACTGCATTGCGTCGCTGCTTAACCCATAAGATACTCATTTTTATTGCGTTTCAGTTATTAGTGTTTACTATTTCAGTGTGGGGCAACGCGACGTATGCGCAATTTTTGCGTGCTATTTTTTTTTTGGCTTTGTTGGCCCAGTTTTTCATAGAGTGGAACTCGGTGCTAGAACTTGTAGTTAGTGATAATGAGGGCTAGCTTTTGCGTATTTTGTACACTCCGCCATTTGTGGATGTATGTTGGTCAGCTAAAGCAAAGAAATTGTAGATTTTGCGTTCTTAGGTCATAATACCATTAACAAGTTGTTATGGAAATAAGAATCATTTAAGAGCAATTCTCTGTTGCTTGAAGATTCTTCAGTTTTTTTAGTTTTCTTAAGAAAAAATATTACTTAGGCAAATTATCTTACAGTTTACGAGTTATTAAAAAAATAATAATGCCTCTTCCGGATTTTGGCAATTTAGCTATGCAGTGTAATTATTCTCAAATAAATTGAAAAAAAAAACCTAAAATAAAGTCAAAATTTCCTTAAGAGATTAAGCATGCGTTTCAATTTTTCTGATAGTAAAGAAGATTAGTAATGAAGAATTGAATTGCTTATCAAACCAATCAAAACAGCTGCTGCTATATTTTTTTATCTTGTGAAAACTTACCGATCTTATGCAGCCCTTTCTGGTACCTCTTTAGCTAAAATTTAGTGAAAATCCATTTCCTTCTTTTCTTTTGAAAGACAACTGATAAATCTAACAAAAGGATTTGCTAAAGAAACACCTTTGTCTAATAGATTAATATTTTTAGTCTCCCATATAAACTGTAGAAACGTTTGTTTCACAACATCTAATGATTATATGCTTTTATATGCTTTTTCCACTGGAGCCATTCAACTCCCGTCTGTAAAATAGTAAAATATGATTATCTCTGACATTCATGGTTCGATGTTTTGTACGAATCCAAAGAATGATTTATTTCCCACATATTTCTCAAAATACCAAGCTTTGAAATCGTAGAAAATACAGCGCTTTGAAATTCATTGGAAGAAAACTTAAACTTAATCTGACTGGTGTCACATTAGGTAACCAAATGCCAAAATGAATTTAAGATTTAAAACTTCATTAGAAACGGCACTGTATACTATATTTGAAGATTTTTTGATTCCAATATAAAAGAAAAGTTTGGTTTTTTATGTCTACTTTAAAAGAAAAAGATAGTTTGTTTTATGTCTACTTTAAAAAGCTTTTTTTTAAGTTCTTTATTAAAATAAGCCTTATAAATGTGTCCCTGTCAGAATTCAACTTATATATTTTACTAAAGTAGGAAAAAAATTTAAGAAAATTCCCAATTTGCACGTGCCAAAAAATAAATAAGCCGCGAAATAGTCTTAAGAGAAACGGGGCAAGGCTTGCCGAAGAGCTTAGTACTCCAAATTATGTTTGAATTTGTCGTTATTTTAAGAAAATTCTTTCTTTTTTTTGGTCGGTAGTTTCGAAAAACGTATTTTATAAAAATAGTAAAATACTATATTCAATATACAAAAGGGTATGTCATTATTTACTTTTTAATGAATGGTGTTTATTGTAAATGTATGAGGATTACGATAAAAACACCCTAAGCAGCTATTAGTTGGCCAAGATCTCATTATTTTTGGTTTGTATAGTGAAATTATATAAAATCTTGTAAAACTTTTAATTACATTCCATTCTATTCATTTGCTTACCTACCAGCAGTTGGGGCTTATTCATTAAGCTTAAAATAGATTTAAATATATAAATATAAATAAAAAAAACAACTAATTCCCTAAATTATCCATTTTAGCTGTTCGAGCGGATCGCATGCGAGGTGGACGGAATAAATTTGGACCCATGTACAAACGGGATCGTGCGCGAAAATTGCAAGTTATGCGTCAGAGACAACTGGCGCTGCAGGCATTACGCAGTTCCATGGGTCCGGACATAAAGCCCACACCGCTTTCACCGGGCTATCAGCAAGCATATCCAAATATGAATATTAAGCAAGAAATACAAATACCTCAGGTAAGCATTAGCTAGATGCTGTGAAAATTTTTGAGCAATGTAAATTGTTATTGTATATAATTTTTATGATAATCGCAGGTATCCTCACTCACGCAATCGCCGGACTCATCGCCCAGCCCCATAGCCATCGCCTTGGGTCAGGTGAATGCCAGCACGGGCGGCGTGATAGCGACACCCATGAATGGTGGCGGGGTTGGTGGCGGCGGTGGCAATGGCGGCTCTGTGGGCAACGGCAATAGCAATAACAACAGCAGCAGTGGTGCTGGCGGAGGTGGAGGCAGCGGCGGTGGCAATGCTGGCGGCAATAACAACAGCGGTGATAGCCTGCAACGCAATGGAGGTGGCAATGGCAGCGGCAGTGGCAGCGGCTGTCATGAAACTGGCACTGGATCTCTGCAGAATACAGCCGAATCGAAATTGTGGTATTTACATGCAAATCAAGCCAAACGAATATGCAACCAAATTCGAAATAAAGCAAATTCAATTTTGAAATCGGTTTTTAGTTGTAATCTCAAAATCTTTGTCTACACACTTAATATACAGTGCAGCAAAGATTTGACACTGCGTTTTGTATTGCATTTAAAAAAATTTTTATTTCGTGATGTGATATCACAATATACGAGCACTGTTTAGTTTTTGAACATTACTTATTCATTTCCAACTTACTGAAAATCGATAACAATCGATTAAACTTGACATCAATCGCAGGCAATTTGTCTGAATCCATTGCGCTATATGACGACTGTATATTGTGTTTGTAACAACTATGCAACATTTTATTACATACTCTCTCCTTTTCCTTTCGCCTCGCCTAAAGCTATGATTCCGGCACACATCCATCGAGCACAGCTGATTCGCTTATCGAGCCGTTAAGGTGAGTGATACGTACAAATTTATTGGAATTTATGCTATACTATTACTCTATATACTTCCCAAAAGGGTCTCGCCGATGATACGTGAGTTTGTGCAATCGATCGATGATCGGGAATGGCAAACGCAATTGTTTGCGCTTCTGCAAAAGCAAACGTACAATCAAGTTGAAGTGGATCTCTTTGAGCTAATGTGCAAAGTGCTCGATCAGAATTTGTTCTCACAAGTGGATTGGGCAAGGAACACCGTCTTCTTTAAGGATTTGAAGGTATGCGGACTTACACACTCATTCACAAAAACCACACACATATAAATAAATCTGTACCAGCCAAAAACAACGAATGAGTACAACGTTAAAAGAGTCGAAAAAAATAAAACCAGTTTTCAAGCTAGGGGCCAAGTCTGCGGCGTGTTATGTAAACGATGGCAACAACGCACAGAGCGGCAACTACTTAAATCTGCATTGAATTTCGATTTCATTTGGTGTCTGACCTACTTAACAAGCAAAGCTGAACCAGTCAGCCAAGCGTCGCTGCTGCTGCTGGCTTCGACGTCAGCGTTAGCTGCGTTGTCGCGCCGTCGTCATCATCATCGACAAATTGTGTGACGCAATGACGGCAAATGAGCGTTAACAGACGCCTCATCAACACACAAAGAGAGACAGATAGAGAGAGAGAGAGAGAGAGAGAGAGAGCCGTAGCGTATCTTTGAGAGCGATCACCAGTGCATGTTGAAATCACAAGCTAGGCTTTTCCATACAAACGTAGTTATAGCTAGACTAACATCAATTCTAAAATGTTATCACTAAACTTGCCCATTTCGGGTTCTACCAAACTGCTAATTACAGGTTGACGATCAAATGAAGCTGTTACAACACTCTTGGTCCGATATGCTTGTACTAGATCATCTGCATCATCGAATACATAATGCGCTGCCGGATGAAACGCAGCTCAACAATGGTCAGGTCTTTAATCTGATGAGTTTGGGCCTGTTGGGCGTGCCACAGTTGGGCGATTACTTTAATGAACTGCAAAATAAGCTGCTGGATTTAAAGTTCGACATGGGCGATTATGTATGCATGAAATTCCTAATATTGTTGAATCCAGGTAAGCAAATTATATGTAGTTTCATTTGTTGAGTCAATTTAAGCTACTCTTTACTTGGTTTAACCAGATGTGCGTGGCATTATCAATAAGAAGACCGTCTTGGAGGGCCATGAAAATGTGCAGGCAGCTTTATTGGATTACACGCTGACGTGTTATCCCTCAGTACATGTAAGTATTGATAGACTAAACAAAGTAAAATGTTTCTGGGAAAGAAATTGTGATTAGTTCAATAGCATTTATCAGGTTGAATAGTTAAGATGCAACGCCCACTAGCAATTTTATTTTGAGACACGCAGGGATTGTTGGAGTACCCCACTATTCCTAAACACTATTTTATTGCATTTCTAATCGTTTTAAATTTATTTAATTACAGGAAAAATTCAGGAGGCTATTGAACATACTACCGGAAATACATGCCATGGCGTCGCGAGGCGAGGAACATCTGTACTCCAAGCATTGTGCAGGCAGTGCGCCAACTCAGACGCTGCTAATGGAAATGTTGCATGCCAAGCGAAAGGTATAAAGAGTACTGCAGCAGCAACAACAGCAGCAGAACTTGCACCAACTGGCAGCAATTTCAAATTACTTAACTAATTGCAAGAAAATAAAAGTTTGTTGACAAAAAAAAAAAATAAGATTGTAAATAAGGCAAAAAAAAAACAAACGAAAATTGTTGCAAAAGAAATGCAAATATGGAGCAACATTTAATTCTATATGGAAAAACACATCATCACTACCAAGAACAGCAACAACAACACCACCAACAACCAACTACTACTACACACCCACACACACACACACACACATACACACATTTGTTGATTCAATGTTAATTATTATTACATACACTTACTATTATTATAGACTATACATTATGTTTAACTAATTAATTAATGTTTTTTTTAAAGCTTAGTCCTTCATAGAAAGCAATTTTAAATAGTTACAACAACTACAGAGAAAATGCAAGAAAAACTACTATGCAACTTTTCTATAAGTATAAAAAAAAACTATGCAGAACGCATAAAAATATTTTTATTTTTTATATACATATATCTATATATTTTTACGTAAATTGGCGTAAATTTAGGCCTGCTATAACTTTTATTAGTATTTCACTTATTTCAAATTTAATATTTTTAATTTGTTCCATTTCGCGCCAAGTGTCTTGCATAGTATTTGCGTCTACTCTTTATAAAAAAAAAAGAAAACAAAATACAATACAAAGAAAAAGGAAATTTAGGTGTTCATTATATAAATACATATGTATAATTTTTCCCTTAAGTGTATGTTTAAAAATTAAATCAAAAAAATAAAAAAAAAAACAGCAAAGCAAACAACTACCTACAACAAGCAAAGCAAATTCTATATACAACAAAAAAGTGTTTAGAAATAAATGCATATATATATATTTAAATGTATTCTATGTATATTAAATTTATAATAGCTGCAAGTTTTCTGAAATGTATGTTAAATTTAAAGTGTAATTTTATTGTTCAAATGTAAAAAAAAAAACACAGAAGAAATACATTTAATGTATGCGCTATATTAAACATATTTTGCGCAAATCAAATCAATTCGAAGATAAATTTTAAAGGAAAGTTTAAACGAAATCAAACCGCATCTTAAAATTCAAAGTAACTCTGATGCTGAGTCAAAAATAATGCGTGTGCACCAGAAACCAATTAAATTGTATTATAAAAATTTAGGCCCAAAGTAATAATTTATTTTATGTGTAGTTGTTGTTTTTAATGCATCCAAAAATTGTTTAACAATATACCATAGTAAAATTTAATTTGGTTAAATTATAATAAATTAGATTGATAGAAGCAGCGGAATGCATTTTACAAACATTTGGAAAAATTTATCAAATTTGCTCACTTCAAACTGCATCAATATTTTATTTTTCTTTATATAAATGTTTTTTTATGAAAAAAGGAATATTTTTTTGTTAAATGTGTGCCGAGTATGCCACTGCCAAACATTGGATTTTTTCATAGTAAATTTCCATAGAATACTTTGATACTGTTTCCAGCTGCCTGGACTGTGCAGCAACCTCAATCCATAAAATATAATTTTATTTTTGAGAAATTTCACAATACATTGCAAATAAACAAAGTTTAAAAAAAAATGTTCAAAACAATTCTAAAATCATTAATTAAAATTTGAGTTATATAAACTTTTTGTTATTTTATAGAAATGTAAACTTTTCTGTATCTGAGCAACACTTAATTGCATTTCTTAATATATTGACATTATTGTTTTGTTATTTTTATTTATTTACTTTTAAAATATCTAGCTGGCTTTGATGTGCTCGGTACTGCTTACAACTATGCGAAATATTTGTTAAATAAATTAAAAAAAGGTGTTTCGTAACTGTAGTTGAAAATTACAAGTTCTAGTTAATGCTTTTCCACTTTTATTTTTGACTTAGCATCGCGCTTAAACAAAATGTACCTTATAAAATTATTGTAAAAAATTAAAATAAAAAAAAAACGAAACATTCAAATGCAGCATAAAATAATAAGTCTAAAGAATACTACACATTTAAATATATATAAATTAAAGCAAGTTACAGGCAGCATGTAAAAAATCGTTATTACAAAAAAATGTAAAAAAAATAAAAATTATAAATGTTATGAACATTTTTTGTTAAGATGCAAAAACAAACAAAAATCTGTAAGAAAATTGTAAACACGAATAAAGAAAATGTAAAACAACAAAAAGTTGTATGTAGGTTGCCTAGGTATATGTAATTCATATGTGTATTTAGGTTTCTAGTTGGTACGTATACGTATCTTCTGTATCTATTGTAAAATGTAAACAAACAAAAAAAAAACGAGAAAAAAAAGTTAAAGGCAAGTTAAGGCGTTTAGGTTTAGGCGAGGTTTAAGCAGCATTAAAGATATGCTACATGTATCTATGAGGTTTATTTGGGAAAAAATTGTTGAGCGTCAACGACGTCTAACGTAAGCGGCGGCATGTTGTTCTAAACACGATAAAAATGTTAATGAAATTTATATAATATGCGATATATATATAAATATATGTGCATACTTGTATATGCATGTAGACATAATGCGCGTTCTGCAGGAAGTAAAATGAAAAGGGTCTTAGACGTATATACACATAGGCAGGCAACACAGCTATAAAACCGATTACATATATATTACTTTAAATATATGTATATGTAGTTATAAATATAGGCGTGGCAAAGGCGTAGGTATGTTTATTGTAAAATTGATAACGATGTGAACCTGTTATTGCAAATGAAAAGTGATTTTAATTATTAAGCAAATCTATATATAATGAAAGAAAAATTAAAAAAAAATCTAACAGTTATATATACATTTAAAGATTAGCATAGTGCAAAACAAAAACACACACACTTTTAAAAAATTTAAGTTTGAAACTGTTAAAAAAAAAATAATATGTAAAATGCAATGTAAAATCATTTACCTAAAACAAAACTACCTAATTTTAAACTAATTACAATTAATTGATTTATTATGTTTATTATTATGTTAACATAACTTTCATCTCAGAGATGTTTCAAACAAGCAACCAACCAACCAACAACAAAAGTGAAATAAAAAGTAATTATAAAACGAAACAATGTTGCAAGAATTTCGTATCTTTCCCTAAGAAAAGGCTAACCTTAAGTATTGCAATTTGACGGATGTGGCTTAGATAAGTGGAAGAAATTTAGGGTTTATGATTTTATACTTTTAAGAATTTTAAAAACCGCAAACCCCCGAAAATGATGTATTGGCAACGATATTTGAGTATACATTTTTTTTGTGTAGTTCTACCTTCAATTTCGACTACCAAATCCATCAAGTGTTAATGCTTGCCGGCGTTCCTACATTCCTGACCGATCACGATGGAGGGCTGTGTTTAGTGCATAAACGGTAAGATCACCCTCGGATTATAGAATTTTTATCAAATCTTTCTTTAACACACTTTTGTAATGTAATGCGTTTTTTTTTCAATGACAACCTAATAAAGAATAACATTTTTGCATCTAATAACCGGTCATTATTTATTTGTAACATCATTGTGCAAGTAACTTAGTATTATTAGGTATTGCGAGTTTCATTTCCATTGGAATTTGTCATATTAGTTACGCCAGATCAGGGAACACGAAATCATAGATAGGTAATTATTACGCGAAACGTAACCGCGCTTTATTATTTATAATTTTTTTTTTTTATAAGTTAAAAGGTTTTTGCCTGAAAGTTTTTGTAGTGATAAGCTTATGATTAGGACATATTAAAATTCTGTGTAAAATCGTATTCGATGGTTGGTATGACGGTATTGACAAATTTTAAGAATATAATTAAATATAAATGCACGCCAAGCTCGCCGCCGCCCTCCTCAACAGTTTGTATAATCTTCTTCATAATATCAGCATGCCGGCACGGATGCACAGAGGCCATATTGGGACCGGGCAAATGTGGATGCGATTCCATGGTGACAGTCTTTTTTGCATGGTCCTGTGAAACGTCTTCATACATTTGCTCCACGGTAAGAGGTTTGCGATTTTCATCGTAGCCTACTACCCACAAACGTGGTGTTTGATAATATTTATCGTAGGTAATATGTAAATCGTAGGTGCGCGTGTGTAGAACAGAGTCGCCGCTACCTTCGGCAGTTCCATCGCCTGTGCTGGCAGCTGCTGTTGATTCGGGCTTTCGTGTTGTGGTGGCTACGGCAGGATCGACAAGCTCGAGCATGCCGCTCTCCTCAAATGCATCCATATCTATGGCTTCATCGTCGTCATCTTCGTCATCCAAAGCTGCAGCGGATCTCTCGCTATCTGGCGTATGCATTTCATCCTAAATAAATGATTTTTTAGTTTTAATGTTTTGATCGTTCAATGCCTAATCCTTACTTTGTTGTCATCTAACGTCAATTCGTCGATTTTTTCATCAACAGCGCTAGTGCCGTCATCATTTACTTGATGTGTCTCCACCCAACCACCATCACCAGACTCTTCTTCAACCAGAGTTTCTTCGCCCACATATTCCATTTGTTTACAACGTCTATAGCATGGCACATTGCGTGTTATTAAAAATTGCTTATCTATAGGTATTGAAGAAAAATGCAAAAAAACATATATGTACTACGTCATAAAAAAAAAACAGTTGCGCAGTTATCGCTGGCTTACATACCCTTTGGTAAATATTGCTTTGTTTTTGCATCATCACCTGCCGCCCATTGCCAAGTGGGGCAATGATGCACTAGATGATCCCCAGCAGCCACAAATTCTTCGGGCGTAAGCACGCCTGTTTCACGAAACTTTGATTCCTATCGAGTTAGGGAAAATTGATTAGTGTTGGATTAATTGACGCCAGTAAGGCGAGACAACCCCATCCACTTACCTTCAGCACGGGTGTCAAATACTCAGCCACATTCAAGGCTGTGCCTTTAACGGAGTTGAGCACGCTTTGCATTCTGACTCGGCAACGTGTTAAACCAATATGAATAACTTTTTACTTAATAAATAACTCTTATTTAAGTTTATTTATATGTAATTCACACTTTCTGCAACTTTCTTTTGGGCTTGGAAAAGTGTGCAAAACGCTTAAGTAGTTATGGCGTTTTGCAGTACTAACAATCAGCTGATTGTTTTATGTGCTGGAAAAAGCTGGCGTTTTTCAGCACTAATGTTGTTGTAATCAGCTGGAGTCTAGCGTGCGCTAAATGCACATGGAGTAAATATTCGTATCAAAATGGAGACAACTGCGTCTAAGTTTATATTGCCATCGCCAAACTTTAACAAAAATTCTCAGGAGCCAAGTAAATCAAACCTACACTACTTAACGCCATGCGGCATGACACTTTTACCTCGTTCAAAACAACCGCCGCCGATGTATGGCGCACGAGGCAGCACAGTGCCAGCGAAGTATCTACAGCAGCAACAAGTGAGTTAAAAAAAATAAACAAACGATTGTATGAGTAAAAGTAAAATATACTTGCAGCACAACGGTCCAGTTAATTTACCAGCTCCAGTGTATGACCCGCCACGGCAGCCAGAGTATTGCTATAACTGCGGTTTAGAGTTGGCCACAGAGCGAGACATGAAAATGCATTTGGAGCAACATGAACCATGTCCTGTTAATAATTGTGACTTTGCGGCCTTGTCAAACATATTAGAAAGACATATTGAAGCAAATCATATTACGGGCTCATATAAAACTGTCAAAAGGGTATGGACACAGGAGGAAATAGCTTCCTGGCGTGCTGAAAGACGCAAAAGGTGAGAATGCCCACTTAATTATGCATGGCTTGTTGTGAAGAACTTATATGTATGTTTCAGATATCCCACTGCCGCAAATGTAGAAATGGTTAGGCTTGCTAAGGAACAAAGGCAGAAACGTGGTGAACGTTTGGAGGCTTCAAGGGCACGCTTTGGCAAACGCGAAGATCGTCGGCGCACGCAGCCATTTAATAAAAATTCAGAGCGCCCAGTGTCGAAAAAACATAAAAAAGTTAAAATGAACAAACGTCCAGTGAAACATTTGAAAAAAGAATTGGTTGAACAACCTTCAACTTCATTGGATACGCTAACAATGAGCTCTACAGGCGTTCCCATGTTTCGTGGCACAAGCGAAATGGCAGATTACAAACATTTTAAAAGAAAATCATCATTACAAGCAAATGCATTAACTGCATTGGGAATGTATGGCTCGGATAGCGAAGATAGCACAGAAGAATCGAGTGAAGAAATGACAACAAATTCAGTAATTAGTAAACCTAGCATTTCTGCAAACGAAATAATGGTATCCGAAGAAATGTTGGAAATTGAGAATTCTGAAAAAATAAGTGGCGACCAATTGAAGGGAAACGATTCATTGAATGCACATACGAATGATGCTTCGCCTTTAAATGCAACAACAGATGATGATGTAAAACCAATTGCTGATACCGGTTCCTCAGATGCCGCTCCTAATGAAGGCGAATCATTTAATCAACATTCGATTGAAGTTTCACCATTAAGAGAAATATCAGTTGACGATGTAAAAGCAATTACTGAGGAAGCTTCCTCAGATGACGCTCCCGATGAAGCACCAATTGAACGAATGACTGAAGAATCCATTACACCAAAAGTAAAACATAATGTATCTGTAAACGATAAAGTAGAGCCAATCGTTAAGTTAATCAACAAAAGGACTGCGCCAAAGAAGCGTGTTTACGGTTTGAATTACACACGAGCCCGCAAACTGATTAATCAGAACACCATGCTGGAGAAACTGCTCGAAACGGACATACGCCACGAACGCAATCTACTTTTGCAATGCGTGCGATATGTATGCGAACAAAACTTTTTTAGCATCGGAGATAGTAATGCAAAAGAAACCTCCAATGAAACTGCCGAAAATACATAGATTCTTATATAATTAAGTGTAAAATAAATAGCTTAAACAATTTTTAGTTTGTTGACATGCTACCACCACTAGTGTCAGAGCCAACTCCCCCTCCACCACTAGCGCTAGACGCTGAACCAGAATCAGCAGGGGCTCCTGAGGTAGTAGTTTGCTGTTGTTGTTGTGCGGCTGCTGCAGCTGCTTGTTGTTGCTGCTGCTGTTGTTGCTGCTGAGCAGCTGCATGTTCCTGCTGGCGTTTTTGTTGTTGACGGGCCGCATGCGAATGCTTGGCCTTGGTTTCCTCTAGTTCCCGAACACGGGAACGCGCATGTTGAATGCGATGCCAAGCCATTTGCAATACCTTGGCTGAGGCATAACCTGAGCCCTCATGTGGCTGGCCGGTGGAAACTTGTGTAAGATAGTTGATTTGCTCGGATAGCTTGGATTCCACGCTAGAAAGGCTTTTGAGAAATTGCTGTGATTGAGTTTCGGCATTTTTCTGCGATGACTTTTCTTTGCCGAGCTCTTGAAAGGCTTGACCTAAGCGAAAACCGGTAAACATACTACGCTTGCTTTATATTATAGCCTTAACTCACCTGCGCTTTGCATGCACAGTATAATTTCCTTCTCAATTTCATCAAGGGCGTGTATTTTATCCAATGGATTCATATTTCTGCTCAAGATGCAAGTTGTTTTGTGCGGTAAAAAAAAATTTGTTGCTTCTGACAGTGCTAACCACCTACTTATTTTGAAAGTCGCCCCAAGTTGGCAGCCCTGAGAACATTGTTAAGGCATATCGGAATTATCGATAGCGATATGCTATGTAGTGCGTAGTACGCGTAAAATGAGTAAGTATAATTTAAATTATGCTAATGCTTTGTATTTTTTTTTTTGCGTTTTATGCATTTTATACAATTTTTATTACTTCTAATTTGAAAATTATTTGCCCAAGCCATACCATGCATATTTAAAGTACTCCTTGGGCAATGCCAAACAGTTTGCATGTAGCTCCGTTGTCTGATCGTCCAAATTCCAAATGACAAACTCCCGTCCACAATTAATTTGCCTATGCAGTGCGAACTGTGTTCGATCAGCAAAATGAGATTTACAAACACGGCACACAAAAGTATGATCCTGTAAATCAGGGCGTAAGAATCTGCGCACATTGTATATCTCATGCATGCCACGAAATTCTCCTGTTACATCGTTTTGTATGACAAAAGTAGGCGTGTTTTCAATATCCTCGCTATTAAGAAGATAAGGCACTACATAAAGTTCCCTGGAGCTGGCACATACTCGAAAGCAATACAAATTGACTATCAACGAGCTGGGAAACTGACCAAAACGTTGATCTTTGTAGCTCAAATAGCTTTCTGTTAGCAATGCTAAATCCACAGGCGCCTTCTTACTGCTTGTACCGCGTCGCGAGACGCTCTTGACTTGATATTGTATTGGCAGCTTTAGCTCCCCATTGGTCCAGTACCGCTTCACCGTCAACTTTAGGCGTTTGATAGTACAGCTATCCATGTTGCCACGATGCCGAAGCATTAAATAGCTGCCAATCTTCTCCAGCAGCAATGAAAACAACATGTCAATTGTTTCTTCTATGTCTAGGAAGTGTGTTATGCTCACACAACTGCTCTCGAAGTACATGCGTTTATTCTTTTGTGTAATGTTAACATAGAAACCAACGCTAACTTCCAATCGAGTTGCCTCATAGAATAGAAAACGTAACAGCTGCGGTACTGCATCCATGCCTGCATCGAGTAAGAAGTCGTTGGTGCGTGCCACAGCGCTCTCATCGCAGAGCAAATAGGACTCCACTCGATTGCGTTCCAAACGCTTTAGCAGCAACTTCTCTTTCATGCTGAGCTCTATAAACGACGCATCTGGTGCAGTCATCCAATGATGACTGATGGGATCGTCTATACCGACGCTACTTTGGCAGGTTTCACAATTGACAGTTATATTATCGACAAAGCGCTCATGACGAAATATGCGACAGTCCTCCTCCTTCTCGAAAATGTAACGTGAGTGCCTGCTTGGTGGCATGGTAACTGACTGATGACCAACACAAGATGCGTTTTATATACTGCATATTAACAGCTGAACTACCTGTTGAGTTTCATTGCAAGATGGTAATCCGTGCTTTAAGACTCGACGATCTACCTGGTTGCACACTTTATTTAGAAACCATGGGACAATCTTTTTCCCAGTAATTCCTAAATTTACAATAACCTTCTTTTATGACTTAATTTGTGCAGGCGAATACGTTCAGAAAATCCTCATATGTTAAAATGTTGTCTCTTCATTATGGTAGCACTTCAATAATTTACCAGCATTTTCCCAACTTCTTCCATAACAAAAACTTATAACATTAACCTGTATGTGCCATAGTTTTCCCCATAATTTGAGCTTTGTAATATAATATAAAGTTGGTATTACGTTTTTTATAACACGGCAATTATGTATTGTGTGTTCACAATTTCTGCCATAATCGGTATTTTTGCAAATGGAATTTTATATTTCCCAAAGAATCTTTTGCAAACCAACTCGCAGTCTTAAAATCCCTTTGCCCCAAATGCCAAAAACTGGCATATGCTAGTTTTAACATAGCCCAATATTAATTTTTTATATTAGGAATCAAAAAGACCTGTATTTTAATCACAATGAATTTCTCTGAAGTGTTTCAACTTAAAATTTTGTTTCCTTAAACTTGTAGGCAACACTGCGTTTTATGCCCTGTAATTTATTTATTGAGGGTATATTAGCTCTATTGAGCTGCGTCCTGTCCGTTTAAATTGACAGTTTCTCGAAGAACACAAGAGCTAGAAGTTTGAAAGTATACCCCAGGTGCATTTTATGGTCTAGTTCTTCACTCTCATTTATTTTTTTTGACGTTAGCCCTCTTTCCCCTCTAGAATTTATACTTGCTTGGAAAAAGCCCCACTAAAAACAACTTGTAGATTAATATGTTTGTAAAGAAGCTGCAGTCATCAAAATTGGTATCTTAACTATGATTTATAAAATGTTTTTACTTTTTAAGGATGCCACCCTTAAGTCCACAGCGACTGTTTTTTATATATTTTCACTAAAACTAGAAACAGGCCTCCCAATTAGCACAATTTATCCTACAAATTACTTCTGCAGTTATAGTCAAAAATAAAAGCCACACAAGAACGAAATCTCAGAAATCGGTATGTAAACTCCTTCAACGTGCGCCTCAAAATTAGATAAATACTGTAGAAATTAAAGCAATGGCTCTATAACACTCAGAATTGAATGAAGCTTTAGGCCGCCCGTCAGACATATGCACGTATATCCACGATTTAACAAATTTTTTTTTTTTCACTTTGGACATGTATCTACTTTTCAGCGATCTGTAAATTGTAATTCCAACGCGAACTTAAATCAAACCTACATACGATATGGAATGTACACTGGTGAAACTAAGGATCAGGAATGTCCCGACATTCGATGAAGATCTTGTGGCGAAATGGAATCGCTTAGAAATTCATATATTTTTACAAATGTGAGAACCTACCACTTTGGGATACCCTGCACCACTAGTTGCAATTAAGTCCGATATATTGCTTAAGCCTTAAGCACTCTAAAAGACAATTGATTGGCAAATTTGGGTACGATATCTTCATAAACAAACGAAACACAACGAATTTTGCGCAAAAAACGTTTGTTTGACCGATTGGTCCTATGGGAGCTATATGATATAGTCATCCGATTTTGATCAAATTGGTTTCGATATCTTCATAAACACACGAAACGAAACGAATTTTGCACCAAACACGTTTTTTTTTTGACCGTACGGTACTATGGGGCTATATATAGTATATAGTGCAGTGTCATCTAGTCGTTCATTCGGACGGACATGGGTATATAGACTTTTCTAGTCACCCTGATCATACTTTAGGTAACTTTTGGGGGTGTCTCCGACGTCTTCTTCTATACATTACATACAATTTCGGCTTGCACAAACTTAATATACCCTTTGTACCATACGGTACAGGGCACTATGGGCCCAGATTCTCATATTTTGGCCAAAACCCTGGCATTTCCATAATAATTTTTTTAGAGTGATGAAATTTTACACACGTGTTCGTAAAGGATTGAGCTATTTTTTATTATTTAAGTTTGAGCCTCCTCATATTTTTTTAAGATATAGATAATCTAAACCAAAATTGGAAAAAATTTAAAAAAAATGTTTAACTTAATTAAAAAAAAAGCGGTTTATTGGAATTGGACCATATTTCACGCAGAGGTAGATATGAGCTCCTCATACATTGAAAAAATAGCCTATACCCAAAATATTGAATGGTTTTGAAGTTATAGCTTTAAATAGTTTCAGCTTTCCAAGCAAATTACTAAAAGACGACATCACTAATCCACATGTTTTTTAACTGTTGTAATGTTTTTTTGCATGCTCTTTTAATTTCCGTAAAAAAATTTAAAAAATCAATATTTACATTTTTACGTTTTTTCTTCAAAACTGATCAATTTTACAATTTTTGATTTGTGCTTTGTAAGTATGCTATAAAATTTTCACAATTTACAACTTTTAAAATGAAAAAAATTAAAGCATACTTTTAGGCAGCTAAGAACTTAAAAAAATAGTACAATTTCCTGGAGGTCAATTTTAAATATTTACCTTTTAGATACAAAATTCAATTTCCGAAAATCAGGAGGAGTTACATTTTGTTGTAAAACATGTGAAGAAATTTATAAAAATTTTAGTCGGAGGCACCCTTAAAGCAAAGTAGCCAAGTGAAGAAAAACCAACAAAATCTTTATAACTACTCGAATATTTAAAACCAAAAAGTTTTAAGCTCAATTTTATTTTTTCTCTGAAGTAAAATTTATGAATAACAAAGCGAATGAAGATTTCGTAGCTGCATGTATCATGGTAAATGCAAGTTTTTATACCCTGTACCTATAGGTACAAAGGGTATACTAGATTTGTGCAATGTATGTAACGGACAGAAGGAGGCGTGGCAGATCCCAAGTCCTTTATACCAAAATGCTTATCATAACCTCGGGTAGCGATTGAGCCATGTCCGTCCGTATGAACGCCTTGATCTCGGAGACTATAAGAGCTAGAGACACGAAACTTTACCAGCTGGTGCGCATATTTCCTAAGAAGATGAAGTTTGTTGAATCATGTCAATATCTTCCCCCGTTCCCCCGCAGTAGAGTTTCGCGGTTTTGAGCCACACCGTTTAGTATTTTCATCTGAAATTTAGAGCAACGAGTTGTAGTTACATGCATCTATGTGTAAAAAATGAACAAAATCGGACAAATACAACAGAAGTTTTAGTCAAAAATGTGCAAATTTCACCTCCCCTTGCCAATAAACTGTGTCAATATTTGACTCTACGCAATTATGGCTACAAGTGACCTAGAATCACAATTTTTGGTAAGCTCATTCATGTGGCTCTAATGAACATATCCACATCCAAATTTTATCGATGCGGTCCCCCCACCTCATCATTTCGACATTCATCAAAATGGGTAAAAATTTAGGGAACTTATAGGTATAAATATCGATTTTCACCAAAAAAAAATAAATTCCAATTGGAAAGTTCTTAGATGGAATATGCAGGAAAAAATTTTTTGACACAAAAGGTACAGGGTATTCCACTGTCGGGCACCGCCTCGACTGTACCACATTTTTTTTTCTGTAAATTATCGCGAAAGTAAAAAACCTACACAATGCCAACTTTGATGACTAATTAGTTAAGAACCAGTAATTAAAATTTAATATTTCTTTTTTGCACAGGATACATTATTATGTGTAAAATCATATTAAATTGTCGTTGGGCTTTTGGCCAAAATCTGGCCACGCGGGCCCAATGTGCAGGGTACAAAAGTTTAAAATAAAACCTAAACCAAATACGACTAATGATTTTTAGCACTGTACCTACTGATATATTATAGAAAGGGTTTTTTTTTAACAGCAGAGTATTCCATAACAGTTCCACAATCATACAAAACATTTTACAGCAATTGTGAGTGCAAGTCCTTTAACGAAAAATACCCAGAAGTCTTAACAGCCCCCTTTTGCTTTAAGAGCTGTTAATTCCAACATTACCCAATAATGTTGTTCGTCCTTGCCAACCCCTAAATTATTTAGACCCCTTATTTCCCCTGCAACCAGCAACTAGTGTCACAAGGATTTGTTTGATTCAAATCGTTTAACATGTTTGTGTCGCATTGAGTTGGCTCATTGCAGCAATTTCCAGGACATGCCATGGAGCGCAGAATTTTTCGTCTTTTCTTGTACAAAGACGAAGGACTGACTGCGAACGTTTTTTTGGCTGTTTGCTTGCTGCTTTATGGCTTCTTTAGTGGTTCAAGCATATTTAAGGTTTTTGCGTGCGTTTGTTTGAATCGTCCTTCACGCACACCACACTATATTATTTATATGTATATACACACATATATGCATATACATATATATATATATATACATATAATATGTATTTTTGTTGCTGTAAAACCTCACGTGTGCGTCCTGGTAAATGTCGCCGCAGCCGTAGCCGTTGCAGCTTATGCCGGAAAAACTGCTGCCTGGCATCTTTTTACTTACGTTCGGTTCGTTTTCGGTTGTTGATTTTTCCTATTTTAACGTGTTGTGTTATTTTTTCATCGTTGCCTCTTTACCCTGAATTATGAAAACGTTGGCAGGCGCAGGCGACAAAGTTGGGCTACTCCTGACACACTCTGCTGCGGCTGTTTGGTTAAAAAGAAAAGCTTTTTCTACTATTTTCGTATATTCTTTTCCATTTTTGTTTAGCGCCTTGCCATTGCTTACTTTTTTGTTTTGTGTCTTTGCGTTTGACTGTTTCTTTTTGGCTTTTGTAATGGTCTGATTAAAAGTTTCGTTACGTTTTGTTAGGGGCTTGGGTGTCCGTTTTTCTGTTTTAATTTAAAGTCAAAAACCTTGGGGGCTTCAACCTATATTTGCTGGCGCCGTCAATTATGTATTTATACTATTTGCTAGTCTGTTTTAACGTTTGGGCTTAGACGCAGATTAGCTTTTTACGCGATGAATTTTGTTAAACCTGGGACAGCTTTCGTTGTATTAAAGTTAAATGAGTTTGGCTTAATTTTCAAGCAGCAAATTGTACATATTTTGATTAGCCGGCAGCTATTTTTGCTGCTTTTTCCTAAAGCCCAAAGTTATTTACGTTTCCCACCACGATCTTCCATTTTAAATTAAACAGTGTTGACCAACGAGGCGCAGCTCAAACCAATTGGCAGCACTGCTAGATAAAACAGCTGATAAAAGTGCGCGGAAGCCATTGCATCGTTTGTTTTTTTTTTTTTTTAAATTGTGTTTACAAAAACGTATCGTGCCAAGTTAAGATATTTTTGTAAACCTAAGAATTTTGACAATCTCTATTTTGTCTTGCCTTAATTAATGTTCACATAAAATCGCATTAAACTAGGGTTTCAATGCTGAGCGGCTTAATATTTAATGCGAAATGTATTTGAAAAATGTTAATAATGACGTGGTGCTTAATAATTGGCATTATCCAAAGCTGTTATTATCCTTAACGCTAAACAACAAGTGTCAAACTATGTGGAAGTTAATTTCAATCTGCTAAACAAGGCCCCTCAAGGTTAGCTGCCGTAATGGATAGCTGCTCATTAACACTTGAACACAATGATCATTTGACTATTTTAAGTAATCGTATGTTTATTCTATACGTTTTTATAGAATCGTGCGTGCAACTCATGCGCTTCCGACAAGCGCATCGATGCAAATACAAAACTCAACACCGTGATCATAATCATGTAATGTACAGCTGCCAGTTTGAGCATGCCGAAAGAACATTAGAGTCGGAAAATTTGCCCAACCTGACACATTGGCACATTCGCTGAATTTATGGTCATGTCTGCAAGCAAAGTTTGTGAGCCAGGCTCTGAAATGACATTGCATATTGCTCCAGTTTTCTTTTTGGCACAAGCATAAGCACGAGCCCAACCCAAATGCATGACACAACGAACAAAAGTGGCAAATTGAATGCGCGACAGACAGGCCAAGAATAAGAACGTTGACACATGCCCCACGATATCCCAGAAGAGACCTAACGAACGACCCAGTATACGATCAAACTTGTGTGCAGCAAATCCAAGCCTGACTCAAATCCTAACAGTAATTTTGTTGTTTTTTTTGTGGTCCAGGGGAACCCAACTGAGTCAGCCAGCACACATTATTAACTAAGCACGATCGACCCACGCAAACTGCACAAAAATGCTAATGCGCCTGCTAATGATTTGTTATCAGAGCCTATAGACTGGGCCCTCGAAGCTGCATCGTCGTTAAGAGCTTTTATGCTTGATTTGATATTAAAGTATTTGTTGTTATTGGACACGACGTGGGTGTGTTACGAATCAAAACATAATTTACTACTCAGGTAGCAACTAATTGGCGCATAAATTTTGTTATGACGATTGACGAACTTTTGTGCCCCGTGGGCTAAGCTAAGCTGCCAATACTTAGCACATCATTGTATTTACGAGTTGCATAGAAATGAAGGCATTATTAACGCGTCTACCGATATCATTGAGAGGCTATTGCTTGACCAGCATGTGGGCAACCAGTTTTGGCATGAGCACTTATGACATGTGCAACGAGTTGCAGTAGCGATTATGCTTATGACGGTGATGATAGCCGCACATGGATATGAACTTGGACATGGCCAACTGCATTTTACAATGACAGCAAAGGGCAATATGGGCATAGAAGCGGATGCGCGCAAAACAAGTTCTCGCACTGTCACCCAACAAGATATCTGTAGTAATACCTATTAAAGATCAGCGTACCATGCACTTAACTGGCTAAAATCCAACAAAAACGTACGACAGTAAGACGACAATGGCCAGCGTTGCACAATGGGTCAATGTGCATAGTTTTGGTAATAAAAAAATTACAACTTTTAAAAATTTCGTTGACGTGCATGAGTAGTAGAAATACGAAGCCGTATTTAAAAGATTTTTATTAAAAAACTTAATTACATCTAGTTTAAAAAAGTTGTGACTTTAAGAATCACATCATTATTGTTAGTTTTGTTTCAGTACAATTTATTTCTTGTGAATGTGAATGAAAGTAATGCTTATTTACGCTTGTCAATTGTTTTTGTATATTTCCTTGATTCTCCTAGCCTTGCATTCGTAATTTTTTTCTTTTGTGAACTAATAAAGTTTAAGCAAACTTAACTAGTTAAAAATTGGGATTTAAAATCTTAGCTTTATTTTAGTTTTTACTTTAATTTCTTTTATTTTTGCCACTTTTAGTTTGGTTAATAAAATTTTGTGCAATAGCATGCTGTGCTTTAAAAAAAAACTTAAAAAATTCAAAAACTATAAGGACTTTTGTGTCTGTGCTCGTAAAACGACCAAATCCAGTTTAAAGGCTAATACGCAGCAGTGTAAAAAGCGTTAAATTAGTGTAGTGCGCTTTTTTCATTTCCAATGTAAATACTATTAACAATTTTTTTTAAGTTCATTGAAAAGGGACGTTAAAAATGTTAGTTGGCACACATTTTTTTCTGATAATTTTCAAACCCATCACCGATGTTTTTTTGAAAATTTCTTAATTTTTATGTACATATATAAATTTGTATCTTAATTTTTTATGTTTAAAGAATTTTTTTTCTTATTTTATTTGAATTAAATTTTTCTAGTTATGGTTTTAAAATATAGTTTTAATATTTGGTTGGAAAAATTCATTTGAAAAAACATTATTAGAATAGCTACACAAAAAAAAGTATTCTAAGACTGATAATGATTTTTGGCTTGACAACATAGCAACTCAGGCTTATTCTCTATCGAAAAAATTTTAATTTTTTGAGAAGTTGCTTCTCTTAATACTTGTTGATGAAAAGTATTGTATTTTTCTATGTGTAATTTTTGTTACTAACTAAAGTTCTTTAATTCATTTCAGATATGCCGTACAGCAATAACTTGGAACAATAAATATAATTTAACAGTGTACACAAAAGGACCACATTCGATCCTAATCCTAAAGATAAATAAATAAAGTAAGTAATATAAAAAATAGATAAATGTGCCATTTTTACAATATTTATCAAGTATTTACAAATGGTTCCACTGTGCGCCGCTCAAATATTTAACTTAACAACTTGGCAGTAGAACCGCACGCCATAAAAAGCATAAACAGCAACAAGAATCTTCAAGGCGGGGGCGCGCCGACAGATGCTGTTTTGTTGCCCGCTGCTTCTTCTCGAGCTGCAACCTACACCAACCAATGTAAACAAAAGAAACTGCAATGTCAGTGTGAGGCGAGCGATCCAACACGATCGACGCGACGGTCGTCGGATATGTATGCAATGGTAAAAGGTAAACACAGCGACCGACCATGTCGAACATAGAAAGCGAACTTGCTGCAGCAAAGTTCAGCGCGGAAGCTGCGTGACCAAAGCGACAATCGACAAACGACAAACGACGATCGCACGAATGCGAGTCTCGACATATCCGAGACTTGACGATGATGATCGCTAACTGGACTTTCGGTTTCGGGTGTTCGCTTGCGCCGTTGCATGCTCAGTGCTCAGTGTTCAGTCTTCTCGGGACATTCTTAGTGTGCGTTTGTGTTGGCTCCGGCGCAGAGCAGATCGTTGTGCAAAAAAGCGCTGAAGGCGAAAGATTGATATACACTTTGTTAGAGCAGCCAAAAGGAATGCTCGCATTGCCATACGGAAGCAGCTAAAGTAGACGGCGCGCATTAATCTTGAAGATAATTTCTAAAATAAAATAATCATACATTTCGAATAAAATACGAAACGAGTAAAAGCCAAAATTTACATACAAAGCAAGCAAACGTCGCGAATTTGTTGCTGTATCTGTTTAATGTCAGTACACACTCACAAAAAAATAATATATATATAAAATAATTAATTGTTTGTGATTGCAAATTTGATTTATGCGCGTGGCGCCTTTGACCATATTACTTATACATACATATGTATAAAGAAATACTTTTATAAAGAATTAGTAAAATAGAAAATCGAAACTCTTGTAGTGCCGGACAACTGCATATTTAAGCGCGTAAGTTTAAATAATATATAAGCTGCCATAATTAATTACAATTCTTTATGAATTCCATGTATGTATGTCAACTAACTGCATTGTGTAGTTATTTCCTTGTACATTTATCTTGCTCAAGACAGATCGTGTACATCTATGGCCAATTTGCATAAGCTCAGGTATTCCCAACAAAGACTGACTTAAACCGTACTTGCTATTTTTTTCTAATTACTTGGCTAAACTAAAGCCAATGGCATAAATTATGCCGCTAACGGTAACTGTGTTTGGTGTAGACAAAACTTGGACTAATACTCCAGGCTGCGACCCTGCCTTGAGCATGTGGGCGTGTATCCACTTACCAATGGCAATAAACTGCTCAAACTTATAAAAACCAGCCAACAAAATTGTTTAAGGAAAAAAAATTGAGTTGGTCATTTGTACATTTTGTTTGCTGTTTTGATTGTTATTGTTATTTTTGTTTCGAACGTTGTGCCATTTTGGTCAAAATGTCGAAACTGTCTTTCAGACCATGTCGAACGTATCGAGACTATGAAAAAACACATTCCTCTAATTGGATTGAAAGTAAAGTGTAAACAAAAAGTCTTGTGTACATCATGTACTATGCCAAACAGACAGCTTCAACATTTTGATCTTGCTGATCTTTTTGATAAAATGAAATGAAAGAGATTTCCAAGTTGTTGGTTTGTGTATACTTAAAAAAAAAAACACATTTTGTTTAATAACTGCTGGGCTTTTTGAAACAACGTTCAAAAGACGCCAATTATTTTTTAAAATTAATTTTTGCACGGTTAACTCGACTTTAAAAAATGCGTTATGCGCCATGTCTTTATAATTTTCCTTAGGAAATAGTTTTACTTTTATATTTAGGGCTAATTTACAAATGTAAATTAAAATGTAAAAAATGTATTAACTAATTTAACAAATCAACTAATTGAATCACCTAACAGTTCTAATTTATTACTTAAATTAGTTTCCGGAACTGGTCTTTGACTAAAGAAGGCATCGGACTGGGAATCGCGTGACCAAGAACGCGACTGTTAGTAGTGCTGGCAATACACACCAGCATATTTCAAGCAGTAGTATGTGCTATAGGCCGATAAACTATCCAGGAAGTATAAAGACAGAGATATCGCAGAATCAGAATACAGCTGAGTTACATTGGCATCGGGGATTCAAACACATGTAGGTTATGTGAAACTGAGTAGGAAACAAATAATTAAATAAGTCTCGGATATAGGGCTCTATTACACCTTTAGCTTGAATAACGACAGTAATTATACCGGGCCCCAGAGAAAACTTCGTGCCCCGGGGAATCCCCCCTCCCCCTTTCCTCCCCCTCTCGTCGGGCCTGGGGAGCACAATATATTCTAAGGGTCGTAGTGCAGCATTTCCAAAAATATTAGATTGTTTTATTTTCTACCCACTAAATGTATTTATCTGCCCCATGCTCCGACTAGGAGCTATATCTTCTATTCATGCATATCAAGGAAATAAAAAAAAAAGTGACTATTTTACAATTTTATCTGCATTGCTGAAAAATTATTAACTAGCATTTGGGTTCATAGAAGTGCTTAAGAGTTGAGACCTTCGTATTTTCCCACGTTAGTTAGTTTTTGGATAGATATATTGTTCTTTCTTAAGAGTCAGAGTCAAATTTCGAAACTGATCCTGATCTACAATGCTCAGATCCAAGCTATGTTCCATGAAATTTCAACTAAAATTTTCACATACACCAAGTTGCTTCTAAAAATTTACGATATTCATAAGTCAAACAAGACTTTTTCGTTTGTTTTGTTAGACAGGCTGGCTGTACATCAGCTTATTCTTGCATAGTGCACAGTGTGAGTAAACGTGTTGCAAGCTCCCACGTCACAATTTTGCATACGCAACACCTATAAACACCGGACGTAATAAACAAATAAAATACATTACGATTTTGCCAAATGCGACATTTAATATTATATGCAATTGTTGGTGGTTTTACAAAAAAAAATGTATCTTTGATAAGGCGAAGCAGTAAATTCCTCGTGCATCAACTCCACGCGCAACGGAATCATTTAAGAACGTGAGAAAAAGCTCGAAACTGTCACAACGGAACCAACTGGTGACGTCTTTACATACTATACATATTGTATATAGGTATGTATACGACTTTGTAGATACAGACGCAGGTTGTACAGAAACGGTCAAAACAAACAGAAGCCAGTTGATTGATGGCACAGCGATCGAGGAAAAAAAATATGATTTTTCATATAAATATTTAGCAATACACTCAACGATAAGATACAAAGATCTGATTCCTAAGGTTATTGAACTTTATGCTGTTCATACAAAATTCTACATTTTTTTACAAATTCGCTCTGCATTTACATTTTTCTCTTTGGCTGGCTTCTGGCCAACTATCAGCGGGTGCTGCCATTTTTATAGTTCAACTAACTGAAATGCAATACAATTTATATGTTAATTTCGGCACACTTTTAAGTGAAAGATCTTAAACTTTTTACAGCTCATCTTATCAGTTGTTGAAAATGTGTTTCAAATAGTTGCCCATAAAATTACTAAACATTTTTTACCACTAGCTGCTGCAAAGTTTTACCATTTAGTTTGTTTGAGAATTTCAAACGCGCCAGTTTAGCAGTTTAAAATGATCAGTTTTGTATGTACATACCTATGTATGTAGTTGCTCTTGCTAAGCTTATATAAACACATAGTACATATATATACAACAAAAAAAAAATACTGAAAAAAAGGCAGCAGCTGCATTGCACAAAACTAGCTAGCCAGGCGCACAGACATTTACATAATTAACATTTAAATATGTATGGAAGAGAAGAAAAAACAAAACGCATTTTTTGACTACAAATTTGCTGCTTGGATAGGAAACAGGTTAGGTCTGTCAGTTGTATTCAAAAGTTTAAATAAGTCTTAAAATTTCTTTACGTCATGTTAATTTCTGGTCAACTATAAGCCTTTGGTGACATACTCAAATTAGAAACACTTAAATATAAATAAAATATGCTATTTGAGTATTTTTGACATATTTTACAAAACTAAAAAGATACAACACTTTAAGACGAGAGGTTAGACTTAATTTTGTATGCTTTTATTTCATAATTATAATGGAAAGTTCCCAAAAAATTGCATATGTTCTTTTATGAACCATTAGAAACCAAATGGAAATGGCTTAAATACAGTTGTGGTGGAGATAGTTAAGATAGTTACATTTAATATCTGACTTACAAGTGAGTTTTATTTGTCGCCAGATAGAAGCGATGACTATAACAGTAAGCTATATATTTTGGCTAGATTTAATGACAAAAATAAAAGGTTAATGCATTCTAATGAAAAGCAAAGTTGCTTGAACATCAACTTGAAAGAAGAAACAGTGTTAACGCTATATACATTATATATATCGCCAGCTATACTGGCTGGATTGGAATAAGTAAATTGCAATACATAAAAATAAATGGTTTTTTTTTAAATTAGCACAAATCATAATAAAAAGCATATGGTTATGGTATATGGAGAGGTTGCAGTTCAAGATTGCTATTTCTAAACAAAAGCTTTTTGGTAGCTCTTTTTTTTAAGTTATAGCTATTTTTTAAACTTTAAAACGCTTAGGTGTTTGTCAATATGTTTTACAAAGGCAGGATTAATTTTTTTAACTTGGACTTTAAAAATAATAACACAGGCCAAAAAAGTGGTGTGGTGAATATGGATTTTGACCTTGGTTTGGGATTCAAAAAACAACTCCGGACAACAGGTCTTGTACAATTAATTTGTGATCATTTTTGAGTTTATGTTATTCGGCGGTCAGACCATATTACTTAACTTTTTTTTCGAATTTTAATGAATGACAATTATTTGAGAACTTTTTTTATCTAGTAAAATCACATTACTTTCCAAATTTGATAAAAAAGAAACTAGCCTGAGTATATTTACATTTCTTTTCAAAATGCCTTGTACTTATTAACCACACTATTTTTATTGTTTTGCTTTTTTCACTATTGCTTGGTTAACATTTGTACACCTAAGATGACAGTTTGTCTTGAAATATCGGATTGGTCTTTTAAAGCGTTTCTTACATTACATTAATCACTTAGTTCCTGACAATTTGAGGAAAAACAAAACGTATGGGATAGTTACGGCAAAAAATTGATGCATTTTTTATGGTTTCTAAAAAAGTTTCATACATAGGCATATGATTGACGTAAATATTATGTTCACTTAAAGGTATGGAATTTCGGTAGCTTATGGGTTCATTGAACTTCATTGAACAACATTCAAATGCTCTGCATAGAGGGTATACTAGTGTAAAAGAAACCTCAAAATTTGTAATCCTACAAACGCGTAAAAAGCGCAAAACGATTTAGATATTAAACACTTGGCATTTAGGCTATAATTAGTCAAGTTGATCCAACGTACTCTATAAATATGTATATATATTGCCATAAATACTGGCTATATCGATCTTGTTATGGCAACACACAAAATGACACCCACAGTTGTGTTTGCTTAACAAAAATAAAGTTGACATTTTTCATGGGACTCCTTAGTCGCTGCATTTGTTGTTGGTGTGGCGGTGATTAATGTGCTGGGAAAACGAATCAATAACATTTAACACTAATTTTCTTGCCCACAAACACACAAGCACACAGATACTCACACAGATACGCACTTACACGTACAACTCTCATAAATTTATGACAGTCTTTGCATAATTCCGCTAAGCTGCAGTCTGGGCGCTGCCAAATTTTGTTTAATTAGTTATTGGAAGACGGCAGCCAATAATTAAAAAATAAATTATCGAACACAATCAATTTACGGCCTTTTGTGAGTTTTGTTTTGAAACATTAGACTTTTATGGTTGACCAATTTGGCTAATATACTACATACATACATACATACATACATACTTCTTTATATATATTTAGGGTCATTTTTATTATTTATGCTTAAGCGGATTAAAAGCAGAAACAAAGGAAAAAGCAACTGCAGCCAAGGTCAGGCCAAAGTTGTCAACTGGTTCAGGATTTTTGTTTTATTTAGTTTTTATTTTTTTAGACTTGGCTTAGATTTCTATGGAATTGCCATATTCCAGTTTTGTTTTTATTAAAAACTGTCTGCAGTTTTGATTAAGCGCTGGCAACCTTTTCAAATTTCTAAGAACTCTTATACACTCATATCATAACGACTGGACAGAGAGTGGTTCAGCTTGGGTTTGTGTGTGGTCTCCGGCATAACTCAACTGGCTATTGTTACTCCTGCCGCACCTGATGAGTCGCGGAGTAGCGCATTCTAGCTACGCCATAAGCACTATACTATAAAAGAAAAAGCAATTTTAATTTTGAACAATTTCTTTAGCAGTTTTAATTAGAACAGCAAATTATAGCGGGTCGTGCTGTCATTGAGCTTTTCAATTTTCATCAGTGTCAGTTTTATTTTCATTTTGGAATTTCTCATTACTTTTTTAATGGGCTGCGGGTAGGCGCCACATATGTTAGCTTCAACATTAATGAATACTCATCAACTGCAATTTATGATGTGCTCTATAAATATTAATAACTTCCCCAAGCACCCCTTTAAGGCGTGGCTGGCTTTTTAACTTTCAAACAGTTGACAAATGACGACATTTTCAAAAACTTCAAGTACTCTTAATTTTTTTTGTTTTTCAAGCTGCAGCTGTTAAAAATCGTTCAACAAAGCGCAGCAAATTGGGGATTTTGCTTCCGCTTTTTCTCTTATTTTTTTTTCTTCCAACATTTAACTTTTGACTTAAACAACAAATACAGCAACCTCATGCATTACATACTTATTATTATTAAATAAACTTGTACTTGTTTTTTAACTCTTTCAGAGTATATTAACTTTATGAGTGCGCTTTTGGTAGCCTGTTCCCTTTGCGAGTCGATTTGTTGATTTAATCAGTTTCTTTATTTCTTCTTCGTTTTCTTTTGTTGGATCTTTTGTTTTACTTTTAGCATACTTTTTTCCATTGTGATTATGTTGTCTATGCTTTATAATCTTATACATATAAATTTAAATATGAAAAATTTTGAACAATAACTGAAGAACCCAATATATATCCATATATGTATAGATTTTATTGTTGCTTCGTATTATCGCATAAAAAACTCCGACCAACCACATCCATTATTTTTTTGGTTATGTTAAGAAATCTCATCCTATTTTATTTGATATATTTTCTTGGACTTTTATAAAAATATACCTTTTGTAAGTATCGTGAATTTCCCATTTAAAATGGCTGCTCTGAAGGGATTTTAAAACATTTTTTTTCCGAGCTTGGTAGTTTTTACTAATTATGATGCCGCTGGTTAGGTCAGCAGCTGGTAAGGTCAGTCAACCTTTCAATGGCTTGCCGATACTTACAATAAAAGAAATTATTGAAGAAAGAGTTTGCCTTAAAATTCTTGTGCTGACGCGTTGAAAGTGTTGGAGAAGGCTTATGGAAATCCAGTTTTATCAAAAAATCCAAATTATAACTGAAAATTATCATGCTAGCTTAAAAGAGATATCTTCAAAAACAGTACTGTGAGCAATTCACCTTAGATCTGCCGAATCGCATCGATGTTCATAGAAAGAATATAACTGCAGATGAGACTTATAGACCCATACAACAGTTTGACCGGTCAACAGTCGTCCAAACTATGCGCAAAAATTAGCCGAATCCAAAAACGTCTGCAAAGCAAGAGGTATTCGCGGTTAAGTACATCATAGGTTCATTCCAAGGTGTAGAAGATTTTCATGTGAGCGTACTTAGGCGTTGAAAGAAAAGATGCCAAAAGCGGGGACGACAAATCTCCGTCCTACCGATATGTAATTGTGATGGAACTCAAGGCCAAAAACTCGATAAACACCAGGAAACCCTTTTAAATACCATTAAATAGATCGCGTAAATTAAAGTCCATGTGTACTATCTCTAATGATGAAATGTCTTCGATAAATTTGAAGTATTTAAAATTCTGCAAACTTTACATATTTTTAATCTGTATTTGTGCGTTCTTTTTTTGTGCGGTCTTATTGCATAAGATAAATATTGGCCCAGGCCATGTTAAAATCATAAGGTGAGGCCGCCTGTATGCTCACTCTATTATTTTATCCCTTATCGCCAGTGAAAAACAGCGAAAAATATTTTTTTAAAGTTACACGTGAAGTCAACCGCACAAAAACATGTTTGACCATATTTCTAAAACCAAGTATAAGTTTAAAGAAGGTTATTAAAAACTTATACCTTACATCTTGTGATTTTAGAAGGAAATTTTCGAAAACATCAACGTTTTTGCAAGAAAAATGTAAGTTTTTCCATTCCATTTCTCTAGTATTCAATAATAAATCAATATTTTTTTTAACATCCACTGATGTATGACTGAATTATGAATGTATGATGAATTTTAAGATTTGCAAAAATAAAGTAAAGCACTTTAAGAAAATAAGTTAAAGTAAGAGTAATCTTGGTATGTTATTCGGCTTGTACAAAATTATCCGGCTATCCGAGTCCGAACACATTTGGCTTGAAACTTGACTGTGGGACTGCTAATTAGATTTAATAAAAAAAGAAAAGATTTTCAGGGGAACATAAATCTTGAAATTTTCAAATACTAGTGTACCAACATATCATAGTCAAATCGCTGCTTTATTTTATGCCAAGTGAAAATCTTTCACAGTAAAAAAATATTTTTATTTAAACCATCTTTCAGTTTCGAATATTAAAAATCATTCGTAAAACTGAAACTTTTGCTGTACAGGGGCAATAGGGATGGATATTCTATAAGTTTGAGAAGTATGTGAGTAAAGGAACTCAAAAAATAGTATTTCTTTAACAGCCACATTTTGCAAAGTGTTATGTTAAACCTAAAATGAACCAAGCTGCAACAAGATGATATATCCCATCTTACAGAAAAAAAGAAACGATCATACTTGGCACTCTTAAGTGTTTTTCTTGGAAGTGCTCTGTAAGGGTATGTCAACTTTGGCGCACCCAGATTACTGTTTTTCTTTCTGGTTTTTTAAGTTGAGGTCGATGTGTTGTAAGTACAAATTGCTGCTGTCCGCTTGTCATCGGCGTTGCTTTTGTTTGGATCGTTGCCCCTTACCGCCCTCGCCAGTGTGCACAGGTCGAAGTGTGAGCGGATTGGCACGTTGCACTCTTAAAAGCTCCACTCGACCATGAACAGTGAAAAAGTGAGGCACACACGGACAGTTTAAAGCGCCTCGATTCTGCCACAAACTCATTGCGTATGCATTGAAGTGCGGTTCCTTAATAAATTTATGCTAGATTTACGTACGCATGAAATTGACTAGAAATTTGAATGTGTACGAGTCCATGACTGTGTGGCTATAATAAAAAAGTGAATGTAAATTGGTTTACCTTATATTTAAATGACGCTTAATAAAGACTTAAATTCTTTGTTCTCATTTTTGCAGCAATACAATTGTCGAAGTATACGCAGAATGACAAGCCTGATGAGCTGCTACGTATTGTTAATTCTAGCCATAGAACTGGTCTGTCTGTCAGCTTTAACAACAGGTGGCAGCAGCAGTAGCATCATCAACTTGCCAACCACAAGACGTCCAGCGTCTCATAGTCATCGCCCACGCTCGCATGTGCCGCATCATCTGCGCAAGCTGCACTCTCATAAAGATAAACTGCACGGCGATGTGGAGTTGCTGCCAGGTGTTACCATGCCGCCGTTGAGAAGGCACAGCAGCAATGGCACAGAGTCCACACGGCTACGTCGCATAAATCCACATAGTCCCTACAACAAGGTGTTGACACGTCGATTGCACAGCTCACAGCCTTCGGGTTGGGACTATAATACATATAACATTAATACAAACACTTTTGGACCACCGCCGCCACCAGTGCCATCATCTTCAGCGCATGCTGGCAAGGGTGAAGATAATACACAAGATGTTGAGTTTATTGGCATGAGCGGCCCTGGGCGTGGCTATGAATATGTGCCGCCCGTCTCTACAGCAGCACCGCCAAATCTTAATCGTCGAGACATCTTGGGCACTAGCATGGGCACTGTGCCGCCGCTGGTGCCGTCACATCGCGGTTATTCCACAACGGCACCTAGCACAGAGGATTCATATGAAACGAATACAATCAGTAGGAATTATCCTACAGATGCCAAGGAAATGGAGCGGTAAGTCGGACTGTGTTTGCAAATTGGCCTTTCTCAGCGCTTTTTACAGCATTTTAGCAAGAATATGGTTTGAAAATCGCTTAAATCATGTGAATTAATCGGTTATCGGTGTTTGTGACTTAAGCTCAGTGGAATCAGGGTATTAGGGAATTTGCGAAAACTTGTGAAAATTCACTCAAATTTAGTGAACTTAAAAATTGCGAGCCGGCCACATGTTGATACTATACTACTTTGCTGCTCAAATATATAAGCATAATAATACATATACGCTATAGCTACTAAGCTTGATAGGTCGACTCACGGGAGCCTAATAAACAATGTGATTTTGAAGGTTTAAAAATGAGACATTGAATTTTTCCCAAAAAAACCTTTTCCCTTGAATACCCCTACAATTCTCAACTTGTAGATGAGAGTGCTAGGTGAGCATGATATACCTCTAAAGGATTTTGCGTATTTTTTTGTTGTGCATATCTTAGGTTGACCTTTCCTCGATGTACCCGATATTGTTGCAAGCTAACTTGATATCTTAACCAATGCTTTCCGGTAATTTTTGTGCAGCATTTATAATTTCGGTGGAATAATTTATTTACGTGATCTCAATTCCACCTTTTTTGCTGTCGCTATCTTCTCATATTAACCGTATGCCAAAAAATTCATTTTGAGTTGTGCACGCTATTTTTTTGGGTTGATTTAGAAAAAAAGTAATTAGTAAATATCTAACTTGAAATTGGCATAAACAGAATCTAAGAATATTAAAGAACATTTCCAATCCGATTTGGTTTCACTTGCAACAAAGTGAAATATCTAACTTGAAATTGGCATAAATAGAATCTAAGAATATTAAAGAACATTTAAAAAATTGCGCTTATTTTGCCAATCCGATTTGGTTTCACTTGCAACAAGTGGTCGGACTCACGCAATATAAAAAAATGGAATAAAAAATATAATAAAACAGACACAAAAAAGATGATTAAAAAATTTGAATCATTCTGCATAAAATGGTTTCGAAATTGTTACACAGTGTGGAAAAAATAGTTAAAAGTACTATTATGCCGCTATCCTGACTATCCCTGATTGAAATGATTTAAAAAAAAATGTATTTGCTTTTTTATAGTGATTGTCATGTCTTTTCACTGAAAACAACTACAAAACAATACTATTCAAAAATGCTTTTAACGACTAATCAACATAATTAAAATAAAAATTTAAACAACGAAATCGGGACGATTTGCTGCAAAACACTTCCGTATGTGCAAATTGGCACAAAAGGTATAAACTTGCCTTAATCGGGGCGTATGCGTGATATTTTTCTCAGAGATATGACTTTTGCTCACATTTATCAGCAAGATTATACTACATACTTACAGTTCATGGCTATTGCCGGCTATAAATTATCAAAAACTGTCGGTTAATGTTGATGCAGTTGCTGCTTATCTTGTACGCCATAAATTATTTGAATATTATGACATGAAGCGCTTGGTTTTATATGCTTCAATGTCATTGTTGTTCAGCTGCATGCCGCCCAGCTAATTGGCCAGGCCCAAAACGTGGCATCCAAATCAAAGGCCAATTGTACGTAAATGAGCAACAAGGTCATGTGCAGCTGCTACATAGCCAACTGTGTTGTTGTCTACGTCATCGTTGTTGTCGTCGTCTTTGTGAGTGCCATTACCTTTAAATTTTAGTTTCAATTGCTCCGTCAATTGCAGCAAATCAATGGGCACTTGTAGCGATTGCAGCTTCAACTTCAAGTTAAACTCCATGTTCAATTGATTTGATTCTTAGATACTCAAAGCTGGGATCTGGCCAAGTTTATTGCTGTTTGTTATTGTCTTGTTGGCAAGCGATGCTGTTTGTTTAAATTGTTGTTGTTTGCTGTCTGTCCGTATGTCATTGACCGAAGTGTCGCATTAACTTAATGAAGTTTAACGAGTTTTCAATTGTCGGTTTTACGCTGTTGTATTATAATTGGAATTAATGTGTCCACTGCTATCAAAGGGCAGCAGGCATGCGCCTCTTTCTTACTTTTTTTTTTTTGAAATAAAAACTGAATTGCTTTTTCATCAATGTAAATCATAAAAGCCATTATGGCAACTTCAGCCGCACGGTAGTCACTTAGTTGTCTATGTTGTTGCCAATTATGACACATTTTAATTTATGTTTCACAATTTCCAACACAACAACAACGGGAGCAACAACTGTGACAACAACAACAACAACTACCAAAAAAGTGCCATAAGCAGTGCGCACAAGTTGGTCGGGCATCATCCATCATTCATTTCAGCCTCTTGTTGCCTCTGCCCACATCCAACCGGGCCCGCTTATGGCTCTGACGTGCCATGCCTCTTTTTGAATATTACTTATTAGAAAAGATACACTTGCCTGGTAAACGTAGGCAGCTATGATCAACATTTTGTGAGTTATGTGAATGCTATCTACTCATATGGAATATGGTCTCATATATTGCTTGTTGAGTGCTTTATTGCTCTTTAGATGTGGTCAGCCAGGAGATAAATTAAAAAGAAATTTTTCATTTAAGCATAAATTGTGGATATAAAAATATGTTATGTTTATAAAGAAAAGAACTATTGGCACTTGGGGGATACTAGAACTAGTAAATTTTAGCTTAAATATAAAGTATGTGTATATAAATTTCTTAAGAAACAAGAGCGGTTTCCCAAGACTAGTAGTACTTTCATAGAGAACTATAATATCTATTTCAATGCAATTCTCTGCCTGAAAATGGCGTTAGGCTTATTGGTTTGAGTGTTTATGTATCAGAAATATTTTAATAAATTCAACAATTTCTTTTCTAATAAACACAGAATGGAAAGCTTAAAAATACAGTTACATATTCAAACAGACAGAAATATTCTTAGAATTCATCTCGCTTTTGAAGTCTTACACTTTCAAACGGATTTTTTTGCTAAAGGAATTTTAAGGATTACAAAATTAAATTAAAGATTAGCAGCCAAATTGGAGAATTCCAACTACAAAAATATGATTTTGCAAGTGATTTGCTTATATTTTTGTTTTTATCTGGTCACACCTGTCTGATAGCAATGAACAAGATATTAAGCGGATCAATATGAAATTTATATTCTTCGAACGAACAATTTAGTAGGTTTTTGGGTGATCGTTTTCCAGCTCTTTTGAAAATTGTCTGTAAAATGCTAATTTTTATAAATTTCAAATGATTTGCTTATTGCGGATTATAGCTATGGTGTCCCAACTTACAAGCCTTTCCTCTATAATTACCAAAAAAAAAGCTAAAAAATTGTTGCGCTATTTGCAGCTGAAAACTATAGCTCAGGATATTTGCAATTAAGCGATTATGGTTTAAATAATGTGTCATCATATTAAACAAAATTATTATTAGCAAGTGCATTAAAGCTTCGGTTATTAAAGGAAACAAATATTTGTGGATAGTTTTTCTTGTTTATGCTGCACGTGCAAACCTGGCTGCTTATTGCCATTTGGATTTGGCAATCTGTGAGTGCGGCGCGGCGCCTTGCGCTAGATGCAAATCTCTCACACTTGGCTGGCTCTCACGCATTTACCAGATACTATTGCGATTGCAAGCAGCTGCGCTGCTGGCGTTGTTTGGTGCTGTATATTGTATCTGTATCTATGACCATAGATTTAGCTGTATCTGTATTTGTGGTATCCAAGTAGCCAGAGAGTAAGGCAACGTTTCAATTGCTTGCTGTTGGTGTTAAGTTGTTGGACGTGCGGCGGTTTGCAGTTGCTGGCAGCGCTTCTGTGGCGGATTTCAATTTATGTTGCGGAATCGAAGTTTTTCATCTGTTTTTGTTGTTACTATGGTGCCGCAGCTGACAATTGATTGATGTCTGTTTTGCAGCGCACCACTTTGATTAGCTTTGGTCTTTTACACTGACTTGGAAACAGGCATCAGGCAACAACAACAACGAAAACAGCAACTTTAGGTTCATGAATTAATTAGACGACTGATGCTTTGATAGCCATCGGCCAATTGATCTTTTCCAGCGCCTTAAAACTGATAGAGATGCATAAAAGCCGGCTGGGCGGGCAGGTCTACCAATTGATGTTTCAAAGTTGTCACAGCACTTGCAGCTGTACATATTTATTTGTACATAATATCACAATAAATAATATCAAAGGCCAACATTTATTTACTGCCAATATCAAAGCTCAATCAGCCAGACAAAGCCCACTAAAAATCTGAAACAAAGCAGGGCCTTGACTTCAAATGGCATTACAATAAAAAACAAAAAAAAAAAATGCAAAACGTTTGAACAACATTTGTTGCTGCCACAACAATAAAAGGCTACGAAATGCAATTGCAAAAAGCAAAAAACAAAAAATTTCAAAAACAATTGCCTGCAATGCCAAAGAGTTATGTGCACTTTGTGGCAACTAGTATGTTAACCCTAAACAAAAACCACAGACAGCCAAAGAACACGCCGTGCAGCTGACTCTCGACTTTAATTCTCATTCTTTGGGCTCTTGTCAACGATCGCTGTGGAACTGACTAACTGCCTGACTGAGTGACTGACTGGGTGACTGACTGGATGACTGACTGGGTGACTGAGTGCTTGACTAGCTGCCTGCCTGGGCACTGTGCGATAATTACGTATTGAATGGGCCGACAACCAGCCGGGGCCACTTTAAGTGACGAAAGATTTCGATACGCTGGAAAACTGCACTTAGAATATGGTTTGGTTAACAACATAAAAAAAGCTATTAAAGAAAATCTGAAGAAATGCTTGCTTCGGTGCGTTATAGCCTGGATACCCTTTCGAGATACATATAATTCTTAGGGTACTTGCATATATATTGCAGCCTATATCCTATTATTATATTGTGTAGAAAACTATGCCATAATTATTAATTTAAATGAATATATTTTTAATTAAAGAATTTTATTATTTTAGATTATTTTTATTATATTTTTTTGTTCTAATTTAGGACATAGTCACCTGAGTACAGTGAAAAGTTTTTTTTTTTTTCGGGTGGGCTAGGGAGCCCGTTATTTTTTTAACACTTATCCCTTAGTAGTTGTTAGGTATTAATTTTTTTTAAAAAACCTTTAGATATATCAAAAGAAATGTGATACATTCATGATATGAAGAAAAATATTTTGTGCAGAAACTTGAAGTTAATTTTCTTGGGTTAATTCTAAAACAATAATTGCTGAGCACCTCAATTATCTCGTACTTTACATGTGAAAGGACAACCCACATGGATTTTGACCCGTTGAGACCGAATCCGAGGTCAAGAATATCCAGAAACACTATACAATTTTGGTTTAATGAATTGTATAATTTTTTGGCGTTTTGAGGTTTAGTCAGAACCCGAACCTGCTGGGGTTTTTCGGACCTCGTATTCATACTCAGCGACTACCAAAACATATAGTTAGCACGGTCTAAACTTTAATATTATCTCAAAAAACAGACAAATTTTTTTGTCGAAACAAAATATATTTTTTTAGAATTGAAAATCATAAAAAACCCCAGCAGGTAAATTTTCTGAGATAATCTCCAAAATACCTTACTTTAAAGGGATTTTTGATGTTATGTTAAAACGCTTGGATCTTGATTTCTGAATAAAGTGCGATCAAAAATTATAAGGCCCTGTCTATAGCCCTGTCATATGTACAAATTACTTTTTTTTATGGTTAATTTCTGCATTGATGTAAATAGATTAAGAATTCAAAAAAAATGTAGCAGCTTAAAATTGATCAGTAACAATGGGGAAACATTTTTTACCGTAAACTCAAAAAATAGTGTATATTAATGACATGGGCATGGTAAGTGGTAGGATAGTCGCAGACTTAAGATTTCACATACATTATATGCAAGTATAGGTTTTACTATTTCCAAATGTTTGGAAATCCCAAAAGGTTTGTTTTCCAGACAGTGAAGTAGCTCAGCACGTGACATTGGACTGATTTAATTTTTGTTTGTGCTTCAACGCCGTATAGAAGTTATATTGTGATTACAAGGAGATCATATTTAGAATCTCGCAAGTCGTCTTAATGCCACAGCTGGCCCAAATTCGATAGAAGCCCTATTAGCTATAGGTCATACCTTAAGCAAGAGAACATGTGTTTCTAAAAAAATAGTTAATATACCCCGCTTAAGGGTATAATGAATTGGAAAACCAAATTCGTTAACATTTTGTAACGTGTAGTAATGTGTGTTAGGGCCACGCCTACGCATACTAGTAAAGACGCCCAAACAAACTGGCTGCCTTATCTAAAGTCATGGCATCTCTTACCAGACCCTGGCAGAAGCGGCTGTGCTCCCAATGAGTTTTTAAAGACTCTGGGAAAAATATTTGTACGTGGGTGTTTTTAACCTTATGCTCAAAGTTTTTCATGCTATTTTCATAAAGGAGCATTGCATACATATATTTACGTGTGTGCAGGCAAGGTCTTAGTCTACACTTAAATAATTGTAGCCTAGATTTTAATTGCTAGATTTTTTTCTCATAATCTACAAGAACTTAAAATTATTTTTTTTACATACAGGCCTTTGGTGACTTGCAGAGTGGTACAAGAATTTTATTGTTTATATTATACTTGGTTGTATACCTAAACAAATGATTTGTCAAAAGTCAAAATCTTTCACAGCTAAACGTTTTATTTTTCTGTAGTAGACTTAATTAGCATTATTAAGCTTAAGATTTTACAAAAATTTATAATACAATTTATAAAAGTTGATGTATACTTTCCTTTTTTCTGCAGCAACTACTAACATTTTTGTAGTTTCTTGTCATTTTATATATAAAAGCCGCTTATTGAGCTTTTTTCATATTATTATTTCTTCTACTTAAATATTTTGACATGCTTATCGCAGTCATAATATTATTTACCTTACTTTGACTTGATGATATCGCTTTTGAAACAGTTGCGTTCCATTTATAACATTTTATAGATGACAGAATTTAAATTTGAGCTTGCCTCATAGTGCTAAGTATTTGGTTACCTATAATATTATACATTTATATTTTAAAGTTCCTTAGTGTATCAAAATTTGGGCTTAGCCGATCGGGCGTGGGGAAAAATATTGACCTGAGGGGCGTTTGTTCTTACTGATCAAATATTATCAGCAATATTTTTCAATTTTAAAATTATTCTGTAAACAAGTAAATTGTAGATAACATCATGATGTGGGTGGGATCAGCGGTGTAAATAACTTTTTACACAAGGTATAAGAAAAATAGTATAATAATTAAATAATAAAAAATATTTTTGAATTTTTTCATTAATTTCATCAAGGTTGTGTTTATAGCAATATAATAATTTTCGACAAATTTGCTGAAAAAATATCTATAAAAAAAAACAATCGCTTAAAATAAAAAATTAGTAAAAATTTACTTACAAAAAGTAGAAGTAATAGAAAACTATAAATTTTTCAAGACGTATGACATTGAAGTACAGAATATAATGGGATTTCCCTGTGTTGGTCCCAATATCTGTAGTCTCCGAAAAATTATATAGCCTCATAACTTGCAAAATATATTTCATAAATTATAGGTTGGCTTTAATAAAATAGATAATAAAGATGATAACTCAAGTTAGTTTACAAGGAAACGTTTTCGCAATTTTAACCGTTTGCTCATTGTACAGTGCACATTGGGCCAGAAAGCCGATTTTTTGGCATAAATTCAAAAAATTCATAGAAACAGAATCGTTTTTTAGCATTGCCATTTTGTAATCAATACCCTAGTTACAAAAAATTCACAAATATTATTGATTTTATTGCAACCCTGAAGTTTTGGCAGCCCTACAAAGTTACATGTTCGATCAGCTGTGCGTTGCAGTAAAAACGGCGTGAAATTTTTTGATAACTTTGCGGCTTGTATATTTAATAATTTTAAATATTAAGATAATATTAATAATGGAAAATCAAGGTACGGGTATGTAGAATGTTTATGTTAAAAAGGTGTTTCCTTATGTTTGTTTATTTGTTATATATGTGTATTGTTTTGTGTTGTCCTTAGTTAGGGAAAACTTAACCAACTTGCCCGTCTATTATGGAATAAAAAATAACTTTCTGCAAGCTTCTACAAAAAAGTATTAATGTAACATTATAGTACAAAATATATACTAATTTACGCTTTTTATGCTTTTTGCGGCTTTTTGCGGCTTTTCGGGTATTGTCATTTTGTAGCTACGGTTGAGTTCTGCTATGCAACGCTGCTCAATATCTGGATTGACAATAGTCGAAAGGCGTCCGATGTTTCGCGCTGGATATTTGACCAACTTCAAGACTACAACTTAAGCGCAGAGAAAAAATGTGAAATTGATGCAAAAATAAAAAATTTTGCTATTCATATCGAAAGAATCTTGCCAAAATGCGGCAGAAATTTGAGGACTTTTAAGGAAAAACATTCCAAGTGGCTGTCATCAAAAATGATTTTTTTATTCGATAGCTTAGGTTCCACATCATTAACCAAGCCTATAAAGTCATTTTCAAACACAGTAGGACGTCCACCGATGGATTATAGCGATGCTGGACCACGTTTAAAGAGAAAGTTAGCATCTGATTTGGCGTCAGAAGCACGCAACAAATATTACAAAAGTGACAGGCTATCACATGCTCGGAAGAACACGAGACTAAATAACATGACTGATGTTTTTCAGCGAGCAATGGATTCCTCAGATCCTCTTGTATCAAGCTTTTTTCTAAATAAAAGATTTGCTCAAAGCAAAAAAAAACCATTACCGGCAGCTGTGATCAACCTTTTAGAGCCGCAAAGCTTTATAAATAATTGTGATAATTATATCCTAAATAACAATAATAATTCTACAGATAATCACAGTGACACTGATAATTGTAACACTTCAATAGATGATGATACTGATCATTCTGAAGACGAAAATTAAAATTTCTTTTCGACTGAATTGTATGTGGAAAACGACTGTTAAAAATTGATTATTTTATTCGAATTTTTAATATTATTTGTAAACTAAAATATAAATTGGTATAAATAAAACTATTTTATAAATTATGTTTATAAGTCGCGTCATTAATAGTGCATTAGTTAAAAAATCGCAACCATCAAAAATTCACCTTATATCGGCGGTGGGAGTGGGCGTGGTCGGATCGGTCTGAAATTTATCTCAGTTCTTATAAATGTCATTACACACAACTACACCAAATTTCATTTCTGTAACTTTATTTTTCGAATTTATGCCAAAAATTTGGCTTTCTGGCCCAATGTGCAGTGGCCGGAAATGCCGAAATTTTCAATCAAATTTATTAGGAATCATATTCTTGTCCATCGCTAGTACTTTGCAGCAGTCCTCCAAGTCAGCTGATTTTTAGCATTCGATTTATTTTTCTATTACTTCTACTTTCTGTAAGTAATTTTTTACTAATTATTATTTTAAACAATTGTTTTTTATTAGTCGGTACAAATTTACGGAACTTATAGGTATAAGTATCGTTTTGCACTAAAACAAAGAATGTTCCAATTAGAAAGTTCGTACTAGGAATATGCAGGAATAAAATTTTTTTCGATAAAAAAGGTACAGGGTACTGCACTGTCGGGCACCGCCTCGACTGTATTACATTTTTTATTTTTTCCATTGTGTCTTCTTTTAATAAAATAAATTGAACTGTCTTTTGTTATATTTGTAAAGATTGTGATACTTTTTAAAAAATATCTTAAAACAAAAAACTATAGTTTTTGTAATATAGCGGCGGTGTCGTATATTTCCATATTAATTTTCGCTTACAAATTAAGATTTCAAAAGCCAAGATAAACCTAGTAGCTTCAAAAACTAAATAGTCTCAGTTCCACCAATAATAATTATATATATTTTAAATAACTATCACATTTTCTCTGATAGGCTAAATTCCAGTTAGTCGAAAACATTTCAATAGGTTTCTTTATAGCATGGAAAAGTAAACGGATTACATTTACTTTCACATGAAAATGGTATTCGCCTTGCTTATAATAATATACCTAAAGTTTCTTAGTCCAAAGTTACGATTGCAATTAGATTTTCTTTTTATAGTATCTTATTTATGACACTCTGACTTTGTGTGTGTTTTTGTGCCAATTAAATGCACTTTGTGAGCATTCATCTATACTTATGGCCAAAAGGCAAAAGCCCAACAGTCACAAGATACAGAGTGTGTTTTTGGAGTCAGTCGAGTCATTGCTGTAATTTGCAAATCACTCAGCAGCTTTACATCTCAAGTTGAAAATTAGGTTATTGCAAGACGTAGTACAGACAGACAGACAGACACCCAACCCGACAGACATACGTATTACACGCAAACCCGTTAAGCAGGCCAAAGAGAGCCAGGTTGTGGGTATCGGTAGGAGGTTGGCTTTTGTCTTGCATCAGACAACAAAAGACAACGATATCTCGTACCGAGACCCAGTGTGCCACACACGAATCCACAACACTCTAAGCAACATGACGCACAAAATTCCACTCTGCTCACTTCTTGAGTCCAGCTTTACTCCACTCCACTTCACTCCACTTCACTCCATTCCACTGTGAGATAAGCAGCATCCAGTGGTGGTCAGCAGACAGAATCCAGGTTTCGAACATTTGGTTTTGCTTTTGCCTTTGGTTTACATACTTAATTGTTTTGAGTATGTTGCAATTCGATATGAGTCGAGTCTGTCGAGTGGCGCTAACCATTTGTTGCTAGTCTGCACTTGCAGGCCAACTTAACGCTTGGCTTTAGCTATAGTTTTGGCTTTAACAGCAATTTTATAAGAATCATTATATGAGCGGGGGGTTGGAGATGTAGTGGCCACAGATACTTAGTTATCTCCGGCTACTAAAATGCGCTTTCGAAATAGTTCAATTCTGCCGAGTGGATTTTTATCCGCACTACTATAAAAACAAATAGGAGATATCTACACCGAATGTAAAATACTCTACGACTGCAGATTGCGTTTGTAAGAATAATTTGAATAATATACAGTTTTTAAAAGAATTTACTGACATTCATTTTTTGAAAGAACTTTATGGAGATACATATCAATTGTAACATTTCCTCTATTTAAATTGATTGCAGTATTTCTTTGCTTTACATTATGTATTTAAAAATAAGTATACTACTAAAACTCTTATTTTTGTGAAATACGTTTAAAAGTTTTTTTTTTGTTAAAACTTTAGTACGTTCTAAAAATAATACATTTTTTCGTTCTTTTTTTTAGTGCAAATTGTAACCGATAGCTGCCACGTAGTTTATGGTAACCAAGTACATGAGCAAAAATAGGCGGAAGCGGATTAAATTTCAATCGATCTCTTCAATTTTAAAAATTTCGACATTTGTGTTTTTATTACCACGTAAACATTCCGATTAACTATGGAGTTATCGATAACATTCGGATATAACCCCAGCCATAAGCAATGCGACCAGGAATAATAATAATAATTTGGTTGTTTAAACAATAGTTAAGTCATTTTGATTTGTCGTACATCCCTACAAAACTTTATGCAACAACCCAACATCAATCGATTGTACAATCTTCTCGATAGACAGTCAAGTCTCTCTCTTGCGACGATAATATTTTATTTAAATGCAAACAACTTTTTACCTTTTGAATATAATGTTGATAATGTGTTTGCTTAAAAATACGAGCTATCCACATGGAGTAGGTTAAATCTACCTTCTTACCAAAAACGTCGCAAACGCTTTATAAAAACAAAGCTACTTTTTCAAAATACGTAGCTCAAATAATAACTACAACTAAATGAAAATATGTTAATTTGATGAAAATTTGTGAGACTGCATCGTTTTATTTTTAACGCTTTTATTAGCAGTTCATTCGAACAACAACAAAAGCACACACACACACACACACACTATTGGAAATCGTACCTGGCACTTTGGCTTTATTGAAAAATTAACAAAAAAAACTTTTCTTACCTGTCCCTGACTGGCATTTCTTCTTCTTCATCTTCTTCTTGTGTTTGCGCTTAAACATTGCAGCCACACTAATCGGATTTTCGGCCATGGCTTGGGCATCTTAGCTTGACGCTGTTGTTTAAACAAGTTTTGGGCATTAATCATGATTTACACCCAGCGCTAATGCAGGGCGCAACGCATTGACAGGGCAGCAGCAGCGGCAGTGTAAAGCACTAACGCGGCCAAGACCAAGAGCCAGGGCCGGACGGACCATTGTGGAGATTGCTTATCGCACGATTATGTTGTATGGAAATGGCAGGAGGACAAAGGTACAATAAAAGAGGTGCTGGGCAGAAGAGGGCGGCAAAGTCAGGCACACACACATACACACAAACTTTCAGTTACTTATCACGGAGTTCACTGGCCCTGTCGTTGTTGATATTGTTGTTGTTTCAGCTTTTGGGCCAACTTCCTTCTACTTCTTCTTCTACTTCTACTTGTACGTATAATCAGCTCACATTACAAAGCTTAAGGCATACAGAGTTCTCCCTCTAATTTGGCATCTCGCTTGCTCTTAATGCCCCCAAAAGAAACGCGCCCGCGTCAGTGTCAGTGTATGCCTGTCAGTCAGTTAGTCAGTCATTTAGTGTAGAAGGGAGAGCAGCAGAGTGCAGGGGTATGGAGCGTTGTCCATCGCCGTTGCCTGCCAGTTGAGCTGCGCCGGCGCATTAAAAGACGCGGGCAGCCAAAAGGCAGCAATTTTCTTTTCACTTTTTCGTACGTTACCAAGAATTACACACAACAAACCGCAGAAAACTGCATTTTTATTACATAATCTGCTAAGAAAACTAAAAATAATAAAAAAAGTAAAAGAAAATTTTTGCGAAGAAAAATTTTATAAGAAAAATGTGAATTGGTCAGTGCGATGCGCGACAGTGGGATACCCTCTACACTCACTTTTCCCAAAAAGAGTTATTTGCGTTCAATTTTAAAGCAGAGGCTGTTTTTTTATAAAAAATCAGCTTTTCTTTGTTTATTAGGATGACATGAGTGGATCGATCGATTGCCGGAAAACTGTTTATCGTCGAAAGGCTCTACAGAACTTTGCAGGTTTTACGAAAATTAAAAAAAAATTTCAGCGTATCAAAAGTATGGCTTCAATTTCCTTTTTGTATTGTATCAACTAATTTTTCCAATATAATTGATCTATTTTTAATCAACTCTTCTGTTAGAATTTTGTTTTTTGTTTTTGTCACGCCTCTTTCTGTCTCTAAAAGACATTGCACCAAACTATAATACCATTGACCTTATGCATGCAGAGTATCAAAATTAGAACCAAAAGTTTTTGCTTGGCTTAACTTGGTCTGGCCTGGCCTGTTCTGGCATGACTGGCGCATTTGTTGGCCCAGCATCTGAGAGCTGTAATAATTTTCTTTTAAATACTGCAAGCAGCAACTGTTGCCGGCTGTTGCACTTGCTGCAGCAGAAACTTGGCTAAAATATTATTAGAAATGTGTTGGGACAAGCAAGAGGCATCAGTAATGCGTCGTCGTAGTATTTGTTGTTGTTGTTGCTGTTCTTGTCGTGTTAAGCAAAAGGCCAAATAAAGGCAGCTATGTGAGGTACAGGAAACATGTCCAACTATTCTACAATGTTCAACTATTCCATGCACGAGTCTGCATAGTACAAGTCGTTGTTGTTTCTTATGGAATATTTTTTTTTTTTTGTACCCTGCCGCCATAAAAGGGTATAGTTGGTTTTGTGTTTACATAAGTAACATGCGGTTGGCAAAGAACAATTTAAGTTTGTTAAGTAGCTCACAATATACATATATTGTTCCATGACAATGTCATAAAAAATTAATATATTCACGTTTAACGTAAAATTACAGCTTCTTTTAACACATCTGCGTGTGTTTGCATATTTTTTTTTGAATTATAGATTTTTGTTTATTAACTACTTTGCTAACAAATAATACTTATCACTCTTTCATTTATGATTGTTGCCAATTGTAATAGGCTGCTAAAATAAAGACGCAGCAGACTTTTAGAAATGACTGTAATTTGAAAAAAAAAAATGGCGTACGTTAAAGTCTAACGCGGACGACTTTCGGATACCATGTAGCACCCTCCACATTGGACTTACATCCGGTATATTGGTTAAGAACTCTAAAAGAGATATGATTGCTAAATTTGGTTAGGTTATCTTCATAAACAAACAAAATACAGACGAATTTTGCAACAAAAACGTTTTTTTGACCGAAGCTATATGATATAGTCAATCGATTTTGATCAAACTTGTCTCCCGTAGAATAATAAGGGATCTATCTGAAAGTTCATACGGACGGACAGACGGACATGGGTATATCGACTTCTCTAGTCACTCTGATCATACTTTAGGTAACGAAACGTCGCGACGTCTCCTTCTGTATGTTACATACATTTTTGGCTTGTACAAACTTAATATACCCTTTGTACCATACGGTACAGGGTATAAAAATGCTGTGGGGTAATACATGTACATATAAATAAAAATAAAAAAAAAATATTTATTTTGTCAAAACGCTTTGATGCCTCTTGCAACAAAGTGGTCGGTTTCAAACCACATAAAAAAATTTGTTTTGTTGAAATTGGGAGCACCATGCTGCACCACGAATCCGAATAAAATACAGGTTTTTCAGAGCATGACCGATTCGTTAACATCGTCATAGTGTAAGAAATTAACAATTTAGCGACGATTAATTAATATCTTCTAAAATAATCAACCCATCTCCTTCCAATTTAATATTTTAAAATATTTTATGTAGATAAATATACTTGACGAGCTTTGTTGTAATCAGAGCACTATATCATATATGTAGCTGTCATGTAAGCCGAAATCGGTTTTGGGCATATCTCCGCAATTTAACAACCTTTCCCCATAAAATTTGACATTTTGGAATATTTGCAGTAACGATATATATGTCCCTAGTTTGCTATATAATATGTATATCTCCGGCACAGCAAACCTTCTCTACCAAACTTTTTTGGAATTTTTTGAATATCTTAGACAGAACGTGCCGAGTTTGCTCCGAATGGGACCACTATATCATGTAGCTGACATATTAATAGTATATATGTCCATTATTTTACAAGAAATTACTGGTAATAAATAAATAATAACAATAACTTAAGCAAAAACATTCCATACCACACCGAAAAAGGGCTTGTTTCGACATTGACGTAGTGACTTAAAAATTAATTTCTTAACCCTCCGTCGGACACCTGGGTCTGGCCAGACCTATTTCGTTTTCGACCGTTAATTCAAAGTATTTCTAATTTAGATATCGACTTGCGCTTCCAGGTAGCTTCCTAAAATTTTATTGGCTTTCGATCCATGTATAGTTGAAATATAAAAAAGTCCTTAAAACGGACGAAAAAAAGGATTTAAAAAAGTTTACCCTCGGACGGACACATGGTGCCTGGCTGGACCCCTATGTATTTAAATACATTTATGTGGGAATTTACCTTATGTTTCAGCTCAATTACCTCAATTATATACCAAACAGGTATATTTTCTTAATTACTAACCGTTCTAAATCGATTTGGCATATGTTGAGCGACTTGCCTGAGGAAATAAATACTAGGAAAAAAAATTGGATTTGGAAAAAAAAACACTTTTTTTTTTCTCTTTTTTTTTTTGTTTATTCTGATAAAATTAAATATTTTCGAACAAAAGTAAAGGGATTTCAATGTATTTTATAATGAAATATAAAGCCAATTTATTTATGGAGTCTTAGGAATATATAGAAAGCAAGTATAAGCCATTTTACTGTGTATAGGCGATAAGCTTCGTCGCAAAACTGTTTTTTTTTTGTAATAATTGCGGCAATCCGGTGTGTCAACAACACAGTAAAATCGCTTATACTTGCTTTCTATGTGTTTCTAAGAGTCCATAAATGAGCTTATACAATAAAATACATTTAAATCCCTTTACTTTCGTTCGAACATTGAATTTAATCAGAATAACCAAAAAAAAATAAAAAAAAAGTGTTTTTTTTCCAAATCCAAATTTTTTCGAGTATTTATTTCCTCAGGCAAGTAGCTCAACATATACCCAATAGATACAGAATGGTGATTATTTAAGAAAATAAACATGAGGTAAATTCCCATATAAATGTATGTAAATAGATAGGGGTCCAGCCAGGCATCATGTGTCCGTCCGAAGGTTGAAAAATATGTGTCCGACGGAGGGTTAATGAGTTGCAAAATTTTGCAGTTCATTTTGGACAATTAACATCACTCGGTGCTAGGTGAGGCCTATGCTCCACATGGAGAAGATGACTACAGTAGTAGTAGTAGTAGTGCTATGTTAATTTTAGAAATAAAAGTAAAACTGTATCCAGTCGAATCGCAGATGTTGCGCTCTACGAAAGTCCAAAAATATATTAGTAAAAATCGATTTGCTGGCTGGTAATACAAATAACATAAAATCTTGGGAAACACAATCAGAGGTGAAATCAATTTTATTTTTTATTTTTTATAATTAAACTTTTATTTAAATTGATTTTGTAAGCAATTGCAGAAAATATTTCAAAAAGGCAAGGTTTGATGTTGTTAATTGATTTTTTTCGAAAAGTTAGTGAAACTTTTATTTCTTGGACTCAAATCGCAAACTGTAATAATGAAAAATGGATTTGCTTCGCCAAAAGGTTATCTTTTACTTATTTCTTGTGTTCGTATCCCAAATTTTCTGTATTTTTTTATTTTATTTTTATTTGCAAATACTCATAAATTCATTTATTTTTATAAATTTTATTTATCACATGTATGTATTGCTGCCGATTCAGGGCGCAGCTGGAGCCATCTTTCGGTATGATCTGCTAAAGCCCAAATTAGGCCCTTATAGTAACTTTTACTCCATTTAGGAAATTAGATTTTTCAATGAACTTCTTTTTAACCTCTTTATTGGTTTATCATTAAGAAGGTTTTTTGCCAGCCTGTTTTTGTGTCTGGCTAGACGCTCATTATATCGGCTTACGTGCTGAATAATTTAAAGGTCCACGGTCAGATATCAACTTGACTCGACAACATTTACCAGGTTTCGCATAATGCTATTCCTTTGGAAAAGTTGGGTTTTTCCAAATCTTATGTTCGCCAAGGCTAACGGCAACATACGTCCATGGCTGCATCGGCTAGGCTAGTGAAGATGAACCTTTTGGGTAAATTAACTTATTGTCTGCCTAGCCTCATACAAATTATTTTTCACAAGCTTTTCCATATTTGACTTAGTTTATACAGAAAAAAAAAACAAATGGTCTACAATTTTATTTCTTACTACTAAGTCTAAATGTCTCCTTTTAGTAATAAGGACATACATTTTCTATCACATTTTTAAACGATTTCTTTCGTGGTAAATGAAAGGCAATTATTGAAACTATTAGACAAGTATTATATGCCCCTAAAATAGGTAAATTAGAAGGTAAGGTGAACATGTCGTAAAGTGGGGCATGTTCAATTAAAATTATTGAAAGTTTTGTTAGTTTTACTTACATTGTCAGTTTTATGTATGCCCCAATTCTGTTTTTGTGTCACATATGTAAAAGTATTTACAAAATGTGTACAGTGTGGAAAATGCAATTTACATTTCCAATTTTAATAATTTTTTTTTTTTGAAATGCAACTAAAAACTGTTTCTATTTGAATAATGGAACGACGTGTTTAAATATTACAATGCAATCTAAAACATATGTTAATGAAAAAAAATATGTAAACAAATAAAAAAAAATTACTATTGCAGCGTGGTGAACATTTTTGCCAACAAAGCTGAGTTCACTGATTGCAAAATTGATACATAAAAAATTATTATTATGCCAATTTATTAATAAATATGTTTTCATTAGCATAACAAGTTGACAGTTCCAATGACAGCACAAATTAGCCCAAATAATCAATGATGTACTAGTTATGAGTGTATGAGGCCCACAAAATTAGGCCTACCCACAACGAAAATGATAACTCGATTTGACTGTAAAAGCAATCGGTGCAGTTGGTTTGGTTTGTTCGAGTTTTGTTTCTGATTATTAGCAAATACACTTTGTAAACAAACTTTATTATTTCATGCTCAAAATTAGAATACTTAATACCAGTTTATGACAAAAATCTTTTTTAGCCTGATAATCAAAAATTCTTTTTCGTGTAAAAATCGTGAAAAACGAAAATTACATGATTTTAGAATTTTAAAAATCCTGCCTTAGAGCGAATTTGAGTGAAAGTATTGTAGTATCTTTTATGCCATATAGTATGTTGTCTATTGAGAATTCGAATATCATAAAATTTTGCCTGAAGCCGCTAATAGCAGGCAAGCCAAATCTCAAGTAGGACAACGTCTCCTGGGTCCAGTAGTAATATTATGATTGTAACTTATAGTGTGTCCCAAATTAAAAGGGACACCCCTTCTCCGTGGCTAACTTTTTTTACCCAAAATGGAAAATGAAATTTTTAAACAATATTTGTGTATAAAATAAGACTTGTCTACAGATGGGCAATTAGTTAAAATGTTAGTTAATTGTCCGGAATTGGTTCAGGAAATTATGCAAATAGCTCGAAAATTAGAAAATTAGCTGGCACGTGATGAATATTCTGAGAAAAAGTTCCATTAAAAGCATAAATAGTTCTACTTCAGTTTAAAATTTGATTTTCGGTATTAGTATGCATTACGAAATTTCCGTGGTGGGTTAGGAATGCGTAGAGTTTTAGAGTTTTTTGAAAAAGTTGCTGTAGAAGGCATCATTTGCTTCGATTGCGAAGCTTTCTGCATATTTTGCATATGACATGGCTAACTGTTAGCGTTAGAAAAAGAATCTAACAGCATTTTGGAAACTTTGGAGGTGGTTGAGTCTAGTCTAGGTGATCTAGTCTTTGCGCAACAGATTCGAACACAAATTTTTGCCTTTAAAATTTAAAAGTATTCTCTCGAAAACCCGAAGTGAAGGCCAAGATGCTGAAATTGACCATTTTGAAAAACAAGCCTTTAACGTTTATGATCAAGCACTCGCATACTTGGAGAAATGGACCCATTCACTACAAGAATTTCGCGTGTTTCAATGGCTTAAGTTCAAGCAAGGAGATCTAATTGAAATGTCGTTTTTCGAGAAAACTGTTTTGTATTTAACGACAAAAAATGTCATCATCGATGCTTTTGGATCAAATTATGAATTTGAATGAGTTTTTGAGCTCTAAAAAAGAGGATTTTGGATGTTTTGATCAGTCAATCAACAATAAAATCTGTTCGTTCTTCGCTGTAAATAAAAATTTGTTCGCTCATAGGATCTCAATCGACTGATGACCGGAATCGATTGTCCGTGCCGACCGTGCGTGACATAATTACGGTCCAGTTTAATTTCAAAGACTTCCAATGTAAAGACTTTAAGAGATATTTACAGCGTACAGAAAATCAATATTTGTTGAAACAAACTAGGAATTCAGATAAATTATTAGTTATTATCCGTTATAAATAGTTAGTAAAAGACGTAAGTTTAAGACGTTTTTCATCATTGAAAACTGGAGAAAATTCTGCAATTAAAAGGTTCAAACATTTTTATCTCACTCATATTCCATGCACACCCCTGCAGGTAAAGTATGATATCGTGGTTCGAGAATCAACGAGTATGTGACACCTTTCTAAAATTTTTGCATTAAAAATGGTTGTGGTATGTCCGCTTTTTTCACTCGTACCATCTGATAACCGTACTTAAGGGTGGTTGGCTAAAGCGAGAATCCCGATTCTTTAGTGGTCTTCCGATTTTCCAGACCTTAATAAGATTGAATATAGTTGCAGCACGATGGGTTTGTAATATATGTAAATAACAATGCTAAGCAGTGTTCACCAAGACAGCCGTTAAGACAGCTAGCTTTATGGTATCCCATAGTCGTCATCTCTTAAGTTTGCATTTTTCACTTTTTCTTCATATCTGACCACAGCATAAAATTCCAAATGCATCAGGTCTTAGCGAAAGCAACCAGATCATTTTAAAATTTGCGAGCTGGCAATTTAAACTTTATTATGCAGCATATGAAATCTGATTAGTTCACAGACCGCAAACCGAAATTGCATTTGGAAATTGAATTTAATGTTAGTTACTCCTTTTTGCTGATATTAGTTTATGTACTTTCCTAAGTAAAGCCAATGATAGCACAATTTGCCATTGATACATAAGATAATAGCGCTATTAAAAGCACTCATTTAGTTGACCATAATGCTGTGATGAGTTTTCAACTGCAAAGATTTTTCATTTTATGCACACATTTTACAGGGTCATAAAAAACCTCTTTATATATAAAGGCGCACATAGCAATATTTTTATTTTTTTTATAGATTTACGAGCATTTTCATTTGGTCATTTTTAATGGCTACGAACACAAACTTATACACACAAAAGATTTTCTATAACGCTTGACCTCCATGTTAGGTGTCGCCAACTTTAGTAGCTTTTTTTTTTTTTTTGATTTTTACAGAAACTGTTTTTTAAATGCATTTTTATTGTTTGTGCAACTTACAACACCGAAAAATTTAAACTGGTTTTGTTCGCTGAGAAAATGACCTCTACTGGTTTTAAACCTAACTTGATTTGATTTATTGCAAGTTAAAGGCATTTTAAAAAGCATATACAGATTTTAATGCAAAATACATACGAGTATAATAGCTAATTTTTAAAAAATAATGTATTGTCATGCGTTAAATTTGAAATAAAGACATTCAATTTGAACATACGAAATACATAATGGAGCTCTTATCAATAAGGTAGGGAAATTTATTTAGCCCATCCATTAGGCCTTCCAGAGGTCTGCAATCTGGGTCTCATCAATTTCAGTGCTACATAAGCCGTAAATCAATAAACCACACACAATGCGAAAGTTTACCTACCAAATATGTGTTTAGTGTCATCTGCTCTGCTCTACCTCGCAGAGTTGGGTTTTAAGAGCCTAAATTGTGAAGTCGAAAAACAGCTTCGATAAACGAATGCCAGCATTCATTCGATTGTCAGTATTTCTTGTTAAATTTAACATGTTTTTTTTTGTCTTTTTTTTTTTTTTTTTTTTGATTAATTGGCTTGGCGCATTTCATTTTCATTTTCATCTCGTACTGCCTACATTTTGATTGATGTTTTTATAATTTAGTGTCCAAAAGTTTTGCCTTATTTATATGTGTTATGTACTACAAGCTGCGGCGGCTCTTATATAAAAATTATTTTATGTACAGGGTTTTTTACAGCTTAACAAGTTTACTTGGGTTTTTGGAAATCTTAGTTGAAAGGGTACATTGAATTTATCGCATAATTTGTATGAAAAGTAGCTAATCTTCAGAGAGATCGAATAGGCGCTATGAAACCGCCTGTAAGTGTTATGAGGATTATTTCTATTTAAATTTTATTTTACTTATTTGTGGTATACTTGTTTTTTTTTTTTGTAAAGTGTGTCATTGACTTTTATTAAATACCTAGTTGTTGGGCAAGTCGAGATGTCAAAAGCTCATACAAATTGGTAGATGCCTTTATTTGCTTTGGGTAAGATATATTCTACAAACATTGTACACACTTCCGATTGACTTTGGGTAGCTAGCCGGAAGTGCTTATACGCTAGCCTGGACAGCTAGGTGGCCAGAAAGTTCTTTGGCTTAAATGTTTTCTTTGGTCGTGAGTTTTAAATTGCTCTCTGTGAAGAAAGCCAGCAGAGCTTGATTTTGTTGCCCACTGCATGTGTCAGAAGGCGGATTTATTCCAATACATACAATGTTTATAGGCGGAAAACATATCTTTATTCTCCTGTTTTATGGAACTTTTAACAATACAGCTGAACTTGCGTTAAGAAGTAAGTCTCTTATCTAAAAAATAGGCTTTTGAATAGAAATAAAGGGTTCTTATGGAAAAGTATTACCAAAATGGTCAAGGCTAAAGTCGGCGCGACTGATTTTAAGAAACTCTGTATCACTTATTATCTGCATTTATATATATTTTTTTGTAGATAATAGTTATAAAAGATGGCGTACGTTAAAGTCGGGCGCGGACGACTTTGGGATACCCTGTACCACTGCTTGCAATAAAATCCGGTAAATTGCTTACGAACACCAAAAGACACTTGATTGCCAAATTAGATTATGATACCTTCATAAACAACCAAAAACAGACGAATTTTTAATCAAAAACTTTTTTTCGACCGATCGGCCCTATGGGAGCTATATGATATAGTCAACCGATTTTGATAAAATTTGGTACAGTGTTGAAGATCTCTAAAAAACTTCTGAATGCCGAATTTGGTTACAATATCTTCACAAACAAACGAAACACAACAAATTTTGTACAAAAATCGATTTTTTGACCGATTGGCCCTATGGGAGCTATATAATATAGTCAACCGATTTTGCTCAAATTTGGTACAGTGTTGAACATCTCCAAAAAACTTCTGAATGCCAAATTTGGTTACAATATCTTTACAAATAAACGAAACACAACGAATTTTGTACAAAACACGATTTTTTGACCGATTTGTCCTATGGGAGCTATATGATATAGTCAACCGATTTTGATCAAATTTGGTATAGTGCTTGGGAACTCTAAAAAACTTCTAAATGTCAAACTTGGTTACAATATCTTCACAAACAAACGAAACACAACGAATTTTGTACAAAAAACAAATTTTCGACCTATCGATCCTATGGGACCTATATGATATAGTTAACCGATTTTGATAAAATTTGGTACAGTGATGGGGTTTTCTATAAAACTTCCGATTACCAAATTTGGTTATGATATCTTCATAAACAAACGAATTATCCATCTAAAACTTTTGCTTTTTTTCGAGGTCCTCTGAAACACCCCTATGGGAGCTATAAAATGTAGTCCCGATATCAAAAAAATAAAATAAACTTGTCTCCTATGGATAAATAAGGGATCTTATCTGAAAGTTTGGTTGCTCTAGCTCTTACCATCTCTGAGATCTAGGCGTTCATACGGACAGACGGACAGACGGACAGACGGACATGGGTATATCGACTTCTCTAGTCACTCTGATCATACTTTAGGTAACTTTGGGGGGTCTCCGACTTCTCCTTCTGTACGTTACATACATTTTCGGCTTGCACAAACACAATATACCCTTTGTACCATACGGTACAGGGTATAAAAACAAAAGAACTCGAACCTTTGCGCCTAGAATCCAAGACGTTATGTTTTGAGACCAACACTCAACTAACTGAGCTTTACTAATGTTTGATGTTGCCAATTATGCGATTCGAGTTCCTGCCTCAAAAATACTGTATTGCGAATATACAGGGTGGCTGATGAATATTGCTACATTAGAAACTCGAATAACTTTTTGTTTAATTAAAGTAATTTATTTTTTCTTGTTTCATTTGAAAGATAATTAAATTTTATTAAGCGGAATATGGAGTTTCTTGAAATGAACTTGTTGGGGAATTTTCAATGCAATTCTGTCATAGCAGGCCTGGCTGTGTCAGGAGTTGCACCATCTTGTTTCCAAGCGAATCGGCAAGTCTGCTGGGTTCATTTTGTTTGTCATTTGAATCTTATAGGGAAATAAATTCAAATCTTTGTGCATAATAGTCTGCAGTGACTGCCTGCTGATACCCATTTGAGCAGATAATCGTCTTGTCGAAACTCTGGGTTTGGCTTGAATGGCAGCAGCCGAACTGAAGGGTTTCGATAATAAGGCCTTCTTGCGATTGACCCATGTGTGGCAAAATTGTTTACGAGCTTCGTTATAGTCCATCTGCTCGAAGGATTGCCGCCAAACGTGCGCCCATATTCTCTTTGTACGGACTCTTGTGCGTGATAACGCCGGACAATCCAAATTCTTGTCTCAGTATCCCAATTATCCATTTTCATTAAATTTAAAATTCAGCCTTTAAAATAAAAAAAAGATTAGATAAATAGAAAAAAAGTTATTCAATTTTCAGCCACCCTGTTTTTATGGTCTGATTTTAATAATTCTGGAGATTTATCGAAGGAGTTTTTTATTTCTCACATTTAAAGTTGTAGAAAATATAGCGCTTGAAAACTATTTGGGGTTGGCTTTGTAGAAGAAATGAAAAAAAAACTTTTTCTGGCTGGTCCACATAAGAAATCCAAATGCCAAGTTTGGTTATCATAGCTTTCCATACCATATTATATTATCCAAAATCCTGTATAGATCAATTTATTTTGTCCTCCTGAGGGCAGGTGGAGGTAAATTTGGGGTCCCCGCTGTCTTTTTCTCTATGTTAAATACATTTGCACAACCTTAATATACATCTTACTTTTTGTATAGGGTTTAAATATTGTACTTAAATATTGTTAGATGCATAAAAGGTGTAAGCTGGCCATAATTCGCCATTAAAGCTCGACCCAAGGCACCAGCAGTTCCAAGAAAGTCTGGCACATTTTCTATTGTTTTCCTTATCACAAAGCTTTGCTGCTGTTATGCAAAAATATTAACCTAACACAGTTTTATAGCCTCACCTAATACTAACCCGGAATCTACTGACTTTCTTTACCATAATCTGCGCTCGTAAAAACGTACTAATACAAGTATATTTATTTTTAAGATGGAGACTTAGTTCTATTGTTTGCTTAAATCAAGCTAGACAACAAAATAAAAAAAGCCTTTAAACGTTTAAATGTTGCATTTATATTAAAACCATCTTTTACATCAGTTTAAAAAATTCATAGATAAAATTTTAATGGGTAAAGAGGTGAAAGATAAATGGAAGCTAAACAAAGAGCATACAAGCTGCACTGCGTCCAGGTCTATCAAAGCTGTAGCCACAGGTGTTCCCGTCGATTTAACAATTAAAAATTTAAATTTAATTTTAGGCTAAATGCTTCTAAACAATGCAATGAAGCCATTAATGTATACATATGGCGTCGCTGCCCTCGTCTCAGGGTCTGGCGGTAGTGACTAACCGACTGGTCGGCTCCCTGACGCAGCAGGCCTCCCTCTCCGACTTGGGTTGTGTTAAGAAATGAACATTTCATGTTGCACTTTGTTGGCACAGTTTTTTCCTTTTATTTTTTTTTATATATACTATATATTTTTGTTTCGAAAAAGAAGAGCTAAGAAAACTTCCGCGTTTTGTTGTTGTAAATGCTGACGCATAAATAACGTGAGAATTATGGTACATGAGAACCCTGCCACAAAAAAAAGAAGAAAAACAGTAACAACAAAAACAGCGTGCCCCATAAATATGTATGTGCAGCAGCATTAAAGAAATTGTTAAATGTCCAGCCACAGGACGGGACGGCAGTACTGTGCCACTTTGGCGCTGCTTATAGTTAAGTTATATATGTATGTATGTATGTATGTACGTATGTAGTATACATATACATACATACTTATACGTGTATATGTTGCCATTTGCCATTGCCTTAAACTGGCCAATCTTTCAGTAGTCAGCAATTGTTTGGCTTGGACCAGAGTTGGGTCCCGAACCCGACGTACTATACAGCATTCAATTACGACACCAGGCAGAGAAAAGGTTGCGCTACTTGCAATTTATGGATGCGCTGCACAGTTCAAAACCGCTTATTATCAGTGCAACCCGAAATACGTTTCATTTTTTTGTGGGCCAAAAGTGGACCAAAAAAAGTCAAAGAAGCTGGAAATGTTTGCAAAGGTCTGCGGGCTAAGTGTTTGCCTAAGTTTATGTAACTGAAGTGGTTATATTCATTCTGTCATGATGTTGGGTGACCAAAAAAAATAATGATTATCTTGGTTTTTGGTGCTTATTACTTTTTGATATAACAAGCTTGCACACACAAGCTTGGACACCGTTTTAAAGGTCAATCTTACAGTTCAAAATTGTAAAAAAATAATCACAAAATTGAACATTTATGCACTTTTAAAAAATCTTTTATTCACATCTATCTAAGCTACATTTTTCAAAAGATTTCGTGTTAGCAATTCTTCAAAGCCACATAATCCTTGAGCAATATTTTCGTGTACGAATTGAACTGAGTTGTAACTCTGGATAGACAATAATTTGTGACTGCTAGCCCAAAACGAGCAACTCTGTATTATATAATGATGCCTCAGCAAGAGTATATAAACCAAGGCATTCCGAGAGTTAGCTCCTTTTTTATGTGCTTTTCTTTTGGGTTGTTCGACATGATTTGGCAACATATCGTGACTGAGTGTTTGCAGAGCGTGGGCCTAAGTCAGACAAGGCGAGTGTCGTTCAATTAAACTGCACAAAATATGCACAGACATGTGTGTGACAATTGCCGACTACAACGTTGTCGACGACGACTCCGGTACTGTCGCCGACATCGGCAATGATGACAAGTACCAGGGTGACTAGCTGCCAACAGATGTAGACAACGCGTCTGCTGGGCGACTGGCCAACCTGTTGCCAAGTTTATTATGACAGTAATTGGCAGACTGCTTGGACTAGCTGCAGCTGGAAAAGTCAGTTTCACTTTTCTTGATCCGTTGATCGTTGATCGCCTGGTTCAACTGGCCATTGCATTGACTTTTAAGTGGGTCGCCAATCTAATGAATTGCTTTGTTTTTGTTTCGTTTTTGCTCCATTCTCTAAAGTCGGCACATTTGCGTGCAGCAACGTACCATTACCATGCCCGTGAAAACAACTGAGGTGTATATGCGACCCACCTGGAAACACATAAGCACGCCCTGCCAACCACCCACACATGTCAACCAAATGTGCACGCGCGTGCAATTGGTCCATGAGCAGGCGTACAGAGATGTCATTAAGCATAAGGCGGCCCAGCAGATGACCTACGACTGTTGCACTGGCTGGAGCAGAAAGACGCCCCGTGCGGACTCGTGCATGAAACGTGAGTTGTGCATGAAATATGATTTTGAGTTGCTTTCAAGTGTAACTAACTCTGTATTGTTTTCAGCTGTTTGCACCATGCATTGTCAGAATGGAGGCAATTGCACAGGACCGCAGACATGCAACTGCCCAGCAGGATTTACCGGACGCTTTTGTGAGCAGGACATCAATGAATGCCACTTGGAAAAACCGTGTGACCAGCAGTGCATCAATACGCAAGGCTCGTACTACTGTCGCTGTCGAGCGGGCTTTGTGCTGCAGGCGGATCAGCAGAGCTGCAAGAAGGCTTCAGTGCATGCTGATGATGCTTTTGAGGCACGAGATTTGGAAAACGACATTGACGACAATGCAGATGGCGAGGTAGCCACAAGGCTGCAAAAAATTGAACGCTCGCTGGCCAATGAGCGGGTGCATACGAATGAGCTGCAAAAATCTCTAAAATCCACGTATAGTGTAGTGGAAACACTAAAAAGTCGACTGAATACATTGGTAAGTGTATAGACGAATATGGACAAACTGTGGAGTGCATAATATTTGCATGTTTTTAGGAAAAACAACAGCAGGATGTGAATCGGCTGCAAACGAATCTCTACAGAACAGAGTCACGTACGAACAAACTGGAAGGAATGTTAAATTTGCTACTCAAGTGTCGAGATGGTCCCAATGCTGATTGTCCTTAGTTTGGAGTGTGGCAATTTTTGCACAATTTTCGACTGCATTTTCTTAATCTAAAAGTTAATATTTTAGTTAATTTAAATGTTTTATAATTTTTTTTTTATTGAAAAATTTATTGTTTTGTGTATTGTAAGCGCGCTAAGCAGCAGCAGCTCCTTGTAAGCCATTCCCGAACTCGAGTGCCTCTGTAGTTTGTAACGAGCATTGTGTATGTGTAGTAGTACTTAAGTGAAAGTGTCATGAATGTATTAAATTGCTTAGTTGTAAGTTCGCGCCCTTTTTTGCTATATATACTAGTATAGTTTCTTAGGTATTTATGTTTGTTTGTGCACGTGACATGTGTGGAGTATTGTATATATAACGTATATAATAGATGCTGATTTTTATATAATTATTTTGTTAAATTTGTGTTTTCATTTATGGCGTAATTCAAACTGTACTAAATGTTTTGAAAATAGTTTTAAATCGTTTACCGGTCAATGACGAACAGTCACTGATACTGCTTTACTGAAAATATCGATATTCAGCAAGCAGTGCTAATACACTGTGTGATGTAGCAATAAGCTTGTGTGTGGAATAATATAAAGCAGTTAGCTTCGATAAAAATTGATACTCCGTTCAGCAAGCAGCAGAGAGGAGTGCTCAACAAAACAATAAGCTTGTGTCTGCAATGCAAACATAATTATCGATATTCATAAAAAACGCCAATCAGGCTTAATTTGCATTACATAGCAGTGAGCTAGTGTTAGCAGTTGATCGGTATTTAAATCAAAATCAATTCTGTCGGTGATGAACTGCCATCAGAAATTTGTTTAAAAAAATATTTTTTCTTGGAAAATAACTTATGTTAGCTTAGACGTTTGAATCAAAATCTATACCTGACGACATGACGTCTCTGCTTAGCATAATTCTTCTCCACTCCGTGATGCCAAAAGCGTGAGGCCGCTGTTTTTTCGCTTGCCAATGTCAATGTCGCCGTAGAGCTCATGCAGTTTGTCGTTCCAATTGCAGGCATAAACAAGCTCATCATCCGTCCGGGAAGGATGAGTGTCTTGTACAGTGTTAACCGCGCCCGGCGAGATTTATCTCTACTTCTCCATTGACAACTGAGACCAAAATAGCATCGATTGGCAAGCGTAATTCTTCTCTTTTACATAGCTTTGCATTACCTATATGCTTAGAATATAAAAATTTACGTGCTTTGTGTGTGGGGCGTTGATAAATAAATAACCCCTTTTCGTCCTTTTCGCGTTAACACTTTTCAGCTAAGCTCCTGAATTTATTTTGGTACTGTGCGCTCAAAGCTTTTTTGCCTGTAATTAACACTTTGTTAAGCTCATAAATCTTTAAGCATTGATGTTTAATGATGGCATTTTTACGCTTCACTGGTCAACACAACCAACACCAGCTGGCTTTAGATAAAATCATTGCGTTCGATGGCTTGGGAAACAACTCACTGAACTTTTGGCCATTAATTTCGTGCTCAGTGGTAAATAAGCTGTGCACAGGGGTAAGTAATTCAATGCAAAAATGTTGGGTTTTCGTGTGTTCACATAAATTTAAAATTTTTGCATAGGAAAAAAAAACAATGATTTAGGCAGCACTTCATATATGAATCCTAAAACTAATGCACATTTGAAATAAACAAAGCAACAAGACACCAACATGACATTCAGAACATTTTATACCAAGCACCGCCTGCCGAAGCTCGAGAAACAAGACACATAAGTGTCTATGTCAACGAATTACTATGTCCCCAGATGTCAGTGCAATATAACGACTAACATGACAAAAGCCTGCTCCACCCACATGTATATACTACACTCGCACTCACACATGCACAAACAGTTTGAAATTCACTGAAAATATCCATAAGTATTCATACATTTATGCGGGCTTTTTCATATCTCATCCACTTTTGGTCTCTTTGTGTAGATGTCCGCTCTTTCTTGTATGATTCACTGTTTGGGATGTTTGCTCCTTTTGGGATGTATCCAAATGTGGGTTCCATTTGTCAACAACAGCAGTAATGCTCGTACTGGCTCATACGCTAGCAGCAGGAGCAGCATCTACAGCAAGGTTCCATAGAAAAGACGCTTCTGATGCTGATGCTGGCACATCAGCAGCTTTATTATTATGCAAATACAACGAAATATGAATTATGCTAATGCCAAGTGTATACATAAACACAGACAAACACAGATACACACCCACACAGAAATACACTTAAACACTCACATGTGTTGGTTGGTCAACTTAAGCTGTCTGTAACGTTGACAATCTAGCCCTCTGGGGCGTATTGTAAAGTCTAGATCTAAAATGCTTATATACAGCTTTATTTTCAGATAAAGCTAGCTAAAGGGCAGATATATTGAGCTTGCTTAAAACCCTGGGTTACACCGGCTAAGCTCAATAGGTGTCAATAATTGTAAGATTACAATGGCCGGTGTACTGATGAATTTGATCTTAAGCTGGAGTTATTCTGAACTTTCCGGGATATCCAAAAAAAAGGCTTCTGAATTACTGAGTTTTTGATTTGTGAGTGGGCGAAAGAACAGAAAATGGTTATGTTACTGTGTCTTTTATACATGGAACAATGCCGATTGTTTTGAAAAATATCGAGAAATGCTTGTATAAAGCTGATACCTGGTGGATTTGATAATGATAACATTTGTATAAGATGTTTGATTAAGGCTGCATTGCGTATACGTAATTTTGTTTTAAGACTCATCATTTTTTTTTGCAGACTTGAATTTTTGAAATAAGTGTTTTTTTATTCAAACATAACTTAAGTGTAGTTTAACAATAGTTATTTATAATATGGTTAGCGAAGTAACAAATAGTAATTTTAATAAAAGTTAGCGTATACGTAATTTTTTTTTTCTAATTCCTAATTTTCGATCGATAAGTGTTTTTTTACGCAAACACAACATTAATAATTATTGCTAATATTATAATAAAGTTGATGTAGTAATGTATATTAATGTAAATAAAAGCTAGTTCTTTGTTTTTATATTGGCGCAAATAACTTCCTATACAATCGAACCAAAGGGCTTGTGAATTCCTTCTGTGTGCAATTGTATTATTTTATTTTCAATACGAGTACCATCATTATACCCTGTACCGTATTGTACAAAGGGTATTAAGTTTGTGCAAGCCAAAAATATATTTAACATACAGAAGGAGACGTCGGAGACCCCCCAAAGTTACCCATAGTATGATCAGGGTGACTAGAGAAGTAGATATACCCATGTCCGTCTGACCGTCAGTTCGTCTGTATGAAAGCCTAGATCTCAGAGATGGTAACCAAACTTTCACATTAGATGCCTTATTATGTCAGGGGAGACAAGTTTATTTTACATTTTTAAATTATATAGCTCTCATAAATGTGTTTCAGAGGACCTCCAAAAAAAAAAAAGTTTTAGATGGATAATTCGCTTGTTTATGAAGATATCGTAACCAAATTTGGCACTCAGCAGTTTTGAGTACTCAAGCACTGAAGCAAATTTTATCAAAATCGGATGATATATAGCCCCAAAGGGACTATCAACAACATTTTATTTAGGGCAAGATAAAGCCAATTAAGATAAGACAAATTTCAAAATTTTCTGCCGATCCTATACTATACATCAAGAAACAGGACTGACTGCAACAGGCTTGACTGCTTACAGCCTATTTTTTCAACCAATAATTCAGGCTGCTGACTGAAACCGATGTGTCTTAAAAATTTCAAGAAAACGTTTTGGTGCGCATAAAAAAGATACTTGTTGCAGTGCTGCATTTGGGATCATTAGATTGAGTTCGATGGCCTTATTGATGAGAAATCCGAGGGACTAGCTGAAGAACGAGCTGAGCTTAACTCTTTAAACTTGCACAGTCTTCACAAATCTTTAATACTCTTGATGATTTGTGTATAAAGTTTAATTAATCAAAAAATTGTCCGTCGAAATATTCCGGAAAACAAATCCGAACATTTTATTCGGATTCGTTAGGGAACCAAATGTTTGGTGCTACCAATTTCACCAAACCGAGTTTTTCATGTGGTTTGAAACCGAATGTTTCCGCGTTACCAAAGAAAATTTCCCTTGTAACAAAAATAGTTAAGTCGTAATAAATTTCAATAAATATTGTTGCTAAGTGATATTTTTGTGCAATCTATCTATCTATCTATATATATATTACACAAGGCTGTTTTTTGTGAGATCAAAGGCTCCTAGACGGATTGCGCGATTTCAACAAATGAGGTATCAATCGAAAGCTATTTACACCTAGATGTGCAATAAGGTGTTATTTTTTCGATTAAATCTATATTTTGGTGGATATCGCTAAAATAAAATTTCAATCATTGCTATAAAAAGTGCGAAAAGGAAGGCCGATTGAAATTACTATGCGTGGGTGTGAAAAGGCGCGCATATGTTTATTTGCAGAGAGCGTAATAAAGGCAAGCGTGTATGTGTAAGAAGCAATGTTTGCTCTCTTTGGTTTCTCTTTGATCTTATTTTGCAATTGTGCATTGAAGACAATAGGTGTAAACGGAACGGCTAATCTGTGTCTTTTTTTTGTCAAACTTTCTCTTACAGGGTTGCCACATATGCGCGCTGCATTTTAGTTTCTGAAGCAAAATCAAAGTTCTTATTAGAATCTGACATCTGGCTACCCTACGACTGCAGCTGTAAATTACGCGATTGACACGTTCGGCCAAGCGCTGCAGTTTTATTATATATGTATTATTTTCTGCAAAGCTATTTGTATATTATGCAATGAATTATCTGGCGATTTTCGCCGCCGGGTTCACTAGTTTTATTTAAAAGACAGAATAACAAAGTATTAACAATATTTTAATGCAAATAAAATGTAAACAACATATAGTAATAAAGGTATACAGCTGTGACAACCATGTCAGCTGTTTTGTATCTTTAGAATTTAACGGAAAGTTAAGGGAAATATACGAATTTATTGAAAATAAAAAGGGAAGTTGTCGACAAAAAAGTTAGTTTTCTGGAGCACGCAAAACCGAATTCGAATAAAATTTTACGGTAATGTTCAAACACCAAAAATTAACTTGTTGCATTATATTATGCTAAAAATATATGGTATAAAAATCAAAATTTCAGTCAGAGCTTATAAAGAGTTTTTCTACTTTGAGCAAAAGCTTTATAGTTTACCTGCTTAAATGGAATTTTGAAAATATTTGTCTAACGATTATTTTAGAAGCTTCAATTTCTGCCTTCTCTCGCACTGAGTACAAACCCATACTTGTAAGTGCTACTCATACGGCGCTGGTGCTGGTGATGCTGCTGTTATACCATTTAAGGACCTAAATTGCTTTCATGGCCTTTCAGCAGGCTACGCATAACGCTCGGCAAATGCAATCAATCTTTGATGATAAAAGCTTGCACAGCGAAATGTAATAATTTAAGCATATCATATGCAATCGCATACCCAAACACAGCCCTATGAGCATACAAAATGGCAAAATTGCATGATTCTCCGAGCAGATCCTGCAGAACTGCTGCAACCTGCCTGACGATACGATACTGGTATGTATAAGGCGATAAGTGCAACAGACAATACTTTTATGCCAGGCTCAGGTTCAGGCTGCATGTTTGTTGGTATGGGGCAAGGATGTCGGCTGCTGCACGCAGTAATAAATTGTTTTTGCATAAAATGCTTGAATAAAATGTTCTATGCTAGAAGGGGGGGTGCTTGACAGCAATGCCAGAGGGCGTGGTGCAGTGGCATAAAATGTTCTGAGAAATGCATATAAAAATTGTGCACCTTTGCTACGGTTGCATATTTATCATTTCGAGTTGCCACAATAGTGGGCGTGAGTTGCGCTTATGCCCTTATGGGCGTGGGTTGAGGTTTAGCTTAGGGGTTTTAGGGTTAGGTTTGAGGTTTGGGCTTTGGGCTTTGCTATGGTGCACTGGCATGTGGTTTGCCTTGCCCCTCTGACACACGCACGCACAGATACACACAAAGTGCATTTGCTTCAATTCTCAAACAAAGGTAACGCACAGATTGTCAACATTTTATACCAATACCTTTCAACTACAATATATACTATCTTTTAGTTGGAAGTGTTCCTAAAATCACTTTTATGCTAACTAAACTGTGTTTCCCTACTCCAAATGAGTTTATACAGCTGACAAATAAATATCAACATGTATTTAAAAAAAAAATACTTCTAGTTCGCAATTTTTTTTAACAGAAAGTTCTCAAAGGAAGACTTTAACTTTGGAATCGAAGTTTTTCAATATTTCAATGCCACATGCATTAAATTAAAATTAAAAAGACATTTAAAATTTATATTTGTGACAAAATTCTTTTTTCGAATATAAGTTAAGTTTAACAATTTGCTTTATTTGTATACCCTGTACCTATAGGTACAAAGGGTATACTAGATTTGTGCAATGTATGTAACGGACAGAAGGAGGCGTTGCAGACCCCAAGTCCTTTATACCAAAATTCTTATCATAACCTCGGGTAGCGATTGAGCCATGTCCGTCCTACCGTCCGTCCGTCTGTCCGTCCGTATGAACGCCTAGATCTCGGAGACTATAAGAGCTAGAGACACGAAACTTTACCAGCTGGTGCGCATATTTCCTGAGAAGATGAAGTTTGTTGAATCATGTCAATATCTTCCCCCGTTCCCCCGCAGTAGAGTTTCGCGGTTTTGAGCCACACCGTTTAGTATTTTCATCTGAAATTTAGAGCAATGCGTTGTAGTTACATGCATCTATGTGTAAAAAATGAACAAAATCGGACAAATACAACAAAAGTTTTAGTCAAAAATGTGCAAATTTCACCTCCCCTTGCCAATAAACTGCGTCAATATTTGACTCTACGCAATCATGGCTACAAGTGACCTAGAATCACAATTTTTGGTAAGCTCATTCATGTGGCTCTAATGAACAAATCCACATCCAAATTTTATCGATGCGGTCCCCCCACCCCCCGCAATCGATTTACCGTGTTTTCTCCCACACCCCTCAACATACCAACTTGAAACTTACCCGTATACTTTAAATAAGTTCTTTGTTGTAATATTCGAGTTTCATCAAAATGGGTAAAAATTTAGGGAACTTATAGGTATAAATATCGATTTTCACCAAAAAAAAATAAATTCCAATTGGAAAGTTCTTAGATGGAATATGCAGGAAAAATTTGTTTGACACAAAAGGTACAGGGTATTCCACTGTCGGGCACCGCCTCGACTGTACCACATTTTTTATAATATGTGTTTTGCTTAAAGGGGTCTACGCAGAATGCAAAAAAATTTCCCACGTAATGACAAAACCCATTAAAAAAAAAATATCCCATTTGGGATATTGTCATCTGTCATTCTGCGTATAGGCCTTAAAGCTATCCATTAAAAATTACAGAGTTAGATGTAATAATCTTTTCAGCAGAACAGGAATATTTTTTAAAGTTCTGAATTAAAATTTTAAGTGTATTGTCGTTGTCTAGTCAAAGAAAGTAAATTTAAAAACATTGGTCCAAAGGAAAAATTTTTAAATATATTTACAGAAAAAAACTAATTATATATGGTAATGATTAAATTTCATTGATTTTTTAATTAAATTTTCTTGTTGCTCGAGTTATAAGTTTGCATCCTTAGATTATCTTTCTACTATATTTGGCATTATATCCTTTAAGATAATATCAGCTACAACAAAGAGTCTCTGTATACACACAAAATTAAATTAAAAAAAAATAAAGTGCAACCTTTTTTCAGTTTGTTTTAGAAAATATTAAATTTTATTATATTTGAACGATTTTGGCTTTATTGTAAACACAAATATACAACAATTTAATTGCGCCATGTATGCCAACAAAAAAAAATATAAGTAATTAATGGGTCGAGATGTCAAAAATTTTGTTAAATTAATTGCATACATGAAACTCAGGCGCGGACGATTTTGGGATACCCTGTATAATCACATTGCAATCAAATTCGATATATTGCTTAAGTAATTCAAAACAATTTCTTTTTACCTTTGGTTACAATATCTTCGTAGATAAAACAAAAAAACCAAACGAATATTGCAACAAAAACTTTTTGTAGCCGATCGCACCTATGGGTAGCCCCCGCAGCCATCGGGAAAACCTTTATTCTATTGATTTATTAAACCGTATTTTATGTCGTAATAAAGGTCAACAAAGTGTACAATAGCAGTTTACACGAAACAACAAAAAAATTCATTTATGCACGACTCAGAAGCTAGACTACACAAAGTAAAGATTCTTGCCCAAAAAATGTTTTAAAAAGAGGCAATATCTACCAGTGTGTACATATTTTTTCCAGTTTTGGTATTATTCAGTGCTGCTTGTATGCTAAACAGCTGTTTGTAATAAAAGTTACAATTTCTGCGCAGTTTCAGATCAGAGAATATATATTGTACTGACAAATATGCGTTTGGAATTGTATTGAATAAATTAAATTTAAGAGTAATTTCAAGCCGTTAAGGGTATTACATATGTTACTACTTTGTGATACACAATTTTCTTTAACTGCTATACAAATACAGAATTTTTTATTTACTTAAAGAGCACCACAGGCTGTTTTTGCAAAGATAGTTCGATCAGAGAATAAAAATTAAAAAAAAATATTTTTTTTCGTTGCGGACTTTAATGCCCAACTTTAATTAACGTAATTTATATTTTAAAGATTTCACTCAAAAATGTTTTTTGTTTTAATTGTACAAAATTAAATAGATTTAAATTCCAAATATATGATATGATTTTCTAAAAAAGTAAATTTTCGATGATCTGTAATAATACTTGGAAATATAATAATGGAAATCCTTATCCTTTATGTATTTTGAAGGGTTAATATTTAGCTTTTTTTTCAATAATATTTTTGAACTTATTTTGCTCGGGTAGTATTTAATACTCTCAAAATAAAGAATTTTACGGGTAAAAGATTTCTGGAACACACTTTTTATACACACATTTAATATATGCACATATCCTGCTACGGAATTGTTGTCAATGCCAATATACCAAATGCCAATGATGACAGTTTTTCTGAAAACAACAAAAATAAAGTCACAACAGGAACTAAGGTAGAACTAAGTAAATAAGCTTTCTATAGAAAACCTAGTATTTCCCTTGCAATTTATAAATTTGTCTTTTGTATTTGGATGTATATCTTGTTTCAATGTCAAAGTTATTATTCTCTTTTTTATTGTATAGAGCTGTCCCAGGGCGAGATACAAGAAGGCTAATTGCAATATCTTCAGTGCATTTTGCAATTTTTTTTTTTATTTGTACCCGTGTCTAACTTTTCAGACATATCCTATTATTATATTTATTACTTTGATACATAACCAAATATGTATATTCTTACTAACCCAATTTGTATACATGTCAGATTACCGTAGAAACCTTGTTTCTAGTTTTAAGGTAAAGTTGCTTTTTGGTTTAATAACTAAAAAAAAAGGATTGTTCAATTGAACAGTGTGGAGAGATTTTCGCATGAATATAAGGTTATGAAATAAAAAATATGGTGGCCGTAAGCTAAAAACATTTTTTGCTGATTCTTTATTTTGCTAATCAATTTGAAATTTCCTTTGTCAGGCTAAACAGCTTCCTTTAAGTTATTCCAATTGCAATTATTTCATTAACTTAATATACACCTTATAGGGTATATAGGGTTTAAAAAAACCTAATTTGCTTAGTTAAGCATATGCACTTTATCTGCAGCTTTATCTGCATTAGCTTATTTCGAATTTCAACTTTTATGGAAATAAATAAATATTTAAGGATTTCAATAACATAACTATGTCAAAAAAATACAATTAAATAAATATTTGTATTAAATTTTGTGGTTTGGGCCGAATCAAAGCAAACGTACTATGGAAGTTGGAAGCGTTTCTTTAACAAAAGGTAAACATTGTTTTCCTTATTAGGTGCACATATTAATATTTTTTATTTCAGATTATCGATATTCTATGCCCGCCAAAGAGGCATATCCTTCTTCTAGCCTCCGCAAGTATGTGTTGGCAAATTTACAAATTCTTCATGAATTCGATTTGCCGCTGCCCATGTTAATTGGGTCCCGTTAGCAACCCAGTCAGTATTCTAAGGGAATCTTGCCAATAGTAATCAAGCAGTTGCCGTTGGCCAGCCGAGCCGATTCAGTCTGTTTCTCGTCAAGATCCTTTCTCTTTTCTTTTTTTTCTTTACAGGGGTTTTGTTGAGCATCAAAAGGGTTTAGGCCCTTTAAGCAGCTCTACAGCAGTCCCTCCAGTTAATCAGCTGCTCTCTTGTATGCTCTTCAACCTCTGAAGGAGAGAGCATTGTAAAGAATGCCGGTGTACATCGGACGGGCACAATATTGACGAATAGATTTGTCCAGCTTCTTGGCTACGCCGATGATATTGATATCATTGGTCGCACCAAGCGTGATATCACTGGCGCTTTTGGAGCAATCGAAAAGGATTTGGCGAAAGAAGGTCTCGCGGTAAATATGGGCAAGACAAAGTTTATGGTGTGCTCCAGCAGGGAAACCCGACGACTTGATTCCCAGCTGACAGCAGGAAGCTATAGCTTTGAAACGGTCAAGGAGCTTATATATCTTGGCTCTGCAAGCCAACAACAATAATGTCAGCCTGGAGATTAAGCGACGGATATCGCTTGCTAACAGGTGCTACTTTGGGCTCAGTAGGCAAATGAATAGCAGAGCTCTCTCTCGACAGACGAAGTTAACACTCTACAAGACGCGCATTCTTCCAGTGCTTCTATATGGTGCTAAAGCCTAGACAACAACACAAACAGATGCAGTTGCTCCTGGGGTGTTTGAGAGAAAAATTCTTCGCAAAATCTTCGGACCTGTTTGCGTTGACGGTACCTTCCGCATTCGATGGAGTGATGAGCTATATGAGCTCTACGGCATGCGACTTCGCTGGCTGGGTCACGTCGCTCGTATGGAGGAGGAAACACCAGCTCGTAAGGTATTCGACGCGGTAGTTGGCGGACAAGGAAGGAGAGGACGGCCTCGGATACGTTGGCAAGACCAATTGACTGAAGCCCTAACATCACTTAAAATTACCAATTGGAGGAGGCGCGCAAAAACAGTGACGTGTGGAGGAAAATTGTTCATCAGGCAGCGACCCAGTAGGGGTCTTTGGGGGGGCTTTGTTCCCAGAATTTTTTCTATGTCCAGGTATCCATCTAAAGGGAACTTTATTTCATTTTCCTCTGTTTCAAATATGCTGCTGTATATGCGCAGAGCTTCTGAAAGTAGCATTCTTGGACTCGCAACTCCCAGGCGGGTGCCGTCTTTAATCAAAGAACCGCCTGCATAACATAAAATGGTGTGTCTTTCCATAGAATATATTTCCTCTAGCATAGTCCGTTTTTTTGTTACTTATATAGTAGTTAAGTTCCTTTGAAAGTGGAACTATGCGCTGATTTCATCTCTGGGTATTGAGAGGAATAATTTTCCCAGTTCGTCGGTGTCTCAAGGACTTATTATGTGTCCTTTGCCAATTCGCATATTTTAGTAATAAAATGATATTAATTTAAATTTAAAAACTTGCCAATTCCCTTGGCTGACATTCTAAAGAGTATTACTTTCATTTGGAGCTATATAGAAGCCCAACCAGAGTTTGCTATCAAAATTAACTACAAGGTATTTAACTTTCCTAGCGCGGTGTTGCTGGTACGGCGATTTCAGTTGAATTCACGTTGAGACCCAAAACGAATGAATGTTTGAATAGTTGGTTTACTCCATCACGTTATTTTATTTAAATTGAAAAGTGATTAAAGTCAAAAATCCCAAACCCCATCATGCTAAATTCCTGGATCCGATACTGCCTTAGTCTAAAGCAGTCTTGACTTAACCAATATAGACTTTCATTAAATATACACTCAATATGCTACAAGTTCCAAATTTTTGCAAATAAAATTAGCTAATAACAGTCAACTGTACTGCTTTCCAGAAAACTTACTTTTGCAAAAACTTTGCAACTTTAACTCGTTTTGTGGCATGTTAATTTCGATTGCCATGCTTTCAATAGTTTTCACTTTACCAATAGAAATTTTCCAATTCAAATTTTTAATAAAACTCAGCAATGTGCAGAGCTAGTACATCGCGGTAGAACGGTGTGGCCCACCCACATGAATCCCATCTCGGACCGATATGTTGGTCTGTCTACTTGTTGGCCAGCCCGGCCAATCGACCCAATCAACACAATTTGCCCAATCGAAAGCTTTTTCGTTAGCAATTCCGTGCATCATGTTTGTACTTTTCCGCATGCAATTTTACGGATATCTAAGCAACACCAATAGAAAATTTAAACTGTTGAAAATTTTCATTTTCAATGAGAAAATGATTTGGTCAGCAGTGTTTTTGCATTATATAGTATACATTCTATATATATATAAAAACTTTTATCGAAGTATATCTACGAGGGCAGGCTAAAAAGTTATAAAGCTGGCCAAGAAAATACATTAGCAAACATTTCGAAAATATTTTTTAGTTGCGTCTACTAGAGCGCAAAAAAAGTTTTCAAAGATCACAAATCTACAAATAGTTTTCAAAATCCAAATGACTGGCTAGTTAAGGTGCGCGATATGGATTTGTTAAACTTCTTGGGAGAAAAATATATTATGTATGTATGTATATGTATGTGGCCGTCGGTGGCGTAGTGGTAGCGTACTCGCTTTACAAACCGAAGGTCGGTGGTTCGAATTCCCGCAGTAGCACTGGTACATTTGCCTAGCACTGGCATCACTAGCTCAAAGACGCTATTTGCCCAAGAAAGTCTCTATTAATTCAAAAAACACCGCCGTTCGGATTCGGCTATAAACTGTAGGTCCCTGTTCTCTTCGAACAGTTACTAATAGAGATCCCCAATGCTCCGCCCAGGGGCGACTGACTAAATAGTCAGTCAGGGAAATTATTATTATGTATAAAATACATACAGAAGTCAGAACGATAACCAAGAAATATAATTTCTTTGTTTAACAAATGATCTTCGTTCACCAACTGTTATCTTTTCTCAAGTTGAAGATTAAACAGATTGCCGTCAAATGGTATGTATGGTCTGCTGTGAAACGAATCGACGAACGAATTGGAGTACATATCTCTAAAAGAAGAAAAGTAATATCATTGCTAAGTCTATTATTTTTCAGCCTGCCCTCGTGTATATGTGTTGACTTAATAAATTGTACGAGTGTGTGTGTGTGCTGTTGGCTTGAGCCGAGTCAGTTAGTTTAGTTGCTTGTCTGGCATAGATTTTAATTACAATGGTCATTTCACACATTAAGCCCTTAGTGTAAGGGCGATTCTTTTACAAGCTAAACGCCAATTTTGACTTACCTTATTTAGTTCGTTGAAGGAACTAATTAACACATATTTCAGAATTTTGGATGAAATTTTTTTGCGGCTTATCTTAATATTTTAAGTTCCAAAAAAATAGGCAAATATGATTAAATCTTATGCACTTAAATAAACCGACAATATCTGCGGTTATATAAATGTATTGAAATTAGTCGCGCTGTTCAAATAGTTAATATTTATGCCCTGTACTTTAAAGTAAAAAAGATATGTTAAGTTTGTGCAAATGTATGTAAGGATACGTAAAGTAGGTGGAGACGTCGATGTAGACGTGTTTTTTTTTTTTTTTGTTACATTTACCTACAAAATAAATCAGTTTTTTCATCTATAAAATATAACAAAAATTTATTATAATTTTTAACATCTTTTGACAAACAAAAAATATTTGTGTTCATATATTTTTTTAAAAAACATTAATAAATTTTCGTTTTATTTTTTTTAACATTGTGATGGTGATTGACATATTTAACAAACATACTTAAAAAAAAATAAGAAAATTTTTTATTTTTTTAAAAAAAAGTGATGGTAAAAAAATAGTTGCCAAATTAGCTGAAAAAAAAAATTGTTTCAAAAATATTCATATTATAGTTTAGTCACAATTAAATATTTAAGTTTAAAAACTGAAATTATGCGAACATTTTTTTATATGCCCTATGCCGCAAACTGCATTGTTAGTTTTCAAAAATAGCTGAGAGAAGTTTCCAGTACCTTATCCAGCTAGACCCTTTAGAATGAGATCCCTTTCTATATCACGAAAAACATGTGTACTTTATTTTTTCGATATCACCGTCGATATCATGTGGCCCCATAGGATCAACCGATCGAAAAAATCTTTTAAGACCACAATTCGTTTGTTTATGAATATATCGTAACTTAATACGACAGTCAACAGTATTTGAAGTGTCTAAGCAATAATCACCATTTTGACCAAAAGTATTGAGGTTCTACAAATGTGTGTAACTTAGAAAAAGAAAGACCCCTAAAGCTAATATGATCAGGACTTTGACCAAACTTAAAGTTTAGACTCGTTGTTTGAGTAGCCAGATCGGTTCAAGTTCTTTCCCAAATAATTTCCAAGCGCTGTATTTTTTACAATTTCAAAGCTACAGCAAAATTTGCAAATAATTAATATTATCGGACCATTAATATCTATGATAGCTGCAATATATAAAAGCGTAGCTGAATTGGTAGAGTGCTGGCCTCAAAACTTAATGTCGCAACGTCTATAGTTTGATTCCCAGTCGGACAGTCTGTCTGTCCGTATGGCCTATTTCTCGAAGACCAAGGTGTATTTTTGGTCTAGTTCTTCATTTGCATTCAGTTTTTTTAATATTGCCACTATTTCCCCCAATTTCGCAGTTTACTCTCGCATTGTTTAATTAACAATATTGAAAATCGACACATAACTTTTAAAACAAATTTTTTATCCCATTTAATAAAAACCGGTTTTGAACCAACCCCCGAAAATGTTTTTAACAATTTACCGCCAAGAATTTCGAAAGTAGAAAGTTAAAACTCGATACAGATCTTTCATTTTACAGAACCCATTTAACAAAGAAAATTTTTTTGTATCAGTTGGGAATTTCGACAGGTATAACCAAAAATTAAAAAGCCTTATTAAAAAAATAAACTGTAGGTAAAGATGTTTGTAAAGAAGCAACAGACACCGAACCGGGCGTGTAGACACATTCATTTTATTCATGCTTCAAATAATACGCCTGTAGAAATTAAGGAAAGTACAGTCTTCTCTCTAAAGTAACCACCCCCTGAAGGTTGTCATACGATTCAAGCAGGGGCGCAGCCTCTTAATTTTTATTTATATATTTTTTTTTAGTGATTATAAACAGCGGTAGGCACGCCTTGGCTCTTTTTGCTCCGAGTGCTCTTTCCGTTATGTCTTGAAAGTGACGCCCGCCAGACGCACACGAGAATTTACAAAAAAAAAACACAAAATGTGCGAGTTTTATGGCCCTACTCGAGGATGCTAGGCGACCGTAACGGGACTTTTTATTAGTCCTCGCTGACTAAAATTTCGCACAAGTACACTGAGAACAGAAATATAGTTACTTTGGCAACTGTAAAACCGAGTAATTTTTTTGGTAATTTAAAATTGTCATATAAACTCATATGACTTCGCTGCGTCTTTGAGTGTGTTGCAAATTTTTTTTCAGTGTACTCGCACAAGCAATTGATGGCGACGCGAATAGTTTACAATAACAAATTACACACAATGTGGGCCTTCGCTCGACTTTATGGTTTTATGGCCCTACTCGAGAATTGCTTGTGGGACCGTAACAGGACTTTTTTCTTGATGTTGTTGTAGGGCTCTTTCCGTTATTTTTCGTGCCCACCGCTGATTATAAGAATTTTTCTTAATTTTATAAAATTACCCGATTGCCATATGATTGCCAATTAAAATATTATTCATGCTTAATTGCTCTCAAAAATTTGTGAACTTATTTCTATCATGGAATTACAGAAAATTATTTTAAAATGTAAAATTTCTTTTTATTTTAGCCTAAAACAGCTCGATTTTTAAAAGAATGACCCATATGATGCAATGTACATATAATATATTTATATATATGTGTGTGGATATTTTTAAAACATAGTCTATACTCTATACATATGTAAATGCATGCATCATATAATCACCACAAATGTGGTATGCTCCACAGTTCTATTGCAATTATTTACATTTGTTCCGAAAATTGTGTTAATAGTTTGGCATGTAATTTGTGCCCCAAAAACAACTTAAACAACAACAACAACATTGACACTCAGCACAATTGTTATGGGGTCTGCTTAGCTGTAAATAATTGACAAAACTTTTGCCATGTGTCTTCATATAACTGTGCATGTCCCCATATACATAGTATATGTTTATATAAGTGCAATTTTACTTACGTCTGTGCTTTTTATTATTTATTTAAAATGTTTACAATTTGAGGGCAGTTGAATGTCCTTGTTAGCTTTAGACCTTTGATAAATGTGAACCATTTTTAATGCTAAATAAATCCATGCTTGTATAACTTAACCAAATAGGAAATACACAATAGATGGTGGTCAAGTAAATAAGGCTAAATAACAAAAACAACTGCACATAAAGGGTAATATTTTTATCGTATAATACTTCTACAGTATCTTGGTGCCTTGATACAGTAGCCTTGAAAAAGAAAACAGAGTGACGATATATCAAAAAATATCGATCTCACAGAATAACACTGCTTTAGTTTTTTTTGTCTCAAAAGCAGTGCGATCTAACAGTTGTGCCTGGCCGACACTAAAATGCACTGAACCAATTTCGTTCAAGCAGTTTTCAAAGGATCTTTTGGGAAAAGGAGTTTAAATTTTGGCTATAATTCCCGAAGTTCCTGTTAAAAACTTTTGCGTGGCACTGGGGGTTGATATCTCCTTAAACTAAAAGGAACTTTCATATTTTAGTCCACATCAGTCTACACAACTGTAGCTTCTTCGCAAAAAGCTTTACAAATAGCTTGTATTAAGAGCAGCTTATAGGTGAGGGGCGTCTAAAAATGTCACTTTTTTACCTTTAACTCTTGAAGTTTTGCGGCATACAAACATAGCTTTTAACTGTGTAGACTTTTGGTTGGGTACCTTTCATAGTGTGATTGTAAACTGGGGCAATATATGAATTATGAACCATTAATCAACAAACTTGATGGTACAGATAATACGCATTTTCTGGGAAAACTTGGGATTTCTAGCTCTTATAGTCTCTGAAATTGTTTTGTTCAAATGAACGTATTTCCCCTTTCCATATAGAAGCATAAAAGCATCATAATCGGTTGTAGTCATTAATCGAGGGTATACATTATATTTTAGTCGGCTTTTTAGTTTCATGTTAATAAGCTTTTTTGAACGGAACTTTCAAAATTATTTATACAATACAAATTGTTAGAAAATCTACGACTTGTAAAAATTAGGTAATTTTTTGACTGATCCTTGAACAAATTGTGGAACAATAACTGGTTTTGGTTTATTTGTCTTTAAAATTCAAATTTTTATTCGCTGTACCATATTGTACAAAGGGTATATTAAGTTTGTGCAAACCGAAAATGTAGATAACATACAGCAGGAGACATAGGAGACCCCCCAAAGTTACCTAAAGTATGATCAGAGTGACTAGAGAAGTGGATATACCATGTCTGTCTGTCTTTCTGTCTCAGAGATATTAAAATCTAGACCAACCAAACTTTCACATTAGATGCCTTATTATGTCAGAGGAGACAAGTGTATTTTACATTTTTGATATCGGGGTTATATTACATAAAGGTGTTTCAGTGGACCTCGAAAAAAACCAAAAGTTTTGGATGGATAATTCGATTTTTTATGATGACATCGTAACCAAACTTGGCATTCGAAAGTTTTTTAGAGTTCCCAAGCACTGTGCCAAATTTGATCAAAATCGGTTGACTATATATATATACGTAGGACCGATCGGTCAAAAAAACGTTTTTGATGGAAAATTCGTTGTGATTCGTGTGCTTATGAAGATATCGTAACCGAATATTGGGTTCAGTAGTTTTTTAGAGTTCCCCAGCACTGTACTACATTTGATCAAAATCGGTTGACTGTATTATATGGTCAACATAGGACGTGCTTTTTGCAAAATTCGTCTGTTTTTTGTTTATTTATGAATATAACCTAACCAAATTTAGCAATCATATGTCTTTTAGAGTTCTTAAGCAAAATATTGGATTGTTTGTCGATGGCGCTTTACGTTATAAGTGATACCAGAAAATGAGTTGATTCGTAAATAGTCTTAAACGATGAAGAGTTCTTCCGATATGGTAGCCAGAAAAACTAGTTGTTAGTAATCGGTAATACTTTGAATAAAAGTTATGTACTTATACCATTCTTTCACAATAAATGTATATTTTTTTTTATACAAAAAGACGGAAACTTATTTGTACTTATTTCATTTATTTTCATTATTTTTTTGAGAATAATTTGATATACGTGTTTTTTGGCATTTTAATTGGTTATATTTATTTTGCTTCTGTTTTGGCAGGTGCTACATATTTGTATATGTTTTTTTTTATTGGTAAATGCATTTCAACCTAGTTCCATTCGACTTTTAAAAAATACAAACATATAGATATATAGGGATAAAGCTAAAAATGTAAATATATTGACCATATAAACAATATGTACTAGACGTATACTGAAGCCCACTTTTCTCTTTCCCTAATAATGCCACTTTTTTAGTATATTATTTAAAAATCAATAAACAAACAATTCGGCACATAAAATGCTGCAGGCAATTGAACGAATAGATATAGACGCCAGTGGCGGATCCAGAGGGAGCGTGCCGGGTGTACGAAGAGAATTAAGAATTACAAATTTTGAGCACGTTCGAACAAAACTTTGTAGTGTTTATGTTGCTGAGTTAGATAGTTGGCGCCTCAAACCCAGGAATGAATTTTTTGTTTTTTTTTTGCAGTTCCGCTCCTGTCAATATGCATGCATATTTATAGATATGAACTCAATTGTTTGCACTGTTTGTTAGTCGCGTTGCTCGGCTTAGAAAAACAAATATCGTTAGGATCAACTAAAAAAAATTCCAATACAATTTTTGTATTTTATTGTCATTTTGATACAGATATTTTGACTAGCTGGCCTCATCCTTGCAGTTCTATGTTATTTTAGTGTGTGGTTGCTTTTTTTTTGTATCTAGCATGTAGTCGTAGTATTTGCTTGGGGGCTTTCAGTTTTGCTAGTCATAGGAAAAGTTTTTTGTTGCATTTTGTTGACAATTTTTTGACATGGATACGGTCTGGGCCTGGCAGGGTCCAACATGGAAACGCAGATTGCCGTGTGTTGGCACAGTTTTGGACTAGTTGTACTCCATTTTGTTTTTGTTTTTGGTCTGTTGTGTTTTGGCCTGCAGTTGTTGTTGACTTTGACTGGCTGTACGAAAGTTAAGTTAAAGTTTGTTAGATACGAGTAGTTGGATGTAGGTAAATGACTCGGTTTTTGGCTGTTTCATGCTGGCATTGGTGGTTGTTGTAATTGTGTGGATATGAACATGTGCCGAAAGGGCACCACTGTCAGCAGTTTTTGATTTTTGGGGTCAGTTTTGGTTCTTTTGTTGTTTCATAGATTGCAACTCTTGACTAAACTTTCTATGAATGACTTAAGTTGACACATACAAAATTGATATAGAGACCTTTTCATATGTCCAATTCCCATTAAAGCTTGCTTGAAATGAAAGCAGACAGCCATAACAGGTTGATTTTCAAGTCAACCGTGCATTTAATAAGCAAATTTTTTGCCAAGAGAATAAGTAAGATTTATCTCTGTAACGAAATAATAAGTAATAAGCAATACATAGAAACTCGTCTACAAATGTCGCATTCTTCGTCTCGATTTCTTATTACTCCAGACTATATTATCTCTTTTCAACTGTTCTTGACGCCGGTTTGTACAGTTGCAAAATACTAAATCCAAAATCCTGCGAAGAATCCTAATCTCGAACATACAAAATCTGTATCGTATGGAAGTGACAAAGCCATAAGCAGCAATAGCTTATAGAAAGTAAACTTCACTTAAATACTTAGTTCAAATTATTTGAAAATTTAAATGATTTTCTTAAGAATTTTGTATATAGAACTTTTACTGATACCTATATCTTCACTTAAAGCAGACGATTATTTGGTACAAACCAAGAACTAATGTAAATAAAGACCGGAAGCTTTGAAGGGTTTGAAATGCCAGCACAAGATCATATTGGAACATTAGGCCCACTTAGCAAAGTTCGCTAACACCCATATGGATAGCTCGAGTTAAGGTGTTTACTAACATTCTACAAAATAACCACAACATTAGGGTGGACCAAGTTGTAGGTGATCGAATAAACCCGCAATTTTTGTTCTATGCGTCATTCCAAGAAGCTTTGCGGAAAAAACCATAGCTATAAAATGAAATTCTAGTTTCCCAAATTTCAAAAGTGTTATTTTTCCAAAATATTTAATGATCGAGTTAGATATTGCATTAAAATGGCAAATGCACATTGTTTTTCACTAGGCAAAAGTATTTTCAAAACACCTTAAAAAATTTTTACAAAAATATTTATAGGATATGGCTCGAGCGCGAACTTTTTTTTTAACTGTTAAAAGCGGGACTACCAAATAGTTTTTTGGTATTCAATTTTTTGATAAACTATATACCAAGTGAATTTAAAACTGATTTTGATATTTGAAACCAATTTTTGGCTTAGTTACATTTACTGAAATGTTTTTTTTTAGTCATATTGCCTTAGCGTTGTGTTTAGCTACACGTTAAAAAAAAAACTATAACGAGTGGAAGTTTCGAGCATCACAGCGAAACAACCAAAGACCCAAATAATATTTTATATGTAAAGTATCTATATAATAGATGTAATAATTTTTCAAGTGGTTTGAAACCGAATGTTTTGTTGCAAGAGGAATTAAAACGAAATTGCAAAAAAGGTTTAAAAATGCACTTATTTTATACTGAAATAATTTTTCATTTAATCAAAATCGGTGGGCTATATCATATAGCTCCCATAGGACCGATCCACAGTGGTCGATTTGGCCTATTGAGCGGAAGGAAATTGATATATTGTAAAATAATAAACCTATCTGCATCAAATTTGGCATAAAGAACAATTTTAGGTAGCTACATATACGTGCCGAGTTTGATCTGGATCAGATGACTATATGCCGAATATTATCTGGATCGCACTACTATGTATATCATATAGATGCCACATATCCCGAAATCTGTTTTGGCCATATCCCCGCCAAACATAAACCCATGTCCCCCAAATTTGGCATTTAAAAACATTTTGAATAGATATACAAATATGCAAAGCTCGGTTCGAATCGGTGACTATATCATATAGCTAATATATCAATGCTGTAGCGTACAATGCTTAAAAATAGTGCACTTGCAACCCGACATAGTGCCTAAAAAATCATATATTGTTTAAGGTAGCAAGTTGTAGCAGGAAAATTTAATCATTTCACAATTAAACGAATCATTTTACCAAAAACAAAAAGATTTAGACATTAAATATTGTTACATTAAAAGATGCACACCACGAAAGTAAAAAAAGTGATACCAAAAAACGGTTGCAAGCTTCCACCACGATTTGCCATTACAATATATAAGCACAGGCAACGAATCTTTTTTTTTATAAATATTATGGAGTAAAATAATTTTTTTAAATTTGCAAGCCAAATTGGCTTACACAAAAAAACCCTTGAAAAATTTAAGATGCAACTGCTGCATCATATGTTATGTTTGAAAGCCCATAGCTAAGCGAATACCGATAATATAATAATAATAAATACTTTATTGATAGACTCAATGAGGTTTTGATAATTGAGTGCAAACCAAAACTTGACAGGTTTCACATTTTGAAATTTGGGGCTTCTTCCGCTAGATAGGTCAAATCGACCACAGTGCCTTCGATCAAAAACCCGTGTTTGGTGCAAACTTCGTTCTGTTTCGTTTGTTTACGAAGATATCGTTATTAAATTTGGCACTTTGGCAACACAACATGAGAATTTATCGGAAAAATAAAAGAAATATACGAAATATCGACAAAAAATCGTTTTGATAATAATGGCAATTTTTTTTTTTGTCATAAAGCTGATGTTATAGATTATTTTTGCACAATTTATGAAATTTTAATTGAAAATTTCATTTGAAAAAGAATTATTCATATATTACATGTAAAGTATATATGTATATTCTGGCAAGCTTAACCATAATATTAAGTATACGGCACACTAAGCGCTATACCTACGTCACCTAGGTATAGCGGTTGGTCTTTTCAATTGTGCTTCATTGTGAGGCATTCAAGTGTAACCAACTATGGGCACCTTTCGCAACGCCACATTGCTCATTCAGGACTTGTCACATTTAAGAGTGGCGCAAGTTTCGAATGACTTATGGGCCACTTCTTAGTTAAGACCAACTAAATGATGAGTAAAAACTTTTGCCCTGACATAAATAGATGTGGTATGTCGAGTTGGGTACTCTGATTTATATGCAGGTTGCTTTGTCAACTTCTCATATGCGATGTGGCGTCCCAAACCTTTTAGAGTCTTTGTTTGTAATGAAAATTGACATGTCCTTCGCCGAATTGCTTACGTTTCCCACCCAACCGTCGCTTTTGTTTGTCCAAGTCTTTGTCTCGCGTTGTTCATTTTACAGCTCACAAAGGTAGGCCCGGGAGCCTTACAGTTTGACGAGGCATTGTACCATCTACCTATACTTGTACCTTTGTGATGAAGATGTATCGGTTTGTTTGCTGTGTTGGGGTTCGCGTTCCCCCACTTGTTTTCTTCAACTTTTTTTCTTTCATTTTTTTTTTGTAAATGTTGATGAATTAAAAATCTGCAAGTGGCTGAGGGATGTAGAAAAGCGCTTTTCACTTGGTAAAGACAAATTTTCCAGCTTGCATTTCTGTTGTTCATTGCTTTGTACGACTGCACCACTCACTGTGCCCACTCAGAGCCGGCTCTTTACTTTATTATTATTATTATTATCTCAGTGCAAACTTTAGACAAGCTTCAGCTGCTGCTGCTCCTGCTCGGGACAGTTTCCTTAATTGCTTGGCCACGTAATTAATTTAATTTGGGAACTTAAGTGGCGCCTGTTACTGGGCGCTATTTTTACTGTTGGCTGTCGGCGCATAATTAAAACAAAGCGTCATCGTCCACCTAATACACTTTATTAAAGCAAAGTGCCAAGAAAATAAAAAAAAAATAATTATAATTATTACTAAAAAAAATTATATACCAATTTCTGTAACTTTTTTAAAGCTTACAGTCTACATATTTTGTTCTTTTCTTTTTAACACGCTTCAGCTCACAAAAACTCTGCTATTGATTACGGGCCATTTAAGCGATTCATCGAAAAAAAAATTGGGTTTAATTAAAAAAATTAATTCAAACCAGAATGGTGGGTGAGCTGCTCAAGCTGGCTTGTCTAGAAACTTTGAACGCATTTGGAAATTTAAGTTTAGCGGCAATAACAAAGTTTATAATGAAGAAAAATTTAAAATTTATAATGAGGCAAGATGAGGCTGAACTTAAAATAAGCAGTTAAGAAAAGCTTAATCAGTGAGTTGAGCGTGCATCCTAAAAGTTATTACTAGAAGTGACAAAAAGAAATTAGAATCAGTCGTAGTACCGTATAAAATAATTGCATTACTTTCGGCAAATAAAATTTAAAGTCATCACTTCTTCTGTCACTGCCCCGGGCTGTGTAGGACAAGGCTTCGATTCCTTAAATCATACTTATTACTCAGAGCAGAGTCCAATATGCCTTTCGAGGTTTATTCAGGTCGCCGGATGGGTGTGACTTTGGTACATACATATGAGGACACTCTGAGTGGGGAAGGGTGGTGAAAGGTCCACCACTGCGGCATCACAACGGGCCTACTTTTTGAGTTGGGACGTCAGGTTCCGACTGCCGCTCTAACCTAACCTAACCTAGATATTTGGTGTAACCGTAGTTATGAATAGTTCTCAGTAAATCAAATTTTAATCTTCCCTGTTTCAACATCGTTAATTTTTGAATTCCAAATAATTCATCAAACGCAACATAATACATACAACAACTAAAAGTATGCTATAAAATATTTTGGACATTTTTAAAACTGTTTTTATTTCAAGACAATAAGGGTTTTAAAACTTAATGATGAAGATAAAAAATGAAGAATTCCTTATATGCTGTTTAATTTTTTATACCCTGTACCGTATGGTACAAAGGGTATATTAAGTTTGTGCAAGCCGAAAATGTATGTAACATACAGAAGAAGACGTCGGAGACCCCCCAAAGTTACCTAAAGTATGATCAGGGTCGATATACCCATGTCCGTCTGTCCGTCTGTCCGTCTGTCTGTATGAACGCCTAGATCTCAGAGATGGTAAGACATAGATCAACCAAATTTTCAGATTAGATGCGCTATTATGTCAGGGGAGACAAGTTTATTTCATTTTTTTGATATCGCGGTTATATTATATAGCTCCCATAGGGGGGTTTCAGAGGACCTCGAAAAAAACCAAAAGTTTTAGATGAATAATTCGTTTGTTTATGAAGATATCGTAACCAAATTTGGCACTCAATCGTTTTTTAAAGTTCCCAAGCACTATACCAAATTTTATTAAAATCGGTTGACTATATCATATAGCTACCATAGGACCAATCGGTCAAAAAAACCTTTTTTCTACAAAATTCGTTGTGTTTCGTTTGTTTGTGAAGATATTGTAACGAAATTTGGCATTCGGAAGTTTTTTAGGGATTTTCAACACTGTACCAAATTTTATCAAAATCGGTAAACTATATCATATAGCTCCCATAGGACCAATCGGTCAAAAAAACGTTTTTTCTACAAAATTCGCTGTGTTTCGTTTGTTTGTGAAGATATTGTAACCAAATTTGGCATTCAGAAGTTTTTTAGAGATCTTCAACCCTGTACCAAATTTGATCAAAATCGGTTGACTATATCATATAGCTCCCATAGGACCAATCGGTCAAAAAATCGTTTTTTGTACAAAGTTGTGTTTCGTTTGTTTGTGAATATATTATAACCAAATTTGGCATTCAGAAGTTTTTTAGAGTACCCAAGCACTGCAGCAAATTTGATCAAAATCGGTTGATTATACCATATACCTCCCATAGGAACGATCGGTCAAAAAAACATTTTTGGTTAAAAATTCGTCTGTTTTTGGTTGTTTATGAAGGTATCGTAATCTTATTTGGCAATCGAATTTCTTTTGGTGTTCTTAAGCAATTTACTGGATTTTATTGCAAGCAGTGGTACAGGGTATCCCAAAGTCGTCCGCGCCCGACTTTAACGTACGCCACCTTTTTGTATTAAAGATAATCCGATACTTTTTTTTTGCAATTAATGCAAATAATTAAAAAATAATTTTTTGGGGAGTGTCAATTTTTTATATTTGCTTACAAAAAAAATCAATTTTTTGCATCATATAAACAATAAATATGTATTCTATTAAATATTGAAAAAATGTATTATATTATAATTTTTGGCGCCTTTTGACAAATAAAATTATTTCTTCTTACAATTAAAAAAAAAAATAAAAATTTTCGTTTTATTTTATTTAACATTGTTTAACCAAATCGATGCGCTTCATATTTACAGCATATAAAGAAGGCATTAAAAGACTCGTTTTTTTTTAATGGCAATTGAATTAAGTGGCAACCCCAAAAAAATAAATAAGAAAATTACATATTTTCTTAAGAAAGTGAAAAACAGGTTTCTTTACGATATTATGTTAAAGTGCTTACTACACGTTTTTATATCGTTTATTCATAGGTTATTTTCAAAATGCTCAAAATAATCGTTTGGATCTACATCTCGGAGACCATAAAAGTCAAACAATTTTGATAAAATTTGGTTCAATGATGGGTCACTCTAAAAATCTTACGAATGCCAAATTTAGTTTCAATATCTTTATAAACATTATGCCGTAAAATCGTTTTTTTGTTAGACTATATGATGTAGTCAACTGATTTTCATCAAATTCGGTACAGGCTTGGGAACTCAAAAAAAAAAATTCTGAATGCCAAATTAGGTTACGATATCTTCATTAACAAATGCATTATCCATCTAAAACTCAAACTCCAAAAGTGTATTCGTTTAAAAATATAATCCAGTTGAAGATCAAAGAATATAGTATATTGCAATAACAGATATCCAAAACATTACCTTTTAATCACACCCGTTTGGACGTACGCCATCCAAATCTGGGGATGTACGGCTAAGAACCACCTGAACAAAATAAGAGTTCTGCAAGAGCAGACTTTAGGCACAATTACTGGTGCCCCATGGTTTGTTCGGAACACCACCTTCAATTTCCACAGTAGCCATTATAACGACGGGCTGACGAGGCATCCGAATGAAGCAGCGAGAAGCCTAGTGATGCCAGAAATTCCAAGACGCCTTAAGCGACTACACCCTTCTAATATTAGAAGTAGAATAATTGTTTATATTAAAATCAAATATATCATAAAATGTTAGTAATAAGTTAGTAAACACGAAAAAATAAGCCACTTAAAATGTTAAAGTTAAGCAACTATAACTGATTTCTAATGAAATAAATAAAAAAAAAAATATTAGAAATAAAATTTTTTTTCATGATAACTACTTAACAAAACCAAACCAAACAATATGGCACTTACAAACAGTTGATTGTTCGCGTATAGAGTTGTTTATGTTGTTACTCGAGTATTCTTGCCATTATACATTTATGCACAACATACTGAATACCTCAACGTTTGCCTGTTATGCACATTGCAAAAGTCTGTAAGAAATCAGGTAGTATGTTTCAAAATAGTATTTAATATAACTAATTTGTAATTTGTATTACAATCCTAACCATAACAGATAGTAAAAGAAATGTAAAAATGAGTGAAAATAATATACTATACACATCCGATTTGACGAAATTGCCGACAAGATTTTAATTATCTTGAATTCCTTTTCTTTTGCAGGCTTTTTATTTCGAAAGTCCTCTACTGTCATCTTTATTCGCCTTAAATATGCATCCTTTCTTCAATTCCTCTTCCGTCAATTCCTAAAACTATCATCAGCTGTTTGCACTCACATCGAATCATGTTGCAGTGTCATGCTCTTTGCAGAACCGAGGTATGATGTACTTTTATCAAAAATTAATATGACGAACTACTCAGACATCGTCTGTCTAACTACAAAGAACATTTCGATTGTCCTCATAAGTCTTTGTCTACATGTTTTCATATTCAATGGGCATATAATATGCAGCAAGAGCAGGAAAGAACAGACACACAGACCGTCTAAAGGAGAGCGAAGACGAATCCCAGCGACAGCTGTACCCATTCATCCATCCATGGCATGAACATAGATAGACATTCATTTATGCATAGTACATACTGGATACACATATAGGTACAAATGTAGCTCGAGCACTCAATAGTTCTGAAAGCTGAAAACAAAACAAATCATCGTGCATATTCATTAAATCTGCCGCAGTTGCTCCCCCTTTGGGTCTGATGCTTTTGCTGTCAAGTCAGCGTAATGAAGCGATAAGCTGTCATATATTGCCAGGAAAATAATAGCCAGTCTACCTCGTTCTCCAATATGGATGTGACAGGGGCCTCAAAAAGCAGCAATTACCACAAAAACGCCAAAACTGTTTGCCATGCAAAACTCAACAACAAAGTTCAACTGTTTGCAAATAATTTGGCAAAAATCGTTTGTGACAATGTATGTGAGTATTTTCTAAAATTTAGGTATGTACTCAGTTTGTATGTATAGTTTTTTCTAGAGTAGAGCGCGTGAATCAATCTCACGCCGGAAGGGAAAAAATAACGAATAAATTTTTATCGTGTTTAAATTTAAAACACAAGCAAGAATTTTGTTAAGTACTTATAGCCAGTACGAGATTAAATATGTTGGAGCACAGGGCCACAGTGCAATTTGAGTCCCTTGTGCGGAAAAAGCTTGTACGATGCTTTTAATTATCCATTTATATATTGATTTTCCATCACTTCGTCATCCATTTGGCCATTACAAATTACTTAATAAAACTTGTTAATGGTAAAACCGTGTCGCGACCCCGAACGACACTTCAGTATTTTCAATTTGCAAAAAATTTTAATAACAATGCAATTCATTACATGATATCCACATTGACGAAGCCACGATTGCGAAAATAAAACAATTTCAAATATTAAAAAAATTTTTAATATCCTCATTTCCATAGCTATGAAATTGAAAATATGAACCTAGAGATGTAGGTCCAACAAGACGGTGCCATTATTGTGGATTTATTGCTAGATATGTTGTGTGTTTTGTTTAATTTTATTTTCGTAACCATAAAACGAATAACCAACTTCATTGTTTTAAATATTTAAATTTAAAATTAATTGTTAATTATTTTTAAAAGAATATAAATTGTTTGTTCTATGAAACATTTGTTAAGTATAGTGAACGACGCACCGAGACATATTCTTTTTTTTTTCTATCTGAGCTTTTTTGAGCTTGGTTTCAGCACTTTTACTGTTTTTGCAGCAACACTGGTACCATCAGAAGGTAATTTATATACAACAAGTTTTCTGCCGAAGTAGAAATAAGTGGTCTAAACATTGTAACTTATTTGACCGGAAATATAAGTTTACCTTTTTCTCCTTTATGCTCAAATTTAATGTACTTTTTAAAAGACAACTTTGATTCCAAAAATTTACAAGTTCTTTTCATGCTGTAATATACTCAACTTTGAGCGGCTGTTGCAATTAAATTGTTCATACGAATTTAATAAATTTATAATTTTCTGAATCCCTGAAAAATTTTGAATTATTGGCTGGCATTCACTTTACAAAATGTTTCCATAAAAATTTTGATTTTTGCAATTACTTTTCGGCTGGCGTGCCGCTGCTCTAGCCCGTATATGCTCATAAATGTAGTCATCTCCTCACGAACACACTTTTCTTGTGTGCGATGTTTAGATGCACGAATCACGCCCATCTCTAATTAAATGCAACGATCAACTGCAGCTGCATTGTTTGCCCTTAGCACACACACAAGCATTCTCTTGCACACATGCACACTTACTCACTCTCACCGTCACACATTCTTATCGGTTGCCTTGTTGCTGCAAAACGGTACGTTAAGCATTTTGGTTATGGCATATTTCACAATCATACGAAATAGACGAAGCAAAAGACGAAAGTAAAAAGCAAAAGGCAAATGGCAAAAATTGTTTTGCAGCTAAACTCGGCTTTGGCATTTTTGCATCAAATTTTGCTTTTACGGCTTGTTTTTGTTGCTGCTGCTGCTGTTGCTCCTGCCATGATAGCTGCTAGAGAGACAGCCTTAAGGATTCGCGTTACTTGTTTATGGCATTGGCATGTATTGTATGACAGTTGCATTGCATTCAATCAATATGCACACATAGAAACGCACATACATAGACACTTACAAACATGCATGCACTGGGGAAAAAAAACCTAAATTTTTGTAAAGGATATTAGAATATACGTTTCGGATTTCGGATTTTCGTGATAAAAATATTTGTTTTTTCAGAAATAAGAGTTATTTAAAATTTTCCAAAAATTTGCGTAACTAAAAGACGATTCCGCCGGTTTTATTTACCCATTTTTATTGTTTGGTACGTTTCTTTTTTTTTATAAATTAAATCTAGTATTTAGAACTAAACTTAATGGTTCTTCCATTAGAAATTTCGGCTTTTAAGCCGCTATATATTTAGTTTTGTTATTTTAGTAAGGTATAGTTTTAGTTTTTCTAATTCTGAAAGTGCCGATGAAAAATGTTGCATCTTCAGTAAAAAAAAAAAATCCACGTTAAATGAAATACCTTCTGTTAAAAAAAATTGTATTTGTAATTTAAAAGAACCGCGTAAAAGGAATCGTTTAATTTTTTTCTTGTTTTGGTACATCCTTATCCATCGACAAGCTATATTTGAGCGCTATCTGCAACAAGTGTGTTTACAGCAGCTGTTAGAATCAGTCGCCCTCAAAAGTGATCCGTGATTTTTGAAACCAAACAAGTATTTTAGCGTAGTTAAAAAGCTATTTGAATTTCATATAAATTTCCCCGTTTGATTTGTTAAAGAATCCAAAACCCAGCTTAGGTAGTTTTTGTAAAGTAATTTGCACTTAAAAAATTTATGTGCTTTTGACCTTCATTTTTGTCTCGGTGTATGCATGAATATATTGAGTGATATTTTTAGCAGCAGAAGCAGCCCTACTGCGCCCTTAGCTTGCTTCATTTTGTCTAGTTGCCATAGCATACTTTCGAGCGCCTGCATGGCATTACATTTCAATGCATTTGAAAGTATTGTTGGAACGCTTGGCAAAAATTTATCAATATGCATTGCGTAGTCCTTACAATTTTGCATATCCCCGTTGCCATAGTTGTAGTTATTGTTGCTGTTGTTGTTGTACTACTTGCTCTCACTGTAGTTATTAATTTTTAGCTTGGCATCCCTTTTGCCTCTTGGCTTAAGCGTCAACGGCATCCTTTTTCATGTCAGCCTTTGTGCGTGCTGCATTTTAATGTTGCGTGAGAGTGAGGCGTATCCGAGCGTGTTCGTTCATGTTTTTAAAAACGCCCTGCCCGCCTCCTTGTCGTATGCGTACTATAAGATACATTTGTCGTGTTGTTACAGCTTTTGGTCAGCCGCTTTAATCTTAAAGCTACTCTCTCATTGTACACAAAATAAAAAAAATAAATAAATAAAAAAAAACTCACCCACATACTACACATATTTATAACTGTCCGAGTGACTAACTTGCTGGCTGGCCACACACTTGTTGTGTTTTTCTTGGTAATTTGCCGAGATTCTTGGGATTTCAAACAGCCACTTGACTCGGTATCGTTGCTCTTTGGAGGTTGAAGATTTTTCTTTTTTTTTCGTAGAGCATTGGCTTGGCCGTAGGCGTTACTTACATTTGTCAACTGTCAAGTGTTGCTTCGGCGAAAAGCTTCAAGCCAAAAACCAGCATAAACAATCGAGATTCAAGGTCAAGTTAACGTATTTTTCACTTGGTGACAAGCGCTGGTCTGACAAAGCTTGAAGGCAAAACAAATTTATTAGATCGCTATCAGGCACAGATTTATTTTAGACTTCAATTATTAAATGTTAACTTTAAAATGCACTAATTGTTTGTACGCTTAAATTGATGCATGTTTTTAAATGGCTAAAAAAAAAACAAGTGATTAAATTTAATCAAAAAGATGGCGTACGTTAAAGTCGGGCGCGGACGACTTTGGGATACCCTGTACCACCAAATTGCAATCAAGTCCGATATATTGCTTACAAACTCCAAAAGATATTTCTTTGCCAAGTAAAGGAAACACAACGATTTTTGTTGGATTGGACCTATGGGAGCTATATGATATAGTCCACCGATTTTGATAAAATTTGGTACAGTGTTGAAGATCTCAAAAAAACTTCCGAATGCCAAATTTGGTTACAATATCTTCATAAACAAACGAAACACAACAAATTTTGTACAAAAAGCGTTTTTTGTGACCGATTGGTCCTATGGGAGATATATGATATAGTCAACCGATTTTGATCAAATTTGGTACAGTGCTTGGGAACTCTTAAAAACTTATAAATGCCAAATTTGGTTATAATATCTTCACAAACAAACGAAACGCAACGAATTTTGTAAAAAAAACGATTTTTTGACCGATTGGTCCTATAGGAGCTATATGATATAGTCAACCGATTTTGACCAAATTTGGTACAGTGCTTGGGAACTCTAAAAAACTCCTTAACGCCAAATTTGGTTACAATATCTTCACAAACAAACGAAACACAACGAATTTTGTACATAAAACAAATTTTCGACCGATTGGTCCTATGGGAGCTATATGATATAGTCAACCGATTTTGATAAAACTTGGTACAGTGCTGGGGGTTTCTAAAAAACTTCCGATTGCCAAATTTGGTTATGATATCTTCATAAGCAAACGAATTATCCATCTAAAACTTTTGCTTTTTTTCGAGGTCCTCTGAAACACCCCTATGGGAGCTTTATAATGTAGTCCCGATATCAAAAAAATAAAATAAACTTGTCTCCTATGGATAAATAACGGATCTTATCTGAAAGTTTGGTTGCTCTAGCTCTTACCATCTCTGAGATCTAGGCGTTCATACGGACAGACGGACAGACGGTCAGACGGACAGACGGACAGACGGTCAGACGGACAGACGGACAGACGGACAGACGGACAGACGGACAGACGGACATGGGTATATCGACTTCTCTAGTCACTCTGATCATACTTTAGGTAACTTTGGGGGGTCTCCGACTTCTCCTTCTGTACGTTACATACATTTTCGGCTTGCACAAACACAATATACCCTTTGTACCATACGGTACAGGGTATAAAAACACATTTTGTAGTCAACAAGTTGAGCTGTTAAGCAAACACGGCGTACGGGTATCCGTGGAAAGCGGGAAATTCGGAAATGTCAAATTTTTTCATACTTCAACCGCTTCAGCCGCTCGAAGAAATAGTTTTCGGTCTACTATTTCGTCTTCAAGGTTCAACACTGAAAAGTGTTGAAATGGAGATTTTTCAAAATCGTACCATTTTCCCAAATATGTAACAGCTCGATGGTAAACGTTTCGATCGTTGATGCTGTGTGAAATGAGGTAGACTTTTCTTGACTTTAGATCCAAAGTACTTGTCATCCATTCTGGTTTGCAACCCATCTCTCAATTCAGTTATTACACTGTGAATGTGTGTACTCATCACTGTTCCTTTTTCCAGATTTTTTATACTTTTGGTCATGTGGTGCATAAAATGATGAACGAAGTTTAAATAGCATTCTGGGAACGGTAAATTTTCGTTGAGCTCGTCGTTCAGTTCATTCTCTTGATCTTTCACAAAGTTCCAAATCGTTTTGTCAACTTCATCTTCTCCTTCATTGATAAAATATTGCTTTAAACCCGGCCATTTTTTGATAATCCGCTCGATTGCTGGAAAAACGGACAACTAAATTCGAATTTACTGAGTTCACATAGCGGCCCGGCAAAATTTTCATTGGCCCGGCGGTCCGACGACCACTTCCTAGGCCCGGCATTACCGGGCGAGGCCCGTGCAGGTGGCAACCCTAGCTCGGGTACTTTTTCTACTCTGATTAAGGTAGCTTCAATATATGCTTTTTCTTTTTTTTTATATGTGCGGGAACAAGAAAAAATCATTGGATGCTTAAGCCGAACAGTATGGCGAATTCATCGATGTTTTCAGCGATTAAAAACTCTTATGTGAATTTTTCGATTTAGCGCGTTATTAAACTAAACCTTAAAATAAAAATATTGCTTTTAAATTTTTCCTTCAAATAAAACGCAAGCTTTTTTGAGAAAAGAGCACTTAACTACCCGTTGCTTCGGAATGGTAAACTTGGGATTGCGAATTTTATTATAGACAAGGGCTTTCTCCGATTTTTTTCGAACAATTTGTTAAAGATTATGTTCTGTGCGAAAAAAATATAAAGCTGTTAACACATAGGAAGTAGTGTATCAGTCAATATTTCAGTAAAAAGCTAAAATACACTATCGAGGAATTGTAATAAAATATGGCATAATATAATCGCCCGTTTTGAGGCTCTGTTTCCCGCAATTTTCCAAATTTCTTGGAATCCGAAATAATGGGCTGAGCTTATTCAGTTTATTTAAGTATTTTGTTGTATTTTTTATTTTTCTTTCGTTATGCTCATTGTAAGGTCTTCTTAAACTTACTCTTTTTCATTGAGTCTTCACTTTTATTGCCTTTGGTTTGCTTGTTTACCCTTGACAGTCATTTAAAGTCTATAAATAATACCACAAAAGCATCCGTACCCGCATCCTTTCTTAGGAGACATTAAAAGATTAAACTTGTTACCTCGACAAAAAGTCGGCAAAATGAGTAAATAGAAAGCAAACAGCCATAGCTGCAAACAGAGCAACAACAAAACAATTGTACGAAAAATCGAACTTTACTTTGAGCTCCTTTTGCTCAATTTTTCTATTTATTTCATTTTTTCTTGTTGTTCTTTTTTGTGTTTTGTTTTTACGCTTCCATTTCCTATTTGTATTTTGACAATTTCTCATCATTCGCTTTGGCATTTCCTGTTGGCTTTATTGGTTTTGCTTAGTTTCAATGCTGAAAATTGGCTGGCTTGTTTCTTGCTCTCACTCTCTCTTTATTTAAGTTTGAGTTTGAGCCTTGACTTAACTTTTGTTGTTTTGCAACACTCACACACAAAACCAACACACACACACGCGTACTAGACATCTACATACAAAAATGTTTAAGTATTTGTTTTAGAAACAATAGGTAAAAGTTTCATGCCTTCTGTTTACTTTTTGTTTGACTTGAGCCTTTGATTGGCATTAAAAGTGTGCTATATTATATACTATGTGCTACCAGCAGACTAATACAGGCATCTTGCTACATAGTACAGCTACTCAGTACACAATCACATACATATATACATAAGTTTTAATAGCTTTGGCAAGAACTGAAAGCTATCGTCTTCAGTTTTCAGCCTCCGGTCTCCGGATTGCCATCTCATTCATTTATATGGCACACGAGCCGTTGATGTGTCTGTCGTGTATAATTTTTCTTTTTTGGAATTGCGCTATGTGACACAAAGTTTTTTTTTTCTTTCGTTTTCGGCTCTGTCTTGAGCTTTAGTGCCAGTCATAAAATACTTAGTGCACGACTAGACCAAGAAGTACTGACACTTTTTGGTCATATAAAGTTTCCTACGGCATTGCTGGCGCACTTGTTTTTACACGTTTTTCATGTTTATTGTTCTTACAACGCATAATGTCGCCTCATCAACATTATCTACAGCGCCATCTTGGTTCCCATCAAAGACGCCATCATCGTCGTTCGCATTCAATCAAAGTTCAAATAGCTAAGATTAGTCAGGGTGCGTCGGGAAGCTTTACTTGGAACATTTGATGTGCTTTTAATTGCCACAAAATTGTTTGCCAAAATGGCATTTTAAACTTGAACCGTTTGAACCGTAGCTAATGAATGCTGTTCTCTTTTAATGGCGCAATGAATATATGCAATATTCTTATGTATTATACTATGTGTATATGTACATACATATATACGTACAACAAAGAAAAACTTATGGCAATCAAAGCAAAAATACACACAAAACTCAAACTTTACTCAAGTGCGCATTGTACGTGTCTGTAGTAGCTAAATAAACAATAAAATAAATATAAGCAAACAAAGCAAAAACACAATGCGAAGAAAACTTCAATGGCAAGGACTGGCTGCAAGGAGCCATAGCATGCTGAACAACATCCCATACCGAGATCTAGCCTGTAGTATACCATCTTTAAACTGCAGCAAATTGCAACAAAAGGGGTTATAAAATTAAAGTTATGGCACTGCACCAAGTATTTGATATCAGGGATGCCAAAAGTAAGCTATCAGATCTAGTTTCAGATTTAAATCAAATGAATTCTTCATTTTGTGGGATAAAAGTTTGCTTTTACTCTTGAACAATTCATAATTATACCTTGCACCCATAGGGTCCTGGTTGCAGATTTTGATACCATAAGAGCTAGAGATTCAAAACTTTAACAGCGGATGTTCATAATGCTTTTTGGATAAAGTGATATATTAATACCATTTGTAACTTAACTCTAGTACGACATCAAAATTGGTTAAAACTTTCGGAATTAATTGGTTTTGAAAGAAAAATTTCGCCCAAGAAATATATTTCCCAATTAAATTGTTTGTGTACTGCAAACAAGAAGCTTGGACACAAATTTTAAAGCTTTTAAAAGTATTTAGAAATATAATAATTTTCAAGAAAAAGGGTACATGGTATCCACACTCTCGGGCACCGCCTCGACTGTATCACATTTTTTTTTATTGGAAACTATCAATCTAGCAAGTTGAACATTTTATTAGTAGTAAGAGCTGAGGACAGCAGCAAAAAACGATTCAAAACAAAACTTCATATAAACAGACCCCGAACAAACGATTGTTTGTCAACATGTTTGGAAGCCGTACGCAAAGGTCATAATAAAACAGTGCTGCCCTATATTTTTGTGACGAAATATGCCACCACAAACAAAACTAACGTGGAAATGAAATAGGAAAAATCCGGGTTGTTTTCATTTTTATAAAGCCGTTTATTATTTATTCTGACCGCCATTATATGAAAATTTTCATAAAAAACTGTCAAGCCGTGGAACTAAAAATTTATCCACGAATATTAATATTTGTATTGCAAAATTAATTTAATTCAAAAAAATCGCTAAAGTCGGGCGCGGACGAGTTTGGGATAGTAACGGATCTAATCTGAAAGTTTGGTTGCTCTAGCTCTTACCATCTCTGAGGTCTAGGCATTTATACAGACGGACAGATGGACATAGGTACTTTATGTAACTTTGGGAGGTCTCCGACGTTTCCTTCTGTATGTTACGTACATTTTTGGCTTGTACAAACTTAATGTAACCTTTGATTTTGCTATACATGAAAGCTACGCGAATAGACACTAACACAGCTTCAAAGCATTGGGCTTTATGTATTCTCATTCCCGAAATATTTCGGGTCTCCGATGCGATTGCAGTTTTGCGGCGGCGTGAGAAATATTTGCGGTCGCTAATATGTTTGCTTTCGGAAAACACATATTGCATTCCAAATAGGTATTATCAGTGTTGTTTGTTTACAAGGGGTACCTATACATGTGGGTTCACGAAATAATTAAATATTATCGGAGTCACTTTGTTTCATTATAATAATTCCTTTATTTATATATGTAGTTATAATCTTAGGTTATACGTAGTAAATTAATGTCTTAAATTTTAGGGTTATTGAGCGATGGTAAAGTAACACTACAGATTTTAGTTAATGTGTGACGATCTCGACACTTCACGAGCGACTGTCTGGGCATCCTCTCTTTTCTTTTAGCCTAAGCCTTATTGAGTGCAATACTCAGTAGTTTTGCCCGCTACGCGTATTCTTAGGCGCAACATGTCTGTCTCGCTCTTCTGGAAATCCCACATACATATTTCCATATTTGGTTTTAAAAAGATGAGTTGATTAACTGGCATGGCAACAATCTCTAAAACAACATAAATTAAATAAATAACTTATAGGCAAGATACTCATGCCTAATAGCTACTTCAGAAGTTCACTTCAGTACACTGCTTTTAATAATGTTGTCTTCTATTTGTTATTTTCACATATTTTACTCCCTTTTTAGCAATTATGGACAGAAGAAAAAGTGCACCAAGCAGAAACGATAGAAAAAAAATGCGATACAGTCGAGGCGGTGCCTGACAGTGAAATACCCTGTACCTTTTTTCTCGAAAAAAGTCCTAGGAGGAACTTCTAATTGGAAATTTTTTTTTTTTTGTGCTACACGATATTTATACCTATAAGTTCCGTAAATTATTACTGATTTTGATGAAAATTAAAAACGTCAAAGAAGACATTTGAATTATATGGGGTAAGTTTCAAGGGGATATGTTGGAGGGGTGTGGTCGAAAACACGGTAAATCAATTTGGATTTGTTCATTAGAGCCACTTAGATCAACATACCAAAATTAGTGATTCGAATTTGTTAATTTCTGACACACAGATGCATGAGACCGTGATGCATCGCCCTGTTTAGCTTCAGATCAAAATATTAAACGGTGTAGCTAAGACCTAAGAAACTCTACTACGGGGGAACGGGGGAAGATATTGACATGATTCAACAAACTTCATCTTCTGAGGAAATACGCGCAACAGCCGGTAATGTTTCGGGTCTCTAGCTTCTATAGTCTCCAAAATCTAGGCGTTCATACAGACGGACAGACGAACAGACGGACATGAGTCAATCGCTACCCGAGGTTATGATAAGCATTTTGGTGTAAAGGACTTGGGGTCTGCCACGCCTCCTTTTGTCCGTTACATACATTGCACAAATCTAGTATACTCTTTGTACCTATAGGTACAGGGTATAAAAAGAGCTGCATCAGGCCGTAACTTGGCAACTAGCTATGACAGAGCTAGTCAAGATGTAAAGAGCTCTAGATGGGGCAGTCAAACCAAAGTCTTAAAGCAAATTTTTTAAAAGTTTTGTCTGGGAATATGCGTCATAGCTGGGAGTAACTTAATTGAAGAGCATTAGATATTTAGTCTATATATGAGATTAAGCAAAGCAAGCTACAAGAAATCAAAAAACTAAGCGAACGGTTACACTCGGAACTTTTCGACTATAATACACCCTGTACTTTCTTTTATTTTCACGGTGTTCTTCCGAGATAATTTCAATGCTGGTAATAAGTTTCAATTTTCCACTTGGGAAGGTATGATAGTCAACTGCGGAAAACTGTTGCGAAAGGCTGAGGGTTGGTTTCCCCAAAAAGTTAAAAGAATTTATAGATTTTAGTCTACAAGAGTCTACCTACAGATTTTGGTGACTGTAGCTTTTTCACAAAAAGTTTTCATATTAGCTTTTTTTTGTGCGGTCTATGTGAGAAGGAAGGCGTCTGCAGATAATTTACACCTCTTGGTATTCTTAATTGACTAAATGTAATCATAAAGTCCCATATGAATTTTATATCATATTTCAGAGTATGAAACTTTTTTTTGCAACTTATATTTAGGATTGTTCAAAATATCTAAATTTTTTTTTCTAAATAGTTTTAGGCTTTATCATTTAAAACTTGTGTTTTAAGCAATCATTTTATATACGATTTTAGTACATCGTAAAATCCCAATTATTTTATGCCTTGATAGTAAATATTAGGTAATAAAATGGACGGTACGCTTTAGTAGCATTTTCGATTGATTGACCGTGGAAAGCCTTGACTTAAACTAAAGATTCAATATGTTAAATTTAAAAAGCTGTTCAGCCCTGGTTCTGCGTTTGTAGTGTGAATCCAGAGGCGCTGCAAATGAAACGTTTGTAAAATGACAAAAAATCTTTTTTCAAAAAAAAATTAAGCAATATGCAAAGTTTTATCCAAGAAATATTGCGCCCTTCATTCAATGCTTCAATTTTGGGTTAAAGATATACACACTCAAAGGCACATACATACATACATATATATAGTGTAAGGGTATATTCAGCACAGTATTCGGAGTTTTCAAGCGAAAGCATAAACAAATTGTTTACTGTTGTTTTCCTTACTGTTTTTGTTGCTGTAAAACTGTTGTTTGTTTTATGGACGATGTGCATCATGTGGATGAAAAGGCATTAGACTGGAAAGCGTACTTGTTATGAGAGTATAAACTATGAAAGCTGAAATGCTACTAAATAATAATGGATGAGGTACTAAGTGAGTAGATCATATAAAGAAGCAGCGACTCTTTAAAAGTTTTTACGTTGAATTTAATAAAAACGAAAGACAAGAAATTCAGTTGGTTTGGCAAACTAGAACCTAGTAAAAGCTTTCGGACAACTCCTTAAAACTCTACAGATCTAGACCGAATAAAAAGCGGCGAATCAATGCAAACTCCAAAACATGTTGTATAGAATTTATAAAAATAAAAATATCCCTCTTTTTTTTAATCTTTTGATAGTAACTTAATTATTATTTTTTAAGATTTACGAACTACTTATATACATATGTATATCAAAACTTTTTTGAATTGAATTAAAATTCGATTTTCTCTTTATTTTTAATAGATGATTAGTTGCATATTCAAATAAAGCTAATGGATAAAAAATTAACTAACCTTTAGGGATGTAAAAAATAACGTACGTCGCTCAGACGTATCAATATCTTTTCACGAAAAACTACTAGATTTTTATTTTTTTAAAAAAAGAAAATCTTTTATTTCCTGGCCTACTGTACTTCATTGTCAAAGGAGGTTTTTAATTTATTTAATTTTCTCAGTTTATTATAATAATATTGCTCCTCGATAAGCTGGGTAAGATAAAACTTCCGAGCTGTATCTTTGTTTTTGTCTCTTCTTGTGCTTTCAAAGCTCTTCTTAGGGCCAGTTTCCATATGTTACTCGCATCATCTTGAAGCGTAGTCAACTGGATATTTTCAGGTAAAGAAAACTTTTAAAAACATGTACAAACTTTGTTTTTGTGATGCTTAAAGTTCTTTTGTGCAAAGTTTCATTTATGATTGTTATTATTACTAAAAGCAAATAAAAAAAAAGTGCGATCTACTTTACAGAATCTTTATTAGCTCGTCTGTGTTAAACCGTATTCTACTTTATCCACCATTGTTTGCACCTTATGCACAAAGTGAAACTGACAAACTGTTTTTTTTCCAATGACTAGGTATATCTATGTCTGATATGCTACCTGCACTCTTTGCATTTGCTTTCTTCTTTTTTGCCATTGCTTTCTCATAGTAAGTATTCCCAGCTTCCTTATGCACTAAATGCAGTTTTAGCCAACTCTACGCTTCAAACCAGATTCAATTCCCAGTACGTTTTGCCACCGACCAGCAACAAACCAAGTTAATTGTATGCTAGCAATGTCAACGGACCATATGACATTTCCTAGAAGTTTCAACTTGCATGTGTTCAGAATATTCGTTTCATCTATGAAGAAGTACTTGTATATACATATGTGTTTCCTTGTTCATATGTATATGTCTATGTACTATGTGGCATACTTTGGCAACTCAAAATGCAATATGGTTTCATACGCAACTGACTAAATAAACATCCGGCCTGCATGGGCTTTTAATTAGTGTCACTTCTTTGCTTTGACTGCTGGGCGAAGCAAACTTCCGCCGGGCTTTTAATGCTCTATGTTTTTCTCATTGGAGAGTATGCGGGATTTACGGTTAATTATCTTAAATTATCTTACAATAAATAGAAGAAAATAAGTAAAGTACAACAAGATTTTCAACGTACAAATACATTCGTAATTACAATCTTGATGGGTAATTAGTAGGTTCTCTTGGACTTTTGGACTCTTGGCCTTTTTTCTTTAGTCCCTCACTTCAAACCAAAAACCGATTGGTGAAGTCAATATTTTACAACTTCATATAACATACTCCTGTTATTACATTGTATTAAATGTTTTTCAGTGCTATTTTGCCTGTAAAATGTTTTGAACAGAAAAGTTGTCCAGCAAATTAAAATACTATAAAACACTAGTTTACAAATTTTAGGGTCATCGGAGGAACCTTAAAAATTAAAATTTGTCTGCAGTAATTTTTTGCCAAGGATCAATTTTTTTTTGATGTTTTTGATAAAACAGAGTTTTTGAACAATCATATGAAAAAAATACTTGAAAAAAAAGACATGAAAATAAATTAGAATGGGGAATTCTTAAACTAAAAAAAAAAGTAATAAAAAACCCTGTAAAAACAGAATTGGGTGTATACGTTAACTCACTACGATTTTTCATTTCAAATTCACTATTGCAACAAAATGTTTTGTAAGTTTTCCATATTTCATACGATCTTGGGGAGATCTTAGGTTCGAATATTCATAAAGTATCTTTCAGCTCAAAGAAAACAGAAAAAAATATTTTTTGTTAATAAAAGTCAAACTAAAAATTTGTAACTTTTCAAAATGGTCGAAAATATAATTTTTTTCGACTTCGGTCTCTTGTTATCTCAATTAATTTTGATTGATTCTGAACATATCGTATATCACCGTAAAAGCACGTCAATACCTTTCGATTTATTGGTCTGATAATATCGGTTAATATTTTGTTCGCGAGAAAAACTTTTTTTCGATAACATTTCAAAAACGGCTCCTAAGACCAAAAAAAAAAATGTAATTTGTGTTTCTTGAGCCGAAAATATCCTACAAAAAAAAACACTTTTATACGCAGGTTAATTTTTCGTGTAAACTAGCGTAATCGGCCGTCATCCGGAAAACGAAAACGAATAAAATATTTGGATTCCTTTTGAAACCAACTTTTGAAATGAAATTTTTTTAGCATGCCTTTTTACTACGGAAATGACTAAAACATGTCGAGGAAACCAATTTTCTTTTAAATTTGTAAACTAGTGTAATTATTTTTTATAGAAGCTTAGAGTTAAGTACAAAAAAAAAACAAATACATAACAAATTAATAGGTAATAATACAAACAATTTTAGCTATAAAGTCAAATATAGTATAGGTTTTTTTTGTATTAATATATTTTTATAATTTTTGCATAATAAATATTTTTTCCGAACTATTTAATAGGACCTACATTTATCGTTTAGGTTTTGCTCAAAAACGGACACCGTAACAGCCTTCAGCGCTGTCACTGAGGACAACAAAATTCTAAAATCAGCGATAACACCTACATACACGTCTATATTTACAGCCGAAGCCAAAAGAACAAAATATATCATATACCCCGATTCGCTATCAACACTCCTCGCTGTCAGTAACATCAACAATTCCCAACCCACCATAATCAAAAGCAGGGACATCATTGCCGCAAATAAAAGAAAAATTAAACTTATGTGGACACCAGGACACGCAGGAATTAAGGGAAATGAGCTAGCGGATACAGCAGCAAGAACCGCTACATCATCCCCACTCGTACTCCATAATACTTTCAACACGAATGACTTAAACAACATGATCAACACAACAAGCAAACTATCTCTAAAAAAGATCTGGGCCGACTACACTCATCACTACAAAACTATAAATCCATCCCATTATATCCATATTGCAACACATGTACCCTTAATATGGAGCACCTCCTTAAGCATTGCCACTTTATCGTCAACCTATGCACCTCCTTACAAATTCCAAGTCCTATAGAAATACTCGCAGAGACCAACACCGTAAATATAAAGAACTTCATATAACTCACAGCTTGACTTAATAGAAGCACATAAAGTATAGTATAACAATAATACAATAAGAATATAAATTATAACTTTTTTTTTTTAACCAGCCTGAAGGCCTACGTTGCTTTGCCTACAAACCTTATTTAACTTAGAATTAACTTTTACTTTATATAAATAAATAAATAAATAAAAACATAAACATAGTTATTAATATACACATATTTTTAATTATTTTTTTATTTATTTATTTTTTTTCGTATAAAATATAATAAACCATTTTGTATAAAATTTTTAAATAATACTTTTTATAGAATTAATAAATTAATCCCTAATTATTATATTGTTTGCCTTAAAATCAGAATAATTCGTTCCGGACGGGTGTCCAATAACCCATCCTTGTTTTCTAATTCTTTTCAAACTCGTAACCAAGGTTACAGAGTTTATTTTATGTACATATATTCATATATTCGTCTGTAAAAAGTCTACTTCGACTTCGGGGAATTATTTTTGGCTTCAACTAGTTAGTACCCAAAATAAAATTTTTACATTGAGTTATCGGGTTGGAGCCTTTTGCATTAAAAGTTTCTAATTACGCGCTGCATATCTTCAAGACTTTTTTTTTTAAAATAGCAGTATTAAAATGTGTCTTTCGCTCAATCGGTTGCTTACACAAATTTAAGTTAAAAAAAAATGATGATTCCAACTACAACGTTTTAAAATAAAAAATTTGTTACATTTATTTTTGGCCTGAAGAAATTTTAAAAATGACAAATCTACACTGTTCGAAAGGTTAAATTGGATGCGTAACAAACATGATGTACATAACTTTTTATACCCTGTACCGTATGGTACAAAGGGTATATTGTGTTTGTGCAAGCCGAAAATGTATGTAACGTACAGAAGGAGAAGTCGGAGACCCCCCAAAGTTACCTAAAGTATGATCAGAGTGACTAGAGAAGTCGATATACCCATGTCCGTCTGTCCGTATGAACGCCTAGATCTCAGAGATGGTAAGAGCTAGAGCAACCAAACTTTCAGATAAGATCCCTTATTAATCCATAGGAGACAAGTTTATTTTATTTTTTGATATCGGGACTACATTATATAGCTCCCATAGGGGTGTTTCAGAGGACCTCGAAAAAAAGCAAAAGTTTTAGATGGATAATTCGTTTGTTTATGAAGATATCATAACCAAATTTGGCAATCGGAAGTTTTTTAGAAGCATTGTACAAAATTTTATCAAAATCGGTTGACTATATCATATAGGTCCCATAGGATCGATAGGTCGAAAATTTGTTTTTTGTACAAAATTTGTTGTGTTTCGTTTGTTTGTGAAGATATTGTAACCAAATTTGGCATTAAGAAGTTTTTTAGAGTTCCCAAGCACTATACCAAATTTGATCAAAATCGGTTGACTATATCATATAGCTCCCATAGGACCAATCGGTCAAAAAAACGTTTTTTGCACAAAATTCGTTGTGTTTCGTTTGTTTGTAAAGATACTGTAACCAAATTTGGCATTCAGAAGTCTTTTAGAGATCTTCAAGACTGTACCAAATTTGATCAAAACCGGTTGACTATATCATATAGCTCCCATAGGGCCAATCGGTCAAAAAAACGTTTCTTGCACAAAAATCGTTGTGTTTCGTTTGTTTGTGAAGATATTGTAACCAAATTTGGCATTCAGAAGTTTTTTAGAGATCTTCAACACTGTACCAAATTTGATCAAAATCGGTTGACTATATCATATAGCTCCCATAGGGCCGATCGGTCGAAAAAAAGTTTTTGATTAAAAATTCGTCTGTTTTTGGTTGTTTATGAAGGTATCATAATCAAATTTGGCAATCAAATGTCTTTTGGTGTTCGTAAGCAATTTACCGGATTTGATTGCAAGCAGTGGTACAGGGTATCCCAAAGTCGTCCGCGCCCGACTTTAACGTACGCCATCTTTTAATTTTAAGTTTTATTTTTACATCATTTATTTGTTCATTACTATTGAATAATTATAGGTTATTCTGATAGACTTCGCCTTATAAAATTGCCTTCCTTAAATCATCGCAGAACATGCCACGGCGTGTTATTCTTGCATAAACTGTTACTCGGTCTTATCGATTCCAATGTACTCCTTAGCAAAGTTACTTTGGTCATACCATCCAGAGTAACTCGTAATTTTCGACCCTTAGCCTTACAATTTTGTAGATCTAATTATGCTTTGCACGACCCTTTCCGTGTCTTATGCTCTAACTATAATAACTTTTACAATTTCCTCTCTTTCGAACGGTCTATTCAATCTATCACTTCTTCTATCTTAAGTCACCTTGACTTGCCACTTCGAGCATCCTTGACCAATCCTATATTATGAGTCACCCACTTGGTCAATGGTGATCCATTGGCTTTTTTTGCGATATAATGTTTAATTTTTATCTTGCTTCCTTTTTTCAACTTTAATATTGTAAATCCAAGTTTCTGGCCAGTTCTTGATGTGAGTTGGTGCATATCATTAAAAAGTTCACCCATCGGGCTAGAGACGCGGATTAGTTCATATCAATTCCCTCGCTCTATTTTCTTTTCTAAATAAATTATATGTACTTTTTTATAATATAATGTCAACTGTACGTAGTTGTACCCCTCAAATAAATAAATAATAAATAAATAATAATAAATAATAACATCAAAGATTGGAATGAAATGATAGAAAAATCGTCACATAACAAAATAATTAATGCTTTGAGTGTGTGAGTGAGAGTATCGAGAAAACTATTGTTGTTTAAGTGTTGGCCTCAAGACTTTTAAAATTGCTTAAAGTTTTTCCAATTTGGATTGCAATTCTGTTTTAAATACGCATTTCGTACGTAATATATAGGGGAAGGGCTTGTAAGTTGACACACCATAGCTTCTTTAGCTATATCTCCACATTGAATACACATAAGCATCAATGTAAATAAACCCTTGGAAAGAGCTTGAAAACGACCACAAAAAAAGGCTTGTAAATTGTAAAAAACTGAAATAAAAACACATGATTGCTAAAATTTATGAAAATTTATTGATTTTAAATTTAACTGAGCATTAAATTGAATTTAAAAAAAGCAAGAAAAATTTAACTTTCATAGAAGTCAAAATTGTGGTTTTTTGTGATCGGTTTTTGTTGGACGCCATACTAAAAATCAGTTGTTACGGAAAATATTGAAAAAATATATCCGAAATGGCAGAAAAATGCACTAAAAACAATTCAAATTAGTTTCAATGATAATTCAACTCAATAAAACAGTCATAACATAGCAATGTAAAAAATGAAAACAGATGTGTGACAACTTACATGCGAAAAGGTGTGACAACTTACATTTTTGAAGCCATTTTGAAATGTATTGAAAAAAATTGTCTATTCACTGTATGTCCGAAAACCTTTTTTGATTATGAAAGTTTATTGAATTTCAGTTCCAGCACATACATTTTCCTTGATTTTTTATTTTGATTTGATCACTTTTTAAGCGTAATCAAAAATTATGTTTCGTATTTTCCGATTTCTTTAAAAACAATTTTTATATTTTGTCGCACACACATTTCGTTTTTGAGTCTGTTTGCATCAAAAACACATTGAAATTGTTTACGGCGTATTTGCCATCGAAGACAGATGGAATTTTGGTATTTTCAATGCTGGAACATCAAAATCGACAAGGTGTGCCAACTTACAAGCTGTGTCAACTTACAAGCCTTTCCCGTATATAATAATATTATAATATATAATTTTCTGGTATGTACTGATTTATATATAATTTTTTATTCAGTATTTTTTTATACTATTTTAAATACAATTTTTAATTAAAATTTAGTATATAATTCGTGGTTAGTAAATTTTTATCGTTAAATATATATAAATAAATGAAACTTGCACTATTCGTCTTGAAAATGGATAAGGGGAAGGAACTTTTTTACTGACGAAAAAAAAATTATATATTCAAGCACATACCAAGCTTAACTTAAAATGATTATTGCATATTTGGGTAGAAAAATACAGCGAAATTAATGCCAACTGTAAGGCCTACTATATTTATAGAGTATTTCATTAATGTAACTATTCGTTTCTTGCATCTAAACTTGTTTCTTAAAAGCTAAACTCAGTTGAACAGAGAGAAAGAGAGAGACAGAGTGTGTGTGCGTGCAGCAACAAGTAAATTTAATTACACACTCGAAAGTTTTTATTTTATTTTATGCTTTTTTTTTTAATTTTCTACACTTTTTGCGTTCTGCTCACTCAACTTTTATATTTCTTCCGCTTCTAAAAATTTTTATTTGCCAATTTGTTTTGCTCTTTTATTTGCATCACCGCCGAGCAGCTCTCTTCTGCCACTTCTCTTTTTACATATGTATGTCCTAAAGCAAATTTAATTTGACTTGAGCATAGTAGTCGCATACATTACGCATACGCCTCGTTGCCTTGCGCTCATTCCCCTGCTAAGAGAAATGAAAGAGAAACAGAGCGACGTCTGTCAAAAGCTGGACCAGAAGAGCGGAAACTGTGAGTTCTGGAGAGGTGAGTGGGGGGGGGGGCAACATCTGTTGCCAAACCAACCGGCAAGCTGAATCTTGCCACCGTGCAACAAACAAATAATAATAACAATATTATGTTACGGCTGTGTCGCGCCTCTTGAAATTTTAATGACAAAATGTCACATTAACAGTCAAAATGGATTTTCGTGTACGAGGCCAAAGGCAGCAAGTACTTCCTTTTATAGCTGGCTGGCTGACTACCCCCCGTCCTCCTGATGACCGTGTTTAATACTTGCTTCTGTGTTTGTTATTATTGTTTTGTTGTTGTTATTGTTATGAGTACGTTTAAGCTTTTGGCTCTGCTTTTGTTTTATTTTTTATGGTGTTGTTTTTGTTTGTTTTGTTGTTGTTGCCTTTTTGTGGTGGCAACAATAAAAGGCTACAGACGGCATCACCTGCACAACAACGCACACACTTCAACACAAATACACACCCACACATGTGTTCATTTACCTTAGTCCATCATGCAGCTTATTTCGCGCTTCAGTGCCTCAAACAGCGCTCAACATGGCAATCAAATTGGCATTCGCGTTGGAGTTGAAGTTGCACGCTGCTTGGCGTCACGTTCGACTTGCAACCATGTGGTTACTGCATGTTCGTACTGCTATGTACGAGAGCAGGCTGAAAAGAAATTGTTCAGCAAAAAGGCGACTTTATTTTTTTTGTTTTAGTCTGCGTAAGTTCAGTTTTGGTGATTGAAAAATTTTATCTGCCTGCAGTTAATACATAACATTTGGTAAAACTTTTTCTTTACAGCTCTTACAATATTCCGAGATCTTTTTTGTTTGTACGGACAGACTCCACTGTTCGTGTTGTTCAAGAATGTGCCTATAAACTAAGAAGGATGTCCTACGACTTCTTCTGACCGTTACATACATTTGCATGAAATTGTTACACCTTTGTACCTTCGGTGCAGGGTATAAACAAAGTGTGACGTATCTTACAACTATTTCTGAAAAATTAGCCTTGGCTCTTTTTTTCAGTACAAAAACTAATCCAAATCGATTTTTGTGTATACGTCATTATTTTTTCTTTAATCCCTCCATACTTTGATAAAATAACATAATGGGTACTATTTCACATCATGATAAATGATTTCGTACGTCAGTTTACTATAATTTCTGATTTAGAATGCCATAAAAGAAGAAAATACTTCTTAAGCGTGAATTTTTTTTAAGATCTTTCAAAATTAAAATAATTTTTGGTTCAGCGAAGTAACATTTATATTAATATATAGGGATCTGACAAAACGAAGTAAAATATTTCACACGACATGGCCACAACCAAGCTTGTAGAAACGTTAAAAACAGACAGGAGACCAATTATCTACCTCAATTCATAAATTGTTAATTTTAAACACATTTTTGTAATAGTAGTAGTCCATTCGAACAATGGTACTTTTCTTGATAAAAAAAATGCCTAATGGATTGGGGCATTAATTTGTTGAAAAATCCAATTGTCTCTATAATATTCTCCAGCAAAATCAACAAATTCCATACAGATATCTTGTTAGAAATAAGAATAAATTCCTTTATTCGTTTTATTTCATACTAGCGGATACCCGGCGTGCCCCAGAATAATAAAATGAAATGTTAAAGAATGAAGTACTCTATTCGAAATTGACTTTGATTAGAAAAAGTTAATTATTTTATATGGCCTATATGGGCAATATAGACATGTTGAATCATGAAATAGATAGCATTTTCGTAATCTACCCATCAAATTACCAAAAAAAAACAGACCTTTTTTGTAGTTTTTTTAATTTTTTGTCAATTTTAGCTACTAACATATACGAAATCCTTTCAAATGCCCCATGAGCACCTACCGGACTTTAACTAAACTGTGCTAAGAACCTTCCAAACATCATAAGGAACACACACAAATATAATGGCAGTCTATATAAAGGACACACGAACATCATTTCATTTTTATATATATAGATAGATATAAATACTTTAGAACAGTGGGTAAACAGCGCAGTAAGCAGAAGCGCACGAGAGAGCAAGAATCGCAATCAAGCAAAAACGAGAGAGAGATTGTACCGTGGATGAGCCGACTGCGCTGCGGCAGATTTTGATGCAATAGCCTCGCGAGTTATGTAAAATGAAATACTGACCACCACTGCTTTAGAAATAGAGTGCCAATTTTGCAGCAATTATGTAAAACCTTAGAATTCTTGCGTATGTACTAAATAGATAGGCATACATTTAAAACAAATACAAAATTCTTTGAGCGTATTGCAACTTATGTCTTGTACTGTTGCAACTGATTGTGAATTGTAAGCAACAAATGTGAATTACTGCACATATTCATCTTAAATAAATTGTAAAATAATTCATACAACCACAATCAATGAGGCTCTGTATTTATATTATTTATTCTGTAACAGTATAGCCATTATAATTCTTATCATTACACGGCCACACAACGAAAAATACGATCTTCGCGTTCCCCAATAAACGATGTATTTTGAAGATTATCTCAGAACCCTAACGTACTCTTGTTTTTTCTACCAAGTCCTTTTTTTAACTATCAAATTTAGAGAAGTTACATCGCTACACGTTAAAAATATTAACACCTAAATTCATGAACACAATTTGATTGGAATACTAGGAGAGAAAAATATCAAAAAGACAAATAATATATTAGGACGCTTATACTCTAAACGTTAATTAATCTGATGCCCTGCAAGGGCGTGTCTCTTTCTGGATACATAGCGGGTCACACAGCTAACAAAACAATCCTGGCCCTAGCGTTAAAAACTTACATTTTAAATATTATTCATTTTATTCAAGTTTAATTCATTTTATTCTTAGCTGGGTTAATAACTCTTCAATCCGCTCTCGTATGTGTTCGAGTGTGTGGTATTTGTGTGGTGTGCGGCTTATGTTAAGCTTTTGATTTTGTTTTTTGATTGATATTGTTGTTGCTGTTTATACTGTACTTCAAACTGATTATAAATATATGGAATTTTGCTGCCATTTTATAGCCATTTTTTTCCTATATTCTTCGCTCTTGTTTGATTTTAAGTGTTGAATACGAGCGTCAGAATGGAGCTGTAATTGCTTGCAATGTTCGCCTCAAAGTAGGCTTTAAAATTTTATTGTTATTGACCAATCGTGCGTATGTTTGGATTGAATTTTATCCTTTTATTTGATTCGAGAATTACAGCGTTTAAAAGAGAATGGTTAATAAAACATTTAAGGTTCGATTGCCAAGCTTCAGTGCGCTAAATTAGTTTCTAATCTTAAAATTACCGAAAACTAACAAAAGCAAAATCTTCTGGAATTATGTCCATTTTTGTCTGTCTGCTGGCCCAGTGAGCAGTGTTGCTTTAAAATTTGTTTTTTGCTTAATAAATTGTATTTTGGCTTAGCCTTAAACCTTATCTTTCTATTCAAAGAACGCCTTGGACAGTGATCTAAAGTCCAGAAGGTAAAGTTTTAATAAGCTGCTAATCAACTACTATATTGCATTAAAAGCGTATAAGAGGCTGTTTATTTTTCATTTAAGTCCAACTGTTTTCTATTTAAAGCTCTTACATAATTTGCTCTAGCCCCTGCACGTTGTGTTCTGTGTGTGCGCCACTCTTTTAACTTAACTTAATGTGATTATACCCTATACTTGAGGAGAAAGGAGTATGTTAAGTAAGCTTCATAATTTTTTACTTAAAAAAAAAGAAAGAAGGGTCAATCCTTTTACAAATCAAAAGTATTCGGAAAGGAAACATGTAATACATTGGGATATCCTGTAGCCTTTTTCCCAAAATATTATTCCCGACTAAACTGCTTGTAAGCAGTATGCAAGCAGTTTCCAGATAGGTGAAATTTTGGTGCATGTTTCTTTGCTCCTGTTGTTTCCGAAGCCTAGGTGTTCATACAGACGGACATAGTTCAGTCGCCACCTAAAGTTATGACAAGTATTTAAGTATAAAAAACTTATCTTAAACTTGGTTAACCCTGTCGGGGTACAAAATGATTTATGTAGGTACAATTAAAAAAAATACATTTTTAAATAAATAAAATGACCCTGTATCATTAGTTAATGAATCAAAACAACACATAAAAGGAAACCCTATGTGTCCCATGCTATAGTACTTTACATACCAATGTTTTACAACCTAGAATATTAAAACACAGATTTTAATTTTCATATTGCTTATGTTATGTATGGCTAAAAAATGATTAATATCGATTCAGAACTTTGGAGGTTAGCTGCAAAAATTATCGAAAGAGAAGCCCAGAAGCTCCACCAAAAGAAGCCCAAACATAGAGAAGTAAATAAGAAAGTTATTGTTTCCAAACTTTGACTTGGGATGTTAGAGGGCATATTATAGTCGTAATGTCCCGATTTTCTTTTAATTTTATACTTTATCGCCGAGTCACTCTATTAACTGCACTTCACTTAAATGTCAACGGTTTTTCTGTTCATATTTGCCATGTTTCAGTTGCTGTTGTTGTTTATATTTATTCAATTGTTGTTGGTGTTGGTCCTGTCCATTTGGCTTACTTTTCATTGCATTTCGTTACGTTTGGTAAAAGGATTACTTGACTTGGCCCAGGGTTCATGTAGTTTGGCTTGGCTCTTGGCCATATAAATTGTGTAAATATATACACATGGAATGATTTACAACTGATTTAATATGATAATTGAGATGCGCAAAAGAAATACCATGATGTCACTTGAAATGCATTGACTTTCCCTAAAGGGGACAACAGTGCGTATGAATGAATTATACTGTATTAAGCTGGGCATTTTCTAGGGTTGAGGGCAAAATATATTAAATCACTTTATATGCAAGCTTTTAAGACCAAAGTAAGCATCGATGTTTGTTGATTTTGTTATTCTTGTAACCTCTACACTAGCCAGTGCAAGAGAGCATAAATATAAATATCAGACTGAGCAAGTACGCTCAATCTATATCAACTTGGTTTATGGATGCTTCAGAAAACTTTGAATTTCAAACTTTTCTTACCGCACTCTACACTCGAATAGATTTAGTCATGTCCATCTATCCTTTCGCCTGGACGTTATGCCTGTTTTTCGAAGAGCTAGGACCCTTCAAATGAGTCTTACATAAAATTTCGTTCAGTACGGAAGTTTATTGATTATTTCGCGAGATTGAGAGCTATACGCGTCGCAAAAAATATTACAATGAAAACTATGTTGGATATAACAATAGTGGTGTAGCCTGTACCCTATATCCCTTTTTAAAGACGAAAGGAGTCAAAGGCCTGCTCCTTAACAACTTGAAGACCTCTCCGACGTGCTTGCCTTTCCGTATTTCGACGCAAAATGTTAACTTCTTGTGTGTCTGCCTTATAAATTCTGCATATCTAAGCCTTTCCTGTTCTGCAAGCACCCGTACTCCATTGGATTTGCTTAATCTATGTCTTTGGGACTGAAAAGATGACGACTGCCTATTTAAACGCAGGCATGGCTTTAAGAAATTAATTAACATGTTATGTATATAAAAAATAATATAAATAAAATATATACATATACATAATTATTACTTATACTCCATTGTTATTATTCTTTTATTTATTATACTGACGGAAATGATTTTTTCTCCCCTTGACAAAGTTTTTTTTAAAACTAAGTGGAAGAGGTAAAGGATGTTTGACAGTAACTTCTTATGCGTTTGTAATGTATATAACCACGCCGCATAGCTCTGTCAAATTTCAGATAAAATTATTAAAGTACATAGCTGAAAATTCTCTTACGGGAGAAAGAGACTGGTAAACTTGGTTAACTTTTATATGTATCGCTATAGAGGTCTCCGAAATAAAAGTGTTCATATGGACGGAGAGACAAACAGACGGACATAGCTCAATTGCTACAAGAGGTTATGATATTAAGATATTAGTTATGATAAGCATTTGGTTATAAAGAACATATAGTCGGCCACGCCTCCTTCTGCCTTTGGCATACATTGCACAAATCTAGCATACCCTTGTCCCTTTGTGTATAGGATATAGAAATTCTAAATTAAAACTATGTTTAATTTATATACAAGCTACATTCACTAATTGTTGTATGTGAACTTATGTGAACCAAATAAACCACAAAGCGCTGACATTTTCAGAAAACGTTTCCTATCCCCGCCACTTCTTCTCTTCTCTTCAGTACACCTTCAATTCTATCAATTTAAAAATTGAACAATTTTTTATTACTTGTTGTAGATAGCAGTTTCCTGAAACAGTTTTTTTACTGTCTGATCCAAAACCCTTTATACACTACATAAAAAGCTAAAGCCAAAAATAATACAATCTGAATATAAATAGTAAAGGATCAGATGTGTCCCGAAAGTAACCAGCTTATATCCTTGTTTACAACGAAATTAAAGATTTCGGCAGTTCCTGTGACAGGAAATAGTAGAAATAGCTAGTTTTGTATCAAACATCCTTATCACCTTTAGGTGTAGCAGGTGCAGCTTATCAATTTCGCCGTAGAAGATTTTCGCGATTTCCACCTACTCCGTCGCAAACTTCAAAAGGCATAAGATCCAGTGCAATAATTCCAGAAGACTAATCTTCCCCATGTCGGCTGTCACTTCGGCTGATAGTTTTTTTTTTTTTGTGAGCACATTTCGCCATAATTTTCTTTCAGAGCATATAATGGTCGGGGTTTCTTGTAGGAGATGCTTTTTGACATTCAATTTCCAGCCGCGTCAATTAGGCGGGTGTGACTTCATGGCGGCACATTCTGCGCCTTCTAGGTAGCCCAGAAGTACTTAAAATATATATGCATATATAAAATGCTTGTTATACAAATTTAATGGAACCGCATGTGGTGCGGAATCGCTTCTTTTTTTATTTTTTTGCCTGCTTGGTTTTTATGCTGACATTTGTGCCTGTTGCCTGCCTTGTCGCCTATAAAATATATTCCCCTTAATGGCTTCTGAATTTGCTTATCACGTATTTTTCATGCATTCGAAGTCATTTTTTTTGCTTCTTCTCCCCCAAATTAAATGTGCCGTACGTGTTTAAATAAGGAAATGTAATAGAGTGCAGGAGCTGTGTGTGTAGCAAGTGAAAAGCCCGCTTATCGTCTCCATACCACACCATAGAGCTGCTTTATTAGCCAGGCCAATAGAACCAACAACTTGTTAAAGCTTGTTGCCGCTTCAAGTTTGCCCTTTCATTTGTTTTAATATTCTTCAAGTGTTTTCAGGGTCGCCATGTTAAATTTATTACAGCTTAACAATTGCGTGTGTGTGTCGATGTGTTAGTTCTTATTCCTTATGCGTTGCTGCTTGGGGTTCTAGAAGAGCTTTTTCTACGTCTTTGGTCAGCACTACTGTGGTTTTGGTTATAGCCAGTACGAACTTTGGCCTAACAAAAAACTTAAAATCCACACAGAATTGGAAAAGTATGCAACAAAAAAGCTGAAACAAAAGTTGCCATTTAACGCTCACTTGCTTCAATTCACTTTCATCAAGTTTTCGCTAAACTTAGCAAAGCAGCGAAAAAGCAGCATGAAAGACTTTATGCACCCTACACTTGAGGAGTTGTTTGGCTTAGCGATTAGAAAGGAATTGTAAAGTATCCAACAAGTTCATTAAAAAGTCTGCCAAGCATCTATCAAATTGTGTAGTTTGTGTAAAAATTCCCACAAAAGTTGAACGAAAAGACAAAGTACTTCTGGTTCAAGTACGTGCCGTGTGAAAACTAAATACAAAATTTTAAAGAGAAGTTCTTTTAAAATCTTTACACTACAAACCAGAATATAAAACTATGAAGTGGTGCCCAAAATTCCTGGTGCCAGCTATGGAAACAATTATTGCGAAATCACATTTGCCTCAAAATGAATTACATTAAGTGACTAAGGCAGCCAAGACAACAGATTACAGCCGATTCGGGCTTCGGTTTCATTTTGCAGTAGATTTAATTATTACGAGACAGCCAAGCCAACCGGAATGGAGCACTGAAGTCAATATGAACCTAGATTTGTTTGTCTAAATTGTGAGTGATTCATGTGTGAATTGAAATTATTTTTGGAGTTTTTGTATTCATTTTTTATTTATTTATTTATTTATTGCAAAAACTCAAAAATTCATGTATTTTTATATATTGCATTTATCATATGTTTTATTGTCGCCAATCCAGGATGCAGCTGGAGCCATCATTGGGCATGAACTGCCTTAAGGCCAAATCAGGCCGTTAAAACAATGTTGGAGTTAGGGAAATAAATTTATCAACGATCGCCTTTTTAATCTTGTTATTGGGTTTTCATTCAGTGAGTTTTTCGCCAGCCTGTTTGTGTGTCTGGTTAGACGCTCATTGTATCGGCTAACGTGCTTGTTGACTTGGATTTCCACGGTATCCAGATTGAGGTCGTGGTGCAGGGTCGAATTCCTTACGTACCAATCGCAACCAGTAATAAGCCGCAATGCCTTATTTTGGAACGTCTGTATACGTAAGCGATTCGAGCGAGCCGCCATACCCCAGATCTGGATAGCGTACCTCCAAGTAGGTGCCACTATTGTGTTATAAAGCGCTCTTTTACACCGTAGAGGAAGAGGACTTTTTTTATTTAGCAGCCAATACATTTTGATCATTTTAAAGCGACAACTTTTGATCGTTTGGTTAATGTGTGATCGAAATGTTAGCCGCTTGTCGAGTATCACCCCAAGATATTTCGCTTCACTTTGAATGATGAGGGGCTGGCCATCTAGCCATACTGCGGGTGGCGTCTTCCTTTTTAAAGTATATAAAACCGACTGACATTGATACAACAATAAAATACAGCCGAATTCGGAATGCGATTTCAATTCGTCAAAGTATAGAAACTACTAGTATATCTTCCATTGACCAATGCAATGGGTAACAAGTAGGTTAAATAGTCTAGCCGATTAAAGAACAAAAAAGTGTCCCAACGATTTCATGGGTAACAATTTTTTTTTTTATTTAATCAAAAAAAAACTTATTACGTTTAACTTAAAGTAAAAATTCTAAATAATCTGGGGTGACACAGAACTTTGAGCTATTTAATTTTTCGGACAATTGTTTTTGAATGTTTATTTTATTTTCTCCTGTAGGGGTGTTTCAGAGGACCTCGAAAAAAAGTCTTAGGTGGATTTATGAAGATATCGTAACCAAATTTGTCATTAGGAATTTTTTTTTTTAGTTTTTTAGTTCCCAAGCACTGTGCCAAATTTGATCAAAATCGGTTGACTATCCAATAGGACCGATCGGTCAAAAAAACGTTTTTGGTGCAAAATTCGATTCTTTTTTGTTTGTGAAAATTTTTTTTTTATTTTCCTTAAAAAGCAACTCAAGCGTAGTGTTGCCAACAAACAAAATTCTACTCCCGAATATTCTATAATAATAATAATATTAAAGACCCTAAGTAAATACTAGAAGGACATGTCCAATTATTACCGAGTCAAGCCAAAGAACTAGAAGACACATCCCACTGGCCTATGATGCCTCAAGAAGAATTTATTCATAATTTTAAGGATGTTTAAATTGCATCAAACCTATTAAAACTTTTCTGTATGGTGCTAGTCGCACACGTTGTTTTCCATCGTTACGTGCTATGTTTTAAATCATAAAATTTTATAATATATTTTTGGTTTTTTAAATTAAAGGCTTTTTAGATAGGTTGCATGTTATTATATTATTTAACCGTGTAGTAGGGGTATTTCATATCGAACGTTGTTCGGAGCAGTCAGCAGCTGACAATTGCTGAATTCAATAGTTTTTAGTATTTAGTATTTTAAACTTCTCATCGATATCTTATATCAACTCATTAAGTCATACGTTTTATTCTATTTTTGCCATCTCTAATTAACATCTACAGTTAGTTGCACTTATATTGGTCTAAGTTCAGTTCGTTTTCGTTTTCGTTTTCTATACCAACGGCACGGCTATTTGAGTCCGCTTGGCCGGCTATTTTTCGGACTAAAACATAGTTGATTGCACAGCCTATTCGAGGCTGCCTGCAATATATTCTCGGACCCTTTTGTGCATATATAATACAATTTATACATTTTCTACATAAGTGCTGCCAAGAAGGCAAATAAACATAAAACAGTGCATATTTCAGTGCATTCGTAACTTTCTTTATTTTAAAGCTATTGAAAAAGCTCAGTAGCTCAACAAACGTCTTAAGAACTAATAAAACTACGTGCACGAAAAATGCTGGATTTTTTTCGAAAAATATTTATCAATATTCAAACAAATAATTCAAACTCAGATTTTTCTCTTTTTTTTTAATTTTTTAACTTTGTAGAGGAAATGCCTTTAACATGTACTTTTTACTTTGATCAGGTCGAAGAAAATTCATATTATTTTATAAAAATAATTGGTATCTCCAAAAATACTGTCTTAGGTACGATAAATATTAAAAATGTCATTATTATTTTTAAGCTACAAAAAGTAGTTGAGGACCTTTGGGAATTCATGTCCAGAAACGCATTGTGTCATTTGCTTGTGTCTACCATTGCCCCCTTGAGATTGGCCCATCTTATCTGAAAATCGTTTATTTAAGGCATATTTATTTAATTTATTTTATATTGGACCAGTCCTATGCCTGCCTGACCATTACCTGACTCTGTGTCTGTCACTGGCTGCCCACTTCCACTCCGTTCAATCGGTTACATACTTAGTGCTTGTGCTCTGTGTACCCATGCACTCACACACACTTTGCTGGACTAATCAGTGATGGACCCCAAATCTTCTGGATCCTAAGTCAACAAAGCAGCTGGAGTGCCTCGCACTTGGTATTTCATAGCTTTCTGACAAAGTTATAAAGTCTTAAGCCAAAAGCACTCCTTGACAAACCACAGGGCAAGCTATTTAAATCAACCTGACCAAATGCTTAAGTGATTTTAAGGACAAGCCTCGAGGGGGTTACAAAAAATGTGCAAAATGTGTATTACAAACAAATAAGTTGGGTTTTCTGTATAAAATAAAAATACTTGCTGTTGCAGCAGCTTTTACTTTTCCATTAGGGTAAATATTTTTGTTGAATGCATCCCTAAGGTAACCTTCACTCATATTTCCCGTATCCAGGCCCCTGCACTGTGCTCTTACGAGTACATATACATATACTATATACCATACATACATATATACGTGCATATAAATACGTAAACCAAAATATATATTTATGCTCTTTGTTGTTTTCGTTGCTTTTGGTTGGTTTTAAAATCCATTTCAAGATATGTATTCGCTCAATAAATGCAGCTAAGAGAGCCAAGAGAACCCAAAAAAGAAATGAGCAAAAAAAGACAACAACACACAACGAGCAAAGGAGCAGAGGATACGAAAAAACTGTGTGGGCGCATTATGAAAGGACAAAAATTGAAAACTAAAGTGCACTTGTGCGTCATCGTCTGGAAGTTGGAGTGTTGGTTACTAAAATCGGGCATCTCCTCTTTTTTTTTATGTTAGTGCAAGCTCTTTTTAGCAGTTGGTTTGACTTAGTGTTAATACTTTTCTCTTTTTCTTCTTTCAGGAATAAACACTTTATTTAAGGTGTTCAAATTTTGATTTCATTGAATTGAATAGCACTCAACTGGGAAATGGCTTTTTGTATAATGGAAACTCTTTAGTTGAGATCTTAAAATTGCCAATTCATTCGAGGTTAAATTTGTGTATGGCATAGTTTTGAGGTTTCATGGCTTTATGACAGCTAATGGAATCTGATTTTAGCATATGCGTGGTTACGCAATCATGCAAGTATAACATTCAGGCGCAGATGTTAATCAATTTTTAACTTTAAAGAGGTATACATGTGTGGTTCAATAAATACAGACACAAATAACGACTTTACTTAAAAATACTTATTCAAGTCGGTTCTAGAAATCTAAATGTGTATAAACACAAAACAAAAATGTTTGCAGGATTATATATGGTGGGCCATCTGTTGGTTTGGTTGTTAAACACTCATTATTCAGAACATACCCATCGAAAGTGGACAACTATTCAGTTTTAGTCATGGATCGTTTAACAACCGAACAACGCTTAAAGTGGTACAGGCGGTATAGTTAAAGCCAGTGTCGACGGGTCGTTCGCAAGAATTACACCTTGCTAGGACCACATTGCGTCGAGTTTTTCATACGGATCTGCATTTACACGCTTACAAGATTCAAGAAACGCAACAATTGAAGCCCACGGATATGCACATTTGCCCAATTTTGTTGGAAAATATACCAAACAAACAAAGAGATGACGCACCCCATATTTTTGCAAGTTTAAAAAATGTGATACAGTCGAGGCGGTGCCCGACAGTGTAATACGATCCACAGGATCTTCCAAGGAGAATCCTTTAATAATTGTTAATAAAATCTTTAATAATAATAATATTGAACCTATTATAATTAGATTGTAATGTTATAAAAGTTTTTGTTGTAATGAGAATTAATGTTTCTTTTTAATGACAATAATTTGATTAAGCTGCCTCCTCTACGTAGTAGTAAACAAGTTTTATATCATTGTTTCAGAAAATATGCACACTTTTAACAAAAACCAAAAAACAAAGTAATCATACGACGCGTCGTTAGTTAAATACTATTTCTATAAAAATGTTGTGTGCCAAAAATTATGAAAATTTTCAAATGTCGGCGAAAATAAATTTAATAGTTTGTTTGGACAAAGGCTTTGTAGAAACTGTTTCGCAACGATTTTTTTTACCAGCCTCTTGTTACGCTCGTAATAATATACTTGCATATTAGTTTTGATTGTGGCGGCAAAACAGAACAGCTGATGAACTGCTGGCACCATTTTTCGTAAAGCATCGGTTGAATCATAGTCATTTTGTTACCTACTTTGTTTAGTCTTGCTAGTTTTCTTCTAGATGTTATACACACAATTTGTTTACACTAACTTAATGTACCTCTTACACTTTGAGTGTAAGTTATAAAAACTTTTTCGCCATAGCTCAACCGAGTTCCAGCGAATAAACAAAACTTGGTCTTTATAAACAGTCAGACTTGAAACTCCCCCAAGAAGCACAAAATTCTAATAAGAGCATTATTATTTAAATGATAAGTATTTATTTTGCTTAAGACTTTTAAAGTTTAACGATATTCAAAATATAAAAACTGTTTTCTAATGGATTTTCTTTTGTCAATAATTGAGTTCGTTGTTATAAGGATAATAGACTCATACACTCCTTTATTTATTATTAAGCTAATCTCGTCTGCATTCATAAATATATTTATTTGTTACAACTTTTTGCTTCTCGTTTATTTTATTATTGTACATTCAATTCAAATTATCTTTTATCATATTTGTTTGTTGTTTTCGTCGATTCGTCGTTTTGTCATTGTTTGGTTCGCTTTGTGCGTCTTTCCTATATATTTATCTCTAAGATAAAATCGATTTTACATTATAGCCTATATACTTTCATTGTTTGCTTATTGGATTCTTTGGTTCTTTCGGTGGCACTTGTGGCATGTGAACCATTTTTCAACCAAATAAACGACACAATTTACTACGCTTCCGAATGCTTTCACTTGCCTCGATATAAAATGAAACCTCAGTACAAACAACAACAACTTTGGTATACTCTGGAAGATGAGCAGAGAATACAAGGGAATACCCGCAATGAATTGAAGGCTATGTCAAAATCCTACCTGTGTCCCAGTTGCTGAGCAGGCTGAAAACAAACCACATGACTGTTGCTTTTATTTCACTTTGCAAATTGGGCAGATTTGTCATCCTTTGTACTCGTATGCAGATGTGTGTGTTTATATGCTTTGCAGCGTAATGTTTAGTAGCAGCTCATATCAATCTGAATCTGATTGATTGACAATATGCGTAAACTGGCAGCTTAGACAAATTCTCAAAGCGAATTCCCAAAAATCTGAAATTCTGCGACATGTGCGCGCACATTTTGCTTTCCCTGGGGATGCATTGCAAAAAATGATTATGAAAAAAACAAAAGTTACACAAAATTCATATAAATTCAGATTTAAGAACTACACAGGGAGTCATCATGTCATATTATTTATGTTATGCGGTTTTGCTTTACTGCGGTTTTTGTGGAGCGCCAATAAATCCAGAGTATGTTTGTCTCAACAATAGAGTAAAATAAAAATAATTATTCGAAATAAAATGATTTTATTCATTTAAAGTCCTTACCACAAGCCTCAAATTAATGCTCTTTAGAAAATCTGTATATCCTCAGTCCAGCAAGCTATAAAATACCTAGTGGAACGATTACACTCGAGTTAACTCGGCTATAATATACCCTTTTCCTTATTACCTTAATAACGGCAGTTTAAATGCGCATTGAAGCCTATTTTGGAAAAGATCAGAACTGTTGCTTCTTTACAAAAATTTTTTACAACTACCCTGTTCCAGGAAAAGAAGTTCTAAAATTGATTGTGAAAACTCAGTGGTTATTATAGTGTGGCTATAATTCGCAAAATTCTTACACTTGGGAGCTAGCTAGCTAGCAATCGACATAATGCGCATCTTTTGGTAAAATTTCTAATCTGCTAGCTGCTTTAACAGACTCGGCTGTTCATCTAGCCACGCCTCGGTACAGAGCATAAAAAGTTGAAACATTTTTCTTATGTGTGCTTACAATTCACAACTTGATTAAGCACTAAGTGCTTTAACATGAAACTTTCTTTTCAGTTGTTTTATCTTTTACTTGTTTATTTTAATTTATTTCTTATATTATTTTGTAATTGTTTTATTTTAGGATTTTTGTATAGCTTTACAAAATAATTCAGAGTTTAGATAAAAAAAAAAACCCTAATTGTGATTTTAGGGTTTTATTTGAATACTTTTTGTATGTTCTATTTATTTATTTTATTTTGTATTATTATTTTGTTTTGACTGGAGCGGAAGCACGAAGAAAATTATTAAAATCTAAAATTTTTTGCATTGCCTGCTATTCAGAACAGAACATTTTAAATATAATATGGATATCGGGGACTTTGACACCAAACTTATAGTCCCATAGATACATACTTTAAGACTGCATACTCAGAAACCACAAACATTCTCAAAACGTTCATTCATAACCGAAATAATATCTATCTAGCATAACCGGACAATCTAAACGAACAGCAATCTTAAAGCCTGTTTCTTCATATGTTTCGCTTGGAAAGGTTGAACCGTCAACGTAGCAACCCCAGCATGATTTATGGAAAAGTAATTCGAAGTTAGAGCTGTTAATTATACCCTATACGGTACAGGCTGTACCGTTCGTGCAAGCCGAAGGAGACGTCGAAGACACCCCCAAAGTATGATCGGGGTGACTAGAGTTGTCGATATACCCATGTCCGTCTGTTTGTCTGTATGAACGCCTAGATCTCAGAATTGGTAAGGGGCCGAACCCCCCCTCGTTGACCAACCGTAGTATATGCCAAGACCCTGTGAGAGATCCGGTCGTAGTGCTATATAATGATGGGAAAATTTCCGATCCAACTTCATTTGGGCCAGGTATTCGGAAAGGGTTTTGTGACATCGGAAAAGGTGCCGGAAAAAAACGTTGGTAGAGAAAGAACATTGTGTAGTGCACTGCGACGAGGAGCGCTGCAGGAATTATCGCCACACTTCGTTATTTGAAGAAAATATTGGCTTTTACGAACGTGATTTGAATACCAGGTGTCCGAAACTTGTGCGATTTCTGAAAATACTTCCCCAGGAGGCACATATTCCGCTATCACGTTGTGGCCGTCAATAGCCCATAGAGCTCGTAAGGAAGGACTACCGTGGCTAACTCGCGGCTTAAGGGTGCCATCCTTCGCTCAACTCGGTTGTAAGCCGACCGACTGGGTGCATTCCTAAACACGAACAGCCCATCCAAATCATACTCTTTAAAGTGCGATATACAGTGTGATATCACCTTTCTATAACGCGGATTTTCAACCGGTCCTCCATCCACCGATAATATCAGCACCGGCTTGACTTTACCATCCTTTCCTAAGGCCAAAATTTTAAAATCATCTAGTTTTAGGAGTTTAATAAGGTCTTTGGCGTGTGTTGTAGCTGTCGAACTACTATGCTTGCCACTGCGTTTTACGATATACGTAGGGCCAGAATATGTAACAGCTTCTTTTCTTAACATGCAGTTCTCTTTAAAAATGATGTGTTCTCCAACAGCTGTTATTCCAATCGGTACTTTTGCTTTATCATCTTGAGAAATAAATAGAACTTGTTCAGATCCAAGTATAGATGCAAGTTCCTCAAGTCCGCTGGCAATAATCTTGAGAGAAATGTTGATCAGCGTGACAATTTCACAGGCACAGTTGTGACATGACGCTTGCCCTCTAAGGATCCAGAATACTTTGGTATCAGTCTACGGTATGTCGACGTCCTCGAGATAATCAATCCATCTTCAACAAGCCGTGCTTGCAAATCATCCAGAGTCTTACAAGTTCTCAATATTTCTGATCGGCGTCGATCAGCAGCTTTGCCTGATTGATTTGCGTCAAGTGAAGCCCTGGCTGGGTCCTTACAGATAATGGTTGCATGTTAGGATTAACAGATTTCAGGCGCAAAATTCCGTATTTTTGTTTTACCCTAAATTTTCGCATGTGCACGGGCTAATTTTTTCTTTAACTCTTGTTTCATCTCATCAGTTTCCTACCTTAATTTTTTTATTTTCTTTTTAATCCCGTTCTGTCCAAGTCCTGCTTCTCGCTTTCTTACAGCTACATTTCCTGCGTCCTGTTTTGGTGTCGGGGCTGTTGTAGCTACAGAAGAAGAAGGCATTGCAGCAGAAGATTCAGTGTTGGTGCAGTCTAGAAAAAATAGTAACTAGTATTATACCACTACCCATTAAATAAAAAAGGCAAAAAGAGCTTTATAAAAAGTAGTTATTATATACATTGAACACACAAATTATACGGACACTAAAAATTTTAAACTTTAACGCGCTATAACTTTGCACATAGACGTCATAACGCAACTTTTTTTTTCCATATTAAAGAATAACATTCCAGGTATATCTTTCAAAAATAAAATCATAATATTTATAGTTCAAAACTTAAAACTCAAACAAAAAAAAATCACCATTTTACGCACATCAATTATTCAGACACTGTTACAAAATAAGGAATTTTGTTAGAAAAAAATGTTTTATTGACTTTTTATGTTTAATAAGGCTGCCTTTGGGTCTTATAATGACTTTCAAGTGATGCATCATATTTTTCAAGAATCCATTGATCTCCTGGGGGTCAATCTTCTCGAGCTTTATAGTAATAGATGACTTTGACGATTCCTTGGGTGTTACTTGATGCTGCCTTTAAATTTTTTCAATCAAATGCCAAGTGGATGTTAGTCCGGAGACTAGATTGGACTTTTCGGTTGCTTGCAATTACATATTAACCATTCGTGAGCAGTAATTGCGTAAAATACTTAAACAGACTACATTTCCAACGATTTTAACTACTCGAGATGAGTGAAATCTGATGGAAGCTTTAAAAATTTGCATTTCTGTTGTAGACCAAAATGTGCAGACCAAAAAGCATTATAATACAAAGTTTTAACTCAAAAGGTTCGCAATAGAAGGTACGATGCTATGTTTGAAATGCTATATGCAAATTGCAAAGCACTAATTTTGGTTGCTAATAAAAATCATGGCTACAATTCACCAATTCCAAAAAAAAAAATACTTAAATTTGATTGACTGATTTGTGCAAGAAAATTATAATCTACCTAAGTTTTAAACACATCCTTTTATCATAATCGGTTGACTACATCATATAGCACCCATAGGACAGATCGTTCAAAAAATCGTTTTTTACACAAAATTCATTGTGCTTCGTTTGTTTGTGAAGATATCGTAACCAAATTTGGCAGTCGGAAGTTCTTTCGAGCTCCGAATCTCTGTACCAAGCTTGATTAAAATCGGTTGATCATATAGCTCCCATAGGACAGATCGGTCAAAAAAACGTTTTTTGGACAAACTTCCTCGTGTTTCGTTTGTCTGCAAAGATATCGTTACCAAATTACCACTCGGAAGTTTTTTACAGTTTGGTGCAAAATTCGACTGTTTTTATATCGGATTTAATTGGAATGTGGTGGTACATGGTATCCCAAAGTCGTCCGCGCCCGTCTTTAACGTATGGCATCTTTAAATAATGTAAGTGTGTAACGAGTAACTTATCGGAGCGTAATATTTTAAGTTTATCGTGAACTTTATTTCTGCCTTATGGTGCCAGGCACAATTGTCGCTCTACTATAACCTACATATATTGTTGTTCTTTCCATACAAGGCACGTGTTTACCACCAACTTGCCATTGTGACTTGCTGGCTTTTGTATATAGTTATACCTTCTGCAGGAATAAGGGGAAATTGCCTACGGTCTATGCTAATATTTGCATTGCACTTGAATTGAAAGCTTCTCAGCGCTTTAGAAATCGGGGTCCACGATTGATCGACAAGACTCCTACATTTTGGACTTGCAATTGCAAATATACTCCTCATAGACAGAACAAATTTTGTAAATGAATGAGCGAATCAATAACATTACTCTCTAAAGGAGGGTTCAAGATAATATTTATTTTCTAAAAATTATTCGATGAACTAAAAATTTCAAATTTTTCAGAAAGAGAAGTTCGTATTTCTGTTCTGGACATCGTAGGTTATGGAATGCCAAAAATGCAAATTTTACTGTCCCTAACTCTACGCTGGTTGGACGCACTGTAATTGTGCTTTTGATATTGAATGAATTGTTTCAGTTCATAATTTTCTACATTTGTAGTAACCGTTTGGTCAATAAATTCAATAGCGGACTGAATTGAGGAAATGCTACTAAAGTCTATTTTTGGGGCCGTCCTTTAACTAAAAATGTGATTCTGTGTTGAAATTCTACTTGCCAATAATAATTCACTACATAATAAAAAAAATATCTAGCTCAAGTAACTGGATCTGTCCTAATTAAACGTGCTTTCCATTAAATGGCACACTTGACGCTTGCCCCTAACTAATGTCTCTCTTGTCTAAATTTCTTTCTACAAAGAATTACTAGAATTTCAGCCCACTTCGTCTCAGCAGCCGACAGAGTGATTAAGAAAGGCTAACTTGCAATTTCATAGCCATAATTTTCTTCTTCGCTGACTCCCAATGCGCAGAAGACGAGCGTATGCACTTTAAAACTCTATAATCCTCATCATGACAAATTAAGTAAACGTGAAATTCACTAAATGCTATTCGAACTGTGATGCCTTGAGAGGCACTATGCTTTCGCAAGCAAATTGATGTACATATTGTTTCTTACATTTATTATTTCCAATTTCTTACAATTGAAAAACCATTTAGATGTTCTACAAGTTCTTCTATCAAAGTTTTTTAACATCGACCTAGCAATTTTGTGCTCTCCCTCGGTACATAAATTATGGGAAAAGACAATTACTCTGAATCATATCCAGAGGGCACTGTCCCTCATTCTCTACTGGAATGCTAAGTTTCCTGACCTCCTGAATTAAGCTCCTCCTTTTCTACCTGGACGTCCCTTTCAGTAGTAGTGCTGGAGAAACATCTATGTTAGCCAAAATCGATGTTTTCGCTATTATTAACTTCGATACATCGATGCATCTATACTTCCAGCACTAGTCTCAACCATAAAGTACTGCTGCTATACGCTAGCGTACGTTTGAGATGAAGCTCGTTAAAAGCCCTTGGAAGGGATATTTACAACAGCTTTAAGGCTGTTCTGTTTTTCATATCCTAACAACCTAACTATCATAAACGGTAGCCGAGGTTACATTAATCTTACCTCTAATGATGTTAGCCTTTTTTAATGTCCTGGTGAAGCTGGGAAGCTCTAATCATTGAAACTTTTCTTTTATTGACAACGTACGGTCTTCTTTATTCAATTCAAATCATCCAGACTTTAATATCCCTTGTATATTTCTTTATTTCCATAATGTTCTTACGTTGAATCTGCGTTTATGTGTTCCAGCTGGTCATTTATCCGCTCTGATCACGACTGTGTAGTCATTATTTGGCATGGGCTCCAACGCAGTCTTGAACAGCCTAGCCAATGCATGATGTGCATGACGTAGTTGCTGCGGATCAATTTATGCTGTGCATCTTCACTTTTACTGATTTATAATCATAAATTTTTTCAAATGTTAGCATTCCTTATTAATTTTAGAGACATATACAGAGACCTAACATTTTACCACATTTTTTTGTCTTAAATCTTATCTTTTAAAGAAAATGAACATTTACTCTCTAAAACAGAAATTACCTCAAATATCGGATTAAATCCATGTTCTTCGATAATGTCTGCCCTAAATAAAGTCATTTAAAAACAGCCATTGTATTTTTGAGCGTTCCTGTGTTGCAAGATTAAAATATCTCATAAATTATTGAAACAATAAATTATGATAAGATTTATATTTAATAGAAAATATACAAACTTTTTTTGTTATCATGATAATTGAAGACTAATTCACAAAAATGTTCGAGCATGTATGAATTTTCTAGGTTTCTTGAAAAATTCTTGAAGAATGTTGTTCTCTGTAAGTTCAATGCGAGTATGGATATTCAAAGAAGCAAGGCCATTCAGGCGTCCATTGTATTTCTAAAGTAGCTTTTGATCTCAACGTGAAAATTATCGTTCAGCAGTTGCCGTACTTACAGGTAACACGGCTAACACTCGCAAAATCTGAGTAACATTTTTGAATGATAGTAGGTTTAAGTTTTGCATATCACCTTTTTCTGCGTGTAAAAATTCTAATCGAAAAATACTTGACCAACAAAGCATTTAGTGCTTTTTGCACACATTCTGACTTACACATTCTGACTTCTAAAATGAAATTCCCCTCTGAACAATCTAATATCTCTTCATAAAATTCGTAAAGAATTTCCAATTCTTGTTTGCGGAACAATTGTCCGAAACTTTGAAAGATAGATTTGTGTTCTTGAAACCGACGAATGTAGAATGCAATTCTATAATAATCAACATTTTTTTTGGCGATTGCAACGACGAGACAATTTTATTGCGATCTAGTGGTGGGAACAAATTTCAGAAACATGTTCATAAATAACATGAAAAGATGAATATGGATTTTTCGCTTCTCCTTGCATGTATTCAAAGCGTCTTCCGCTAATTTGGTGGCTTTGCCTAGATCTTGGTTTTTCGATTGCAAATCCCGACTCAAAGGCAGAGCAACAGAATTAACTGACTCCATAATGTGACAGGCGATTTAAAATTCAATCGTCGAAATTGCAGTCAAAATATGCGTTGCATTTTGTGAAATTTCACGATCATTCCATTTTATTCCACATTCTTCGCAAGCTGCATTAAGAGCCGAATTGAACTACTCAAACTTATTTATTTCTCTTTAGAAAATATAAAAAAAAAATCTACCTTACAAGGAAAAACTTTGCAAAACATGCACTAAAAGAATGACGTGGCAACTGACGCCAACTCGGAGTAAGAAATTGAAGAATATGATGCATTTTTTAGAGTGTCACTGCTGTCAATGCTCACTCGGAATTTACTTAGATCAATTTACTATTAACTGATCTGGGCACAAACCCGAAAGACAGACAAAAGAGGGTTATACACTGTGCAAATGAGTTGTGTTGCAAATTTTGTCAGATTTATTTATCCTGTACGTCGTTACTATTTTTTGCAGCTTCACTATTGTTGTTTGCGTAGGTTTTTAAATTTGGCTCACATTTTATTGAAATGGCTAAATTCTAAGTAGAATGTTAAAATTTATATCTAAGAACGTTCTGTTTTGAAATACACTCTCTTAAGAGCGATAGATGCAAAAAATTGATAAAGATAATTTTTCGCAAAGGGTGAATTCACCAAAAAAAAATATAATTTCTGCTGTTTAGAAATAGTTCTCATAGAAAAGTATGTGTGTATTTTTTTTTATGAAATTTTGTAGTGGTTATTTCACAAATATGACATGTGCTGTAAAAAAAAAAATAATATGTTGAAAAGTTTTCGCTATATTATAAGTTAATTTTTATTGCATGCATTGCGTATACGCATTATACGTATTATACTTATGTTTGCTGAAAAGTTTGCAATGAGCTTTTGATAAGCTATTTAAAACATTTTAATTGTAAATAGCAACGAATTTATTGCAATATATACAGTCTATTGCTAAAATGTTTCGCATATATTACGTATACGTAAGCGCAGGCAAGTATGCAATAATTTTTGATTGCCTCGCTGCATTACATTTCCTGCATACATTAAATAACAAAGACTCTCTAAAATATAATACAACACTATTTTGATATTTATATAGTTGATTCAAGCAGAAAAATCAGATTAATTTTGATTTTGGAAATGATTTTCCACCTATTAATTGTGACCCTCAATATCAAGCAAATAAATAACAAGCTGTACGTAAATTAAATTTCAAAATTTTAAACAAATATTTGCACTCAATAAGAGCAAATTATGTGTGTGCTATAGCAAATAAGGAATTTAAAATCGCTGGTGCACAACAGAAAGGGATACACAAAATTAATTTAGTTTTCAGCTTTTTAAATGGTTTTTGGCTATTTTTTAGCTGGCATGTAAGCTATAAAGACTCTAGGCTTGCCTTTTATACATATATTTTGATATTAAACAATATGCCAATTTGCATTAAAAAGTTTGGCATTATATAAGCTCGCAAAATTCGTGGGACCTTATCTTTGAAAGCAAGAACTCGTTATCCAGGCTGTTCCATTCAATATTTAATAAAATCATTTTTTAGGTACTTTAACTAATAACAAGCAAAAGTAAACGTAGATGCACTCAGCAGTACCTCAAAAAGGATCAAAATCAACAATGGCAGAAGATATACACTGCAATAAAAAACACCTCTCTCAACATTCTGGGAAATAAACGGCCCGAAAATCAAGATACGTGGTTTGACCATGAATGCGAAATGGCAACTGACCTCAAAAACGAAGCCCGAAAAGCCATGCTGCGCAGGAGTACTAGAGACTCAACAGAAAACTATCGTGTGATGAGAAGAAGAGAAACAACAATACACAAAGCTAAAAAGAAAGACTTCATCAACCGCAAATTTGAAGCCCTGCAACAAAAATTTGGTCAGCACGGCTCGCGGCATTTCTAAAAACAGGTGAACAATGAAAGATTGGAGTTTAGCCCCAAAACGCACTAATGTAAAGATGAAGATGATAACATTCTTACAAGTGATAACCAAATCTCAGAAAGATGGAAGAGATACTTCCAATCACTGTTGACAACCCAGAACCAGCCTAATACACAATTAATTACGGTACCGGCATCTCGACATGAAAGCTCTGAAAACATCGAGCCACCCTCTCTTGAGCAACTTAAAGATACCATAAAAAGGCTAAAAAGCTACAAAGCAGTAGGCAAGGATGGCATACCAGCCGAAATCTTTAAGAGTATAGATGATCCTTATTGTAATAACAGAATCTTGGTCAAACGAAGCTATGCCAGTACGTTGGGAGATATGCGTTATGCACCCACTACATAAAAAAGGCGATAAAATGTTATGTACCAACTACAGACCCATTACGCTGCTCTAAACACAATCTATAAAATATTCTCAAGTCTGATTTATGATAATCTAGCCCCTTAAGCGCAGAACTGTATTGGTAACTACCAAGCTGTGTTCCAAGTGGGTAGATCCACCACAGACCAAATTTTTATTCTACGCCCGATTTTAGAAAATCACGGGAACAGAACAAAACCACATTTCATTTATTAATTAATTATTATTATCATTAATTATTAATTTCATAGATTAATAGACGGGATACCTAGTAAAATCCACTATGGCGAACGTCAGGAACACTGTGAAAGTCCAAACGAGTTTTTCAACCAAATTGATATCAGACAAAGGCCCACGTCAAGGAGACAAGCTATCGTGTCTTCTTTTTAATCTAGCCCTGGAATACGTTGTCAGGAAATCGAAAGTTAACACAGAGGGAACCATTTCCTTTAAATCAGTACAAATACTTGCCTATGCGGGCGACATATACTTATATCATAGCTATGTCGATACCAGCCTTAAAAGAAAGCTTTATAAATCTTGAAAAAGAGGACAAAAAAATGGGTCTTATAATAAATGAACAAAAAACTAAAATCCTAATTTCAACAACACCAGAAATAATAAGGCATAGATACGGCCAGAACATCAGTTTTGGTGACTACAATTTTGAAGTAGCCGAAAATTTTCAATACTTCGGTGTCAACATAAATATACACAATAATATAACGCGTGAAATAGACCAAAGAATTGGGTCTGCGTACAAATGCTATTTTGGACTACAAAGACACTTGAAAAGTAATCTCTGCGACAGAGGGACGAAAACCCTCCTGTACCGCACACTAATTGTACCAGTTCTCACCTACGCGAGCGAAACATGGGTGTTAAGCAGGGCAAATGAAAACAAACTTCAAATATTTGAACGTAAGATCCTGCGAAAAATCTTTGGAGAAGAAAGAAGAAAACGGATGGTGACAACGATGGCTATCCTCCAAAACGAATAATGATTGGACATTGTGTAGGTAACCGAAGAAGAGGTCGTCCTAAGTTGAGATGGTTGGATGGGGTCGATCAAGATGCAGAGGACTTAGGACTGAGATGTTGGAGAACGCAAGCCCGATATCGCGGCGAACGCAGGCGAAAACTACAATAGGCAAAGACCCGACCAGGATTGTCTCTGAATGAGAGCTAATTTTAAATATAATTTTCGGTATTTCTGCTGAAACACATGGGTAACTTCTAATTAATCGAAAGCCAGCAAACTCGGCATAAGTCTTAGGTATATTCTTGTAACAGAAAACAACTGCGATGGCCCTGTTAAGCAAATATGTTAAAAAAAACCAAGTAAGTCGGGATTCATTAAACAATTCCCTTTAAACAACCATTTCAATCTTTTCTAACAGAACCCACCAGCAAATTAGTTAAAATCAGCTTGAAGGAAATTGAAGTAATAAGACCTACGGAGTCGAATGATTGTCTGAATTTAAATATATTTTTTCTGCGCCCCCCACTTTTACCGTGGGCACTCCACTGTGTTTCCTGTGATCTAATTTTAAGCGCATACGTTTATGTATGGGGATATAAACATTCCTTATGTTATACGGTACGGAGTATTTCATAGTCGAACACGGCCGACTTTAACATTCAACATATTTTTAGAAAAGTGGGAATTTTTATAAATATTTATAGTGGCTCTTACTGTTTTTTTTTAGTGTTAAGACAGTGAGTCTGCAAATTCTGCACATCTCGTTTTGTAAACATATTTTTCATGTCTACATTATCTTTGATTCATGGTATCATTACTACTTCTAACGTCATCCGTAAAAGTTTAAAAAATGTTTGCATGCATGCTTGATTGACTGACATCTTTATGTATTAGGGGATGGACACTAAACAACAATAATTTCAATTGCAGCGATTGGTTTTCATCTGCTGCCCATTCGACAACAACAAGTTGAGCATTTCAATTTAGTAAATCAAGTGCATTATTTTAGTGAAGTGGACTGCCTGCCTTACTGCCGTCCAGCCTATTGACCATTTGGTTATATTGAACACAAGGAATTTATCGTTCAACATTTAGTTATGATTGATGGGTTTAAGCTTGGAATGTATCTGTGTATCTGTGAAGTTTCATGTGCGGATGTCTGTGTGTCCCTGTGTGCATCTATGTGCTGGGTCTGCATGCAAATGCTAATGAATTCATATACAACTTCAAAAGTCATAAATACTCAAGCGCTAGCTGCTTCATGCAACGTTAACTGTAATGTGAGGAGAGTAAGGGGGATATATGAGGGGGAGGGAGTGCACACTGTCAAACGGCAAACTCATTTCCGTCACTGACACAGTCACTGACTTCATTTAATTTTCAAATTTTCAACACAAGAGTCCAAAGAGTTTTTTTTCGGTTTATTCCTTTGTTTTTGTGTAACAAAGTGAGACGAACCAACGACGACAGCAGCGCTGACGATGATAACTACAGTGGGTACCTAAAGTACAACAGCACTGTGCTGGGAAATTTATGACCGCCCATAGGTGGGCGTTAAACGCTGCTTTGCATTTTTCATGTTTGCAGCGCCATAAAACTTTAGCTTCAGCTTGAGAGCTGCAATTGAAAAAAATGTGATACGGTCGAGGCGGTGCCCGACACTGTAATACCCTGTACCCTTTTTCTCAAAAAAAAATGTGTTCCTGCATGTTCCTTCTAAGAACGTTCCAATTTCCTTTTTTTTTTTTTTGGCGTAGAACGATATTTATTCCTATAAGTTCGTTAAATTTTTACCGATTTTGATGAAAATCGAAAGTTACGTCAAAGAAGTTATTTAAAGCATAGGGGTGTGGAAGAAAACATGGTATATCGGTTGCGGTGGTTGGGGGTTGGCATCGATAAGCCCCCTGAGATACTTCATCTGCTCAGGAAATATGTGCACCAGCTGGTAAACTTTCGTAACTCTAGCTCTTATAGTCTCCGAAATCTAGGCGTTCATACAGACGGACATCGCTATATCGCTACCAGAAGTTATGATAAGCATATTGGTATAAAGAAACACGGACTAGTCCGACAGCAGGATACTCTGCACCCTGTTTTACTATAAAAAGGAATTATTTTCATTTAGTCTATCAAAAGAGTGTTTAAAAGAGTTAATCTAATTTTGATTTTAACAAGATCAAATTTTTACGGGTATAAGATAAATAATAATATCCCTGAGTGACTATTTAGTCAGTCGCTCCTGGGCGGAGCATTGGGGATCTCTATTAATAACTGTTCGAAGAGAACAGGGACCTACAGCTTATAGCCAAATCCGAACGGCGGTGTCTTGAATTAAGAGAGACTTTCCTGGGCAAATAGCGTCTTTGAGCTAGCGATGCCAGTGCTACTGCGAGGATTCGAACCACCGACCTTCGGTTTGTAAAGCGAGTACGCTATCTTATGCCACCTACGGCCACACGGGTATAAAATGAGATGGATTAAAACTTGGTATCTCTGGCTGTTACGATCTCTGAGTTATACTATAGGTGTTGATATGGACAGACATGCTTCAATCGTAACACAAAGTAATTTCAAGAGTTTCGGTAAAAAAAACTTATGGACTGCCACGCCTTCTTCTACATTACATACATACAAAAAATTTATAATGCCCTTGAGCTAGGGTATAAAGACGTAATAAAAAAAAACCGTTTTGCTTATGAATTATTCGAATATTACGCATACGCTTTGTGTTCCAGGATGCATAATTAATTAAAGGCACACTTTAAATTAGCGATGCGCGGAAAAGGCTCAAGCAATCCTGTATTACTTTGTTTTGTTTCGAAAGATTATAAATCTTTTATGAAAGCGTTGGTTGATATTGTCTTAAAATATGAAGGAACTTGAAGCTAAGCATATGAAATGTATATTGCCTAATTTTTTAATGTGTTTGAGAATTTTTCGGATGCAATTGTTACAGTTGTGAATGTATTTTTAAAGGTTCCCATATACTTCCTAGGATGTCAGGTAATCAGAAGACCTACCTTAGATTGTTTTCAATACTGTGAAAATCATCGGTTCGCCAGAAATATCTTTATTATTAGATCCTCCAAATAATTTACCTCTTTCCGGTTGATAAAACATTTTAGATTCCCATTGGTTTTGCGTAATAATAACTCGTTTATTTGCTAATTTTGTTTCAACATCGTTATTATGGTAAATGAACGGTATGCAATTATTTCGCTAATTTGATTGTTTTTACATATTATAAATTAATAATTGCTCATGCAACCCGAAGTATTTTATGGAAATTTAACACAAAGGTTTCTGGCACATCACGTTTTAAGTTTTTTTTTATAAAGAAAATATAAAGAAAATATATAAAGTGTCTTCACTTTATAGCAATTATAATATAACGATCATTAATATGAAAAACCCAAAACAATTTATTAAAACTTGCCTTAAAATGATCTTTTTATAGAAATATGTACAATAAATGAAAGATTAAACTAATTAAACTAAACTCACAATGCGAGATTAACCACTCAAAGGCTTAACTAGTTGAGTGAACTAAACTTATTAAGCTACGCAGAATGCTATTGCATTAATGAACTTTGTTTTTTTTTTAATTTGGATCGATAAGTTATGTCTAAATCTATTTTATCTGGGACAAATTTTGGAAGGATTACCATTTTAATGTGTGTGTAAGTAAAGTATTTCGTTTACGGGGAACACGGATACATATTAATATAATTACAAAAATATATTAATATTTTTATTCATTGGTACATTAGTGTTTTCTAGCTCTTACTAAAATGTTCATGTTCATTCAAAAAAAAAAAATTGCACACTCCATAGTAAGTGAAACGCCAAAGAAAATGCTTTAAATATAGTATTACGCATACGTCCTGTGTCCCATCAAAAGTTTAGTCTGTCAAATTTCAAACATTTGCTACACTTGATTCACTTCAAAAGCCATTATAGACTTAATTGAAAAGTCAAACAAACAAAAAAGAAAGCGAATTTCATTCGGTCAATCAATTGGCAGCAATGCCAGTCACAAAATTTCCACATTTTAACATTTCCGCTTTTCCACCATTTTCATTTTCAACATTTAATTCTACGCAAATTGTTTACGCATCATTTTCCACTGCCAAAATTACGCCAACAAGCAAAGCAAACGCCAGTAACCCCAACTCCAAAAGCCATCAAAAAAAATTTACATAATGTTTTAGGCCATGGCCGTAACGCACTTAAAGGCATTACACTTCATTTATCAATGTTACTGGCTGCTGCGACCGCCATCAAAAGTGACAATTTCAAATCCAAACAAAAACTCAAAAAAGAAACAATAACGAAGTACATGAAAAACAGAATAAAAAAATATTATCACTGTCGTTTTAATTAATCAAGTTGGAAGGCTAAAACAAAAACATTCAAATCGATTTTTTTTGCGAAAACTTCTTCTGGCTTTATGTTAGCGCTTTTTGCAAATGTTTATAAGTATATAGTGGCAACATGTACAACGTTGTCTTATTGTAGTGCAAAAAATATGCTAAAAAATTGTTCCCCCCTTACTCTTACCCTAGCCACACACGATGCGATCGGTTGTACAAGTTAGCTGTTTATAAAGCAGGTTGTACAATCAATTGTATCGTACAAACCAAAATGTTTTAATTGGCAAGCAGCCGGTTGTACGGCCACAAAGAAATTATCGTTATCGTTTTGCAATCGATCGGTATATCGGTGAGACTTTGCGTAATGTAACGTAACAACGATATTATTTACATAATGCATTTAACTTAAAGTTTTCTTAATGTTTTAGGAGCGATAGCACAGCCTAATAGGAAAAAATCCACTTTTGAGTGGAAGGTCCAAAAAGTCCCAGCATCTAAGGCTCCGACATCACCTTCAAAAAACATAGTTTTGTGGGGTTTTCGAGGTTACGCCAGAATACTGACGAGAAATTTTTTTTTTAATATTATATTTTGACTTATAATGTTACCACAATGTAACTCACTTGGAAATTTTGTATTATAAACAATAATTTAATTTAAATTTATTTAATTGCCCTAACATTTTCAATATTCTTTTACTAACTAATTACACTACATATATAGAGCCTTTACAGCTTTACAACTAAGATATTTATATTTAACACATTAAATCAAACTATTTTTTATATAATACGAAATTAATGAGGAAAAAGAGGAAAAAACTTATAAAAACAAAAAAAAAATAAGCAAAAGTTTATAACACATAGTTTGCGAGCTTGTTAAAATAATTCTTTGAGTAGTCCTATTACATATAGTTGTTGAAATTCAAAAAATTTTAAGACAGGCATTTTTAATAATTTAATATTATTCTCAGCAATTTGTTATCAGAATCGATAATGCATAAAAATCAATTGCCATAAATAATATTATTTTTTTTTGTAATATTAGGGGAAAGGATTGTAAGTTGACACACCATAGGTTTTTTAGCTATATCCCGACATTGAATACACATAGGCATCAATGTAAATATACCGTTGGAAAGAGAAAAAAAAGCTATAATCCACAATAAACAAATCATTTAGAGAAGTTAAAACTGTGGTTTTTTCTGATCGGTTTTTCATGGTCGACATACTAAAAATGAATTGTTATGGAAAATATTCAAAAAATAAAATTTAAATTTTAGTAACTAATTATACATTTTTTTTGAAATGCCTATTTTTTTTCAATCTGTAATTTTAGTTTTATATAAAACCAAATTTTATATAATTGTTACTGATTGTTTATAAACAGTTGTAAATAAAATCGGAGAAAAAAAAAAAAAATTATTTTCCAGTAAAATAGTTTCTCATATTAAAAATATTTTATTAGCTGCTGTACATTTATTCCTACAAATAGAATTGTGCATCGGATGACAACAACCTCAAATTAGCATTAAATTACTGCACAACCTGTGCTAAATTACTTTCCTTTCCACTGCGGTAGTTCCATATTATGTCGTTACCTAATTTACACAGTCTGGCTAATAAAAAATTCAGGCAACATGAAATATTAGGCAAATAAAGCATTTCAAAATATCATTGCATACTTCGTTGCGCTTCACAATAAATCACTTGCATTCACATCAACCATTTTAATTGTATTGTACATATGCGCATAGCCAAAAAAAAAACACATACACAAAAATAGCGGAGCATAAATTTGGGGCACCGAAGTTCAAATGTCCTTCACCTTATGTTAAGTGTTCATAAACCAGAACAAAAAAAAAAATTTTTAAAAAAATTCATCTGAATTTAAAAGCTACGGGAAGTTAGAACACAAAATTAAATAATTTAAGTATTTAATGTCCGATTTTTATAAATCACGTAAATCGTGAATGGAATCGCATTTAAAGTCTCGGAATGACAATTGTTAATGCTTATTAAAAATCTTTTATATTTAAAAAAAAATGTTAGCCCTCAAATATTCAATACGGCTTTGGTATGTATTTTATTTTTAAATATTTGCTTTTCTATTAAAAGTAACAGTTTAAATTACAATTTACAATTGGCTTTATTTGCCATAATAAATTAAAAATATTTCTTAAAGCTTGATGAAATGATCCTCAGAGCTATGTCGGCGGTAGCTTAGGGCCTCCCAATCTGGTAAGGTAGTAGGTGAGCGCCGAAGCTAAAAACAATCCACATAGTAGCGTATGTTCCACATGTTAGTGGCGGCTACAGCGGGCGTCTGTTTTGTAGCAAGCGGCTCGCTATATAAACGTTTATTTCTTGACAGGTTCATAGGCCAAGGTAGCAGCCCTACCAGCGAACTAAGAAACTTGGGCCAATCACCCATCATTCTGAAATTACATGATTACTGAAACCAACTCAGTCTGGCTCTACGCTCCAACCGGAGTCAAAGGAAATAATATATATGTACTTATATAAAGAGGAAAGGCTTGTAAGTTGGGATACCATAGCTTTTTTAGCTATATCTCGATATTGAATACACATAGGCATCAATGTAAATATTTCGGCAACGAAAATCAGCAACGAAACTACACCGTTGTTCAGTTTTCGTTTTCGTTGCTGATTTTCGTTGCCGAAAACTACTTGTGGGTTATTTTCGTTGATTGTGATTAACTATATAAAATAAATGCTAAGTTTTTTTCTATTGTATTGTTAAAAACCTAATAATTGACAACATTGCATACTTTATTTTATGAAAAAATTACCACAACGTAATAAAAGTCAGATTTCGTCGCTGCAGTAACGAAAACAACCTACTTGACTTTTTGCCAACGCAGACCGCTCCAAGGGACTATTTGGATCGCTTTTTTGATTCCATTTCAACCACAATGCGCTCATTTCCCCCCCTGTCAATTGCAAAATTGAAATTAAAAATCTCGCAGCTTGTCGGCAAAGAGGAAGTTTCATTGGCCGAGCAAAACCTTCTAAATTCACAAACTGAAATTTTGTATATACCGGAAGCTGATGAAAATTTATCTCCCAACATAAGCAATAATGAATAAATACATTCTTATTTAATAAAACAAAATTACCTCAGAGTAATACAAAGCTTTTGTCTTGGCGCCATTGGATTCCTATTCCAGGATGTAGGTATTCCCTTCAAGTCACATTCGATTGATTCAAGAACAGACGCAAAAAGTTCAGGACTCAATCGAAAATATTCTTTAAAATTTAGTATCATCATCCATCAAATATCGATCAACCAAGACAGAATGTACACCTTCTTGGGACCGCTGTTTGTACATTGTATGAACCTTTTGCCTCTTCTTTTTTATTTTTAATGATAATACAAATAATAATGCGTCTTCTTCGAATTGCTGCTGAGCCCTATTATATGCGGCTATGCGACGATTTGCATCGTCAATCTCCTCAGCACTATAATTCATATATTTATTCAGGAACACTTTCATTCGCAACAGCAATGTACAAAATTCTATTATTGACAGAAGAAAACATTTGTAATTTTCGGCAACGAAAACGTAAAACGAAACAGCAACGAAACGGCACCGTACAACAACGTTTTTCGGTTTTCGTTTTCGTCAACGAAAACGGTGTATGCGAATACCCGGCTTTACAAGCTAAAAAGTATCCCAACTTATATTTTTGAAGCCATTTTGGAATGCATTGAACAAAATTTTTCTATTCACTCTATGTCCGAAAACCTTTTTGATTATGAAAGTTTATTGAATTTCAGTTCCAGCACAAATATTTTCCTTGATTTTTTATTTATTTATTTTGATTTGACTTTTTGAGCGCAATCAAAAATAATGTTTTTAATTTTCCGATTTCTTTAAAAACAATTTTTATATTTTGCCACTGACACACTGCGTTTTTGAGTCTGTTCGCATCAAAAACACATTAAAATTGTTTACGGCGTATTTGCCATCGAAGACAGGTGGAATTTTGGTGTTTTCATTGCTGAAACATCAAAATCGACCTTAAAAGTCGTTCCAACTTACAAGCCTTTCCCTTATATATATATTTACAAAATTATATTAGATTATAATTTCAATATTGAATACTAAAGGAAAAAAATGGCAAAGAAAATGGTGAAAAAAATCTCTTTTTATGTTGAATATGAGTTTATGCCTGAACAGGATTTTATAAAAATTTTGTAAATCTTAAAATGTAGTTTTAACCTAATCCATCATTTAAATTTTTGAACCGTTTTCAATACGCAGACAATTTTTTGGAATACACTAATACATATATTTTGTATCAGAAAACAACTTTTGCTTCAAAATTCCAAGGAACGTATAAACTAACTTCTTACATAGAACAAATTTTAAAAGGATATTGCAAACTTTAACAAAAACTTAAAATACTGCTCACCGCAGGAAGAGTATAAAAACAATTAGCCTGACGTACGTGTTTTAAGATTTATAGTATTTTAGCGTGCCGAAATATGTATAGCCGGGTCTGGTCATTGGCCCATGCCAAGGCTGCTTTTCGCCGCCCAGTAAGAACATTGTACATAACGCTCATCACCGCTGGCTTTAAATATTGTGTTTGCCATTGTTATTATTTATTTAAGTTTGCGACTAACTGGCAACGCAAACACTTAGCACGAGAGGTGGCAGCCTCGCAGCTACAAAATGGCGTCGTTGTACTGTAAATAGTATATAGTATGTACTACTATATACTAGTACGGTATAGGATTGCTGTTACCTCAACCTAAGTGCACCCCAGACTGCAGTCAAAATGTCACTCAACCGGCAATTGCAAACTGCAAATGCAAATGTTGCACAGCTAGAGGCAGTTTGTCGCGTCGCAACTCTGGATTTGTGTGTTGCCTAACGGCTTGATGAGTTTTTAATGCCATGCCAGGCGTTGTTTTTCTACACCATGAATATATATGCAAAAACAAAAATAAAGGACTAACCTGTACCTGGGTTTGAGTAACGCGCACGCAGCTTTTACGTTTTGGCGCGTTGACAGCTAACAAAAGTTGTCAACTTGTCACTGCAGCGGCCCAATTTGAAAACAACGTTGCCAAGTGCCTACAAAAGTTGTCTAACAACTGTACAAAAGCAAAAACTTGAAGTGAAATGTATTCAAAGTTGAAATGCGTGCCAAACTGTTGCAAATGCGTGCGCCGATTTCTGACTCTTGGCAGTTTCCGGCATAAAATCCGATAGTTTTTCGCACACAATATCGAACAATACACTTACTTACACTTACTCGTATATAGTACACAATACCCATTGAGTTTAGCTGGAAAAACTATATCTTTTCATTAGTCCAACAGTTGGAGCATGTTACTCCAATTTATACGCTTCGTTAATTCATTTCCTGTGGCATTTTTATTAATGCCAAGCGCGCGTACTTGCAACTCTTTAAATATGCAACAAGCGACTCGAAAACTTTTGCAACAGTTAATTTACATTGTAATTTTGCAATTGTTGCAAACCACCCAAAAAAAAACAAAAAGGGCAATCAAAACAAGGCTTGACAAATAATGCTTAGGGGTAAAGGTTGCCAAGTCCGCGCACAAATAGTCGCTCTATAAAAATTGCAATTTTCATTAATTATGCAAAATTATGCGGGCATTTTTGTTTGACTTTTTAGCTGTCTCTTTTTACAAATTTTATGCATCGTTAAATTTTAAATACAATTGTGATTTAACGGTCTTCTTTTGATTGTGGCAAAAGTTAATTTATGCGCCCCACATCGGGCGCCAATTCAAATTATTTTAAACTTGTGCTTGAAACTTCTGGTTACTCGTTGTTAAAGGATTTTCAAATAATTTCCTGTTGCCAAGTCATTTAGAAGTCCTAAAATTAGAAGGTTTTATAGCATTTTGATTGCTGCTATGAACATTATGGCTAGGCACATTAGGCAAGCATATTGTACACCAGTTGCGACTTAACTGCTGTGATTTGATTTTTATTGCGTTTCCACAAATTTGTATAGCAACCCTGGTTTTGGAAAATTGATAATTCGTCCATTAATAGCTATTAATGTAGACTGCCATCATTTAAAACAATAAATTCAAATGATTTAGTCGTAATTTAAGTAGCTCCATTCGTATTAATAAAAGTATTGTTATATCGAATTTATGGGTTATGTCTTTGTATTGCTAAAGCATCGTGGAATGAACAGAGTTCCAAAAAAAAATTTAATAAACTCTCTTAACATCATTTAAAAAATAAAACGGTAAGATAAGCGAACCATTCGGCTATCATAATCACATATTAAATGTATTATTGATAAAAACAAAAAATACTATTTTAATGACTTGCCCAAACACATTTGCTTTGCGCCCCATCTCGGGCGCTCTACAACTCAATAACATATGAATAGAATTCCCAAAACGGTTCTTAAGTATCATCTATTTAGAATTTTAGAATAAGTGCTGAACGCTTTTCCCGTGGGCCTGAAGAGCTGGCTTTAAGACTTTAAGACATTTTCAAAAAATAATCATTAAGGATTTTCTTTAAAGAAGCCTGGGTTGTCCATATATGAGTGTGTCTTCGATTAAATGTAAGTCCATCGGAAGATTTTAGGTTAGTCGTAGTCGTCCTAAATCCTAACAGCTGGATATCCTTCCCTAAAGCATTTACAAAGCCAAGAACGTATTTTTCAGTCTAAATATGTCATCACCTGCACCTTCACCAAGCGGGTAGTTTGCGTAAAATTAACATTAGCTAATACCTAAAATAGCTTGACTTAAAATTATTTTTGAAGGATTTTATTTTATTTTTTATAACATTTTTTTGTCTTTGTTAGTATTTACCAATAATTCAGTCTGTACGAAGAATTGGCAGGAGATGATTGAAGAATGTCCTCCTCAGTCTCCTTATTGAAACTATTCCCAAATAATTATTGTATCTGCTGAAGAAAATGCGGTACACCACATCTGAATACCATTTCTCCAGATAAGATACCCTTTCAATGTATTAAAAAACAAATATGGGCCATAGAATATTGTCAGTCATTCAAAGGTTTCATAGATATTCTTAAATTTAAAAAAGATTCCTGACTCGAAATTTTAAAAAAAAAGAAACGAATTACAAATAAGCAGTCCTGACAGATTTTTCTTTCAAACGCAAAAAGCCATACGTCAATACGCCAGACAATCTATAGGAACTATTTATTTAAAGATTTTTGAAAAATTTTAAAAATTATTGTAAATTAAACCTTATGCAAAAGCATCTAGAGCTTTCTGTCGTATCTCTCACGAGCTGTTTTAAAACAAAAAAAAAAAATTACGAAAAAAACCTCAGAACGCTAAATTTGAAAAATTAAATGGGTTATAACCTTAAAATATATCGGTTTTTTTTTACTGGTGCTGTATAATGCCCCTATGGGAGCTGTTTAAGCTACGATTAAGAGAGGATTTAAGAGAGGCGCATACGTCATCGCTGCAGCCAGAGATGCAAAGCCGTTGCAGAGATCGCGCTTATGATAAGCGATAATGCGCTCAGAGCGAGTTAAGCGCTTTGATAGCGCCGTTAGTGAGGGAGCTTTAACAACAGTTATTATTGTCTGTTCTTATGCTTAGTTTAAGTAATTATGTATAAAACATGTAAAATCACGCCACTTAGTTTGAAGTCTGTTAGCGTCAGCCCATGAAAGCACACGTACATGCTGTGCGTATAAAGATTGTAACGCGTTTGAAACTTAACCTAATTAAATACTTATAATAAAATTAAAACTCGGGTGTATATATTATTGCCTTGAACTCAATTGGTCCATTGGGATCAGCGCGCCTTCGTCGATCACCTCAAAGCCGCTGCGGGTGGTAAATCACACCGACAGCCGCATCATATAACCGGGCAGTTTGGGGCTCCGTCGTTTTCGCAGCCGTTTATCCAACATATTTTTGGTGCCTCCTGTGAGGATTGAACTCACGACTGGATTGCGCTGTATATATCGCCGATTTGCAGTTCTGTGGACGTATTTTAACTGGATTTTTGGGTCATATTGCCGGGCGTGCCACCTAACCTCAAACGCAAGGTGAGTGCAATTTGACATTATCGTGTTATAAGGTGTTTTAATAGCATGGCGGAGATTATTGGTAATTTAATTTCTGAGCAAAAGGCGCTGCTGGATGCAGTGCACAGATCATGGGAGAAATTCAAAGGAGATGCAACGCAGCGCTCTGAGGCGCACGTGGAAACGAGAATCGGCTCGTTAACAATTATGCATCAAGAATTTCGCAATAATCACAGAGCGCTTATGAGATCCGGAGACATCGAGTTCGTTAAAGCAGATTACCTCGATCCAGACATTGAAGGGCTGTTTGAGGAAGCTTATATCGAGGCAGTTGCTGAATTAAAAACTGAACTGAACAGTCATCGGGAGCCCATTACAGCATCCACGGCATTGGGTGGGCATGATTTAAACAGCAGCGTTCAGCCAGTAATAGAGGAAGTGAAGCTTCCTACGGTAAAGTTGCCAACGTTCAGCGGCAAGTTTGTGGATTGGCCAGCTTTTAAAGAAGTTTTCGAATCTCGTGTACATAAATGCTCACGTCTAACAGATCTCCACAGGTTTCATTACCTAAAAGATTCTCTTTCAGATGAAGCGGCTAAGGATATAGAGCACCTAACTCTGATTGAGTCCAATTATCAAGTGGCATGGAAAATGCTTATCAATTTGTACGACAACAAGCGAGTGTTGTTTCATCATTACATGGATGTGTTTGATCGACAATTATCAGTTCAATATGGCGACCCTGGGTCATTGAAGCGGTTTTTACAAACCTGTCGCGCATGTGTGAACTCCTTAGAGAAAGTCGGGGTTGATCTTACACAACAGAATCAAATCTTGGTTTACTACATGGCAAAGAAGTTGCCTAGTAAGCTAAGAGTGGATTGGGAGCAATCATTGTCATCTACGCAAAATTTACCAACATTTGAGGAACTGTGTAAATATCTCGATGCCCTATATAGAACAATGATTACGTCATTGTCTAGTGGTGTTTTATCGGCATCGACTAATCAGCGGTCAGTTACACAGCAGGGCGCATGTGGCTCACGTGGCGTACGGAGCAGTGACGTCAAATCTTCATTCGTTACTCGTGAGGCGAGTGTTTGTGCAGTATGTGGCAAAGATGATCATCCTGTACGGGATTGCAAACTGTTCCACGATATGTGTGTATCGGATCGGAGAGCGGCTGTGCGAAAACATCGGCTGTGTTATAACTGTTTGGGTTATAATCACTTATCTTCAAAATGCAGCAGTCGCCAAAATTGTTCTAATTGTACTGAGCGACATCACACCCTCATCCACTGGGAGAGTATACGGAGTCCTACGGACGCGTCTACGAATATCGCCGCGCGAAGGCCGGATGAGCGCGCTCAGCATCTATCATCAAATGCGATAAACGGATCGCATATGGCTTTGTCTACGACAAAGTACGACGTATTGCTGCCTACAGCAATTATCACTGTGGAATCAGTTGACGGTTGCCAGTTGCAGTTCCGAGCGTTTTTGGATCAGGGTTCGCAAGCTTCATTTATATCGGAGAGCGCAGCGCAATTACTGCGTCTCCCACGGCAAAGGGTGCACTTCAGGGTTAATGGCTTAGCGAATACTAAATTGACGGAAATATCGGCAGCAATGGAGCTCATGGTGGGCTCGAGGTATGATCCACAGGTAAAATTTAATGTAAACGCTTTTATTTTGCCAAAGGTGAGTCATAGAATGCCAGATCGACGTGTGGCAGTTGGTAGTTGGCCGCAGCTACAACATATGAATTTAGCCGATCCTAATTATTTTGTGCCGCAGGTTGTGGACATTTTACTTGGCAGCGATATCTACGATGAGCTCATGATGAGTGAAATGTATCGAGGACCAGCAGGTTCTCCCATCGCACAAAATACACATTTGGGCTATATTGTATCCGGGAAAATAATGGAACGACAGTCAACCATCTCAGCTCACACTGTGACGATAGCAAGGAATAATGCCGCTGAGGAGCTGGATAATTTGCTACGCAAATTTTGGGAGATAGAGCAGTTGGACGAGACAATCACTGGTCTATCGGAAATAGAAGCGTGGTGTGAAGATTTCTTTGCTCAAACCCACCAGCGTATGGCTTCAGGCAAATATCTGGTGAGACTACCATTTTTATCTTATCAGGATCCAACAATGGTGATAGGCGCATCTTATGGTTCGGCGCTAAAACGGTTGTGTCACCTGGATCGGCGTCTACGTGCTGACGAAAAACTCAGAGATGTGTACTCTAAAACTATCATTGAGTATTTGGAATTGGGGCAAATGCAGCGAGTATTGCCTCATGATATTGGCCATGCTCAACAAGGCTCATTGGGGGGAGTCACACATTGTTATCTCCCGCATCATCCTGTCATCAAGGAGACGTCATCGACTACGAAAGTCCGAGTGGTGTTCGATGGCTCGATGAAAACGAGCAATGGAAAGTCGCTAAATGATGTTTTGGCGACAGGGCCGAAGTTGCATGTGGAACTACCTGGAGTGCTTCTCAATTGGCGTACGCATAAAATTGTGTTTTTAGCGGACGTAGAGAAGATGTATCGGTGCATTGACGTGCACGAGGAGGATTCACATTATCAGCGCATATTGTGGAGAACTGAACAAAATAACCATATAGAAGAATATCGATGTTCTACAGTAATGTTTGGAACAAGCTCAGCGCCATACCTTGCCATACGAGTCATGCAACAATTAGCGGTGGATGAAGCAATAAATTTTCCACTAGCTGTGAACGTCATTCAAAAGCAAATGTATGTGGATGACATTCTATCAGGAGCAGATAGCTTAATTGAAGCAGAGAAAACTCAACGACAAGTTATTGGTATGCTGAAAAGAGGAACTTTTGAACTACGCAAATGGGCCAGCAATTGCCCAGAGTTACTGACAAAAATACCTCTGGAACATCGCGAGTCAAAAGATCTGTTGGGTTTTCAAACTGGTGAAATGATACGCACGCTGGGTCTTTATTGGAGCCCAGGTGAGGACGAGTTTCGATATAAAATAAATTTTGATTTGCCTACAGGTACGCCCACCAAAAGGATTATGTTGTCAACCATTGCAAGGCTGTTCGACCCATTGGGCTGGCTGAGCCCAGTTATTATAACTGCAAAGTGTCTGATGCAGCAGTTATGGAAGGCAAATCTTGATTGGGATTCGTACGTACCTTTGCCAATTCAAAGAGAGTGGAAACGGTTTATTGATGATCTACCTGGCATCGGAAACGTGTGTATACCACGTTATATTGAGGGGCTGAAGCCTAACTGTGAGGCTCAGCTACATATATTTTGTGATTCCTCTACACGCGCCTACGGCGCGGCTGCATATCTACGTGTGTTTGTGGAACAAAACAACTATAATACAGAGTTACTATTGGCGAAATCAAAAGTATGCCCAATCAAACCACAACTTACTATACCTAGAGCTGAATTATGTGCTGCATTGGTAGCAGCTAAAATGTTTAAGTATCTGAAAAATAATTTGAAGATAAATGTTAACTTTTCTGAAACTGTTTTTTGGTCAGATTCAATGATTACGCTATGCTGGATACGCGGTGGCGCATTTAAGTGGAAGCCGTTCGTCGCAAACCGTATCAGGACGATTTTGGAGATAACTTCGGCGCATCAATGGCGCCACGTTTTGTCAGAGGATAACCCTGCCGACTACCTGAGTCGTGGGGTCAGCATGGAAAAGTTAGCAGCGTGCAAATTATGGTGGCAAGGGCCACGTTGGTTGAAAGGTTCGAAGCAGGAATGGCCTGCCATGGCTATCGATCAACAAAAGACAGCTGCAGTGAGCAGCGAAATGAGTAGCGTCAACAATCACGCGGTTACAATCAAGGAGATATCGGAACCATCGCTATTGGAACGATATTCGTCATATTCACGGCTATTACGAATTATGGCTTATGTGCGGCGGTTTGTTGGAAACTGTCGCGTAGCAAAACCTGATCGGAATATAGACTGGCTTACGGCTAGCGAGTTGGACGCAAGTCTCACATGCATAGTGAGAATGGTGCAAGCTGACTTTTTTACAGCAGAGTGGAAGCTTCTGTCTGCTGGCAAGACCGTAAGCAAGGAGAGTACATTGGTGGCGTTAAATCCATATTTTGACGCTGAGGAGCAAGTTATACGGCTTGGAGGTAGATTGAGTGACGCCTTACTACCTATAATGGAAAAGCATCCTTACATTTTACCATATAGGCACCATTTTACGGCGCTTGTGGTTCAGTATAGCCACATCAACACATTACATGGTGGAACAGCACTTACGCTTAATTATATAAGGAAGCGTTTTTGGATTGTAAATGGTAGGAATGCTGTGCGACGTGTAACTCATCAATGTATAATTTGTTACAGAATGAAGCCTCGATGTGCCGAGCAACAAATGGGAAATTTACCGGCTATGAGAGTGCGCCCAGATAGAGTGTTTGCAGCTACTGGAGTGGACTACGCTGGTCCAATTAACGTGTCGCCGTCCAAAGGTAGAGGGCGCGCTTCGTTAAAGGGTTACATCGCAGTTTTTGTGTGTTTGGTAACAAAAGCTATACATTTGGAGCCAGTCGGAGATCTTACTTCGGATGCATTCATCGGCGCCCTATATCGATTTATTGGAAGGCGAGGCCTGTGTCGTGACATATACAGTGATTGTGGCACTAACTTCGTTGGAGCAAATAAGAAACTGCAAGCTGACAAGTTAGCTTATCAATCTTATGTAACAAAATGTATACTCCCTAAGTTGTCATGTAGAGGCATAACATGGCATTTTAATCCGCCGTCCGCACCACACTTTGGCGGACTGTGGGAGGCGGGAGTGAAGTCAATGAAGCATCATCTGAAAAGAACGCTTGGAGAACGCGTTTTTACTTTTGAGGAACTTGCGACAGTTTTGGCGCAAATTGAGGCGTGCCTTAATTCTAGGCCACTCTGTCCACTATCAAATGATCCAGAGGATTTGTTAACATTAACACCAGGACATTTTCTTACAGGCGACGCATTGTTGGCGCCCCCTGTACCTGAATTATCGAATTTGACTCTTACTAATCGTTGGAGAAATTGCCAATTTTTTACACAAAGATTTTGGAAACGCTGGAGCTCAGAATATTTATCACGTTTACAGCGTCGGCCAAAATGGTTGCATTCAAGGGAGAATCTACAAACTGGCGATCTTGTAATGATAAAAGATGAGCAATTACCTTCTAGCCGATGGGCCCTTGGTCGAATTACGCATACGCATGCTGGAGCGGATGGTTTAGTTCGAGTGGTCACATTGAAAACACAAAATGGAATAGTAAAGCGGCCTGTCGCAAAGTTGTGCCCATTACCAATAAATGACAATTTGCACAACAACGACACCGAAATAATACGATAATGTTTAAATTGCACTTTTGTCTTTCCAGAGTTTTTTGAGTTCTTTCAGTTAGTACTGCGTTCGAGCATCGGGACTGGAGCGAGAACGAGCTTAAGGATGATGGAAGGTTTGATGATTCCCTTAGCAATCATCAAAGGGGGGAGGATGTTTAAGCTACGATTAAGAGAGGATTTAAGAGAGGCGCATACGTCATCGCTGCAGCCAGAGATGCAAAGCCGTTGCAGAGATCGCGCTTATGATAAGCGATAATGCGCTCAGAGCGAGTTAAGCGCTTTGATAGCGCCGTTAGTGAGGGAGCTTTAACAACAGTTATTATTGTCTGTTCTTATGCTTAGTTTAAGTAATTATGTATAAAACATGTAAAATCACGCCACTTAGTTTGAAGTCTGTTAGCGTCAGCCCATGAAAGCACACGTACATGCTGTGCGTATAAAGATTGTAACGCGTTTGAAACTTAACCTAATTAAATACTTATAATAAAATTAAAACTCGGGTGTATATATTATTGCCTTGAACTCAATTGGTCCATTGGGATCAGCGCGCCTTCGTCGATCACCTCAAAGCCGCTGCGGGTGGTAAATCACACCGACAGCCGCATCATATAACCGGGCAGTTTGGGGCTCCGTCGTTTTCGCAGCCGTTTATCCAACAGGAGCTATCAACAAGGTTCGTCCCAATTAAACAGCTCAAAATGGTCGTGAGCTTATTAATGATGATAACAATCCGTGATTACCGAATAATCAATGCTTGGCTTGTGCATGGTTTGTTTCGTTAACGAAAGATGTTCAAAAATTGAGAATTCTGAATTGCAAGGATATCATTAAGAAAACATAAAAGAACGCCTTTTTAACATTGTAAGTGTTGATGGAATGCAGTGTTTTAAATACCATCCCGAAACAAAACGTAGACCAGACGAAACAGAAAGATTGTGCTTGGAGAATTTAAAAGTAAAAAAAGTCGGATTATTTCTTAATTTTCAAGGGTATTATCGACAAACAGTTTGTTCCGGTTTAAGCCGTTAATGCTCCATTCTGTCTAGTTGTTTTTAAGCGTTTGGTGCTTCTTATCGTCGTACTTGGCCAAAACATTGGTAAGAAGGAAGCTTTGAACAATGATGATCGCCATATTCCCCTGATACGACACCATGTACGTTCTACCTTTTCGGTAAAATGTATTCGACGATGAAAAGGACTCCTTTTAAATGGCTTATACCGACATTTTGGGTGCTTTGTGTCATGCACAAGAATTGAATTTGGAGGAGACTATTTTGCGTAAATGAAATCCGGTTTTCCAAACAAATTTTTGTTATTATGTCCTGTTTACTTTGGGATGGACCTTGCTCCAAACTTTGGTTGCTCTAGGTAACTTGAGGATCACCAACGTATTCTTTTGTATAGATTATACGTTCTCAACTTGCGCAAACTTAATATGCTCTTTGCGTTTTAAGGTGCAATGTATAAATATTCATTGACTCAACTCTTCCGTTTAACCTTAAAGCAAGCAAGCCTGCCTAGTCTCCGTGGATTAATCTCAATTGTGTGCGATATGCTATTTTTTGTCCAATTTGCTAGCATCTAAGACAGCAATCAAGATTGTTTAGATTTATAAGCAGTATATTGGAGTCTGAATAAGTCTCCAAATGTACCTTCTATGTAAGTCAACTGCATATTGTACAATCAACTGAAATTTGAGCCACTGCATTGCTGTATAAAGTAATTTCCTGTGCCCCATATTTATATTGCACTACAGTTGCCATACAGCTCGCATCTTCTAGAGCACAGCTGCAAACGGTAAAACGAGTTAGAAACTCTTCATAGCCCCCAGGAATAAAGCAGATGACGCGCTTACAAGATGAAGCATGAAATATGATGTAAAATGATGTGATTACAGTTGAAAATGTACAAAAAGAACTAAGTCCAACAGGAAGTAGAAGACACATGGCGCATGGCTCCATGTTTGAGGTAGTTGCAAGTAGCAAAACATGCCACGACATAAAAATGAGCAAATGCGTAAAATACCGCTGCATACATATATATACTTATATATATATATATACATATATCTATGTATATACAATATAAACAGCGCGTTGAGATTGACAGTTTGCGAAATCGTCTGAGCAATTTATATGATAAATTATCTGAAGTTTACTGTTTGCCACCGCAGCTACAATAAAAAGCTCATTTATAGTAGGTATATAGTTGATGCTTTATTTAAAAATACATTTAATAACATAAGTAAATAAAGTTTTAAAGCGAGAATTAAACTTTCGCTGCCATTTCAATTAATTGAATTGGGAATTTTCAGCTGCAGCCAACTGCTGTCAATTAATTGGCCAACATTTGGTTTTGGCTGGAACGGACTGATTGCTTGTGACCAATGCTGAAATTGGCTTTCAGGCATTGTCTGTGCAGTGGGGGTGTGTGTGTATGAAAGTGCCAGGTTTTGACAATTTGAAATATTCTCACTTTATTCCTAGACTTAGCTTTTGCTTATGCTTTGGCTAGTATAAACGATGCCACACAATTTTTTTACTCTGTAACCACAGGGTTAAGGATCTTCTAGACTTTTGCAATGTTACAGATACAAGAAGGCATGACAGACTAATGTGCTTAGCATTATTTGATTAAAATCGTTGTATTATATGGTATCATGTAGGACCGATCGGTCAAATACATTTTTGTAATACCTAATTCGCTTGTTTTGCGTATAATTATGATGATATCGTAACCAAATTTGCCGTTCGGAAGCTTTTAAGAGGCCTCAAGCACTAATTATTTATTATATCATATAACCCCCGTAAGGCCGATCGGGCAAAAAAAAGTTTTTAGGGCTAAATTCATTTGTCAATAGAAATATAGTTTCCAATTCGGAAATCAAAAGTTTTTGTCGTATCTAAACACGATGTCTCAAATGTTGCGAGGGTGCAGGGTATCTCAAAGTCAAGGGTATCTATATATATATTACATTGGGCAACGATGCACATATGTCCATTCGTGCGTATGAACATCTAAGTATATCTCAGTGACCATACGAGATAGACATAAAAAATTGTACATATAAAACCAAATGATATAAATTCACTATACAAAAATCTTTAATATGACCACAGGTAACTCAGATTTCAGACACCAATTGAACTAAGACCAAAGGATTTGCTTATTGTGGTCATCTTGCACCATATCTTTTCAAATTATCATACGATTATGATACTATTCTTAGCATCAAGGTACACAATCGGGAAAACGGGATTTGTTGGTTCATCCCAAAAGCCACCCTGTTAAATTAGCACAATTATTCACCTTTGCCTCCAAATTTGGTATACATTGTTATGTGAACCTAATCAACAAAGCCTTTTGCACAAAACTTACTATTATCCCTCTATGCCATTTCCACTAGGCGCACTTACAATCCTCAATACTTCTGCAATCCTCTGGGTATAAATCCAAAACTTCATAAATAATTACTTTTTTCGCAAATAACACTAGTTTACAAATTTTAAAAAATTTTGATTTTCTCAACATGTTTTAGTCATTACCGTAGTAAAATGGCATGCTGAAACCAAAAATGCAGTTCAAAAATTTTTTCATGGAATGGATTTCAAGATATTTTGAAAAAAACATTTTTCGAAATTAAAAAAAAAAAGTGTCAACTTAAAAGCAAATATCTCTGTTTCTACTAAACTGATTTTGATAATTTTTTTACAAAACTGTAGATATTTGAATTACACATCGACTATAATTAAAACATATTTTTGTATTATAAAATTTACGGCTTGGACGCTATTTATGCGTTTATTTGAAATTTTTCATAACTTTTAGCAAAGTTTTCAAAAAAATTATACTTTGAACGTCAATTTAAAAACTGAAAAAAAAATTTTCATACTTATTTTTTCATTCAATTCGATTAATAACGAAAAATTCTACTTCGAAAGTAAAGTAAGTAAAAAATATTACATGAAATTATCCTCGCACCCTAATCATCTCGCAAGAGAATTAACTCGGCATAATTTTTTACCAATTTTGATAAACAATCACTCATTTTGTTCATAATCGATCGAACTTTACGAGCCATAAATAAAATTGTGTGAAATAATTTTTTTTTAATTTTTAAGTTTAATTTCGAAGTAGAATTTTTCTTAAAAATTTGCTGAAAATTACGAAAAATATCATATGGATTGATAAATAACGACCAAACCGTAAATTTGACAATAATATGTTCGAAATATAATGGATGGGTAATTCAATTATGTATAGTTTGGTAAAACATAATCAAAATCAGGTCAGTAGTACTATTTAGTATTCGCTTTTAAGACACTTTTTTTTGTAATTTCGAAAAATGTTTTTTCGAAATATCTCAAAGTCATCACAAAGTTTGTAGACTTCATTTTCGGGTTTAGCGAGCCATTTTACTATGGAAACGAGTAAAACATGTTGAGGGTACATTTTGCTGTAAGCTAGTGTAATTACTTTTTTTAGAAAAAGTGTATGCAGGGTATGGCACTGTCGAGCAACACCCTGACTCACACATTTGTATACCTAGAGGTACAAAGGATATTCTAGATTTGTGCAATGTATGTAACGGACAGAAGGCAAAAAATGCTTATCATAACCTCGGGCAGAGACTCAGCCATGTCCGTCTTTCCGTCCGTCCGTCTGTATGAGCACCTAGATTTCGGTGACTATTAGAGCTAGAGACACCAAACCTTACCACCTGATGCGCATATTTCTTCAGAAGATGAAATTTGTTGAATCATATCGATATCTTCCCCCCTCCCACGTAGTAGAGTTTCGTGGTTTTTAGCTACACCGTTTAATATTTTTATTTCAAACTTAACATACCGATGCGTCGTGATTACATGCATCTGTATGTAAAAAATTAACAAAATCGAAAAAATACAACAGAAGTTATAGTCAAAAATGTACTAATTTCACCAAAAAAAAAAAATTCCAAAAGTTCTTAGAAGGAATATGCAGGAATATAAATTTTTTCGAGAAAAGAGGTACAGGGTATACAACAGTATAACACCGCCTCGACTGTATTACATTTTTTTTCTCTCTAACGGTATCTCGTTTGTTTACTGTCGTTTGTGTTTGCTTAATGCCAAATGACTTGGCTTGACTTGACTCGACTTAAATGACGCACTGACTCACTGACTTACCGACTGGCCCACTGACTGGCTGAGTCACTGGCTCTTTGGCTTTGGCTACATTCACATGCTGATGAACACGTCTTGTCAGTGGCTAACGAGCGCCACTTACACGCTCAACAATCACTTAACCTCAATTGTTGCTTCAGAAGGGAGAAGCAGTGTTAAAGGCAACGTGTCTATCTGTGTGTGGGAGTGTGTGTGTGTGTGTGGGAGAGTGCTGCATGTAAATACTTAATTAATTAACTCTCTTTTTTTCTCTTATTATTCGCGTATTTTGCTTTTTATGGCATGCTGTAATCAAATGAAACAGCGGGTACGTTGAACACACTGAATTATATATTGATTCCGTGGAGTTCTCCCGTTTTGATGCACATCTCCCTTAATATGTTAAAAAATAAAATTTTTTTTTTCGATTCAAAATACGAAACATTAAAAAATGTTAATCAGACAGACCATTGTCAAGAATTTCGAAAAAGTAATTTGTGCCAAATTTTGAATAAGTACATTGAGAATCGCAGTATTAAAAAGTAAATGGTTTACAGGAACAGGGGGTATGGACAGATATATAATGTAAAAAAAAAACAACGTTTTGTTGTTTATTGGACACACATAAATTCAGCCGTGCTCCGGTAACCGAGAAATCCAAACCAAACAATTTTTCTTGGATTCGGTTTTGCGTGCTCCGGAAACCGAATTTTTTGTCGATAATTTCCCTTTTTATTTTCGATAAATGTGAAAATTTCCCTAATTTTTTCCGATAATTTTACATATGCTGTAGTGTAACCAGCTGACTGTCTTTTATTAACAATTTGTAAACATTACAAAAATGTCATTTATTTTCTCAATTGCTTGTTTTGAAGCTAAAAGCTCGGTGCTTTTTTATTTTCCCCTGCAATAAATATATTTTTCAGCATTAAATTCTTTTCATTAAATAGGTACTTACATTGTATTTGTTGGCGCCAAATGTTTTTTGTTTAATACAAAACAGCTGACATGGCTGCCTCAGTTTTGCGTCTTTTTATAAGTACATGTTGTTTACATTTAATTTTCATTAAAATATTGCTAGTTCTTTCTTATTTTAAAAATTAAATAAAATAACACAATAATAGTATTACTGTAGCAACAATATTTATCGAAATTACACACGACTTAGCAATTTTTGTACAAGGGAAACTTTCGGCCATACGATACGCACACATACACAAACAAAACAAAAATTCGTTTTGGCTGTGCATGCTAAATAATTAAAAGTAAATGTCAATAAATATTCAACTTAAAGTTAGCATTAATAGAATCTAAGAATATCAAGCATATTTAAAAAATTATTTCATTATAAAATTTCGTGCCTTTTTAATCCTATTTTGGCGATTCGTTTTAATTCCACGGCAACGGTTTGGTGGAAATTGGAGCACCAAACATTCGGCTTCAAAACGAATCCGAATAAAATATTCGGATTCGGTTTCCGGAGCACGGCTGAATATTTGGTGGCTCTACTTATGAAACGAAGTAGAATTTTGTTGCAAATAATTTAGAGGTGGATCAAAATGTATATACCGAAGAACGAATGGCGTGATATGCCCACTACTACCTGTTACATATATTGTACATATCTGTAATATCGTTGGCCCTATAGATACAGGGTTCAAATATGATTTCCGCAGGATCATCACATTAATTACATATTATTTTTGACATATTCTGCTTTAAGATCATTTTTTGTTTTAGTTTAAGATTGAGCCTCAAAAATAATTTACAAGGGTCATATTTGGTCTGTTGCGCCGCAGCTATGAAGTCCGAAAGGGGCAAAAATACAATACATACTGTCTTCTTAGGAGCTGAAACGAAAGAGAGCAATGACGGGACTCTTACGGATTTTACTATTGATCAAAATTATTTCAATTAGAGAAAAATTCACATAAATTCATATAAAAATATTTGTATTTGTTTTTTAAAAATATGTGATGTCATCATAATAAACCGATGGGGCAGTAGCGAAGCTGCTTGAACTGCTTGATGAGAGTAGCGTGCGCATTTTACTCTCATGTCAGTTTTGGCGCGCTATGTATGGTGTAATATTAAGCGTAGGGTGATAGTAGTAGTGATTAGTAAATTGATGTGAGTGTAGAATAGGTAATAGGGATAATGTAGAGTATGGCAACTTTTGTCTTTTGGATAGGTAGATAAGCAGAGTGCCGTTTCGAATTTATAACTGTTGATTTGAGCTGAAATTCCAAGATTGAGGAGGCCTTGTTTGGTTTGTTTCGGTCAGAGCTGATCAGTCGATCAGTGTGAAAATGAGTGCAGAAGTGAACCAGTGTAGTCTGTCGAAAGGGTTAAGCCTAGCGTTTTAATCATTTGGGATTGAAGCTATTGGAAGGACGAACAAGGTTATTGTAGATAAGTAATAACGCGACGGATGCGACCGCGTCGGTAGTAGATACGTATGAATACGTGCTGTGCCAAGTTTCAGCTACAAGAATAAAAAATCTTTAAGTATAACTTTGTTTTCTGCATAAATATATTTTATAAACAAGTGGGCGTGCGGGATCGGCTTGAGTGTGACGTGAAATTTACATCGCAAAAAGGCGGAAAAAATATATATTCCTTTAAAATATCCAAAGTGCCAGCAAACATGAATTCGTTGTGACATTTACCTTGGACAGAGCTGATCCATCGAAAACGTCTATTTATGCAAATTTTGAAACAAAACTTTTGGTACCACAGAACATTCCCATAAAAAGTACATTTATTTACTTATGTAGTTAAACTACGCCTTATCCCATAAATATACTATTATTTATGCTCTGGTGTACCGATTTCGAAAATAAAAAAACCACAATTAATATTATTCCGCCATTCTTCGCCCACTGATAAAGAGTACCTCATAGTCGTTAGTTACAGCATTATCGCTCTTACTCGTACTTGCTTCTGTGTGCATTGTACGCGTGTGTGTGTGTGTAGTTTGGTATATAAGCCATAATTTTTGCACCCGCTTAATGCAATCAAAAGGCTACCGTTCAGTGCTTAACTCCTGCATGTTGCTTTTACTGATACCACTCCGGAGCTCTGTTCCAGCATACTATTCCTGCTGCCTGTTGCTGCTCGAAATACCAATTGCTTTCCAGTCCATGGCGCTTACATAGTACAGCACTTAGCTACAAATTGACAATGACGGGCAGTCCGGCAATCGTTAGTGCTGGCTCCAGCTTTTGCACTCTCATTCGATTCCCCTTTATCCAATTGTTTGTTATGCTGCGTTGTTTCGTGTAATAAGCAATTATGAAGCGTAATGCAATTGCGAATACTGAAGTCAACAATTTGTAAGTTAAATGTTTTGCCAGTTGGCTTAACCGATTACTTAAGCATATGCAACTCTGGCAACGCTGCTAACGCGGCCAATTTACTTAGTAAAGTTTCATGTACTCCTAAATAAGCGTGTTACTTTACTTAAATTTACTTATGTGAGTCGGAAATACATTTAGTTATTTGAAATTGAATCAAATGGTCTCCCAACTCAGTCAATTAGCTTAAATTGAATTGTGCAACAACTTTTGTAATAGAATTTTAAAATATATGCACCCCAACGGCATAAACACAAATGCCAATCAGGATAGTACTAGAATATCATTAAGGTAAGAGAAATGATGGAAATAAATTTACAATTAAATTGTGTGCAAAAAAACTGACTAAATAATTTATCTTGAAGATATGCTATTTAACTCAGATGTGGCAAAATGTAAATGGGTTTGCCGCTTTCATAGAAGGAACCACCATTCTATAAAGAAAACCCTATATAAGCCTTAGAGCTTCAGAATTATTTTAAATTCATAGATTTTGTTATTTAAAGCCCTTTCCCGGATTGCCTCAGTAGAGCTGCCAAATTTAATCAAATTGACCGCCTAACTTATATTTTTTTTGCTACTAACTTAAAGCATACTCTGCCCGACCGCAGCAAAAAAATATACCAAGCCATTTATCAATCTGTCAAATAATTTACGGCCAATAAAATAACAGCTACTCTAACAGAAGAGTGCTTTTAATCTCAGTTATTAAATTTGAATAAATTTAGCAGAACTTTATTGCCTTGTTTACTTGTGCCAGGTTAAATTTTGATTTATTTCATTGAACTTTATAACTGTCAGTAAAGACATGCTTCTTAACATGCTATTTACTTTGGTGTTAAGCGCCAATTGTAAACAAAAATTTCAAGGCTAAAATTTTGATATTATTTTCGAGATCTGTATTAAAATTAACACATGGTTGCATGAGATATCTACGCGAAAAAGTGTCATCTCCAAAATGAATTTTTTGCACTGAAAAACGAACATTCTTTATACAACTTTGGAATAGAAAAAGGAGCCCTCGGCTGGACAGAAAAATTCAAGGAAATATCTCAAATAAAGATGAATGTATGCATGTACAACAAAAAAAATAAAAAAACATTAATATTTTTTATAGTGGGTATTTCAACATCTTAGTAGATTACTAACCTTTTCTGACAAAAAAAGCTTTGATCAAAAACTTGGCTAACAAATAATTACCTCAATGGAAATAAACGCACTTTTATTTAAATAATTATTTATTTATTTATACACTGTGTGCTTAAAGTTAAAAACTAAATAATTATATATCACTACGCCAATTGCTTTATAAAAATACAAATAAATAATTAAACTACCCTATATATGTTATATTTGGCTATAAAAAATCAATTTTTCGAGTGTGCTATCAAAAATTATGTGAGTTATAAAAATGCGTATACTCAATGTTGACTTATATAGTCAGTAAAGGTAGGCGCGGGGTAGATCAGACAAAAAGTTTGAACAAATGCATGCTATCATTATTAATTCACTGAGTTGCAACTCATATATTTTTGCCCTCATAAGTTGCTCTTTCCTGTAAACAACGAAGTAAATTAAAACGCATTTTTTTCTTTTTGGCATTCATTAAACCAACGTTTTTTTCAGTATAGTTAGAATTATGATTCGTGTCAGTTTTTATAATAAGTTTAAGGGTTTATATAACTTGTCATCTCGTAAAATTGCGGAAAATTCATGATTTTTCCAAGGCGTATAAAATGAATTTTATTAAATTAACGCGCTATGTTTTAGACAGTGTCACTTATAAAAACAAAACAATTAACAAAGATTTTTTTTTAAATGATTTATAATAAACTCAGTACCTAAATCTCATTTTTTGCAGTAGCTGGCGGTGACCACAATATGTTTCTAACAGCTTAACTGAAATCTTTAAAATAATGGAATCTCAAGTTACTAAAATTGCAAAAAACCTTTTTTTTTTTGTAATTTTTTTATTTTTGCTAAAAGTTATTGTAAGCGAAATCAAAATTAATCAACAAATAAGAAATCGTTCACTTACTTCTATTAAATATAAGAAACTGTTAACAAAAGTTTAGATGATTCGGTAAAATAGTTTTTTAAAAATCGTGGTCATTGCGAAAAAAATAATTCCGAAATACTTTCAAATTATGAACTGGTTCTCCAGAGCGGAGCGCGCTATAAATAGGCGTCTACTGCTTAAATCTGGTATATACCCTTTAAGGTTTAACAAATTTAACAATTTGCTTTATTTTCATAATATATATTTGACCTAAAGCTAGATACTAAATTTAAATTTAAGTTTTCAAAACCTCAGGAATCCCAAAGGAACAAAAAAAAAGTAATATTACGAGATAACCCCTTAAACTTCACTCATTTTTTTAAACAAATTTGAGCATACTCTTTCAAGAGTGTTAACGTGTTGCTTACTTCCGGTCTTTTATTTATTTTATTGCGTTAAGAAGAGTGCAGGGCTTAAAATAGAACGTCTCTCTTTTTTGTTGGGTTTCACGAAAGTGGTGTAATACAAATTCATGTATTTTATGCGACATTAAAGCACCCAAACGGTTTAAGCGACCAACTTTTAAAAACTCATTTCTCTCGTTCACCAATTAGCTGAACTATTTGCTTACTTACAACTACTTAATAAATTAAGTTGTATGGTATATGCGATTGACATAATGTTAAAATTACATATCAAGTGGATGCCAAATATTAATTGACTTGACGGTTGCACTCGCCACTCCTATACTATTTGCAGAGCTTTCCATTTGGTATTTAGTATTAATTGACAATATGTCTGTCCTAAGGGGCTGCGGAATGCTGCGCTCTTAAGTAGGCAACATAAAACGTACAAAACCACTTGAAAGTGTCAATTTCCAATGAATTGCAATTAAACGTCTCCGTAATCAAGTGATTTTGCATTCGTAGTAAAACAAAAAAAAAATCAAAGTTGTCCAATTAAGCGGTATGCTGGTCAGACCTGGAGCTCAGTGTGCTGTCCTGGGGTGAGGCACTAAAGCTGTCAGGCGTTGACAATTAAAACGTTTCGCCTCTCTCATTACATTAACTTGTTGTCGTGCAACGCTGACAACGCATGCGGTTAACTTTTTCCCGGGTTTTATACACGTACTCGGTGACAATTGTGACTGGGACACTGAGCGTAAAAGTAGTAATAGTAGTGGTGGGAGTAACTACATAACTACAAAGTGGGAACGTGGACAGCAAAGTTGCTACATGCCGGAAACGGAAATGATAAGCGAGTGTCAACTTGCAAACAGTTAGAGCGTAACAGTAACAAAGAGAGGGAATGAGAGAGGTGGAGAATTTTAACGAATATAACTGTCACTCTGCTAGACTTTGTCGTCCAGTTATTATTGTAAAATTTAATTCGAAAAGTTGTGCAACTTCATAGTGGCAATTAAAGACTAAACTCCGGGACTCCGACTACGCCCAACTTTGCTCAGGTACGAAAGATGCTCATTTACTTTGACAACCGAACTAGCAGCACTTTTGATAAGTGCGTGCAAAAAAGTTTCAAATTTCAACGCCCAAAACGTGACAAAAACTTGCCAATGTGTGCGAACCCAGCGAAGCGTGTCGAGTATGCAAAATACGTGGCAAAAAGAGGCGCCAGGGGCGGATCCAAAAAGGCAAATCGAGCATAATATTTGGACAGCCCTTTATATTTGTTACTGATTCCGCACCTGTTAGCCAGCATAGTGTTGTTGGCTGCTATCCTCCTCCAGCTGCAACACGACAAATGTCCAACATTAGCCAGCGTAAAAAAAAAAGCAAAAGTATCTCATAGAACGAACTAGCTCAAAGGAAGGGCACAAGTTGCACTGCATGGGTCTCCGGTAACCTCGTTTATTATGTCATCTGTCCACATCATGGGTGGTTGGCTAGTGGAGGATCTGTGTATGTCCGCCACAACCCTAGCCCATAAGGCGGGCAGTGCACTGTGGTCGTTGCCAAAGCGTGCAGGTAAACTACGTGCCCACAACAGTCACTGGGAACATTGGGTTAAAATAAGTGTACGACGAAAGTTTTAGTAGGAGGCCAGGACAAAATAAGCCAAAGGAGCTTATAATGTATACGCTGACCAATGATATTGAAATAATGCAACTAAGCGCAGAGCTGCGTTCGATCTATAACCCCCTTGGACCGAGTTAATATGTAGACGGAACGCAGTTTTTGTATTCTGTGTTGCAAGGTTATTACAGTGCTATTGAAGGGTATCATGTGCTGCAACTATGCTTCATACCAGCTTTGAAATTAGAAGCTCGAAAAAAGGAGAGGTTTGCGTTGTACCCATTGATGGCAAACACGAAAAGACTTTTTCATTATCGTGATGCCAATGGATGGATAATTTAATTGACCATAAAGCGTATTAGGACTTTAATTATTTTGCGTTAATAGCAAGCATGTTCTCCAATTACAAGACAATATGCCCAGGGCAAAGTCTAATTTCATTGTCGTCCTGAGCTAAATTTCCATTTTTTAAGAAATAAAGTGGAAATTTTCATGAGCGAATACCTTAATTTTAACATACCTGGAGGAAGCTTTCAAATTATTATCAACAAATACATTCTTGTTTGTTTACGCGAAAAAAGAGAAAACCAAGCTTAACCGAAACGGGACTTCGGATAGACGGTGAAACCGCTAGAAGTCCTGGAGTTTCGTACAGCGATCAATTTAGCTTAGTTGCATTTCGAGTTAAGCTTTTTCTAAGTCGTCCTATCATTGAGCGATACATGTTGTTCCCATCTTCTCAGCAACTTGAGAAAAATGTAAATCTTCCAATTTCGGATCTGCCGTTTGATCAACTATGCCATTTAACGCTATGCCAACTGGTTTGGTTAGATCGAAACACTGGATACAAAACTTCGCAAACATAGAATGTTTGCACCCGAAAATTCAATTAAACTTCGTAACGCATTGAATTTTAAAAGAGACTTTATTACTTAAAGAACTATGAGTGGATTAATGGTTTATAAAAGATGAAAGATGAAAATATCTCTAAAAAAATAATTAAATAATTCTTTTATCCATTACTTATATAAGAACACGTTTGTTTTTAAATCCTGTAATACCTAAAAAAACTAAGTATACGCAATGTCGAGTCATATGAACAGCAAAGACAGGTGCGGCCAGATAAGCCAAAAATTTTATAAAATTGTTATGCCCATCCACCAAGTTTTAGCTCGGTACAAACAATTGTCGACTATTCTAAAAACTTGGTAATTAAACCCAGTGTGCTTATACCTAGTTTACAATTTTTTTCAACATACTCAGAGAGAAAAATGTAGGACAAACGTTAAAGTCCAACTTTACGATATTGTGGTTCGAATTCGCTCCAGATCTATGTAAAATACAAAAAAAAAAGTGTCTTTATTTGACTCGAGCCGACTTTAGGTCAGCACTCTGACATGTATACTTTCCTCACTGAATCGATTCGAACTCGGGTCTCTAAAATACTATATTGCGATTATTTTCGATATTTATAGAACAATTATAATGCTGGAACTCTTGGGGATAGAAGGAGTCATAGGAAAAGAAAAAATAAGGAGACCAGTGCTTCAATTTTTGTATCCCAGCTCATATACTCTTCAAGATCTAGGCGAACATATGGACAGACGACATTAGCTTTGGTAACATTTGTACGAACAAATGGTAAGTACATGGTAGCCTAGCAAACAATATTTTCTGAACTGCGGCAACTTTAGTTAAAGAAATTTAGAATTTTGTACAATACATAAAAATTCTTAAAAGAACGCTCTGCGTAGTAACTCACATATATATCTAAATCTATAGACATTTAAAAAAAAAAAGCAAATAGCGACAGTTTTTACCAACTGCAATAGAGATATGCCTCACGGGGAAAATTTAGCTAATGATAAGGATTCTAAACGAGTCACAGAACTTTCTTGTCAAAAAGGTGAGCTGAATACAAATCGACCACGTTGGTGGTTTGGTGGAGTAGCCTCTACAACCGTGGCATGTGTCGTTTGTCCCATGGATCTTATCAAAACCCATATGCAAACGCAAAGGATTAAAAAAAGCATGTATTTAACTGCCAAAAAGGTGGTAGATTTAAGAGGTGCGTCTACATACTACATACTACATCTATCATCTTGAAGTATATTTCAAAGAAATATCTGTATAGGATTTATTGGTTTCTACGATGGTTTCGGCGCTGCAGCACTGAGGCAAATGCTTTGCTCAAGTCTACGCTTTACCATCTATGAGAAAGCTAGGTACAACGAAATGCTCTACGATAACTTCGTTATGAAAATGGCCGTAGCCACCTTTGCGGGCATGGTAAGCTCTATTATAGGCATACCTTTGGATCTGGTCAATGTGCGCATGCAAAACGATATGAAAAACAAAGAGCACCTGAAGCGCAAGTAGGGTTTAAAACTCTGCTATCAAACAATTCCTGACGCTAAGTTCAATCTCTTTTAAGTTATAAGCACGTTTTTGATGGTCTCCAGCGTATATGCAGGGAGGAGGGTTATTCAGCACTGTATTCCGGCGCTACGGCTGCAGTTTTAAAATCTGGAGTGGGCACCTGTGGCCAAATTGCGGGCTATGATCTTGTGAGTAGGTCCAGTAAAGCAAAACGTAAGTCTAAGCTTGCAAATAAATACAATTACAGGTCAAAACGCAGCTTGTGCACCACTTCAAAATGAAGGACGATGTAACGCTGCACTTTACCAGTTCATTGCTGTCATCGATAGCATCCTCAGTAATCTCACAGCCCTTCGATGTGCTCAAAACCCTAATGATGAATGCTTATCGAAATGAATATAGCAACATTTTTAATACCATCAAATATATGCTGCGTTTTGGACCTCTTGGAATATTTCGAGGACTTTTGCCGACACTGGCGCGTAAAGGTCCTGCAACAATTGTGTTGTTTTTAATATACGAACAACTGCGTATACACTTGGGCTATATACCTTTGGATACAAAATAAATAAAGAAGTTTAACTAACACATGGTTTATGGAAGCGTATTTTTAAATAGATAAACATAAAACAAACAATTCTAGCATATTTAAATGCCATATTAACTGCCTCTAAGCTCACAGCTTCAGTTCTCGCAAACTTAAAGAGTTTGGGGTTGCGTTTCCGGCTCCCTGAGCGTATATTGACCGTACTCCCTTGATAGTATGGCGTAGTCAACATAAACCACAGCCGTCATGCCACATTATAAATTGATTACACCCGCGACGTGACTAATGAAAATTAATTTAGCCAACTTGATTCGTCTTCCAAAAGGCTAAGTTCATTCACAAACGAAACTTGCGCTAAATGCCAACACGTGTTGGCCCAATAGAAGTGGGTCTGTGGTACACAACATTCAATAGTTTCGCGTTCCTGGGCTAGTGTGCCAAATATTTTAGCATAGAATATCATCAAGTATACGCAGCATTTCCTTGGCGTCACGTAACCAACTACAAATGTAGCACGTAAGACCACAATTGTTGTTTTGGTTTCTATCCAGAAATTGTTGCAAGTGTGTAGAACATTATGAGCTCGGCAGCCACATTAGGCATATGTGGGTGTTTAAGTGTCTATTAAGGCATGCCAACTGCTTTTGGAAGACAACGGACACGAAACTAGGCCAAAGATTTTTTTATTAGCTCAAACTGAAATTTTGTTACCTACTAAGTATAAAAAATTTTGCTAACCACTTCTTGTAGGAACATAACTAAAATAGAGAGTTTAATGAAAAAGCAAATTCGATTTCGTTTTGAACGTTCCGAAACAGACGTTAAGTATTTGTAACCATTTAATTTAATTATTATTAATGCTGCTAATATATTTTGCAATTTATATTTCTATTTGTAAATAACATCAGTTTTGCGTCCACCTTCATTCCAAATATGCAGCCATTCAATGTAATTTGTGATTTAATTTACAACAACTGACTCTGAATACGGAGCCATTGGTCCTTTTTCTAAAGTTTGTCGCAGCGAGAGGCGTAGCAATACTCTATCTACGTTGGGCATACTCACTATGACTGGGAACTGACTATTGCTCCACATATCAGAAATGAGACGATAATTTCAACACAGTCATCCCCGAAGAGAGAAAATTGATAGCAAAAAACTCCTATCGAGGAAAACGAGCTAACGATCTAAATACACACAAAAGGTCCTAAGACGGAAAAACTTATAGGAGCGGGCTTCTTCTCTGAAGAGTTTTCGACTAAGCTTTCATTCGGTCCACCCAACTGGTGCAGCATATTTAAGACCGAGATATATGTGGCTTGATAAGCGTCAGGACTGATAGGCACTTTTTACGAAAGTCCAAGAAATGTACCAATTCTTGTCGATATCCGGTCTGCTATTAAAGTTCTTCCATGGAATACCATTAAAAGTAAGTTTATTCGTAAAATGGTAATATCGCTGAATCGGGGCACTCCGGTGTACCTGGTACCAAGGGACGAACGAGTGTGCCAGTAACGGATCAGCACTGCCAGCTACCGTCGCGGTTACGGGTATAAAAAGACCTCTTCAAATTGTCATATATGACATAAAACAGATAGTCAGAACTCAAGTAGAATGACAATATGACACTGTGTCCGGTTGTCACATCTTCCGAGCACTCTCTGCCCAAGGTATAGTCCAAAGCGGGCACCTGAACTCCTGCAATATCACAAGAACAGAAGCAGGATAGTGACACGAATTTTAACGGGACACTGCACCATAGGCCTTGTGGCTGAGAGGATACCTGTTCCAAATCATGACTTCTGTCGTAGCTGCGGAGTTAAGTAGGAGACAGACTATACTGCCCTGCACTTCTTAGGAAATGCAGCCAGTGTCTGGCTAAAAACATTTTCAAAGATCGGGCTGTCTCGAAAATATGCCCATAGCGATCCCTGGCTCATTTCATAGAATCTCAAAATTAGGAGATAAGGATGGCCACCAGCTTTGCCAGCCAACTTGCCTGGCTCTCCTGCTAAGTTTGCTATGCAGTTTGAATCCCGAGATCTATATTTTTTGATACTGAATAAGTTTCTACCCCTTATTTTTTATAAAATTTCGGCCTTAGTCCCAGGTTTGCAGACTTATTATTTATTTTATACAAAATAACCTAATAAACTTTGTTTTCTATGTCAAGTTTTTTTGTTATTTGCAATTCTGAATTGAGTTTGTGGAGAATTCGCCATAAATATATAACTTGGAACGGATATGTTAAGTACACCTAATTCTGTTTTTAGACGGTAGATACGTTCCAGAAAAAACCCTTTAAAAAAAGACGAAGTAAATCCTTAAGCTACTATATAAGAAAGGGAAATTCCCTAACTACATTTCTAAAAGATTAGGTCAATAAAAATATTTTTCTTTAAAATTTCAATCAAATAGCTTGTTTATTTTGTTTTATTTTCTAGACCGTGTTATATCAAAACCGTGTAAAAACAGAGTTGGGTGTATTTAAGTATAACCTCGTTTTTCAATTGAATCTAGCTCAGTTCAGTGCGCTTTCTTTTATAGTACTTTTTCACCTCCATTAAAAATTAAAACCGTTTGGCTCTTACCATTTTATCTGCTCGATAGCCCCCATAAAAAATATTACCACTTAATAAATACGAATTAGAAATGGCTTTAACTCAAATTTTTTCTGGATGGCGGGATTTCAAAATTTTTGCCATTTACAAATTTATGAATTTTTACAGTCTTCAATTTTAGTAGCACTACTTCCTACTTTTTAAAGAAAGAAAAAGACTTGAAAAACAACAATAATAAAAACAAATAAAATTGCACCGACTTGATAGCGAAACTTCTTTTTTATGCAGTACGACCACAGTATACTAGGGGAGAATACTTTAAGTATTTGGAAACCAACTTTTGTTTTAAAAGCTTACTCAGTTTGACAACTCTCTGCTTTTAAACAATCTCTTATAGCATTGCATTGGTGCTCATATTTCGCCGAAACAACTTTAAGCTTGTTTTCTGAAAAAGAATTTAAAAAAACTAAACCACAATGTAACCAACATTTTAAGTACTATACAAATTATGCTATAAACCGAATCAGCGGTTCCATAGTGCCAGAAACCGCATCCCTTGTCCCTTTTCACAATGCCAGTGATTGCACTCGTTGTGGAAATTGAATTTATTAGCAGGCAATATGAGAGGTTCGCGGAAAAATAAGAATAATGGGTCGTCATGGAACTAAATTAGAGCATATGAGTAGGTCTCGTTGTGGTTGCTGCCATGACAAATTTCTAAATGCGTAAACACATACACAAACACACATAAGCATACACACGCACACGCATACACAGAGGCGTTCCAAACACGTAATTTGCATAAATGCTTTTAGCCAACTTTGGGACCGCCTTGTGGCTGACTAAGGACTCCGGCTGGTTTCTAGCCAAGAGACTGACTGACTGACTGACTGACTGACTTACTGCCAGAATGGCAGGTTATTAGTGGCCTAAGTTAGCTGCATGTTGCTTGTTGCTGTTGTAGGCCATTAAATTAATGCACAGATTATACAATATGTATGGACAAGGGCATAGGCAACCGCTCACAAAGGGGGACCAAATAAAATGTTGAATTTTTTCTTAATCATACACTGTACATATACACTCTTATTACAGAGATAATCAATCTGTGAATGAATGTTTTTCTGCAGGCGTTTCCTAAGATTTGTAGATCACATGCCATTGGGCCTATGGTGCTGTGCCCTGGTACTACACGTATCCAGGTCCCCTTCTTGTAGATTCGTTATGTTGCTCAGCAACCATTCAAAAAAATTTAAAAAATGTACAATTCGTTACAAAAAAAACTAAAATAACTTCCAGGATACAAGAAACACAATTCTAATACCGAACAATTTGAAATAGTTTTCCGCCCTTTCCAATATGCATCTTATACACAACCCAGTATGGAAACCTATTTTGAATGGGAGCAAAGGCCATATCGCTCCCCTGCCTACGTCCTTATGTACACAACACAGCTAGATAAGCAACAGCGCCCACACTGATTTGTATTATTAAATGTTGTGTATACGCCGAGTTGACCTGCTTAGCTTGAAGTAAAACACAGATATAGGAATCGTTTAACAAATTGCAGCATTCTAGTTTATTCGGGCGGATCGAATTCGTTTTTGTTTTCGTAATAGCCAAAGTTTAAACGCAACTGTTCATATATAAGAAAAAGTATAACCGTGTTGGGAACCAATCTCAATAAACCAGGCACTACGCCACGAAAAAGTCCACGCAGACCAAAGCGCAACATAAACTTGACTACATCATCAGTATTCTTTAAGGTCCCAGTGCGCATACTCATGGCCACCGTTTTTAATACCTCTAAAGGATGCACAAACGGCATACAAGCTAATGCGGCCGTCACTGAGCTTATGAAATGCAAGCTCTTGCTGTGATGCTCAAAACTAAACTTACTCATATAGGCATCCTTCGCCTGTAAAAAAAGTAGACGATATAGAATTTAATGTCACAACAGTTTTAATCATTTGCACCTGGTCATAAAACACATTTTGGCCAATGGTCATACCAACGGCACGCATGCAAGCATACTGCCAGCCGGTGTAAAGCGCACCAAACCCTTCCGAACGACACACCATGTAAAGTCCATGAAAAACATTTTTGTATCGTCGGCGATACTTTTTCGGCCAAATACGATCCACTTGCATACGCGTATTGACGAGATCTGTAGGTATGCCCACAATTCCACCTATTAAACCGGCCATGCTGGCCACAAACACCTTGTCCAGGAAAACACGCTCGTTCACATATTGCTTGCCCGTCTCGTAAAGATGAAAACGCATTGAGGTATAGGTCAATTGACGCAGTAGTTGCGCAGACAATCCATCATAGAGCGAGAAGAAGCCTAAAAAGTTAAACTAAGAAGGATTAATTAAGTGTTGTTTTATTGATTTTGCTTTCTCATTTCGCGAAGCTAAACACTTTCTAGTGCTTAGGAGTATGCCAAAATTTGTAAAACGCTCACGAGTTTTTTAGGGAGGAGTTCGAAACCACTAAAACAGCTTTATGATCTAAAATTTATAGACAAGACTAATTCGAGGTCAGCATGAAGCCAATCCACTCAAAACATTTTCACTTTACGATTTTCGACAAGGAATATTAGCCATGGATGTTTTTGTGGGATGACGCATAATATGACAAGACCACATACCTCAAACCCTAAGATGACGAATCATAGAGCTGTTCATAGGATCTTGAACCAAAACAACTATCGACTGTAAGGATGTTCCAAAACGAGCTGTTCGCACTTTAAAAGATATCTTCAATGACAAACAAATTGTCGAAGACAAATTGCTATCTCCCATCGTATCTTCGAATTTTTCCAGTTCCTGCTTCATGATGCAATATATTTTAAAAGGTGCACCAAGAAGTGCGCGATTTCGTTCAATTTTTGTATGGTAGCTATATGAAATAGTAGACAAATTTTTTATCAAACTTTACACAATTGTTTAGTCAAAAAAAAATACAGCTGATATAAATATGGTATCGAAAATTAAAAAAAAAATTTGCTTGTGTTTTGGCATATGTTTATGAATTTTTAGGTATTTCGTATTAGTCTCCACATTTGTTTGTGAAGTTTAATCAAAATTGGTTCACTATTTCCTATAGCTTTCAGAGAGATACAAACAACGGGCATGCGCATTGCGTAACCTTCGAATTATTGGATCATAGGAATGCTTGCACTATTTGCCGATACCAGCCATTACAGCGCGCAATTTACTCTCACCAATGCTACTTGCACTCACTGCTTGGTTAGAATACCGATGAAAGCATGCGGTTAACTCTCACCAAAGCAGCCCTACTAACTTGTCTCAACGCCTTAGATAATCTCACCTTTCTTACTGAAAGAGCATTCACTTTGAAGACGTCTCCGGTTCCAAGTCACTTACCGTTCTTTTTTATCGTGCGCTTAAATTCACTTGTCATGTGTATATACTTCGTATGCGCCATCATGCGACTTTCGATTAAATCTAATGGCGCGGTGAAACACAGAATAATGGAACCTGCCACACCGCCGCTCCACCAACGCGGTTGTAACCTTTAAATAATTTTTGGATAAAAATCTTTGTAGATCTTAACATTGACTTCTGACGAATTGCTTACCTGGTTTCCGTCGACGATACGTTATACACTATAATCGCCAGCTTGAATATTTGCTCGCTATTTCCAAAAAAAAAATTAAAGCACAACTTGATATAAATTATGAATACATAGTTTGACGTCTAACTTGTCTATTGCTTAGATAGAGTCTGGAACTTTTGTTGGCCCACCATTAGTTGCACACAGAAGTGCTTGCTCTCTAATTGTGCCCCAAAGTTCGAACTAATTGAGCTTAAGCAACTTGTTACATGGCTTTGTTCATAGTTGTTCAACTTTGGCCAAAAAACTTTGCACAGGTGCTGGCAAAATGTTGTCCGTGTTATTTCCTGCACGTTTGGCATACTTATTTTGGAATGGACTAGTAGCTAAAGTTTTGAGTGCAGTTGTCACGAATTATGTCGCGTTTAGGTGCCTTACAAAAGACACTATGTTCCGAAAGCACACAATACAAATTGAAAATGTTTACAAAAAAATTACAGTTTAAAAAAACTAAAAAAACGCGCTTTAATAGTAAACCGAACTAAAAAGTAGAAAATAAAAGCGTGGGGTGCTTAATATTAAATGTTACAAAATTAAAGTAATTATGAAAATATTGTAAATTGCACCCCACGCTTTTTTTACTATAATTGAATTATTTTATTAATAATTTAATTTCTAATTTAATCTCATTCCAAATTAATTAGTCGTAATTGATTGTCGGAATTTTTTTATTGCTGTAATACAAACTCTTGATACATTAAAATTATTTTCTACTTTTTAGTTCGGTTTACTATTAAAGCGTGTTTTTTTAGTTTTTTTTAGACTATAATTTTTTATTTTAAGAATAAAAACAAAATATTTTGAAAAACTGTTGCATAATTTTAGTGTACATTTTATATTTTAAATCCTGATGATCCTAGTCAGGACATTCGAACAAAGTTATTAAATAATTGTATTGTCATCAGTCCTTGACGCCTGTGCAAATTTTCAAGATGATCCGACTTCTTGAAATTGGTGAAAATTAAGTTGAAAGAGATTGTTACATACATACATATATACGTACAGGTGAAGCTAATAAAATCATGTTAAAAAGATTTTGTTACATAGTTCGTTAAAAATAAAGAAAGCGCCTGGCCCCGACAACATGCCCAATGTTTGCCTTAAAGACCTCCTAAAATCTGCACTAGAATTTCTATCTGTTATTTTTAATAAATGCTTGCTGATAGGTTACTTTCCTTCAAAATGGAAACTAGCAAAAATAATTGCCATTCCCAAGCCTAATAAGTCGCTGGCATCACCTGAAAGTTATCGTCCAATTAGTTTGCTCAGTGGTATCTCAAAAGTCTTTGAGCGCATTATTAAGGTTAGACTTAACTCATATATTGAAAAGAACCATATACTTCCTGATTCCCAGTACGGGTTTAGACGTAATCTGTCTTGTATCCACCCACTTAGAAAACTCAAGGACTACGTTAAAAATAATCTACAAGCGAAAAAATCTGTTGCTATGGTAACCCTGGACGTACAAGCTGCATTTGACACAGTGTGGCATAGCGGTCTCATTCACAAACTAATACTTTGTGGCACTCCAGTCTATATTACTAAAACAGTTGAAAGTTTCCTAACTGACAGATTCTTTCGAGTTGTTATTGATGGCCATGTGTCAAATCAAAAACGAATTGTTGCACGTGTGCCCCAGGGATCCGTTCTCAGTCCCATATTGTACAACATTTACACCCATGACATTCCAACGACTGCCAATTGTACGATTTCAGTCTTCGCTGATGATACTGCTCTATACTGCTCCAACATAGACCTTAATATCATCCTTACAAACCTACAAAACTGCCTTAATACCCTTGAAGATATTTCTGCCAATGGAAAATAAAATTAAATGCTCACAAAACCAACTCTATCTTTTTAACGCGAAAACGCAAACCTTGCTTTTTACCAGCCACAAACCGCCACTTAAATAACGAACCAATACAATGGGCTACCAAGATTAAATACCTTGGACTTACACTGGATAAAAAACTAACCTTTAACAATCATATTAACAACACAATTGACAAAATCAATAGAACTATTCGGATCTTGTATCCTTTTATTAACAGAAGATCCCATCTCTCAACAAACAATAAACTCCTTCTTTTTAAATCTATATTTGTGGCCATTTTTTTATATGGCTGTGAAATTTGGGGAGATTGTGCCGTCAGTCACCAGCCCAAGCTACAAACAGCACAAAACAAACTACTTAAAATGATGCTCCTTACTCGACCTCTCGTCTCCATGATCAGGAAAAAGTCAGCCTCATTAATCAATTAATTTATTTTAGAAAACATAATTTTATGTTACGCAACAATTAGAGAATCCCGCGAATTTCGCAGGATTGGTACTTTTGAAGCTAACCTAAAGTTAGTACTCTTAAGTATCAATCTATAGTTAGAGTTTTTGTTTTAAGAAGTAGTTTAAGAAATTTATTAGCTTTAGGTTTTTTCCAATTTTCCTAACAAATTTATATTGTTATTGTAAACTTAATTTAATATTTTTAACGATTAACCATTCAGTTGAAAAGCTAAGTCAGCTAAACTCTGTATATATTTCTTTTTATCTGTTAAATCTAAATATTAATGCCATGTAATAAAATTAAATTAAATTATTTTGTTACATACATAGAGGTGAAGCTAATAAAAGCATTTAAAAAAAGATATTATTTTGACACATTTTTAAGAGCATTGAGGAACATGGAATTCAAAAGATTTCGGAGATAATATAAGATATATTTGTTTATTAAAAACAATAATTCTCTATCAGCCAAGTCGCTATCGACAAGTTTTGTTTGTTAAACCGGACCCAGTGTTTGCTAAAGGATACATAAAAAAAAAACTTCAATTCTTTCGGAAATAGGAGTGTGCGTAGATCGCGGTGATACGAAAGCGTAAATCCAAAGTTAGGTGTCTACAGCTCTTAACACCACTGAGATCTAGTCAACCATACGGATCGCACATAGACAGACTTTTATTGTCAGGTATCAAACTTTAGCACACATTTGGGGGTCACTGACGCACTGTGGTTCATTTGCACGAAAAGGGTATTTAAATTGCAAGATTTAAGATCGTACAAAAATTTCGGCAATAATTTAAGAATTGCTCAAAGACTAAAGAAATTACTAGAAGAGCTGGGACAAGCAAACCATTGATATTTGGAGTACTTATGTAAGCAGGCAGATAACGCTTTCTTTTTTGTCCTCCTCTAATATTTTTAGTCTCCATGTGTAAAATGTGGAAAATAAAAAACTCTTAAATATCGGAGATAACCGCAATATGATTCGAATCGCTTACTTTACTTTTGTTTACTTTTTCTTCTTGCGCAAACCATACTTTTTGCCTTAAGAGTTAGGGTATAAATATGGTAAACAAATTCAAAGATTTTAAAGATTCATCTTAATAGTATTTTAATAATACCTAGTGTGACCAACGCATTTTTCTAATATTCCGTCAAAAATTCGTTGAAATCTTGTTGTTTACTGACACAATTTTGGAAGAAGTAGATTTAGTTCATTTCTTTATGTATATAATGAAAATTAAATAATTACTGAATAAAAATTGTTTGAAATAAAAATTATAGATTAAAATTAAGGTTTTGCATAGTCGAAAAGACTTGCTCGACGGAACAGATGTAGCAAAAGTTAAAGCAAAAGTTATATTCGACTAAATCTTTTTAATGTTTATGTGGCATATTTTTTACATTTTAAGTATAACTAACTGTAACTCGTCAATTTTTACATCACAAAATGGCTACAAAATACAGAATATGGCAGTGTTGAAAATGCCGCATACAGCGTATTATGAAGCACTTTCTTTCTTTTAAGTTAAGAGTTGAAAATCAAACCTTCACATTTTGTTGTTGCAAAAGTCCCCAACTTTTCAATTCCTCAACTCAACAGCAAGCGTGAATACCCCAATTGTAATTACTTTCATTTATTTATTAATATCAATTGTGGTAAACATTTCTACTAATCCGCTAGCAGTAGTTACAATTCGCTCTTTGATTCAATTCTCGAAGAAAATATCATATCCATTTTCGAACCTGTTCAAATCACATACACTCTCATAATCCGATAAAGATTAGAGGATAACTGAAAAATTTCTCTAAGACGTATTTAAATTACTTCAAAAAACTGTTTTTATTGGCAGTAAATTCTTGTGATTAAAATTACATTTAAAATTTTTATTCAGACATCTGAACTCAATTTGCTCTCTGTTCCCCTCCCTCTCTTGCTCACTCTCTCTCCCACCCTCCTTCTCTTTCTCTCCCTCTCAATATAAATGATCTGGCTTCGGCTTGGGTGCCTATTATAATAATAATTATTAAAGGGGGATGATGTTTTATAAAATGTCAACGTTACGTGGTTGATTAGGCTCACATGAGTCTACATACCAATTTTTCTGGCTGTCGCTTTTTTTTAATAATACATACTAAAATATAGTCGCTATTTTTGGCGGAGGGTCCTAAAATTCACACATTTATGCGCATATCTTTTGATTTTTTATCTGTCTTTAAAATACGCTGGCGCTAGATTGTACGAGAGGCATAAACCAAATAACGACAGAAGCTACTCGAGATAATGGTTTAGGTATAAAGAACATACGGTGTTTAGTACATAAAATCCACACTACCCTTAACCCAATGGATGAAATTTGTAAATACATTTTTTTTTAAATGAAATTAAACCGAATTTAACAATATTTCTGAAACATCATCATATGCCAGTGGATTACTAACGGCCAACACGAAAATAAGAAATAAAATGCATATTTTGAACTTTTTGACAGTTGCAATAAGATATATGGATCAGCTGGTAATCTTATTAGCAAAGTTTACATATTGACCATTGCAATCAATCAAACTTGCATTCATTTTTATCAATAAATCAATTTTGCATTTTTACGCACTCTTTCACTGACGTTATTTGAGCATAAACAGTTTTTTATCATTTCAATTTCAAAATGCGAGCAATTGCATAAAATTGGTCCATGCATTTTATGACTGCTCTAAAAGTGATTCATAAATTGCTATGTATATATGTATAACTACTATCTTATGTACATAGTATACGAGTATCCATATATTCCATTTGTGCGTATACGATTCAACTATTTATTTCAGTTATATTACAGATGACGTAACTTTACTGTATTGGCCCATTTTGAATCCCCTAGCCACATTACTTTAGACGAAGAGGAAACTTGTATTTTTTATATTTTACGCTTTTGCTTACTCTGTATTTACGACCCACTGTAGTTTTTCAATTTGTCTGTAATACAATATAATATATCAAGCATACGCAACGTCTGCTACTCCCTCTATATACGCCTGTATATACTCGTATACACCCTCGTGTACCTAACATATTTGCATCTTCAAAAATTAATGCTCGCTGCTTGATTTTAAAGTTTTTGGGATAACACGTCAATTTGATAGCTTTTGCATTGAGTTTAGCTCTACAAGATACCACATTTTCCTTTTTTTTAAGTTTTTCATCTTGTATGTAGATATTTTTCTTTGCTTTTTTTTTTGCAATTCCTGTGTGTTTGTATAGGTATGTTTGCTTGTTTTACAAGTATCTTAGGTTATTAGAAAAGTTTGTACATGACTTAGGCACAACACCAAGGCATGTCGATTTACCAGAAACTTGAAGCTTAAGAGGTTTTAAAGGTTTCTAGAAGATGGAAGCAAAATATTGCAGCTATAACACTCACTTGCACTGGTTCTGAATGGCTCTGAAAATTTAATTTCTTTGGGTAATAAGAACAAACGATACTTAAAGAAAGAGTTTCAACTTTTTGAATTCAAAGATTGTTTTTTTTTAAATTTTTTTTTTGACGAGCTTTCAGGTTTGTTTTGCATACATAGTTTTTGCTCGTTTTTGGCTTGGTTTGAATATAAGATTTTTGGTCATACAATTTTTGTTATCAGTTTAAGAATACCGTTCTAAAATTAATGATTTTAAAAATAAGCCCAAAAAATCTTGGGTATCATGGTTACTCAAGACCAAAAAACTTTTATAACAAAAATTTTCAAACTTAAATTAAACACATCACACATTAACATTAATCAATATCCGATTTTAAACCATCTTGAACATAAAACTATATATTTTTTTTTTAATTTTTAAAACCACTTGTTTTCATTTTTAGATTGAAAAGGCTGGTTATGAGAAAGTTTAAACATTCGAATGTTAAAAATTAAAATAAGACTGAATAATTCCTGAAATCGTGAGCAGTAAGATTATTTTCAAATTTTTAACAATCTTGAATAAAGATTTTCATAATCTTCTTTTAGGTTTTTTATTAATATTGATTGGACTTACTGGAGCACAATCAATCCTACCATTATTATTTTGTCTATAAAATTTCATTAATGACAGATTGCAAATAAAAATACAAAAAAAATATATTAAAAAAAGTTTTTCATGAGAATAATATATATTTATTTTTTACAATTTTAAGAAGAATGAAATGTGGGAAGGCGGAAATTCGCAACAAAGACTCTAAATCTTAATATATTTCATATTTCATATTTTGAGAATTTGTAGTCTTATTTTAATAAAATTTCAATATTATGCTTAAGGTCATTAGAAATATTTTATCTTTATTCAAAACTTTTAATCTTATTTTAAGATTAGGTCTTTATTAGAGAGTTCTTGATTTTGCCATCATTTTTTTTCTTAATTCAAGAATTTTAATATGCAGTGTATTCACTTTGTCGAGCGTAAATGCATAACAACAACAACAATAACTTAAACTAAAAAAATTGGGCATTTTCTCCTGACCCAGACGCTTGACTAACCCAACAAAGTGTTGTACAAAGCGGCAATACATCCAGGGTGGTACAACCTCCATTTTTTTTAAGTATAATTGATATTATAATATATTGTACTGACAAATATCTAAAACATTATTTTTTATACTTTAAAATAGCTTTTATTTCGCAAAAAAAATGTATTTATGAAAACCAAACCAAACAATTCGAAACTTATAATTGTATATAAGATTGTTCTTGCTCGGACATTTTTACCTTTATACCTCGTTGTAAGGGTTGCGCACGTTGTTACTCAGGCATTCTAGCCATTATGCATTTATGCCCGACAAAATGAACACCCCAATTAATTCATGATTTGTAAGTAATAGTAATAGTTAAGATTTTATTTTTGTTAATCGGCGAATCTTTTGAAATCGTTCGAGAACTTTAGCGGTTATATACCAGAATATCAAATTGAAAACACCTTTTGCCTGGATACACTCCTTAAAGCCACAAATTTCCTCGTTGTGAAAATGTAGCTATCATGTAGTTGTAAGTTTTTGTTTTTTGTAAGGTTTTTTCCACTTTTTCTTTATTAATTTAATATTATATTATTATATAAAAAATATTTTGATTTAATGTGTTAAATATGAATATCTTAGTTGTGAAGCTCTAAAGGCTTAACTCTATATATGTATGTATTCTAATTAGTTAGTAAGTGAATATTTAAAATATTAGGAGAAATAAATAAATTGAAATTAAAAATGTAGCTATCAAAATGTGTTTATTTTATTGACACAAACAATAAAATACTTCATAGCGACTAAGTATTGTATAAAATATGTGGAGATTAGACAGTTGTAGGGATTAGGGATACATATATCGACTTTTTCTTAAGTTTTTTTCTTAAACTATTGCATATTTGATTCGGCTAAGGTTCCAGATTGTTCACAATTTAGACAGGCTTAAAATTCGTTGAAATAACAACTATTTTCTGGCTAGAGAGATGTAGGTTTGCCTAAATTTGTAAAATTTTTGAAAACTGTATTTGAAATTTTATCTTAGATACTTTCAAAAATCAAACAATAGTGCTTCTTACATGCTTAAAGTGAAAGCACTAATAAAAAAATATGAGAAACTTGGAAAATTATTCTCAAAATATATATTTTTTATTAGGGCCAAAGTTATGACTCCTTTTTCCTTACGCAATATAACGATAATACCTTTACAATATTAAACCCAATGTTAATATCTCAGCTGAAAAGATTAGGTCTAACACTGTAAAAGAAAACAATATGCGCTCTCTATACTAGCTAGTTGCAGAGATCTCCGGAAGCTAACAAAGGCAGACCCAACCAGCCAGAGACGCAGATGGAAATCTTCTAACCAATCCATAGAAAAAAATAGTGTATATAACAGAATCTGAAGCCTCTTTGATTTTTTGCTTTATAAGAAAACCATTTTTGTTATCATTTAAAGCTTAACATAGCTGAGTTCCTTTCAGAGCCAACATTATTGGCAGACATTCCGAAGGTCTCGTATTCAAACGTCAGCATAACAAAACTAACATGTCACTTTCTTAAAAATGGTTTTTGTTGAGTAACCATATGTTCCGAAAAAAAATTTTACGAACTTTTTCTAGTCCCTGTAGCCTAGCCGAATCTTCAAATGCCGTTCCTGGCAGTCTTCCAAATGACAAACTACAGCGCATGCAACAGTCTTCATGAGCAGCAAACTTTTGCCATCTAGTACTACAAACAACACGAAATATAAAACCAATAACATCCACAACAACAATAACTGCAACTTTTAGCTGCATCTGACTGCAACTCCTGAAGGCAATGCCTTGCGACTATAACCAGGTCTAACCAAGTCTAACCACATGTAATGCAGCCACAGCAAGCAAACTTTTTATCCTACAACCAGGCAGCAAGTTGGCCTGTTGTTTTCCCATAAACTTTCTTTTTAACAAGCATTTTTTGTTTTTCCTTATATTATATTTTATACAATATGTTTATTTTTTATGGCAGCTGCGAATACACTTCAAAATGTCTGCCCAAAAATAGCGAAAATGTATATTGTGAATCAGTCGGGGTGGTGCGCGTTAGTGGAATATCCTGCACCCAAAAATTACAAATAATTATATGCGCCATACTTTTTTTTTAATTGCTACGTTGAGGATTGTAGCCGTATTTTCAGTTGTTTTTCGATATTCTTCTTAGGGGGAAACTCTTGGCCCTAAACTAGACACAGGTTAGATTGATAGCTCTATAGTTGATCTGTGAATGTTTAGTACATGCCCTGTCAAAAAGGTGCAAAAGTCAATACAAACAACATGTCGGGTGTCACAAAACTTTGCCATGAGGTGCTGCAAAGTGGTCTATAAAATTGCATTTATGATAATGCAAACTGGCAAACGGCCAAAAATTTCATGTTCAAATTTGGCTAAAAAAAAAAGGTTGATAACGCCAGAAGCGAAGCTACAAAACTAGCCACAATTTGGCAACAAAATGACTAAGAGAACTAAACTAAAGCTCAGCAGGCCACAAACTGTTGCCCCTGGCAGCAAGTCAACAAACACATTCACACTCTTATATACTCGTACATACTTATATACATGGGAGCATATGTGCGGCACTGCTGCGGCGTTTGTTATAATAATAGCTATACCAATACAAATACAAATACAAGCAGCTGCAGTTGTTGCGGTTATGCATATGTGTGTGTGTATCTGTGTGCTTTAGTCTTGGCCTAAATAACTCCAAGTGTGTGCAGTATGTGCATATGGGCGATTATTTTACAAGTCCAGCACGAGTTTTGACTTGAGCATTTTTTTTTTCTTTATTTTACTCTATTTTTTTAATTTAATTTAATTTTATTTTTTAACCTAATGATCAAATATCATGTAACTAACACTCTTATTTTTTTATAAAATTTTTACTTAAATATATAAAAATGTTAGACGGAAAGCCCTTGCTATCATTGCCTAGTTTTAGAAGATAATTTAAGATTTAAAAATTTTTTTACGTCTAAATAAATAAGCCATTCAATATAAAAATGCTACAAAAATGCTAAGCCCGATAAAAAGACTATACCTGTTATTAAAATAAAGTCCCCCTTAAAATTTGTTTTTAAATAAATTAATTAGAAATAATTAAATAAAATAGTAAACAAACGAGCAAATATAACAATTTGCATTATATTTTAAAATTAATTAATTTTGCATACTTAAATCTTAAGTTTATAAAAAAACAGAAAATCCCAGAAAAAATTTTAATAGATTGGAGTAGTAAAACCTTTGATATTGTATTAAAACTTTTATCATTTTTGATAAATTTAAAAAAAATGGCAAATAAATTTGCGAAAAAAACACGTCCATTCAAAAACGCGAAACATTTGTAAAAGAATATCCCATGCATGTGCTATGTATTTGCAAGCATCATTCCTGTAAATGTTGTATAAACTATGTACACTTGACTGGCGCACGCAGCGTATGCGCAACACTTCAACCATCAAGCAACACTTAAAAGCAGGGATGCAATCTTCAGAAATTACTTGTGAGGTTCGGCACATATGTTCGAACCACTGGAGACAGGCGTGAAACATCTGAATAAATGAGCGAAATTTTCCAAAGGATCAAACAAATTTAAAAAAATACAATTACAAATCTACGGCCTAAAAATTTGTTTACAAAAATTAAAACCCAAAAAATTTTTTTGTTGACAAATCTTTTTTACTTTCCTTACTGCATTAGGAAAGAGAGCAATACACAGTAATATCAAGAGTCATCATTGCTTCCAGCAAAAGCAAATAGTTAGTGATGATTTTGGTCTGGCACATCAAAAACCCATCCCACAAGAAATACTGAGACGCAAGCGAAACTAGGAGGAGAAGATCTGCACAGAAATGGCGGCATTAAATCGGCATTGAGCTGACGACAGTAAAGTGCAACTGGAACGAAGCGAAGGCGAAAGATCGCGATAATTGGAACTCATTCGTCGAGGCCCTAAGTTCCAACTGGGAATAACGAGAATATTTTGGTCAGGTCAAACGTCTTCTAAAACGAGAGCGCCGATACAGTGATTGTTAATTATAAACAACATACATATATACATATTTATGGATCTAGAATCAATTCTAGATAGAACCAACAAGGCGGCTGTTGCTCAAGCAGTACTTTGGAATTGATTTATGAATAGATCTCAGAAATCATGAACAAGAGGTCCACTGGAGAACAACTGACTTTTGCAAAACAGTCATAAAGAATATTATGTCAACCTAGCGTTATCAGGCTTCGTTCCTTTCTTCGATTGTGGCCGTTGTTAGCGTTTTAGTTTTTGACTCAATCGCATCATTTGAAATCGATACCATTCCCCAGTGATGGTTTCATTCGGGCTCAGCAGCTCCTAATAGCTAACTCCGACGTAGTAAAAATTCGGCCGAACCGATGAAAACCCTTTCATTTTTGCAAACAATACTCAATCTTGGCTTAAAATCATAGGGAAAACAAGTTTCACTTTTTTGCATTTGGCACGGATCCTCATCAAGCAATACACGGGATGGTCATAATGGCATGCTGCTTCATTTAGAGCAACTTCTCCTTAAGGTTTTTTGAGCTCTCGATGTGCTTTAGCCACCATTTTCTTTGAACTGAAAAATAATATCAACACTTCCCGCAAATTACGATTATTTATTATTATTTTCACACAACCAAAACGGTTTCTTTAAGCTTGGTTCATGATGCTTTGAAAATGCATCTCTCTCTCGACCCATAGCGGAAACTTAGCTGCGCAATATATATTTAAAAAAAATAATACAATAATATATAATACACTAACATTCTTTTTGTTTATAATTTGTTCTTCAACTAGACTGTGCTTTGTCTATGTAAACATCGAACTGTTTAGACGTACAATACCAAAATTTTAAAAATCTTCATTTAAAAAGTAGGCTTTCCAATGTACTTTTTTTAAAAAGAGATATTCATATTTAACAAAAAATGTGTCAATCAAAGAAACCAAAAAAATTGGAATATCTGGGTTCGATCCGATTCGGGTTGAAAGTGATTTTCAGCCCTGCTGAAAAATACAGAAGCAAAAACAAAGCTTGGTCTTAGCTTAACTTTTATTCTAGATTATTTAAAGTTCGTTATTTTCTCTAGATTGTAAAGCGACGCTAAGCCCGAGCGTTATTAATAAATGCCTATATATATATATATATAATTCCACCAGGGTTTATGTAGCGCTTGATTAGTACAGCTCCAGGACTTATGCTGCGGCAGAGCAGCGCGTCGCGGCAACACAAATTGCAGCACGAAAGTTTTGCCACGTTATCGTCAAACTTTAATAGAAGTATGTCGTGCAACATGGAGAACTTAGGAGGAAAGTGGGATAGGGCTGGGGTGGGGTCTTAGCCCTAAATGCCACGTCAAATGAAAATGTGGCTACTGGTCGATGCTGCTTGTGGATGCCACTGGCGGCTTGTTGAGGCGTTGGACTTCCGCTTGACTAATTGCTGGTTTGTGTGAGGGCGTTGAAAAAGAAACTGAGAATATGTATAAAGTGTGTGTCGAGAACTTGCAACAGAGAAAGAGTTGCAGCTGTCTGTTGTAGTGTGGCAAAGGCACGGCAGGATTCGGCTTAGAAAGTATATTAAGTGGGTTTCACAAGAAAACTTTGCTTTCAGCCGTGGTGCACTTGCTGTAATACAAAACTCTAAGCCAGCCTAATGTTTTCTGCGAAATGGTTAAACTAAAATATTTCTTTTTTTGCCAATGCTAAGTGAATATCGGAGCAAATTATGGCTTAGCAAAAGCTAAATTTAGCCTGGGATCGAAAAATAAGATTGAAAAAAATCACTTCATCTACAGCAATGTTTTTTTTTAACAGCCACAAAAATTATGTTTTCATAACTTAATAATGCAAAATTAAAACTTTTTATTTTTAATTTAGCTCATTGAGCCTACATACTTTATTTAGTATCTACAGATTAGTAGTTTGTTTATTAATGCAGCAAAGGTGAAATTTAATGCAATTTATTGGGGAGAGGAAACTGAGATCTACGTGTTTATAATTTCTTTAATTTCAAAGCTACAGCTTTGAAAGCAAAATCGCATTATAGTAGTGTGTCCGAATGGCAAAAGCAAGGCAAAGGATGGCGTACGTTAAAGTCGGGCGCGTACGACCTTGGGATACCCTGTTCCACCATATAGCTTACGAACTCCAAAATAAATTTCTTTGCCAAACTTGGTTACGATATTTTTATAAACAAGCGAAAAAAAAGTCGGTTTTTGCACCAAACACGTTTTTTTGGCGATTGGTCCTATGGGGGCTTTATAATACAGTCAACCGATTTTGATCAAATTTGGTACAGTGCTGGGAAACTCTAAAAGACTTTCGATTTTTTTTTTTAACAACCGGGTTATGCCCTAAAAACTTTTTTTTATCTATCGGTCTTACGGGAGCTATATAATATAGTCAACCGACTTTGATCAAATTTAATACAGTGCTGGGGAACTCTTAAGTAGACAGACAGACGGACAGACGGACATCGGTACATTGACTTCTCTAGTCACCCTGGTCATACTTTAGGTAACTTTGGGGGGTCTCCGACGACTCCTTCTACATGTTACATACATTTTCGGCTTGGACAAACTTAATATACCCTTTTTACTTTTATTTTTTTTTTTTTATTTAATTTTAGTATTTCTAAATTATTAAATTAGTTTGTACTAATGGACCCTAGATGATCGCTCAAGTACTTTATGTATAATCAATTTCATTCAGGAATTTTTTTTTTTTTATAATAATTTATGTACAATTGTTTTCATATTTTATAACACATTAATACCCTTTTTACCATACGGTACTGGGTATAAAAAGTACCAAGATTCGATTCCCGGTTTTACATGCGTACGCATATAGTTTTGATAGGATTATCATCAGACTTAAAATGAAAATAAGTTTTGAAAATCTGTCTGCGACGCACTGAAGCACCTTCGTAAGAGATCCTTTGAAAATGATGGCCAAAACTTGGCATTCTGATGGGTATCTCACTGGTACCTGTCTAAGATATCTCCAGCTAAACAGGTTGCTTTGGCGATCTGAAAATGAGATACCTACAATTAATGAAAAAAAAAGTGTTTTTGAAAAATCGGCACTAATACAACAATAAAGAATACAAATACTTATATGCAGTTATTAAGTTGACATATAATAATATAATAATAGGATTCTTTTTCAATGTCGGCTGCGCCAGACTTTAACGTTCGCCATTTTGTAATACCCTGTACCCAAAGGTCAAGAGTGGCAAACCATATGTTTTTTATACCACAATGCTTTTCATAACATCGAGTAGTGACTGATCCACGTCCGTCCATCCGTCTGTACTTAGATTTCAAAGACCGCAAAAGCTGTAAAGACAAAACTTTACAAATAAAAGCATATGCTTAAATACAATAAAAGTTACTGTCAAAAGGCATGCCGGAAAGAATTGTAACTTTAATATATAGTCTGTATACAGATGCAACTTGCAGCGTGCTGCATGAGAACAAGCTCGGCAATCGGATCAATTTCGGAACCGGTGTTAGGCAAAGCTGAATTCTTTCACCCACTTTATACAACCTAGTCATCGATGTCATTATGACCAAGGCATTATGAAAACGCATACAATGGCGTCTTCAAGGAAAGCTAGATGATCTGGACTATGCAGATGACATCTTTCTTCTAGCACACAAATACGACTTGGACGCAAAGCTGAATGCGCTAAGCACGCTCGCCTCCAGGGCTCGGCTCGAACTTGGAACCAGACTCGTAAACCTTCTCCAAATTTTTGTGTGCCAATTTCTCCGCCGTCTACTCAACGGTTAGGGGCATTATGGTAAAGAAATATAACGACGCAAATGGAATTGGATTGGTCACATGTTGAGAAAGCCTCCTTCCGACATCACCAGAAAAGCAATCGAATGGAACCCACAAGGATCGAGCGGCGCATACGTAGAAAAGCTCATCAAAGACATCGAACCTACACGAATGAGTTGGAATGAAATCAAAGGACTAGTTTGGATTTAACACTAAAATTTCAATGATAAAGTCAAGGAGGATTTCCTTCCTTTTGGATAAACTATACAGGGTATTCCACTGAGAGAAGCAAATAATTCTTTTAATTTGAGTTTTTTCTTCTTTTATTTATCAGCCATAAAACTCTTAAATGTCAGTTCCAAGGCTCACCAAAACATGACCGTTCAGCGTACTTGTGAAAGTAAAAAAAAACCATGGGTAGTCTTGAATGCAAATGACGGCCTGTCGCATCCGTATGGATTATAAAACCACACAAGTTAGGGAGTTTTCTGCAAAAGCCAACAAAATACAAATATGTTAATAGTACAAGTTTGAAAGTTCTGAAGAAAAAATACAAACTTTTGCAACAAGCGGATTTTGCGACTACAAAAACAACACAAAGATGGAAAAAAATAAACCAGTGCCAACATTAATTATTACTATTTATTTACTTAATGCAGTGTAAACACTGCAAACACACAGTAATTAAGTTGCATATCAAGAACAGCAACAGAAACTTGCTAAATATCTGCAAACAGAAGCAGCGGGGGCTTCGAGGGTCTCATGCTAAAATGCAGAGGTATAAAGTGGACCGGTTACTGGCGGAATATCGCAACTATGGCATACCCTGTCCCCTACTTCATTTCGGCATTGAAAAACATTATTTTATTGTCTGGGGTGGTATCAAAATAAAACAAAATGGCGAATGTTAAGGCCTGGCACGGCAACTTTAAGATACCCTATACCATCACAACAAACGAATTCATAACTTAACCGATCAAATTCGAAAAAACTGTTGCATGTTAAATTCGGTTGTAATATCATCACTAACAAACGAACTATTTCCTAAAAAATCCTTTTTCCCTAAGGATCTATGATTTTGTAAATCGATTTTCATAAAATTTAGTATTATATATTGCTTGGAAATTCAAAAAATTTTCCGAACGCAAAATTCGGCTTCGATATCTGCATAAAAACAAACAATTATGACCCTAAAACTTTTGTTTTGAAGCTATATAACATACACCTAATTCTGTTTTTACACGGTAGATACTTTCCAGAAAAAAACGTGTAAAAAAAAACCGTATAAAGAAATACATGAATCCTTAGGCTAATATGAAAATAAATTAGAAAAAGGTATTTAAAAAGTATTTAGAAAACATGACTGGGCTCTGGATCTGAAAATGTTTTTTTTTTTTTTTTCAGAAAATCGCAAAACATTTTATTTTGAGACCGGTTGTCTGACGATGTTTGTTTATTATTTGGCTTTTTTTAGGTCGCCGAATCCTATTCCGTTGCCTAAAAAAAACACCAGCACGTCAAGTTTCTTCAAAATAACTCGACTTTAGGAATTTTTGAGGTTAGAATAAAACCAAGACTCGTTGGATTAATCGCATGTCCTGCATCTTAGTACAAGCTCTCTTATTATTATTTTATACATGAATATTCTGGCTGTCAATCTGTCAAACTATGAACACTAATCCTGGCAAAATATTATGTACAAAAATACTTAAGTATTTATTAACTAAACGATATCAAGTCAAACGATAGTTCGTTATGTGGCTGTGTTATTTTCCATTTTTTAAATATCTAATTTTTCAACACAAAATTTATAAAATTAAAAATTTAGAACGCTTTCTTCTGTATTGACGTCCCTAATGAGGTGTAGTATTTTGTGCAATATATGCATACCATAATTTCTTTCTACCAAAATGGTTTTAAATATTTTGGGTACCGATTGTGCCATCTCCGCACAGTAACACCTACATCTCACAAACCATAAGACCTCGATACACTAAAGTTCAAAAGAAGAACATTTTCCGCAAGCTTGAATAATAATTAAAATCGGATCCAAACTTCACAATAGGAAAAAATGTTTTAATTATGTAATCCAAACCACCTTTCACTTTCCACGCCCCCTATTTACGCCAATCTTCAAAGTATCTGTTCAAAATTAAAAGCAAATAAGCAGATACAGTTTTCATCATCATTCATAGCATTACAACCCCAGGTGGGTCAAAGCTTCCTTCACGATGCCCCTCTATATCACACGATCCATTGCTTGGACTTTCATTCATTTTACTTAAATCTGCCAGCACCGCATCCAGCCAACGGTTTTTTGGTCGCCCTCTTGCTCGCGTTCTATATTATCGCCCTTTCAGGATTAACTGTAGTATGGAGTTATCTTCCATGCGCAGTACATGCCCGATCCACCGCAAGCGTTTCATAGCGTATCAATTGTTCGAGCTCTGAGTTATAGCGCATTCTATAGATGTTGTTATCTAGCACCGGTCCGTAAATTCTCCGTAAAATCTTTCTCTCAAATGCTGCTAACTGCTTACAATCAGCTTTACGATGATTTGATGTATGAAAAATAAAATCCTTTTGCTGCACTGACTCTCTCTGTTTAATTGCTCATGTCGAGTCACCAGAGCTCCTAAAAGCATTTGAAAGAGGTGACTGATTCAAAGCTAAAAGAACCTATCCTTAGGTCTTGAGCCTGGTGTGACTTTGAGAATCTAAGCATATATTTCGTTTTCGTTTTATTTATCTGCAGCCCGAGTCTGTTAACTAGTTCAGGGATTGATACAAATACGTTCTTGAGTTCGTTTAGGTTGCTCGCGAGAATTGCAATATCATCAGCGTATGCACAGAGCATTTCCTTGTTTAACTCCCGTCTCTACCGAGAAGGCCTCAGAGAGCTGGGAGTGTAGCGCATACTATTCTTGTTAGTTTTGCTGGAATTCCAAGACTTTGGAACACATACGGGTATTTCTCAAAGATTTGACATCGCGAAGCACTGGTCCGTCGTTGATTTGCCACATCGAAAGCCGCACTGATAATCATCAATAATTTCTTTAGCATGCGTTATGATTCTTCCATAAACTACGTTTGTAAAAAGCTTATATGCCGCATCTAGAAGCGAGATTCCCCTATAATTGCTGCAGACTCGTTTGTCGCCTTTTTTGTGAACTGGAAAGATGATTGACTCAAACCAGTCGTTTGGTATCATTTCTTTGTCCCATATTGCAAATTCCCTCAAAACTTGATAAGGGGATGTCGGCCTCAGCACCGTGGATTGGAGTCCAAGTCTCTGTCATAGCGCAAGGTTTATGGTTATTAAACATGATATTGAAGTGATTTTGCCACCGATGGAAGATTTCCTTTTCCGACTGGAGCGTTTCGCCACCTACAGAGAGGAATGCATTTATTCGTTGTTGAAATGGCGTAACATAGTTTCTTAAATGTTGATAGAACTTTGATGGGTTATTCTTTGCGTTCGATTTTATTTAATTTATTTTGGTTTTAAGAAAATCTCGTTTTTTCCTTTTTTTACAGTTTTACCGATACCCGAATCAAAAATCTAAAACAACCTTGTCTTTTAGGAATAGTGTATGCAAATCACTCAGAGCGAACAAGAATTTAATGTACAATAACGTCAGGGAATAGGGTAGAGAGGTACTCTAAAATACTAAACGGAATGGGAAAAAAATTATATAAACTTTAAAAGTTTTTGCCAAGTTTGCAGTTAAGACCGCGTGACATTCAACCTGTAAATCAAATCGTTTTCTGGCTATATTCATATGTGACTAACCTAACCTAACCTTGTTGAAAAAAAAGGTCATTTGTCATATGACACCTATTAAAGCCAAGTCAGCGAACTTCCTGTGGTCACACGTTTCTGTTATTGCATGTTCTGTGACACATTGCGTATACGCAATTTTCTGAAACCGGAAACCAATAGACAGGTTGGCAACAACTATATGTCATGGTTGATTAAAAAAGTTTAATTCTTGCAATTACAATCAGTATCGGCAGTGAATATTGGTATTATTCATAGGTACTATATACACGGTGTTCATATGTCATAATAATGAATCATTTCAAAACATTTTTAAAAACGTAGTCGAATTAAACAAATAAAAATCATAATATAAAGCAAGCAAGGTCTGGCTATCCTTTTCCTTGAAAGCTTTTTCAGGACGGCCAAGTAAAAATTGTTTGTTTTTTTTTGTTGATCGTTTATTAGTGTCAATCCATAAAAAACTTATATCTAACAAACAAAATAATTATCATCTAAATATAACAGTACACACTGCCTCTTTAAATAGTTCTCAAGTGTTTTAAAAAAAAATATCTTAGTGTTTAAGATAAAATAAAAAGGAAGGGATGGGATGAGGAGGGGATGGGATTATGAGTGTAATTGCAACTGCAATCAATTTTCTGGTATGGACTTGTTAGTAGCTCGTCTGAACATATGATAGAATATTGGAACGCCCCTTTCGTTCTGAATAAATTTTTTTTTATCTAGCAAAACAAATGCTTCTGGTGAAATAAATCCTGATTTAAATGTATTGCTAATATAATTTTCATTTTGTTTCAGTTGTTTTCATGAAATTCTGTGGAACATAAGATGTGATGGCGGATTAGTTTGATAATGTGGTTGTCTATTATTGAGATATTGGCTGTATTGTATAGTCCATTGTTTGAAATGAATCTAGTGTAGTTGCTATGGGGAGATCTGTATAGGGAAGTACATGTTCTCAGACAATTCCTTTAAAATTCGCGGATCCTTTCCATGTATGATAAGTTGAACCAGATAGCACAAGCATACGTGATTATTGGTGTAATGAATGCTTGGTAAATGAGCATTTTGGCTTTGGGATCAACAAATTTGGAGTATAATAATAGTTGATTTGCTCTATGTTTGTTTTTCATGCAGAAATCACAGAACTTAAAAAAAATATATTTTTATAAAATATGTTAAAAAGTGTAATTCAATCGGTTATTGAAACTATTAAAATGAACTAGTTCTATAAGTTCATTTGGGCATTTTTTTTATTTTCGTTATCATACCAAATTAAAGCCACAGTCAAGTTGGATTCTATCACGACCTGTGCCAGTTGGCAGTTAAATTGATTGACATTTATCCGTTTTTTGTGTCGTCCAACATAGTTCCTGTAGCCCCTTGGGAGGTATCCATGGCTGGACTGGCTGGTTGCCTGCTGTCTGACGCTCGGCAACACTTGACACAGTGTTTGCACTTTACGTTGATGTAATCTTTTCGTTGCCGTTGGCTGAATGTCTGCCTTAGTGAAGTGGCCAAGTTGGCGGGAACGGTTGTCTAGTTGGTTGGGGACGCATGGATCCTAGGCACTGGGTATAAGCTTGAGCAAGAAATGTTACATGGCTTTAAGTTTGGCGCGTGATAAAAGCAAGGACTGCGCTGCCCTTAAATCATATTCGTTGGAGTTAAAAGCAGCCAGCAAGCAAAAAAAATTGAAATTTTGATGCATTTATGATAATGTCAAAGGATTTTTGCTGATTTCACCTGCACTACATTATGAATAGTTCCAAATGAAGTATGAGTTTTCAGGTAGTAGATTTTTGTATAACGACAGCCAGACTCAATTTGGCCCGTCAACATTGAACATGTTTAAGAATTGGGAGAGCTTTATGTTGTTGTATGTATGTAGACAAAAAAATTACACACAACATTTTTTAGTCATTGTCATAGTGACAATGTATCAAATGCATTTCGAGATATTAGTAAAAAAAAAAAAACTTGTTTTTATCTACAAAACAAGTAATGCCCTCTTCATTAGTTTTTCCAGCTGTGCTTAACCGATATCAATCATTTGTTGGATTTTGGTTGAGTGCGAAAAAGTCGGAATAAATAGAAAATATTTAATTAATTTATTTGAAAAGTGCACAAAATCCATTTCTTTCAGTTCCATGTTAAAGTATATTTTTCGGTATATGTTTAAATAGATTAAGAAAAACAATAAGTTAAAATCTTATCTTTAGATTAATACATATACCTAAGATAATATGTTTTTACTTTTGTTGTGATAATGTCTGACAAAATGCAAATCTTCATTCGCATTTGATATTTTGCAGAAAAATTTCTGGTACGAAGGTGGAAAACGTTTTTACCAGCAAATAGAATCCATGGAAAAGCGTTACCAGTTCGAGAGTTTCTAGTACTCCGAAAAACTTTTGTATAGATTGGGATGGATTAAATAAATTATTTTAAAATTGTGTAAAAAATAAACTCTTTTTAAATTTAAAGAAATATTGAATGGGGTAACATACACTTGTGATTGTAAAAAAATCGAAAATTTTTTCTTTTCCGATAGTTTATTTTATCACAATAAGATCTGAGCACATGAACCAAAGATATAGCTGTTAAAAGCGCTGCACCTTTAAGCGCGAAAATACGCTTATAGAACTTTCGCTGTGCAAGTTTTCTAAAGAACCAATAATTTCCCTTACTGACTATTTTAGTCAGTCGCCCCTGGGAGGAGCATTGGGGATCTCTATTAACCTTCGGTTTGTAAAGCGAGTACGCTACCACTACGCCCCCGACGCACAGTGGCACGGCAGCCGCAAAAGCGTTGCAACAATCGATTTTGCGATGTAACCATTTTTTAAATGTAATACATGCATCTGATTTAGAATTTCCCAGGGATCAAGAAAATAAAAATTATATTCAATTCGGATGAATAGTTTAGTTGCTACAGCCGCTCAAAGTGGAGTATATTTTCAACTTTTGAAAAAAATAGCAATTCTTGGAATAAAATTTCGTGTTTAAGATTGTTTTGTGGAAAAACTACGCAACCAATCCCTATTTTCTTAGTTTATATAAAAAGGTACATGAAATTTAAACATATAAGAAACAAAAAAATGACTTCATATCTTTTCTGGGTTTTTCAATACATCCGTTTAACTGAACCACTATGTTTGGACCACTTTTTCAACTTTGGAAGAAAATATTTTATATTACATATTTTTACATTTTTTCAATTTAACATAAATGGTTTTGTTATCAATTTATTTACCTACTCTATAAAGTTGATGTCCGCCTTTATCCACCTTTGGCTGTAAAGCCACTAGAAGTGCAGAAACCCAACTGCAAAAAATGCTACCGCAAGTAGAAGAAGAAGAACACGCAGTAGATGTATCCACTAAATTAAGAGATGTTTGCTTATATTTGTATTTGACAAAAATTTTCAAATTTTTTTGCATGTTTAGGTAGTTGAACTGAAATCATACGGATAGGGATGTAACCTTTCTCTTTATAATGTTAGGTATCAACTAAAAACATTTAATGCAACTACTTTTTTACCTGTTAGGCTTGTGGATATAGGGTTAAACTCTGTATATATTTGCCTGAATATTTCTGAAATATCATAGTCTGGTTTTGACTTTACAAGATCACGTATTGCAGTGAAAGTATTTTTAAATATAATTCGATGTCTTCGGAAAACTTAAAATTATTTGAGTTGTTCAGAAGCTCCAAAAGCGCGATTGAATTCGTTTCGGCCATCAGAAAAGATTTAAATGTTGAGGAAATAAATATGGAGAAGTTTGATACCTTAAAAGGCAAACTTAATCTAATTTTTGCCCAAACAAAAACAAAGTGGCTAGACGCTAATTACTCCCGAGAAAAATTTACTAAGAAACACGAAAACTGGCTAAAAGGACAGACTCTTATTGAAAATTTCTCGGAAGAACCCCCTACGACTAAAAAGTGAAACATTGGAACATTGGAAAAATCCGCGCCCTTCATCGGTTCACTATTGTCGCCCGATATTGTTCAAATACGCCAAAGAATCTTCGGAGATAATCAGGTCTACAGTAACCGATATAAAGAAGCAGATTGAAGACATAAGGCCTGCATTATTACAAATCAAGGAAGGAACAACCATTTCTGTGAAATATGAATTTTTCCTAACAATGGTAGACGGCAAGGTTCTCAACGAACTCACAAACACAAAATCGACCTTGGCATGCGCTTTTTGCAAGAAAGCACAAAAGGATTTTCAAAATTTGGATAATTCCTTAATTGAAGAGGGAAATCTGGAATTTGGTATTTCACCATTGCATGCCAGAATTAGATGCATGGAGTTTATTTTGAAGCTTGCATATACTCTAATTAATGGAAAAATATCCAGGAAAAAAATTGACTCCCACGCTTCACAAAATTTTGGCACATGGCCAAACTATAATTGAATATCATTGCCTACCCATTGGGGAGATGTCAGAAGAAGCCCAGGAATCGAGCAACAAGGATTATAAAAAATTCAGAGCTATGAATACATGTAAAATATCACGATCAAGAGAAAACGAGGATCTTTTTAATATGTTGGCAGCCCCTTCAGATCCACTAGTTGCATCCCTTAGACATGTGAAATCCAATACAGAATTAACAAGTAGTTATTCAAATGAAATGTTAAGTCTTTTAGATATTCCTTCAAATGTAAATGTGGATGATTATTTTACAAAAAACTGCTGATAATATATTATAATAAAAAAGCATTGTTACATTAAATTTATTGACTGAAATATAAAATTATGAACAAAAATATATCATCAAAATTTCTTTATAAATGAAAAAAATATGTACATATTTTACAAATACCTATATACAAATATTGCACAGGCAACAAAATCCAACTTCCACAACATATTGCGCAGCTCTCAGATGTCGTATCACAATGTATGGGTACTTTTTTTTAAAGCTCAACGATTTTGCTTTCAACTACAATTTAATTCATAAAAATATCTCAATTGGTTTAGAGAATATGATTTTTGCAACGTTTTTTTGGCTTCCGTGCCACTGTGCGACGGTCACCAAGAACCAATACACCTATCAAATTAATTTTTTGCAGGCTACGTGATAATCTCAAAAACTAGTCTGTGAACGCAAGAATATTCATATTTTAAAAACTTTGTTTTTTTGGGATTCAAAAACTGATTATTAATACCTGCAGAAAAGATTTTTTTTAGAAAAATTTTAATTTCCTCAAATCCTGCGTTCACAGCAAAAGTTTATTGATTTCAAATGAAGCATTCTTCATAAATCAGGTTGGTAATTTGTTATTGAAAAACTCAATAAAACATCTTTAAACATTATAAATGACATGCGCCCAAAACCTATTTTTTAAAAACAGCTTGGTCCTCGCAAAAAAATTCTTAAAAATAGTCTTTTTTCGGGAGGCCGAGCCTTTAACCTTTTGACTTTAGTAGGGGTTTGTATTTTCAACCGACAAAAAATATTTAAATGAATTGACACTAAAGTAAGCCACCCGAAAAAGAACGAAAATCAAGTGAAATAAAGTGGGGGAACTATTGGAAGCACTCATACAATAAGATTTTTAGCCCAGTGTTAACCATTTATACGTATAACCGCAAGAGGCAGAAAAATTGTTTATTACACATTAGTAGAACCTGCTTTAAGCCGGTTGAGGCAAAGATTTTTGACATCTAAATTTGTAATATATTGACATTTTCTTAGAAATACATTGCCTTAAAAAATTCAAACTTTTGCGTTTAGAGCTGTCATAATGGCCGAGCGAATAAAATAATAAAAATGAGCTCTATAGCTCATCATAGTAACTCTATAGTTACAAATATCAGACATGACTTTGTTTTATACACGGCAATATTCTTATAGTACTACTTGCTTCCAATTATCGGTAATTCAATACTAAGTTTCACTTACTGCGCATAAGAACATGTTTTTATTCCTTCAACTATAATTTGTATGGCAAAAATTTATGTTTATAAATAAAAATTTCACTATACACATATTTTTCTCTTTCAAAGAAACAAGTAGAATAAAATTTATGCTCATGTTGAGGCAACTTTTTTGCCAAAAACTTGGTCACAGTTTTAATAATTTACAAAAATTTATGTTAAAACTTCTTAAGAGCGCAGTTAATTTGCCAAAGTTTTTGTGGCTTGTTCTTGTTGTCGGTCAATTGAGTCGTTTGTGGAATTTATAAGGCCAAGTTATGGTCGAGGCACACGCAAATAAAATAAAATATTTGCTTCACTTGCCCAGCTAATAAATCTGCAAATTGGCCTTAAATTAAGCCATCTTTGAAAATATTTGGCTAGTATTCATTTTTTTTTCTATTGTTCTTGTTGTTTTTGGTGTCCTTATTAAATAGTAGTAAGTACGCAGACTACACATACAACTCGAAAATGTATTGTAAAATTTAGGATAATACTTTGAAGGCCATCGTGAAATCCTTTTTACTTGAAGACGTATCGGAAATCTATAAATAAAGTATTGTGAGTCTATATGAGCCCCTACATACATATGTGTATATTAGGGTGGGTACATTTTTTTCGGTATAATGGCTCTCAGCGATTTTGATTCTATGGTTCATTCTAAACAACTTTGCCCAAGAAACTATAGATCTAAAATGAATTTCGATTCATTTTCAAAATAGGTTTTTTTTTCGAAATATTTAAAAACCGACTAAGACAAAGGTGCCAAAAAAAAGTTGTTTTTTTTCGCTGAGTGTCCCAGAACGTTTTTTCGGATCCATACATACATGTATATCAGATGGAGTTTGTCAATTCAAGTCGATATCTTGCCACGTTCCCACGTAGGATAGTCTCGCAGTTTGTAGCTACACCTTTTTCTTAGAGTAGTATGATTGTCTTATTTTTTGAATCAAAATTACAAAAACTTTAATAGATATAGGCAAAAATGTGTCAATCTAAGAATCCCTCTCCTATGCACATTTTACCAGAATATGAAGTAATCCTCAAAAATGACTCACATACCTATTAACTTTTATTTTCTTATTCTTTTTTTGTTTTGAAAATTCGGTCAGCCTAACAATTTATTAAATATTTCAACTGAAAAGATGGCGGTCCTCCAAAAAATTGTTCAACTAAATGCATGATTTTTGCTCAGGCACGCACACATAAATGGAAACATGGAGTTAGCATTGTGTTTGATATTGGGCAAATGGATTTTCAACCCGATAACTGTTTTTCGGCTTTCCAGCTGTGCAGAGCCAATGAAACTATGCGAAAACAAAGATGGAATGCATAGAAAATTTCTATTAGAAATAATACTTAAGGAATGTATTTTGTTTTAGTTGTGATAAAAACAATAGTTGCGGACTATAAAGTAAAAAGGACGAGAACAAAAAGGCGAATTATGGGTAAAAAACAAAATCAATATTTTTCTGCGAAGAAATGGGTCAAAAAGCAACATAATTGGTCAAATTTCAGCTGCTTTATGGAAATGTGCATATTTTGATTATATTTGTTGTCCCTACGTCTCATCTCTTGTATCCAGTTTCTAGGTGCTCACACGGACAGGAAAACAAAATTATGGTTAAAAATGATTTAGTAATTGAATTATTATTATTTGTAAAAACTTTCATTACCGACCGTTCCATCCGAAGTATATTTTTTAAGATGCTCGTTTCCGGCTGTTTCCAATATATATTCGACTTTTAATAGATTCAAAAATATTAACAGTCATAAAAGTTTTAACAGTCAAAATCAACTAAGCTTTTAAGCACTTGCAGCTTAGTTCTTTACTATCTACTATTTGTGGAAAAATTGTTAAAGCTTTTGCCGGCAAAGCTTTTAAATTTTTTTTAAACAACTTAAAAATGTACACTTGAAAATATTGAGACTATCAAATTATTTTTATCATCATGGACTCATATTTTGTATGCCGACACGCGCATAGCAAATCTGTAATTGGAATTTATTTGTATCGCAAGCAGAAACCAAAATAAACCAATTTTGAGTTTTAAACCATGGCGCCTATCTCATGAGCTCACTACTAAAACTATCGCTCAATCGATATACAAATTATAGAAATAATTTGGTCATTACTTATCGCTGAGTAAAATCAGCTGTGCTGCATAAAACAGCGTGAGCTATCGGATGTATTGCTTATCGATAAGTCAGCTTCAATCTCCTGATGCATAGAAAAGAATAACGAAATCCATATTTTTGCAAAAAGAAAAAATTGTCTTCAAAATGCTCCTATCAAGAAAAGAGCACATGTACAAATTGCTTGTCGACAAGCTCTATGACAAGTGCCAAAAAATCCAGGTGGAAAATGAGCGGTTCGTAATGAGGTAAACAAACGCTAGCTTCCACTTCACGCAGGCATTAAAAATGTAAACAATTTTAGACTGAATGGATTAAAGAAAATAATACGTCGGCGAACAAACGATGTTGAGCTACTTAAACGACATCTGGACAAACACGGTGACAACTGGCGCTCCATACCAATGACAGCTCCACATCCAAATGGTAAAGTAGGTCTAAAACGTGGACCGAAACCGAAAAACAAACAGCCGGGTGAAACGAACGCTGCACGCAAACCTAGAAAACAGCGCGTAAGAAAACAAAACACAGATGTTAATATGGTGGGATCTGCAGAAGCATTAACTCCACAACTAAAAACTTGAGCAATTATTTGTAGCCAGATATATTAATGTAATGTATAGTTATAAATCATATTGTTTACATAAATCTAAAAAACAAATTCAACGGTGAACGGATTTTTATGAAATCATATGTGAGTTTAAGCATATCATTTATTCCGTTTGTCGTAAACGTGCCAGGCGCTGCGTCAACTCATCCTGCTCCTGTGATACTTGCGTAGATGCTCCAATTGTTGTACTTTGCACGCCACTGGGCAGCTCCATGTTCAACTCCAAGCCAGCTTCATCAGCCACCTGTTGTAGTAGATTATCAACATCACCCTGTGGTACCGAAGTGGTTACTGTGTCAGACATGGTGCCCTCCATAACAGAGCTTTGCACATCCAAGTCTTCAAATTGTGATTCGAACTTTTCCATAAGCGATGAGATTTTTTCTAGATTCATGCCCTTCATGGCCGCATCCATAGCCTTGACCACGCCAGCCATAGAGCTAGTTACTTTTCGAGTTGTAAGCGCAGATTGGACACGACTGCCCACAGCATCAACGCGTGCACTCATACGCAAATAGTTCACTGCCTGGTTTTTTTGCCTTATAGCATTTTCAGCATGGATGCGAGCCACATCCATGTTTCCTTTTTGTATGGCCTTTTTAGCTTTTGCCTTTTCTAGCTTTTCCTCTTTGTCGCATTTCTTTGAGTTGCGTTCCAACTCTTTTACGGCGAACTTTAAATTGAAAAGATGTTCTAGTTTTGGGTGTGGGAAAATGCGTGTTATTTTTTTGTATTTGTTGTGTTGCCCAGAAGGTGGCGTCATCGCTGTTACTTACTTTCCATTGAAGATGTGGACATGTCGTTACCCAGTTTGAGGCTTTTCTAAAAAATTACTAAGTGAAATGAAGTTGATAGCAGTTTAAAACCGAATTATACGGAATACAAAAATTTTATACTGTGTAGAATAATTTTTCTTTTTATTAATCACTCTTGTTTGCAGCTCAGCTGTTTTTAAGCAGCAGTTAGCGATGACAATATTCTAATCGGTTTTTGGATATCGACGTAGCAAAATTTTTGTTATCGCATTAGTGCTGGAAAGATCTGTACAGCAAAGCTTAAATTTCAAATTAATCTATTTTTCAATTTGTTTTAATATTTCACATCTGTAAACTTAAATTTCAATGGTATAGCTGGCTTATTCATAAACGTACAACGAAATGCATTTTCCGTTGAATAGTTAAATTCGATAATAAAGTTTCTAACCAAGTTGGCGACAGTCAATTCCAATTCCATATCCACTATCCGTTTGCCTGCACACATGCGTGGTCCAAAACCAAAAGGTATGTATAAAAATGGACTTGAATTTTTGGTCACTAGTGAGGCAACATCGTTGTCATTTTCTGGCACACGCAACCATCGTTCCGGCAAAAACTCTGTAGCTTTTGGGTAGTAGACCTCCTCCTTTAGCAGCATGTTTGAATTCATTATAACATTTGTTTCTTGTGGTATTTGATAACCATCTAATACCAAATCTACACCAGTCGAGCGCATATTGCCAAAAAATATGGGGTAAATACGCAGCGACTCCTTAATAAAAGCGCGCAGATACGACAGGCTCTTCATATCGCTAAAGGTAAATTCCTGATCAAGTTTTGGCAGCTTCTGAAGCACCTCCGACCGCAGTTTCGCCTGCTTCTCGGGATGCTTGGACAGATTTAACAAAACACCCGCCAGTACACTGCTGCTTGTATCCACGCCACCCATCAGCATGTCCATCGCCATCACAACGGCTAACTTCCGATCTATGTGCACAAGCTGCTCCAATACACTAAGGCTTGTTCCCTCTTCAATTGATTTGCTTTCGATGCGTTTCAGGGCCTCATTCACGTACATAAAGCAAATGTCAAACATTTCATCCATAGCTCGACTAAAGCGGCGATAGGTGGGCGTAGATATATATTTATATGCTGAAGGCTTTATACCTAGATCATAGAGTGACTGCATAAAGACTTGAATAGCCTTAAAGAGCTTTTGGGCTTCGGGTGCTTTTTCGGGGTGGCGTATGATTCCGAGTTCACGATCCAAGGCTACAACAGCCACCGATTCAAAAGTTAAATGGTTTATGTCGTCTACAAAATTACCAGGCACCTCTAGCGTCCTGCAATCGCGTATATCTCTTATACGCTGTATAAACTGCGCGTTAACACGCTGCATAGGCTCCAGATACAAGGCGGAATTGCGATGTTGCATAAGCACAGGATTAACAGCATGGCGGTTTTTCGCCCATTGATGCCCACTACAAACAAAAAATCGGGATAAGCAGATGTTCCACTTAAACATAAGCCAACTTACTTGCTCATCAGACCCAGACAATCCTTAAAAAAGCCATCTGCCCTATGTTCGCGATAGTGTATGAGTGGATCGACACCTTTACGCACCGGATAAGCTCCCTCCGTTCGATAAATCTTTTCAATGTTTTTCACACTGAACGTAACAACATTTGAGGGCATACCAAACAAACCGGGCATAAGATAAGTATCACCATATTTTTGCCGAAAGCGAAGCATAAGATCTTCGAAAGGCATATGTTCGTATTCGCCGCCCCACAGAAACCCACGCCAAATTTGCCAGCGCGTGGGTCCAGGCAATTGCTTAAAGGGTTTAGCATTAGCCCATTCTACCTGCAATTGCCGCACATACGAACTGTCCGATTCTATGGCACCGCTGACCTTGACATTGATTGCGTTTGCCGCTAGACTGGATCGTTGTCTAATGCCATTTAGTAATCTCAACATATTTAATGTTATATTCAAGTGTTTGTCTATTGTTGTTTGCGATTCACTTTTTGACTGAATAGCGTTGATAACGCCAGGGAACTTTATTAAAATACAAACGGAAAAGCTGTGTGTCAAAAGCTTTCTTAAATTGCAAAAGTGATTGTAAAGATCTCAAGAGCTTTTTCCGAAAATTCGTCGATTTAAGATTAAGTCACATTTATCCGAGTTTAAACACTAGCTTGGTCGATGCTTTTGTTAACCATGGAGTTTTTTCGCAGATTTGGGAAACAACAAACACAGGCCCCTAAAAAAATAAACACACTATTTTTTATATTGTGACGGCTGGAGCATATGCATAATGGGAGAGCAGGCAATAAAGGACTGCAAAGAAGACGGCATCCAGGGCAAAATTTTATTATAAAATTAAGCAAATTTTTATAAGGCCCCCATTCGTAAGTTTATACAGACAAATAATTAAATTATGTGTTTATAAAATTTTTTATTATTTCAGAATAAATTATTGTTGCCGATTTGTCTTGGCCAGCGGAGAAGCAGTTCAAAGAGGCCTTAAATTTACAAAAATAATAGAATTTTCAAAAATAATTCGGCCTATTAATACTAACAGCAATAATTAATTAATGAAGAGTTAAAATGATGTACAATCCTTTCCTCGGTAGCGGCAGCGTACTCGCTTTGCAACCCGATCTATTAATTCGGATTCGGCTATAAGCTGTAGGTCCCTGTGTTCTTCGAAAAGTTATTAATAGAGATCCCCATGCTCCGCCCAGGGGCGACTGAGAAAAATAATCAGTCAGGGAAATTAAAATTTGGATAATACAAAATATGGTATTTAAATTTTTGTTTAATAACATAAATGAATTATTAAAGTGTAAACATTGTTAAAAATTGTATGGAATTAAATTAATTCTAAAATAAATAAATAATACTAAATTGTACTAGCTCGTAATAAAATAAAAACTTAAACTGAAATAAAAAGCCTTCAATTTTTTTTTATAATTTCACATTCATGAATATGAATTAGAGTCTGAAAAGCACCCTGCACGAAATATATACGTATACAAAACATTTTTTAAATAAAAATAATATTAAAATACACTTATTTTAACTGTACATTATAAGAGTATTTTTAATTTTTTAAAGTTTTTTTTTGGTCTAAAAGATCTTGTTTTTATTGCTGTTAATTGTTAAAATGAAATCTAATGATCTGCTAAACCTCTCAACACTTTTGCAATAATTTTCTTTGTAAATTTTACGCAAGAAAACCCAACGCCTACGTTTTTATGGTCATCTGAAAGATGTTAGATTTTTATGATATAGCCAGCGAGAAACTCCATTGCGTCTTCGGAGAGTTGGTTTGCCTTAACGCCGTTGGAAATTGCTGAGCTCCGTGCCATATCGCGGCAAGTTTTTATTAATTATTATTAATTGAAGCATTAAAATCATTAAATAAATGAAGTTAAATTACTAAGAAGGTATTTACGAATTCCATGCTTAATCTGTTCAATAGATGGGTGGTCAGGTAATTTTTCTTGTGACCGGATAGCACTAAAAAAATGTTCCAACAAATCTTGGGAAAGCCAACTAGTTACGATGTATTCCACGTTGTAACGCTCTTTTAAATACAAATACAATTCCATTAACGATTTATTGTTTATGATAATGCCCTCATGGAATGGAATGCATTTTTCAAGCGAAGAGGTGTTGCTTTCCTGAAACGCAGAACCATTTTTTTTGTTTGGCACTGACTGAGCGGACATTAGTGTTGTCATTTTTGCCAGTATTTCTGTTTGTAAACTAAAATATTTGCCAAATGGCTGTTTTGATGACATATTTGTTGCTGACAACTTTGAGTTAAAAAGGTCAAACCAGTCATTAGCCATTTTAAAGAAGTGCGCCGCTTCGTTTGGCATTTTAATTTCTAAGCCCAACGAGCAACATCTTAAGATGGCATTGGCAGTGGTGTGAGAGAAAAGCTGAGTGGCCAATTCAGCTCGCTGTCTACCTGAGTTTTGGGCAGTTAAGTGCTCCTTAGTCACTTCCCATAATTTGGATACGTCTGATGCGGAGCAATGGTGCATTGCTTGCTTTACTGTATTTGTCGTCAATAACAAGCCATCTAAGACTAAGCCAGAATCAATAAAATGGTTCCGCAGCATTTCGATGAGGTGGGCTACATCCGCAAACGCAAATACTTTTAAATTTGCATTTGACGGATGCTCAAACCATGTTTTATCTAAAAACAAAAATACAAATTAATAAATACACCAACATATCTATCTTAAGCACTATTACCAGATGAAATTCCTAGTTGTTTCCATAAACTACAATTTGTTTCGCTCAGATCCGACATGACTGCTGCGACGTGGTAACCTGCGTTGTACAGCTTCTCAATTATGGTATGCAGACTCGAGGCCGTCAATGGCTTACCAAAGTCGAAATAAATTGGTTGCTTCCAAGACTTTCGCAGGCCCTGTACCATTGCGACTTGCACATAGTCCTTCGGAGGACAGACTGATTTAGCAGAGGGATTCCACTCATTTGTTGATGCAATTTTTATATCGTCGAACATAAGTGTGCAAACTCTATCCTCGCTGGCAATCGAAACACAATTTTTCATAAGGTTTATTATTAAATCTTGTGGGCCAGGCTGAACCTTAAAAGACTGGCACCACTTTTGAAGAGTTGACTCGCACGGCAGTGGAAATCCTTTTTTATATAGATGTTGATATGACCGCGGTCCAGCAGCGTGTAAGCACACAGCATATGATGTGTCAGCATCTTTCCACAAGCCTCTAGTTCCAACTCGTAGGTGTTTCATCTGGGTTGGCGTGAAAATCCGGCTGAGCGATGTTTCCAGGAATTTCGACTCGCTTAGTTGTTCTTTGAGGCTCTGATTCTCCTTTTCCAACTCCTTTATTCTCAGTTTTAAACGAATGTTCTCCAACGCAATGCCACATTCTACGACTTCTTTTCTGTATATTTTATGTTTTACAATTAATTGTTATAACATAATGAAACTATACTTACTCTGTCTGCGAGCTGAAATCTTTTCTATTTTCATCTAACGACGAACAATGATGTTCCGTGTATTGAAATGCCGGTGTTTGGTGTTGAGGAACTGCATCGGCGCGCAGACGTCGCCGCTTAGTACCACTGCTGTTGCTTGCAAAATAAAAATCACTTTTTTGAAAATGCTTTTCGCAAATCCGACTGTTTTCCTTAAATACTGTATTAGTAGTTTGTGCCCACAATTTCCTTTTTTTTTCATTTTTGGGGACATGCACACATCTTGTGCCTTCATCACATTTGCGTTTGCAGATACAACAATAACTACTCATTTTTGCAAATTACAAAGTAAAATCAGAAAAGAAATACACTGCAATAAATATTAAATTATTAATTAATTCAATGTAAATTTTGTTTTTATGCCGCATTCATACACCAACAATTCTTGCGTTTACACACATACACATGCTGCAAATAAAAACAAGCGCGAAAACAACTCACCTCATAACCAGCCGCCGAAACGAAACAAAAATTTATGGGCCTAACAAGAGCGACCGCGGCAGACTTACTGTACCTATATTATTGTTAGTATACCCGTCCTGCAGTACGGTCTCACAACTTCGCATGAGTGGTTTTGTTAGCAATTAGCAAACAGCTGTTTAGTTTTCTTGCACACTAGAAGCGCTAAATAATACCGAAAAAATTATAAAAATATGGTCACCCTCATAGATATTGGCGCTTTTTACGAAACTCTTTTAGTTACGAATGCTCTACTTTTCGTAGTCAAGGTTCTGGGCCGGGCGTAAATGGCCATATTTTAGTTTAAATTGTTGGAAACTAAGATTCTGGACAGATTCAAAATGGTAATCGTCTGCAATATAATTGCATTATATATGAGATAAGTATGCAGAGTAACGTAAAAAAAATAACAAATTGATGATGATGAGTCTTTCGATCATATACCAATTTCATCGTGTGTAAACAGTTGCCACGAGCGGCTTACTTTATTTACAGTACCAGTGCTCAACTAGTACAAAAGTAATAAAATATAATTGCTGGACCCTACATTAAGCGGTTAGAAGTGATTTACCGGCGAATTACTAACGGAATGGAAACAAGTTACCACCTACATTTTAATTAATCAATTACTAATAATAATTGAATAATAATAATATAATATAATAGCAATTACTACTACTTTTATTATATTAATTAAAATTATTTGCAACGAAACTAAAACATTGAAAACTACATAAAGCGACTGTGTACCTTGAGGCACGAAAAATTTCTCGTTATTCGTTATTTGCCAAAGTAAATAGTAAATCACTACCCTGCAGTTCGGCCGCCAGCAATTGGCGACATGTCGCTACTGAAAAAAGCGAAAAAATTGTATGTATTTGTTGCGTTGCTTGCTAAGGCAAACAACAAACGAAGAATTTGTATACCCTGTACAAAGTATGTATAGGAGTACATTAAGTTTTCTAGTATATTAACATACGCGCATTTTATGACACCTTAACAGCAACCTAAAGCATTATGGGCATAATTCTTTTATTTGATCTTTATACCTACTCTCTTAGTCGAAAATAATCAAAAGCGGGTTGTTTATTAATTTTCTTGTTGGAAGGGTTCAGGGTATCTAAAAGTCGCCCACCCGATTCTTTTCTTCTACATTTTTGTGTGCGTGTTTTACATTCGCTGCGTCTGAAAATTACACAAAAAACAAAATAAAAGAAAAGTGGCAAAAAAGAATAGATAATTTTTTTGTTTTTGTTTTAGTTTTACACAAACAACAATATGTGCGTTGCATTGCACAGTTGTGGGGCGGCAATTTTTTGTCAACATCTTTTCGCGCGCCTGATTTTTATCTACACATATCCTCTTTGTTATGCATCTTTATTTATGATTACTTTGATTTTATGTAAATCAGCCGCTAATTGCTTTGGTTTTCGCGCTCGACCTTTTAGTTGAACTATTACTAGCATCAAGTACGTATGCGTTTTGGAATTGCAAATTGCATATTTAATAATTTTGTTTATTTTTAGCCGAAGCAATTACCGTATTTGATTTATTTTTTTAAAATTGTGCAGTGTGAAGCATATTCAGGAGCAAAAAGTATATATGTACATATATGTATTGTAGCATTGTGCAAAAAAAAAAAATAATAAATAAAATACAAATAAAAAGTAAAATATCAGGTAAGTGAAATGCTTATTTATTAAAATGTATAAAATGGAGAGCCCAAATAAAAAAGTTAAGCGCACCGAGTTCATAGTAAACGGTAAGTTTTATTATATAAATAATAATAATAATACTACAAAAAAATGAAACCACCAAAATATAAAATCTTTTAGAACCCAAAGCTAGTTGCAGCACAGAAGATCCCTGCCAAAAAATGGATGAAATTTCGGGAATACTGGATGATTTAAAAGGTATGTACATGTGTCTATAAAATTCATATCGCCACATTTAAACAAAAATTAAACTGTCATTCTAGCGACAATGAATGTGTTTGGGGAGGCTTTGGCAGAGCAGACAGTAATGCCAAAAAGCTTAATGAGGTAGCAACGGCCAATGGCTACATCCTCTGCCCAGTTTCCAGTCAAAACAAAAGAGGATGTGGAAAAATTAAATATAGATATAAATGATGAAAAAAGCAGCAATATGTAAGCCATAAGTCAAATAAATTTTTCTGTAACTTATTAAAAATAATATTCAATTTTGCAGACTAACACAGTCACTTCAATAATACGGCCAGGAGGAATTGACAAAAATTTAAAGTTTGTTCTTTCAGATGAGGTCACAATGGCTTTTGATATCGGAGGTGGCTTTTGATATCGGAGGTGGCCAAGGCAAAGAGTCTCTAAGGCAACTTACAAATTTATATTCTATTTTGATCGGTAAGTAGTTTTATGAAATATAATCCACTATTTATTGCTGATATGGCTTTTTCTTTTAATTACAGCCTCAATTTCAGATATTGCCACTGGTGATCCAGAAAATCACCTACGTACGGCTATGGGCCGCCAAAAAAAAAGAATTTTTAAAAAAAACTCCAGGAAAAATAATGAAATTGAAAGCAATCAAAATATATAAAGTCTACGTTTATATCAAAATTAATTTTAATATGAAACTTTAATAAATTTTGTAATTTTGCTTATTGTAAACTAAAATGAATTTTATTTTTTATAATTTGTGGAAAATTTATTAGTTAATATAAAACATTGAATAAATATTTGTACAGGCACAATTTTGCACTAAAAGTAAACTTAATTTCAGTAAAAATAAAATTAAACTTAGTAAAAATTACTTAAACTGGTAAGCGACTTATGTGTGGTAGATTACCTCGTACATGTCTGTGGTAAATTACTGGCAACATGTCATCGAGGAGGTGACAATTGCACCCATCCTATGACATCGTGTGTAAAATTGAAATTAGGCGGGATACGAAGATGTCGCTGGTAACTTGCCCCCTTGTCGCTAGTAATTTACCAGTAAGTCGCTACAAACAGCGAACTGCTGGGTAGTTATTGACGGCGACGGTACTGCACGGATATATTTGAGTTGCTGCTGTGTGCGTGTGCAAAACAAATGGAATGGCAAAAATATGTGCATTATCAGCTGTTGGTTATTTTGTTTTGTCTGCTCATTCATATTTGCAAATGTGTGTCTGCTGTGTGCATGGATTTTTGTCTATCTGCCTGATGACTTGTTTAACCAATGATTTTAAAATTTTGGTTCCATATTCTTTCGATCGAGTTGATGTAATTCCAAAAAAATATTTGTAAAAGCAATGAAGCACACAAATATTATGCTATGCGAAGGTTTGTTACTTGGGATCAATTTCCGATAACACATGCAGCACTTCAACACCACAACTTCAAGTAGTATTTTTTTTTAATGGGCTTAGCATATTTTTCATTTTCAAATATTTGGTCACACTGGTGGTATTTTTCATTGCTGTCGCCACCGGCTTTGTGCCAAACATTAATTGTTGTTTTAACTTAAAACAGCATCTGCATTTATCAAAACAAATACATAAACAACATGTCAGCAAACGCAAATCCAGTGCCATCTATTGGTTCAACAAATATATCAACAGCTACAAATTCCGGAACGACAAATACACCAACTCAAAACAATAGCGCTGCGAGCATTGTAAACAATTTTCGTGAATTGATTAAAAACCCCAAAGACCTTGACGAGGCGGCCAACTATTTGTATCAAACACTACTGGATGATGCTGTCGTTGGCATCTTCATAGAGACACACCACTTGCGCAAAACTGGCAACTTGGCTGCCTTAGACGGAGTGGCCGAAGACAATGCCGATTCATCGTCGACGTATCGCATTTGTGAGATGCCCAATTTGGACATCTTTGGTATATCGACTACCAAAAAGCCAATGGACTGCACATGCCCAAACTGTGATAGGCCGGTGGCAGCAGCACGTTTTGCGCCCCACTTGGAAAAGTGTATGGGCATGGGACGTATATCTTCACGCATTGCCAGCCGCCGTTTGGCGACGAAAGAGGGCAATAGCTCTAGTTCATCGTCAACATATTTGCAGTCCGGTGGCAATACTGGCGGCACTGATGACGAGGACGATGTAGATTGGTCTTCCGAGAAGCGCAAAAAGAAATCGTCACAAAACTCCCGCAACAACGGTTCCAAAAAGAACAATGGCAAGACATTTTAGTAAATTAATAAAAATAAGTACCAGTAATAGTGAATTTATTCTTTAAAAACATTTATGTATGTATATAGATACTCCTCTAGACTTCAAACGGATCCGTTGCATAAACACGAACATAGTCGATTTCCAAACTTGGTTGCACCCAATTTGCCGATTTTAAGTGATCTTTAGAGAACAGTTTGATAAATTGGACATTTACATTCGGTGCTAAATTTTTAAATTTTTTTTGTTCCTTAGGGATTTTTGTGTCGTTAAAATTTATATTTCCCCCTGCAGTAAGACCCAGTATAATGAAGACCTGAAAATGCATTGAAAAGTTATTAAAGTCAGTACTTTTACTTTACTTTGTCAACCACTATCGATACCTGGTCTTTGTCAAGATCCTTTAAAATATTTTTTTTGGTTATGGTGCAATAAGGCACATCATCAACTTTGTATATGATTCTGTCTTTGTGCCATATCACTGTGTAATTACGAAAGTCTTCGCCGAACAGTTTTCCAGACCTAGAGTTTCTTGTCACGCATTTTGGTTTATTGGATTCATTCCTAGTTATTGCACCACCGTAGAGCATCTGTCCACCAATGGCATTGTAACCTTTATCTTGCAGTTTCATATTGCCGCGTGCATAGGCGATGCGTATATGAGATGCCCCATGTGACTCACTAAAAGTGCTACTGGACTGTAAAAGCAAATCTTAAAACAAAACGGGTATATACTATGTCTGTGCGCATGTATACTAAAGTCAACCACAATTAATACGATACTTACATGGGAATAACCAGTCCCCAATGGGCATTTTGGCTCTTATTTCAACACGACCATATTTAAAGTTGAATGAGTTTTTCGTGTGTAACTTTGCCGAATATAGCGGTGGAATCCTTAGTTCTCGTATCGTTTTCCTGATTACTCCGCACTCATTGATAAAAGCTTTTGTGTTATCTTTCTCTTTACTCGTGCAAGCACTCCGAACATCAAATAAACTTTCATGGTTCCAAGTTGCCTTTAGATGTAAGTTTCCGTTCTCGATAAAAGAATTCTTTGTCGAGTTCATATAGGCCACAAGTTCGCGATCTTCGCCACATCCACGGTTGCGTACTTCGTGAGTCCACTTTTGTAAGTCAATGGTGTTGCGCTCAAAATTTTCCTCAAAAATTAACTTACCGCTGCAATCGACCATGACATCATCAAGCACTGTTTCTGCTTTTATACAGAGATTCTTGCGAATATTCTTAAGCTCTTCTGTACATTTTTTGCGCATATCCTCATCCTGTACATTTATCACTGCAGATTTAAAATCAATTTGTGCCTGGCTGTGCTTATCGATAGTAAAATCTATGTATTTCTGGAAAACCTTTTCTTCATGATCGACAACGACGGAAACACGCAGTTTATCAGAAGGTCTCAATTCTTTTGAAGTGTTTAGTTTTATCAGCCATAGTCCTTCACTTGGCGCTTGTAAATAAGCAAAGTCTGCAGGACATTTACCATTGATTTCCAAGGCAATAAATACCGACTTCATACCCTGCACAGCTGCAGAATGAAATATGCTCATATATTATCCATTTCATAATTAAGACATTTTTTAGAGGCTTACCTGGTATTGATGCTGAAATTTGTTTGCCATTTATTTGCACATTGGCATTGGGGATTTCATAGGCAGCAAAAATGCCACCAAAAAACGAGACCAGACACAGCAATGTTCTTTGCAGCATCTTCTAACAACAACTGAATTTCGAGGAATTCCTATCTCTACAAAAGCTTTGCAATTTCTCTGATAATATTTTAATCTAGTATAGTGTCGGGGTCAACCACACACGTTTACGTATGTATGTATATACTGCAAGTAAGAGATACTAATTCAAGAAAAGAAAAAATCGTTTAATAACCTAAACAAATTTAGTTTAAAATTAATTTAGGTTTTTCGGCCTTTATCTCACTGATGTCGAAATAATTAATTTAATTTTTGCGTAACTTTAGTACACTGTACAGTTTTTTCTTAAATAAACAAACAATAACCACTAAGGACTATCTAGTCTATGTGTGACTCCTCCCAGGGGTCAAGCGGGGAAACCTAAATAAATATATAAGGCAAACCAAAAAATACAATATGATACTTTTAAATATTTGTATTGAAGTTATTTTTTGGAAATTTTAATTTTACGATTTTTCCGGGGATACGACTAAGTTCAGTTGACCTTATATTATAAAAAAAGTATAATTTATTTAAAAAAGAAAATAGAGCGAGGGTATAGATATGAACTAATCCGCGTCTCTAGCCCGATGGGTGAACTTTGTAATGATATGCACCAACTCCCATCAAGAACTGGCCAGACACTTGGATTTGCAATATAAAAGTTGAAGCAAGGAAGCAAGATAAAAATTAAACATTATATCACAAAAAGAGCCAATGGATCACCGTTGACCAAGTGCGTGACTCATAATATAGGATTGGTCAAGGATGCTCGAAGTAGCAAGTCGAGATGACTTAAGATAGAAGAAGTGATAGATTGAATAGACCGTTCGAAAGAGAGGAAATTGTAAAAGTTGTTATAGTTAGAGCATAAGACACGGAAAGGATCGTGCATAGCTTAATTTGCTAAGAAGTACATTGGAATCGATAAGACCGAGTAACAGTTTATGCAAGAATAACACGCCGTGGCATGTTCTGCGATGATTTACGGAAGGCAACTTTATAAGGCGAAGTCTATCAGAATATGGCGGCAGTCGGATATTTGGGTCCCAGTTTAAGCCACGAAGTGCAAAAAGGAGAAATTGCTTTTGTACGGACTCAGTCATGCCCTGATAAACGCAGAAATAATATTCCAAAATTGGACGGACGAGAGAAATATAAAGAAGTTTGGTTGTGTAAGGGTCGTTAAACTCTTTAGACCAACGCTTAATAAAAGCAAGAACACCTCTATCTTTATTCACGATGATGCAAATACGATTATTAAATTTAAGTTTATTATCAAACAAAGCACCAAGATCAGACACACTCTCGATGCGTGCTAAGGTAGAAGATTCTAAAGAGTAAGTAGCCAAATAAGGAGCAGAACGATAAAATGTCATAACGTTACATTTTGTCTTGTTGGGAAAGAGTTGGTTGATATTGCACCAAGATTGCATGTTATCAAAATCATGCTGAAGAAATAAGTACTTATTATTATTGGTATAGGTCATACAGAGTTTAACATCACCCGCATACATAAGAATGCAGGAAGATGAGATTACCTGAGGGAGATCATTTAAAAATAAGTTAAAAAGAAGAGGGTCTGGAAGGCTGTAGATTCGCAGCATTTAAAAACTAGCTTCTGGACTCGCTTGGATAAATAGGACGATATCCACTTTAAAAGACAAGACGGAAACCCCAGACGAGACAGTTTAACAAGCAGAAGACTATGGTTTACCGAGTCAAATGCTTTACTAAAGTCAGTATAAATGACATCAGTTTGTTTTTTTTCCGTAAAACCAAGATTAATAAGAGATGAAAGTTCTAAAAGGTTAGTAGAAGTGGATCATGTTTTAACAGAATTGAAGGAGATTGAATTTAAGACTCCAAATTATCCACTAATGGCTTTTTGAAAATTTTAACTAATTCTTTGAAAGCTGTGTAATAATTAAAAATTAGTAAAAATAATAAGTTTAATCTAAATTATAAGTTTTAGACTACTCTAGATTTCAAAGGGATCCGTTGCATACACACGAACATAGTCTATTTCCAAGGTAGGTTGCAGCCAATTCGCCGATATTGTATAATTTGTAGAGTACAGCTCCTTAAATCGCATAGCCGATTTCGGTGATCCATTTTTAAATTTCTTCTGACCCGCCAAAATATTTTGATCATTAAAATTTAAATCACCTCCTGCGGTTAGTCCTAGTACAATAAAGACCTAAAAAAAGCAAATTTTTGAAAAAGCTATCTTCTGCAAAGATGAATCTTCATTATCCTTAAATTATACCTTGTTTTTGTTAAATTCCTTAAGAACGTCTTTGTTAGTTATGGTGCAATAAGTTAAATTATCGACTTTAAATAAAATGCTGTCCTCGTGCCATATCACTGTGTAATTATGAAAGTCTTCACCGTAATGCGTTGCAGGCTTGGCATTATTTGTGCCACATATCATTGACAAAGCTCCTGCGTAAACTATTGCACCACCATAAAGTGTCTGTCCACAAATCTGATTAAAGGCTTTATCCTGAAGGTCCTTGTTGCCGCGTGCAAAAGCGATGCGTATGTGAGATGCCCAATTTGACTCACTAAAAGTGCTACTGGATTGCAAAAATAAATCTATAAATGTAAAAAATAGTTCAATTGAGTGACTGTACACATCTAAACAATTATATTACTAACAGGGAAATAGCCAGTCTCCAACAGGCATTTTTGCTCTTATTTCAACACGTCCGTATTTAAAATTAAATGAATTTTTCGTGTGCAACTTTGCAGAATATAGGGGCGGAATCCTTGACGATGATCGCATAGTTTTAATTATTACACCGCACTCATTGGTATAGCGATTTGTTTTTTCTTTCTCCTTACTCGTGCAAATATCCCTTACATTAAATATGCTGTCACTGTTCCAAGTTGCCTTTAGATATAAATTTCCCTTTTCTATAAAGGAATTCGTTTCGTTTTTCATATAAGCCACAAGTTCGGGATCTTCACCACCCACTCGATTGCGCACTTCATGGGTCCACTTTTTTAAGTCAATGGAATTGCTGTCAAAATTATCCTCGAAAATCAAAGTACCGCTGCATTTTCCTAAAGCGTCATCAAATTGTGTTTCTGCTTTAAGGCAGTGATTCTTGCGAATATTCTCCATATATTCTGCACATTTTTTGTGCCAATCCTCATCCTGTACATTTATCACTGCAGATTTAAAATCAATTTGTGCCTGGCTGTGCTTATCGATAGTAAAATCTATGTATTTCTGGAAAACCTTTTCTTCATGATCGACAACGACGGAAACACGCAGTTTATCAGAAGGTCTCAATTCTTTTAAAGTGTTTAGATTTATCAGCCATAGTCCTTCACTTGGCGCTTGTAAATAATCAAAGTCTGCAGGCCATTTACCATTGATTTCCAAGGCAATAAATACCGACTTTATACCCTGCTCAGCTGCAGAATGAAATATACTCGTAAATTATAGTTGAACAATATAATTATTTTGAGTTTTTTGGAAAGCTTACCTGGTATTGATGCGGAAATTTGTTTGCCATTTACTTGCACCTTTACATTTGGAATTATATATGCACAAAAAGCGCCGCCAAAGAGTAAGACCAGACACAGCAATGTTCTTCGCAGCATATTTCAGCAACAACTGAAATTCGAAGAATTTCTATCTCCCCCAAAGCTTTGCAATTAAATTGCTCTTTGAATTTTTTAATCTAGTATAGTGTCGGGGTCAACATCTTGCAGCAGTCATTTATTTATAATCTAAATACTTTATTCATACGTACGTTCTATGTAGTAACAAGAGATAATGGCTGAACAAATAAAAATAAGATCGCATTAACTTGCATATAGTCGAACACGTCCAAGTGGTTAACCTATAATCCAGCATTCTTACACATTTCTCATAGGCTTGGAAAAGCTTGAAGTCAAAAAAATCGACGACTACATGGAATTTCCAGAGTAAAGGCCCATACGCAAAAAAGGGATTTTTTTTTTTTATGTGAAGTTTTGACGTTTGGTGCGGAATTTTTGCGTGCTGCGTATGGGCCTTAAAGATATATTTGTATAAATATATGAGGTAAATAAGAGAAGTAAATAATTTGCGTAATATTTATTTAATCGCTAGATAAAAATTAAATTAAAATTTAAACCAGCATCAAAAGGGAAATTTTAACTACATATATAAAAGCTATTGTTTACGGAGAACACTAAGTGTGAAATATAAAAAAAAATGCATGTGAATCTACGGGGCTCCGCCCCCTAAAAGATTTTGGTGGCTGTGGCTTCATCACAAATATACATATACATAAGTAGGGTATAAAAAAGTAATAAAAATTTAAGGGATATTGAGATTTGCTAGCTCTACAGATATTGGAAGCAACTCCTGATTAGAACAAAGTCAGTAAGTTACAATTTGAATCTCCAATTCGGGACCAACACTTTCGGTTTGACATGCGTATTATGAGATTTTATTTAAATGACGCTTATAAATATCAGTTGAATAAATACAAAAATTATACCGCATACACACGCACGTAGTCGACCACTAATTTTGAATCTTTCCAAGTAGGTAGCCATTGATCCTGCTGCTGCCAAAAATGTAATCGTGCTTGTGGATGTTTATTGGTCCAAGGCTTGGAGTAGCTCGAAGTGCGCAAGCCATCAACAAAATCACCGAAGCCTCCAACTGATAAGCCCAACGTAATATAGAACTAAAAAATATTCAGATATGTTTGTAAAAATTATAATCCAAAAGTTTAAATCCAATTTTAAGCTCGCTGGATACTAATTAAACAAAAAAGTTGAACGCTGTAAGTTAAATTGCATTTTAATTGCCGAGAATTGGATGCTATTAGCTACGCCCGTTTTTATATTAAATGGGATAGTAAAGGCCATATCTTTAAAGTTTGGGAAAAGTGGAAAAGGAGGGACATTACCAACTGAATTAAATCATAATTAAAGGAACTTGTTCCTTAACTTATCTCATATTGATTTTTTACAGTAACTTACCGGCTTATCGAAGGGCGCTAACTCACTGCCTCGTCGCCATCTTGGATTTAACTCTGCATCCGCAAAGCCGCTAATTAGTTTTCCGTAAACTTGACCATCTACGAAAAACTCCAGGCTATCTTTCCGCCATTGCATGCTATACACATGAAAATCGTTACCATAGTGTTCGTTGGTCCGCTGATGGACCATAAAGTCGTCGCGCTGTAACGCTTCGGTGGACAGCACTGTGCCACCATAGAGCGTGCGGCCGTCTATAATCTTGCCATGTGGCATGCGCAACTGCGTATTTCCACGTGCCATTGCTAGCCGAATTTGTCCCGACTCGTATCCTGTCTGGCCGTACCATTCCTGCAAGGGTTCCAATAACAGAACTGCAAAAGACTGAGCTAAGCGAGTGGAATCATAGAAAAGTCTAATTTCTTGACTCACGCGGAACTAGCCAATCGCCTTTGGGTAGCTTGGCGCGCATTTCAACGCGACCATACTTAAAAGCAAAACTCTCTTTGGTATTTAAACGTGGCACCACCACAGGTGGCATTATGATGGGTCCACTAGTACGCAGCTCACATTCCTTTTGGCGATTATGTGTGCCCGTGCAGCGTTCCTCAAGATCCAAGTGTGCACGTAACGCGTCTAAGTCTGGACGATAGTCGGACCACAGCTTGGGTTTAATAACCAGCTTACCCTCGTCGACATAGGCCTTGCCATCGTAGAGCACAAATTCGGCATCTGTAGTATCCAGCGGCAAACGCACCTCGTGTGACCAACGGCTCTCATTGAGCTGCTCGAAAAGCTCTTCGAATATTAGCTGCTCCCTACATAAGCTATACACAGACATTGGAGTCACCTCGGTTATGCTAGGCACACATGTTGTGGGCTGTACTGATGCATCAGTTACTGCTGTAGCTGTCCGTTCTGTAGTTGTACGTGGCGAGTCGCCTCGATTACCGCAGCTCTCTGGCAGGTAATTCCCACCCAGTTCACAGACTTGCTTAGCGGTATTTATGTCTTTATAGATGGTCAAATTGTGCTGCACATTGGTCCATATATAAAGTGTATCACTTGCCCGCAATAACGCTTGAAAATCATGAAACCAACGACCATTTACCGCCTCACGCACTTGTACGCTATATTCTCCTTCGGAAAATGTGCTAAAATTGCGATTGCGGTTCACATTAAAAGCTACACTCCTCACGCCGGTAGTATCTGCATATATGTGCATATATATATAAATGGCTAGGTAGCTATGAGTTTATTTGCAAATTATTTTACATACCTGGTATTGATACTCGAAAACCATTGTTCAGTAACTCCACCTCAACATTGGGTATCTTATAACTATGGACATGCCCTATCATCATTGCCAATGCCAAGAATAATAACAGTCTTGATAAATATTTGGATTGCATCTTTTTTTTTAATATAATTTTACTCGTTCGGAACATTTATGTGCGCTTTGTTCTGCAGCCAAACACTTACTAAGAAGCAAACACTTCCCAGAAGCTTTGTAAGAGCGAGATTAAGACCGGTTTTTGATTGTAGCTTTATTTGTTTTGTTTACGCTATGACGTTATACCTATGTTTCATATTGAATTGAAAGAAAACGTTCCATAGGTAATAAGAAGAAAAGTTTCCTTATAATCTGCTTAAGATCGTTATAAATTGTCCAAGCTCCGAATAACTATTGCAAACTCTATGGCCCGGTGCATTTTACTCCTTAATTATTTTTGTGCCGTTGCTTAGCTATGACGTATTTATCACTTTAATTGATAACAAGATTTGCAAAAACTCAAATAAAAATAGTACAATAATGTATTTTTATAAATAAAATATAAAGTTTGCGATAACTGTAATCATAATTCTCCTAACAGCTTCACAATTCTCGGAAAAACGCTGAGTAGATTAATGATTATTGAAAATGGAAATCCCCTTAAATTCTCTTTTAAGCTCACTACTACTTTTAACGGTGCTCAGTCTTTCAAAAACTTGTAGTTAAGCTTTTGTGCTGATAACAACTTAATAACAAATATAATCTTATGATAATGATACTCAAAGCTTTTGCTTTTCATCTGTAGCAACGATTTGTGTTTGAATATGCTCTGAGCTTGCATGCTGTTGATTGCAAGCTAATAATTTACGAATCAGATGAGTGTAAACAGTGGAAGCGTCAAGTGAATGCAAACAACTAAAGAGTTAAATGAGAATAATACTAGAATTCATAAGAAGAATTCAGAGCAATTAACTGCGTCATGAAATTGCAATTTTTACTGGGCAGCTGTTTATATTTGCTGCTTAACTTTAAAAAATGTTGGGCCTATTCAATACAAAGCCTGAATTTTGAATTGCTTGATGAGAATGGTTTCGAAGTGTCCATACCAGGTACTTTACATATTGTGCAAACATAAAATGATAAACGAGGTCATTGTATTACAACACTCTTACATTACAGATGAGCCTGGTATGCAGCGTGTGTTCTTCTTGGTGCAAGTAGACGATAGCTGCCCAGCATTGATGGACTATATAACGCAGCCAACGAAGGCCAGTTGGCTGTCTAAGCAAAAGCTCAGCTTACAAAACAATGACAAGGTGCAAATTTCTGTCTTGGTACAGTACAATGATGTGGTATATGAGAAGAGCGAGACGCGTGTGATACTCAATAAGCGCTTACTGACCACTCGGGATACCAAGTCACGCAATGTAGAATTTGCCTCGGATGTAGGCAAATGCCAAGCCTATCTTCAAACGCAGCAGGAGAGCAAACCCTGCAAGCAATCGCAGACCATAGTGCGCAACGGCGCCAGGACATGCCAGGGTGATTTGGTCTTTGAGGATAACTTTAGCACGTCGGAGCTAAATCGGACAATTTGGAAGCATGACGTACGGCAGCGCATGTATCATGTAGAGGAAGAGCTGGTGGCCTTTAACGACTCAGCACGTAATTCTTATCAAAGGGAAGGCCATCTGTTTATTGAGCCCACAATAGCTGATGAGGTGACTGAGGGCAGCTTCAAGCTGGGCGATCGTTGCACGGCCGTGGAAAGTCCGGAGCAGGAATGCAACATAGCTCAAGGCAGTTTCTATACAATTAAACCGCCAGTTTACTCGGCACAGCTTCATACGCGCGAGTCGTTTAGCTTTAAATACGGCAAGATTGTGGTGAGAGCCAAGCTGCCCAAAGGCGACTGGTTATTTCCATGTAAGTACTTTGGATGCACCGACATTTTACGCAAACTACGAACTCTTTTTTCATAGATGTTATGCTGCAGCCCGTATCGACACACGCGGAAACACACTATGCCAAACAGTTACGTATTGCGTATGCGCGTGGTAATGCTCATTTGCGCAGCGTGCAGCAGGAAGACATCTCCGGCAATCGCTTGTATGGTGGTATGATTGTTTGGCATCATGGACGCGCAGTGCAATTTGTTAAGGATCGCTTGAATAGCAATCATTATGGTGATGACTTTCATAACTACACTATGATTTGGCAGCGCGATAAGATTACATTAATGGTGGATGAAGAGATTTATGGCGAATTGTACGATGGGCTACCTTTCTTTAACGAAAAGGTGAGCGTTACTTGTGCTTTTGCTAGCTGACTTTTCATACCTAGTATATCCCTTAGTGCTTCATTATATTTGGTGTTACGGTCGGTGGTTTTCTGAATTTTGATGATAGCATCTTGCCCAAGGATGTTAAGCCCTACAGAAATCGTGAGCCGCGTGCAGCTTTGGCATTTTGGCAGCAACGTGATATTTGGGCGCCCACCTGGGGCAAGCACAGTGCAATGGCTATAGACTATGTGCGCGTATATGCGGAATAAATAAATGTATATATCAAATATATTTACATAAAATAAACGTATAAAACTTATAATTTTAAAATCATTTTAGCGCCAAATGAACCAGCTCTTAAGAGCTACAGTTTAATAACATAAACGGATGTGTACACACTGTGCTACACCAGTGTTGCCCCGCTTAGTTGCTATTTTATCACTGATTTTGTCTTTGTCGCTGATTCGGAATGCTCGAGCGTGTGTGTTTTATTTATTTATAAAATCGGTGAATAATACTATTAATGCATGAGTGTATTTTGCAATTGTATGAAAATGCACGCAACATTGCATAATTATTGTTGCTGAAAAGCTGTCTTTAAAAATGTAAACAAAAAAGTCTGTTTGTGTACAAAATCTATGTGTGTGAGTGTGCGAATGCATAGTAAAATAAAAGCAAAGGAATTTTCTCTATGCTAGTAAAATTGTGTATAATATATATAAGCAAAAAGTTATAAAAAACTGCTATAAAAGCAGCGTTAACATAATAATATTATTAAACAAGCTCACAGCTCAAAGGACATGGATATACTGGATATTGATGAAGCATTAAAGGATGATTCATACATGTAAGTGACGACGGCGACGGCTGCTTGCCATTGTTTTTATTGCTGCGGCTAAAAATACTTCCGCATCTGTTTCATTTATCTCAAACTCGCAGTTTTCTGGGGGATAAAACGCATGATGATATCTCCAATATATTGCAGCAGTGGAAAACAAATAATCAGACGTCATCAGCACAGCAGCAATTGCAATTGCAATACGGTCGCAATGAGCAAGGTAAGGCACATATTCATACATATATGTATAAGTATATACATGCTATGGTCTTGTCCACTTTCTAAAAGCAATTTGTATGTGGGTTAATCTGGCGGCGACTCGGCGTCGACAGCTTGGACACCGCACCGTTCCTTTTAAAGAGCTAATGTTTTTGTGTGTGGGAGTGTGCTCTTGAGACCCACTTAGTAAATTTAACCGTTGGATTTAAAATTGTTTTTCCTTAATTGGCAGCGCAATGTTTTTGTATGGATAATTTATCAAACGCCGCAAACAAAACATGCGCACTTTAAAAAGTCAACCCAAAGTAAAATGTTTAAACTTTCTATGAACATATGCATTTGATTTCGACTTTTTCGTGACACAAATCCAATTTTTATGCATAGTATGCTTCCATATAATTTTCGCCTCTCCATCATACATTTTCATAACCAGCGGTGGGCACGAAAAATAACGGAAAGAGCCCTACAACATCAAGAAAAAAAGTCCTGTTACGGTCCCACAAGCAATTCTCGAGTAGGGACATAAAACCATAAAACCAAGTCGCTGCTAGTCAACTGTGTGTAATTTGTTATTGTAAACGCTTGCGAGCACTAATAAAAAGCCCCGTTACGGTCGCCTAAGCAACCTCGAGTAGGGCCATAAAACTCGCACATTGTGTTTTTTTTTTTTAAGTTCTCGTGTGCGTCTGACAACGGAAAGAGCACAAGGCGTGCCCACCGCTGTTCATAACCAATGGTTATGCTGATAAATTTCATGTTGATGATTAATGCCTGTATCAAGCATCATTTGAATGTTAATATTTCAACAATGAAATAATTTTTTTATGGCCAACGAGAGCTCATAATTTTTAAATCAGGTAGACTTTGAAAAAAAAATTCTTAAAATGCTCGGTGAATAAAACTTCATATAAAAAAAAAACCCAAATGGGATATCCCATTACTACTCCCCTACTCTTGAACTCATACACATGCTATTCTATTTCCTCGATCTTGTTCGGTTCGACGAAATATTCGTCATTAGTTGATATTTGTTTTTGATGTTTTGTACCCAAAGAAAATTTTTGTTCGTCGATCATTTGCTCGGCTTAGCGATTCAACATCAAAAAAGGTAGAGCTAACGAATGCAGTCGTGGCTTTGATGATGACACACATTTGCTTGGAGTAACAAAATGCCATAAGGCTGCGTTAATATACGTATGTCATCAGCACCGGCCCTGACTTCGCTTCTTTTTGTTTTATTTAGATCGAGTCTATATGAAGCGTCTTACTTTTTAAGTACTAGTTCCTCCCACGATATTTATTTTAGCCTATTATTTAGCCAAAATGTAGGCTTATTTTGAAGTTAGTCTTTTTTTATTTACTGGTGGTACAGGGTATCCTGTACCACCCCATTGCCATTAAATCCGATATATTGCTTAAGACCTCCAAAAGATATTTTATTTGCCAAATTTTTGAACGATATTTTCATAAACAAACAAAAAACAGACGAATTTTGCACCAAACACTTTTTTACCGATCAGTCCTATGAGAGCTATATGATATAGGCAACCGATTTCGATCAAATTCGGTACAGTGATTGGGAGCTGTAAATAACTTCTGACTTCCAAATTTGGTTACGATATCTTCACAAACAAACGAAACACAACGAATTTTGTGCAAAAAAACGTTTTTTGACCCATATGTCCTATGGGAGCTATATGATATAGGCAATCGATTTTGATCAAATTTGGTACAGTGGTTGGGAACTCTAAAAAACTTCCGAGTGCCAAATTTGATACGATATCTTCATAAAAAAACGAATTATTTATGTAAAACTTTTGTGTTTTTTCGAGGTCCTCTGAAACACTCCTATGGGAGCTATATAATATATCCCGATATCAAAAATATAAAATAATCTTGTCTCTCCTGACATAAGAACGCATCTAATCTTAAAATTTGGTTGCTCTAGCTCTTACTATCTCTGAGATCTAAGCGTTCATACAGACTTACAAACGGACAGACAGACATGGGTATATCGACTACTCCAGTCACACTGATCATACTTTAGGTAACTTTGGGGGGTCTCCGATATCTCCTTCTGTATGTTACATACATTTTCGGCTTTCACAAACTTTATATACCCTTTGAACCATAAGGTACAGGGTATAAATATTGGATAGTATAGTCGGAATATCTTAAAAAAAAGGCCTTACGGATGTTGAAGTGCGAAGTTTAAATATAATCACACAAATAGTAAAACTATTATTATAATTTTTTAAAGTCAAATAATAAGATAATATTAATATAAAGTTTATGTCTTCATATTCATATTCCACACATCAAAATATTTAGATTTTGATGCCTGTTTATAATTTAATATCTATAATAACTCATATCTTTCAATTTTAAATTACACAACAAATTAAGTTTACAAACTTAATTCGAAGACATTCACACGTCCGAAACGTAGATCGTTGGCGACACAAAATCTGGACCCACAATTTGTAAGAATATTATGGACTTTACTACCATTTAAAACTTCTAACGTAACTTCTCCTTTCAAAGGCGAATATCTCAAATGCACAGCTTGCCATGACAACAGGAACGTTAACGAGTACGCCTATGCTAAATCTAGAAATAGGGGGCTTGGTCACGAACATGCATAAATCCTTTCTCCAAGATACATCGCCGCCTTCGTCCATCTGTTCGTCAATGAACAATGAGCACATGAACAACTCCCTCATTACCTCGGCAGATTTTACAAATCTTAACTTTTTACAATCAACACACAGCCTAGAATCGGACTTTAATCTCACTACAGCGCTTACAACGGATGGCTACTCTCTCAGCGATATGATACGCGATCGTAAGGCTTTGGAGTCCTTAACCATGTCGGGCGATGGCACCCTTATAAAGGACTCGCAAATCGGTCAAATTGATGATATCTCCCTGGCGCTAAGCAAAACCGCATCCGGCTGCAGTACCATGGATAACTCCACGGACAGTATGTCCACGACCAATGAATGTCATAATCGAACTGTGGCAGCCACACCCGCAACAGCGGGAAATACTACGCTTCCCATATGTGCAGCTCTGCAGCGCACAATGGTGCTTAGCGAGGAAATGCTGGGCGATGTAACTTTTAACCTGGTTGACAGCATGACCACTCCCAATACAGAGCTTCCAGCCGCAGATGCCACCTTTAAGCGACCGCTGGATGAGACGCAGCTGATGGCTGTTCGTCAGGTCAATACTACCTATACTGAGGCGGACAGTGATACGCCAGAAACGCGCTGCGAAACGCCCGAAAACATGATCAACAAGACAGCATTGCATTATGAATCTACGCCCTTAACTACTGGTGTAAGGCAGAATTACTTTAACAACAACAATAAGCAATACACGCCAACATTGAAATGCCGAGATGAAGTGAATCTCTCACCCATTGTAAGCAACACGCCATTGAAATCTGCGCTAAACAATACCTATGAACCGGCGGCAATAGTGGCTAAAAATGCAAGTACAGCCAGCTTTGATGGCAACAAATTTGTTACGGACACAATGGAGCTGCTGGAGCAAATAGAACAGCCGCTGGATGGCACTTATAATATGGCCGAGCAAACGGAGCAAGAGCAGGTGGCTATGCTAGCACAGCACAAGCAAATGCAATGTGTCATGGATTTAGCCGAAGCTGAGGTGGAGCTACTAGCGCAACAGGGAGACGAGGAGCAATTTGAACATATGTTGTCAGAATTGGGCAAGGTCAATGCATTAAATGCAGAGCAATTAAAAATGAAAAAATCGCTGGAGAGCATAAAGCGCAGATTCAACAACAGCGAGTTGCCGTTAAATGTTACTCTTGATTTAAAGCCCGAAGAGTTGAAGGAAGGAAACACTAAGGATTGCAGCAATGGCTCAATATTGCATAGCAATCACAGCAATAGCAGCAGCAATGGTAGCGGGGAACGTTTGCTAAGCAGAAGAAGTCGCTTGTATGATGATGTTAATCTGAGCGCTATGCAAGCGAGTAGTGTCAGTTCTGGCAGCTGTAATTCTACCTCCTTTATTGTACAACGCAAAAGGGAGGAGCAAACTGAGCCAGAGCAGGCTATGGATGAGTCTTGCACGCCGTTAGATCAGGAGAAAGAAAAAGCAGTAGAGACTGAAGCCACGCATGCCGCTAGCTATAAGCTGACCGAGCGTCGTGAGCGAGATCGAGAGCGTTTTAAGACTATAAAAATTACAAAGGAAATGCGCAACGAACAGCAGGAAATTATAGTGCCTTGTATTGATGATGACCATGTTAGTAATATGCAACAGCAAGAAGAAGACCAAGAGCATCAGAAACTACAGCAGCGTTTGTCGCGTCGTGAGCGCAATAACAACAGCCATACGGAAACTGCAAACAACTATTTAACCTATAAAAAGCCCAAAGAAAAAGGCAGTTCGCTTTCAACGCGTCGCCAACTGCCCGAAGCATGTGCTGAGTCTAATCCCATGCGATCCGAGCCACGTTCCTTGTCCCGCCCGCGTTATATCAGCGGTCTTCAAAAGTTCACAACCGTAAGCAAAGCAACTTCAGCTGGTGCAGGTCTAAATGCAGCGCCAACGACTAGCTGTGGAGCGCAAACGGTCACAAACGGCGCAAAGACTGTTAGTGAACTCAAGAGTCCAATGGGTATTAAATCCAAGTCGTTCCATAATTTGTCCTCCAATGCAAATGCGCCCAGCACAAGCATAGCAACAACGCGCGGAAGTCTTGGTGGCCTTAGAAGACCGGGCCAAAGCAAGTTATTGGGTGGGTTGCGTGCGCCAACTACGCAACAGACGCCGGTTAGGCAGGAGGTGAGTATCAGTTGCATTATAGTTCACGAACTGTCGTAATATTTTATTAAATTTCCAAATCTGCAGGAGGACACAAGCGTATTCAAAGTTCCCAAATTGGTCAGTGGCTTGCGTGCACCGGCCCATGCGGCTAAGCGAGCGGTTGGCAATGGCCTAGCGCGCCCTTCATCTGGTTACTACAGTCTTAGCGTTGCAGGCAAAGAGGCAGAAACTCCCGAGGTATAATACCATTTAAAATATATAATATAGACAGATTAAAGATTATTTTTATCTGAACTTTTTTTAGAGTCTCTCTTCGGCATCTTCGCGTGGCAGTCTATATGGCAAAGAAAGCAGCAATACAAATGGCGCCTTTGTTGATAGCCAGGCATTAACTTCCAAATTGACGCAAGTGACGGTTGGAGCCACAGGAATACCAAAACCGTCTGGCTTGCGACCGCCCACGCAAATGAAACGTAGTGCCTTGCCACGGCCCTCCAGCGTTGTAAGGCGATAAAAGGGGCTAAAATGGAACCGCAACATAAAGAAAATAAGCGCCCGCCTACTCTCAACTACATGAAATTAAAAAATAATAATACATATGTAACAAAACAATATGCTTCTAATACTCTACCTACATTTATTTTGTGTTGCGTTCTCTATGTTTTGTGCACTTATCTATTTCATCTATATGTTTAGCTGGGGAACTAGTTACACTAACATTAAAGTTAATACAAAAACTGCATTTAGTTAAACGCCTATTATACTATCTGCAACAGGGATAAATACGCTAAATTGTATAACTTACAACACAAGCACTCAGACATACACACAGTTTGCCTTAAACGAAATACGACAACTTAAAAAAAACACTATGTAATTCACAAATAGAAGTTTAAATATTTTTGTAAAATCGTGCAAAAGTTATATTAATGTTATTTGTTTTCCAAACGTTGAAAACCTGGAGTTGTCTAAGCAAATCGAATAAATACAATACATATTAAAACGAAAAATTCATAAATTTAAGAAATCAAAGAAACTATAACAATAAGCGCTGCTCAGTGGCATAAGCCACGAAAGAAACGACAAACGATATAATAATTATATTATATACAATAAAAATATTTGATAAGCATTGTTCTACACACATGTTGAAGCCGAAATAGAGCTATGTATAAAAACAAACAGAGCATTATGTACTAGGTAATAATCTATATAACATGTTATTGTCATAAACTTATGCGCTCATACAAAAAGGCAAAAATGTAACTGCTGGCAAGGCTAAGAATGGTCAAAGTGTAGGCTCTGGCAAATGCTATATGAAAGCAATATGTATAACCTTTGCTTACTATATACATACATCTTATCATTTACTAAAACCTTTATACAAAAAAAGATGTGCTATATTTGAACTAAATAAGTATTTTTATATTAACTCGGCTCTGATTTGTACCATTTAAGTAACACTACAACTTTAGCTAAACATACTTTTAGTTACAAACGAGGAATTACACGATATACTATCAAAACCGATTATTCGAAATAAAAAGGAAACGTGCAAACATACAGTTTGTCCCCTTACTTTTATACAAATTTTTAATTGAGTACGTCTTTATAAAAAAAAAAAATACAATTCAAAACCAAGTTTCGGTAAAAAAAATTAAAGCAATTTATGAGCTTCGCATGTTAATGCCAAAAATTAATTTGGTAATTTTCCATCAAATATATATACATATATGCATATCTCTAATTTAAGTTTAGTTTCAATGTATAAGCCTCTAACATAAATACACAATTAATTTTAAACGTATGTTGTCTTCTAACTAGCTAAACGTATATTAAGGACTGCTTTGCTTAACCTAAACACCCTATGCCTTAACCCTCACCCTATGCTTAACTACGCAATCACCATGGAATTCTCAAGCACCTCCTTATTTCTGTTTTATCTTGCTCGGGAATTGTGAATTAAATTATGTGTGGCTCATATTTGGGCCAGCAGACCTTATACTGTTGATAAGCATTATTTTTTGCCACCAACCTATAATCTCGAAGTTAACCACTCTAAGCTAACACGCTTTATCCAAACCTTAGCCGTAATGACCCAAATTTCTCAAGCCGTTCCAGGATACACTTAAGCAAGTGTCTTAGCCAGACAGACTTAAAAAATTGTGCTATAAATATTTTCGAATAATTTTTGCTCGAAAAAGAAAGCTGGCAAAGGATGAAAATACTTTTTTAATCGTTTGTCAGCAATATAAATAATTATATATAACTTTTAAAAATAGCCCATAAATATATTGAAGTATGCAATATAATAAAAACAATATATATCGTATTAAACTACAAATGTTTTTATTTTCCAGTTGCTTGGAATTAATATTCGCTTTTAATTCACATATAGTACATGTAATCAATTAATGTATAAACATAAATTAAGCATATGAATGATGATTCAAATAAGTAACAAAAATGGAAACCAAATTATAGGTTTATAAAATATCCGTTTAAATAGTCATTTCTAGTTGTATTTAATTTGGAGTTTGGTATAGTTCTGCATATGTCAATTGGAGTGATGCATTTAATGTTGTGATTGTTGAGTTGGAGTAGCAGGTGCTGCGCCTGGGTTTCCTGCTGCTTCTAATACATTTTTTTTTTGGTAGGTATTGGGATCAATACTTGGTATCCCTTTGGAATTTCTCTTATTCTGAGTTGGTTGCAGAAAGTTAAGTTTGCCCACAGATTCCAGAGCTACCATGAAACTATGAACTGAAAACAGTACAGTACACTTTTAGAATTGAAATATGGAATTAAATTCAAAGGAATACTTACCTATCGTGTGTCTAGATTTAAACTGTTCCCATTAAAGTTTGAGGATGAAGCTGGGTGATATGGGGATCCTTTTGAAACTTCGCTTACTCTTTGTCGGTTGCAGAAAGTTAAGATATGTAAAGTTTGTCCCCAGCTTCCGGATTTACCATTGGCGTGGCCGTGAATGTGGCTTTTATCATGGCAAGCTATGCATTGTACAAGATCAGTTTTAGAATTGAAATTATGGTAGTAAATTTAATGGAATACTAACAAATCGTCTGTCCAGATTTTTTGACGCCAGCGCTCTACTTATGGACCTGTAAATTCCTTCGAATTTATTGTATTATGTTACATTTTAATAAGTCTAATTTGTACTTGATTTTGTTTTTTTAAGTTGTATTAAATTTAAATTAAAAATTAATAAAGAGCAGCCTTCAAAATGCATTCCTAGCCCCATGTCTTTGTGTTTAGTTGTTGTTAAAAAAAAAATACAAAATTTCTTCCTCGGTGGAAATTCCCAATTTCTAGATTTAGCATTGAATCTGTCTGTTGCCATGGCAAGCTATACATTAGACAAGTAAAGCACACTTTTATAGTTGTTATCACGGTAGTAAATTCAAGAGCATACTTACAAATTGTGTGTCCGATTGTTGTGTCGCCAGCGTTTTACTTTGTGCGTGTACATTTTTTAAATTCAGTGCTTAAAACTAATGTGTAATATAATGTTGAAATTAAGCATGTTATGCTTTAATTTAGTTTGTAAATTGTAATTAATTTAAATTAGTAATAATCAGCATTCAAAACACATTTCTTGTATCATGACGCCGTGACAAACAAAAGATAATTAAAAATCGAAGAAATCTTCGGTTGCAATGTCAAGGCACTCATCATCGAGCGGTGTGTCATCAATTTCTTGGATCAAATCCATTTCATTTCTTGATTTTTCAAAGTTTTTATTTCCTTGATCAGCTCCCTGAGCTGCTGCCGGACTGAGGACCAACTTGGGCATTGAACTGCTTAAATTTGCTACGCTATAACTTTCCTCCTTTTCGGAATCAGTATCAATAATTAGCTGGTCACTTAAAGAGTCTGGTTCCATGTTTTCAGTAAACAAAATGGGTTTGTTCTTTGGCGAATCCAGTGTCTGTGGCATTTGCCCAATGTGAGAAATGCTCAGAATATCGTTTGATATACGCCATCCCAGCGAGTTCTTACGTATAAAAAAAGTTCGTTGATATCGACGCTTACGCCATTGTGTGTCCTGACGTTCCATGAAGGTGCTCGTTATGGTAAAATTACGAAAGTGATCATCGTACGCCATCACGTCTAGATTCATATCTGAGGGCATGTGCTGCGTATCGGGCAGTCGCTTAAAAGCATGCAGTACTTTCTCAATGCCAAACTGTAGCTTGTTAAAACGCACATGCGCAGCCTTAACTCGGCGGTGATTGCGGTTGTACAGATTGTAGGAGTAGACCTTTGTTAGCTGATTGGGCACGCTAAGAGAAAAGATTGCCTCATTCATATAAAACGACGCCAATTGCGAGCGGCCGCCTGGCGCATCAAAACACTTAAAATATGAATTAATAAAATCGGATATAAAGTTAACACAACCGGGTGCTGGGCAATAAACTTGTTTAAATGTTAAATCAAAGCCTGCGACTGTTCTGCCATTAATAGTTTTCAGCTGAGGCAGCTGTCTATATATAGCGCTCATCGAGTTCTTGGCTACGGCATTTCCAGCTAATACAATCGAAGACATGCGCAAATCCCTTAAGTAATCAAGCTCTTCTAGGTTGCAAATACGATTGGCGCGTAAGTTAATCAGCTGCAGGGGTGGCAAATTTTTAGCCACTTTCGCAAAAGCGCGCAGAGTGGAAATGTAGTTATCACTGAGATCCAAAACTTTTATTTCCGGCAGTTCCTTTGGTAGCATTTGCAATACCTTTTGCAGTATGACAGAAGAGTGCAGAACACAGAAATCCTCTACCAGCTCGGGAGCATCGTGAAAACGCGACAAGTTTAGTTTATGGGATTCATAATTGTAGCGTGCATGTAAAGTTCTGCGTATGGCATTAACCAACTCAGATGTGAATTCTGGCGCCATAATTTCCTTTGGCAGTCCCATATCAATGCTCACATTCAATCTTTTACAGGTGCCCAGCATTGCAAGTTCGTTGCCCAAACGTTTTAAGCGATTTCCCAACAATACATTGTCAACAAAAAATTGACACTTATATCCATTATTTGAACAGCGCTTCAAATCGTACACCTTTAAAATAAGCGGCAACGCGACATACTTTAATGCAATAAAAATTTCGTCGTTGCTATCACCGGCGCAATTAGATAATTCTACTGTATACCAGCCGGTGCAGGTAGCAGTGTTCTCGTTTTGTATTTCGGTAGCCTCACGCTCGCCAATATGGTCCAATACAGATCGCAGATTAAATGAAGTTAGTGTACGTGTGTCTCCCATTAGCGACGCTAAATAGACTTCCCTTTTGTCGTTGGAGAGGGCAAGACTGTTGGGTGCCGATCGTTTCATGGGTATTTTCTTCATTTTTAAATTGGAGTACATTAGTAGATTAAAAAAAAAAAAAAACACTTCCAAATTGCTCGCGGTTCAAGTGACGCTGCGAAACTACGTTTTGACACTTGTCAGTTGTCAAGTGTGCGTGCCCCTATTGCCCAAATCTATTGTCTCTTTTTGATTCCTTTTTGAACTGATTTTTATTTAGTTCGCAATACATTTATGTACATACACATGTATGTAAGTATGTATGATTGTTTGTCTAACAATTGCTTTATGTATTTTATAGTTAACAAAGTTGAACACAAAAATAGGAATTAATTTAGTTTCCACGTTGTGCGTTTTTAAGCTAATGCAGCGAAGTGGCTATGACACGTGTTTCGAAAAATATTTTAAATTCTTTTCTGCCTTTCTTTATTGGCCTATTGTTGTTAATTTATCTTGGTCAGATTGAAATAAAATCGGCATCGCTTTGTGTTTTTTTAATATTTAATATGCATAAACTGTGCTTGAATATGAATTCACACTTTGAAAACAACTTTGTCCGTCGCGACCGAGAATTTTTTGCATGCAAACATTTTCTTTGTTTCTTTTGTTAACATTTTCGTATTTACCGTAATACTCAACAGTGGCAATAAAATAATAAAATAACAACAAACAAGCAAACGAAGGAAAAAAGACAAATTCAAAGCTAGTTTTTGTAAAACATTTCTCTAAATTTTTAATAGAATTGCAAATGAAAATTTATATTTTTAAATACTTGATATATTAATCACGCTAGTGGTAAGTTGCATTCGGCGGAAATGGCTTTTAAAATTTAAAATGACTTCGCTAAGGTTACCACATTATCTACCGCAGCGCTGCCAGACTTAAAAAAAAAATTATTTAGCGCCGACAAAAATCCATACATACATTGTACATCAGTATGTACGCCAACTGAATCTATTCGTTAGTTTATTCTTTAATTTAAAAAAAAGTTAGATTTAGAAACAATTGCTAACGACTTTAGTTGTATACAGAGTGATGCTCCCCACACTTTAACTCTTATGTACATCTTTTAATCATTTAATTACCATAGTTATATTTCTTTAAAAATTAGAATTATATATAAGAATTTATGTCACGAGCGCCAGACTAGAGACTGTGATTAGTTTTCATGCAATTCTGCTACATTTGTTTATTAATGTATGTACATATATACCAAACTGGATTGTTAAAAATAAACGGTTTAAAACCTAAAGGTATAAGGAAGTGCGTTTCAGTAAAATATTCCTATTTCATCTTGATTGACTACTAAGATCATAGTAGCATCCAGTCGCAACAGAATTTCTTTGTTGTCTGTTGTGACGGCTGCCATGATAGGCGAAATCCTTGTGAACTTCAAACGTGTACCTTATAACAATCTGACAGTCGCGTCATTCTATTTAAAGAACATACATGTGTACATACATTTACACTTATTATCTTTCAATAGCCGTTTGACAACTTTTTACTTAAAACTACCAATTATGACTGTATTATCTGCATACGCAAGACACTGGAAACTTCTAAAAAAAGTGTCCCTAGCTTTTTTGAGACATACTCTGCGTTGCAAAGCTACAGAAGTGACAACATCGCTATAAGCTTTAGTCGTACAATATGGATACCAGTAGTTGGTTCCTACAATACCGTCGGCCTTCTTGAGGACAGGATTTTAAAATTTTAATCATCGTGTTTAGTTATATTTTGCAAGTGTTTGCGGATGCTTTCTACTAGAAGTCTTGAACAGCTGTACAAGCCGTTGGCTTTGTTGTTGTTCCTGAATCGATTGATGAAAACACGGACGTAGATTGGCCAGGCGACGGCACGTCCTCATCGTCATGTATATTTGGGGAAGTTCGGAAGTATTCTATTGTACAAAACTAAAATTTTTTTTTTTTCTTTCAAGTGAGTTTGATTGAGTTTATTTTCGCATTAATTCACAATATTTAATTAATTAAATTTAGTATATACAAAAAATTTAGCATGAAAAAAAAGAACCAACAACGAAAACAAAATGCAGAGTGGAGTGCATTAGAAAGAAAGAGTACAAAAATATGGGCTAAAAGTAACAAATGCGTAAATGGAAATGAAATGGTTTTCCACATAAATTTAGTAAGTCTGTTTGCATTGCGATACTCCTTTCGATTTGTCGTTTGGAATATCTCGAAATTGGAGTTAAGCAATGGACTGCATATGTCAATGAGATATACATTTTTTTTCTAATAATTTCAGTCAATTTACAAAAGTTCACAATTTGAATTTAAATTCTCCTTTAAGTAGGCAAAAATAGTAGCACTTTGATGGCTCCATTAGAGGAATGTTGTGTTCAATGTTGTGGTTGCTGAGCTGCTGCTACGGCTGGTTGTTGTTGTTGGGCACCAACAGGTTGCTGAGCTGCTGCTATGGCTGGTTGTTGTTGTTTCGCACCAACAGGTTGCTGTTGTTGCTGCTGCTGTTGTATAGGGAGCTGCTGATTTTGAGCTGTTGGCGGACTTTGATTGTTTAGTTGTTGTGGCTGTTGTTGCTGATAGACAAGCTGTGCTTGCTGTTGTTGTACAGTTTGTTGTCCTTGAGCACCTGCAGGTGCAACTTGTTGTTGCTGTACAGGCTGTTGTTGCTGTAAAGGCTGCTGTTGCTGCACAGGCTGTGGTTGTTGCTGAGGCTGTGGTTGTTGCTGAGGCTGTTGTTGTTGCTGAGGCTGTTGATAAACAGCTTGTTGCTGATACTGTTGCGGTGGCACCTGTCCAGCATGCTGATACACTTGATTAGGATGTAATGGCACTGGTTGAGGTTGACCATACTGCTGTTGATGCTGAGCATACTGAGCCTGTTGTTGCTGGTATTGTTGTTGCTGCTGCATATGTATTTGCTGAGGCTGTTGATAGTGCATGGGTGCTGCGCCAGGAGGAGGCGGGTAGGCAACACCACCTGGTTGTGGTGCTGGATAATAACCTTGCGGCATATTCGGATGCGGCGGCAACAGACCCTGGGCTACCATACGCTGCACTTCTTCCTGACGTCGGCGCTCAAATTCCAAATACTCTTCGTGTGTGTATTGAGGTTGCTGGTCAATAGTCTCCCATTCGGGATCCTTTTGGAACTCTTCCTTGGCTGCTTGCGACATAAACTCCTGTATACTGATAAGACCATCGCGGTTGGTGTCCGTCTCTTGGAAGTAATGTTCACGCATGCGTTCCATTTCTTCGGCACGCTCACGCATGTCGTCCTCTGGCAAATCACTTTGGTATACTTTATCCAATTCCTTGACAAACAAAGCCTTTACCTCAGCCTCATCCCAATAGCCGTTGCTGTCAACATCATGTATGGAGAAGAATGTTTTGGGATTAAAATCATCCTTGTCCATATGATCCTGTTTTTCCCAGACTTCCTCTAGTTGCGCCTTGTTGCCAGGATGGTGAAGTTTTCCATGCTCCTTGTGCTTCTTTTCTTTTTCCTTCATTTCAGCCTCGTATTTCTGTCGTGAGGCATCGTCCATTTCCTTTTTCTGCGCCTCACGTTCAAACTCCTTTTGCATTTCGTATTCCTTGAACTCAGAGCGTCGCTTACGATCCGCCTCGGCCAAGTCATCGGAGGTCTTTTGTATTAGTTTGCGCAAATCTTCAATTTCAAACGTATGCTCATTTCCGTGATCTAAATGCTGCGCTACCTTTAAGTGTTTGCGATCAATATCATTGCGCAGCTCATAGTCCTGATTGGCCAGCTCACGCAAACGTTCGAGCTCACGTCGCTTAATCTCGTCAAGTTTTGTGCGCACATGATGATTCACGTAGTCAAGCTCTTCGGCTATTTTTCCACTCTAGAATATTGAGATTATTTAATCAGTTAAAAGTGAGTCCCCCTAAAAAAAACCTACACGTATATCCGCCTCGGGCGCTTTGTCTAACTTTTTGCGAAACTCTGGATCGGCTTCGAGCGCCTCAACCACCTCACGCAGATACCTTTCGTACTCCAGATCAGTCTCGACATTGGCTGGAGCTGGCGTGCTGGAGTCCGTATCAGATTTTTTATCATCCTTCTTATTTTGCGTCACTGGCAAAGCCGTCGTAATTGCCAAAGCAATAGCGATAAATAGCAATGCGTGCAGTAGTTTTCGCGTCATTGCGGCGTATGCTGCTTTCGTTGATTGCTGGCAGTTTAAGATAGTCGTAGTTTTTAATACGGCCACGCCACAAATTCACAGGGTCAACAACTGTTTAAATATTTTTCTTTATTATAAAAAATAAATATTCTGACGTGTCTGCCTCATAAGTTGCTTTGTTAGAACTAAAGTTGCCACCTTTCTTCATAAATCAAAATTGTTGTGTTTACATATGTGAAACTGTTGCGCATATGGCAACTACAATAAATGCACGACCATCTGGCAGCTCAAAGAAGCAATGTTGTGAAATGCATTTAGTTAACTGTCATCAGTGTGACAATACAGGTGGTGGTTGGGTTATTCGGCACAACTTGTGTATGTTTTGTTTTATGCTTGTTTTATTTTTTTTATTTTGATGAACTTAACGACAAAAAAAAAATGTGTGACAACCACATTGTCGTAGGTAGCTTTATTTATTTTATATTGAGAAGCAGAAGAACAAAGTAGGTTTTAGTATGTTTCGTATTATTTTGATTGTAACATAAGGCGGTCACACTGATATAAAGCATTCGAACAGCTGTTGGCTGCAGCTGCAGCTGTGTTGCCTGGCGCAACTTTTACCAAAGTTTTAATTTTCACTAATTAATTTTGGGTTTTAAAAACGCATAACAATGAGCCAGGCACCTTCTTCGCTCCCAGAAACTGCGCCACAAGCAGAAACGTCATCAGCAGCAGCGGCAAAAACCAAAAAGAAAATATTAAGTGCGATGGAGTACGCTTGCATTTGCAAATTTGCCAACAATTATTATGGACTTGCTATAGACTGCGAATTAGAAATGCATCGAAAATTTTCGGATATTGAACCGCTCGCCCTAACATGCATATTGCAAACGGAGATCAGAAACAATAACAAAAGTCAGCCATGGCGGTCCGAGCATCGCACCAAAAAGCTTTTACAAACGTATGTAAAACTTATTAATTGGTTGCTACTTGAATAATTTCTATAATAATTTTAATCTCGGCAGCTATGAAGAGCAATGTCATCTGTATGCGGATAATTCTTTGCTCACACGCATGTCGGTAATAGAGGGAATAAGTCCCGTGGCAATTTGCCGACTTATGTTGCACAAAAAAGATGATTTCCGTCAAAAGACACAAGTTTCGCGTTTACTTAAGTATCCACATTTAATCAAAGATCCATGTCTAGCCGCTAATGTGCAGCAATGCCTGTGTAGTGACAATCAGGAGGGTCCTATTACAGATCTACGAAGACGCATAATAGGCGAGGAATACGAGCTAAAAATGAAGCAACTAGCTCAGGCTGCGGGACTGTACTACTATGATGAGCACGATCTGCGTCGCTTGGGCTATGACAAGACACCTGATATTAAAATGATTCTTCCATTTTTGTATAAAGGCAAAGTGGTTAATTGGATAGAGAGCAAGGCCAATTTTGCAGACCCCAAGAGTCATATACGGAATATTCAGCTGCAATTGCATAGCTATTGCAATCGGTTTGTAAACCCAGTTAGGTATATATATAGATATATGTTTTCATAAATTTTTTTTTAGCTTTGGCCCTGGCATTGTTATTTATTGGTTTGGCTATCACGAGGAGACACCACAGCTATCTGAAAATAATATAGGCATCACAGTTTTGTCGGATTTTCCTGCAGCCGAGCATATGGAGCTGCTGAATCTCACGGAGAAGGAAACTAGTGTTCCAGCAACGCCTGTCGCAAATGCAGACAGTTCAAATAAATCCTGACCTACCCAACTTTAAAATGATTGTTTAGGAACTAAGTTGCTTGTTTAATGCATTTATAAGTATACATAAACATTGCCTAGCGTTAATGCTATTGAGCAATTGTTTCATCGACAATTTATGTTTAATAAGGCTCTTTAACAATTTTACGCTTTTTATTAATGTAAATTTATAAATTCTCATTTACATGAACTTTAATAGTACAAAAAACGTTTGTTTCGTAAAAAATTATATAATAAAATATTAATGCAAATTAAAAAAGATATAAAAAGTTATTGTAGTTCACGTTTCGTTGAATTGCTTAAGTGTTGGTTTTAACGCTTATTATTTATTGCAGTAAAATTCAAAAACAATATGTGCTATCTGAGTGTGTACTTGAACAATTCGTATTTTTTTTGTTATATTATTATAAACAATTGCATTGGCATTTTCAAATTACAAATGTATTTAACTTAAACATTACATAGAATATGCAGAAGTGTATAAAATTCAGCTCGCATCTAGGCAGGGAAATTTTAAATACACAATTTACCAGTTGATTGTTATATTTTTGTCAGTTATTGTTTTTGTCGCTTTTTTTTTTAGCATTTTGGTACTGGTAGGCAACTCGTAGTTTTTGTTTGTTGTTGATATAGTTTCTAGTTTAGTGTTACTTGCCGCAGCAATAAATAAGGAAAGTGCCGTGTATTAAACATCTTTGAGTTCCTCCGGCATATCATTTTTAGGATGTTTGTTTTCAAAGTGTTGTTTGTACGTCTTGGGATCTGGCATTTGCGACTGCAAGCAAAGTAAAGAAGTAGTACATATATGTAAGTAATCAAGTCTCAAGTCTGGCACAATGGATTTTTACCTTGCAAACGGCGCAGACATGAACAAGCGCCTTTTGGGCCGCCTTCTTTTGGTCCGTGGCACTGTGACCCTGCTGTTTCTTCATTTTGGCCTGCTTTTCAGCCGCTTTGGCCTGCGATTGTATTTTTTGATGACCGCGTGCCATTTCGCTTATCGTTGTTTAAGTCTGCAAAATATATATATTAATACATACATTATGTATGTAGACCACACTTAATACATTTATTTATCAATTTTTAATTTATAAGAACTGCTGATAATACGCCAGCAGAAACACGATAGCTATAGATAGATTTCAAATATAAGCCGTCTTTGGTGGGATTCACGACGCTCGGATGGCAACTAACAGCTGCAGCTGTATGCGAGGTCACTTTCTCTTTCAAACACACACATTTTGTATCCATAACATCCATCTTATCTACAACTTAAAAACGCGTTTTGTGCGTTTACATACTTACATATGTGCATATAACTTAAACTATGACACGACAACAAAGTCGGCAAGTTTGTGCGGCTGCCTGCCGCGCGGCTCTTTGCCATTTCACTATATTCAAATGCTTGCATGTAAGTATGTGCATAGTTAACCTAACGCCTTGCTAAGCGTGCTATCCACGTTCTGCGCTTTTTTGCCATGTGTATTTTGGTAAGAAAAATTTGCGCACAACACAGAAACGCTACGTAATCTTGTTAGCTATAGTAATACCTGATTGCTTTTTAGCGCAGTTTTTTAATGTTAGCATGCAATTTGTGCCACCATTTTTTGCTTACCTAATTTAATAAAAATTTTATTGTTATTGTTAATGACAAAAGCAAATTTTGCAAAAACTATGGATTTTTGTACCGATTTTCTTTTAGAAATGTGAGATACCCGAAATTATTTAACGCACGTTTTGAAGTTATTTGCAAAGATGAATTTTGCTTTGTTGTTAAAAAAAAAAGAAATGTGTGTGTTTTTAGGGTAGTTAAAGTAGATGTGTTAGGCGTTTTGCAGCACTTAACTAAAAAACAAACTAGTTCATAGTTCCCTGCATTAACTTATCGATAAGCTCATCGCTCAGAAAAACGCACATCGATATGCATATATCGATAGTGTGAAATTTGAAAGATGTAACAGTACATTTTAGTGGAACATGTGATTTTTTTGAAGATGTTCAGAGGAGCGCAGGGAATTTTTTTGCGATCAACATATTTTATCAGTGTGATTTTAAAAGAAAGTTCTATAATGTTAGGATATGAAGTTATTGGATATAATAATTATAAAGGTTTGTACTCAATTGCCTAATTAATAAAATTAAAATTTAAACTACATCGGGTGCCTGGGTGTTTGCAATTATTTGCGTATTTAAACACGAGATTTTCAAGATTTTTTTTTATTTTTAGATTTAATAATGATAAATAACGATCACTTTTTTAAATAATTTAGGTAATTTTTTACGAATAGTTCTCTCGATGTTGTGTTGCAGGGCTTTAATGGATTATTCCTTACTTCAGTTAACCGCACAAAAAAATGTTCACAGGCATCATAAGGGGTTAAGCTGATACAAGGGCAGTATGATAAGTCGAAGACTATTTAAATCAATGTTGGGAATACAAGCGATTCCTTTTCTCAATCTAGTCTCCTTTCATTGTGAAACATTTATCGAATGTCCTGTCAAGTCGAATCAATCTCTTTCTTCAGGTTTGGAAACAAAATAATCGCTAGGAGCCAGATTTGGGGAGTACGGATGATGTTACACGAATTTGTCCAATTGTGACAATAGCGTGACAAACTCTTTTCGGGGATCAAAACTTGTGCTGAAACGAACCCAACTGAATTCAGTAAAATTCTTCTAATTGTAAAATGCACTCTGAAAAAAACATCCTACACGAACATCGTCATATTTCTAAAAGGAGTCTTTTAACGAAAAAAAAAAATGCTTTTAAAATATTTGTTGCCTATAAAAATAAATTTTATTATAAGAATTTACAAACTTAACAATTTGGAGTGCAACTAAACCAACATGCTTGCGTTATTATCGCAAAACTCATAAATATTATCAACGAATTGCATTTCTTGCAAGTTTAGAATACTTTTAGCAACTTGAGCTACTTCTTGTTCCTTATGCTTCACCGGCACCCCGCAACTGTCTGCTGCCGACGTGGAATCTTTAGCATCCAATGTCATGCGCTTTAGATTATTTATTAATGAAATATCCTGTTTGATGGCGTTTTTAAGCTCCAGCAGCTCATGCTCCGTCTTAATAATATCCTCAGCTTGGGCTTCAATGTTGCACTGCAGTTGACCCACTGACAGCTCCATCTCCTGCGTCGTATACCGCTCGTTCTGCAGCTTGTATAGTTTGCACTTTTCCGATAACTGACGCGTTAGATTATATTCCCGCTCGTATCGCTCATTCATCTCGGCATGCATGGCGGTCAGTTTTTGGCGGATACTACTACGCAGCGGCACATCCTTGCGTCGGCGTCGTATGCAGTTGTTGTTGTTGAAATGTATGGTTCCCTCCTGCGTGGGAGCGTTTGGTTCGCAGCGAATGCGACTGCGTTGACGGCGACGCTGTGTAGCACGCGTCTCAGCCAGCTTATAAAGCTTGGCTTTGGCGCTTGGCTTGGGTGCTGTCTCTGCGTAGAGCTGCTCGGGCAGAAGAACCAGCAGCAGCTCATCTGGAATGTGCTGCTTACGGGAGAGCAAACATTTCTCCTTCGTTTTGTTGGGCACTTTAATTGTTTGTTTCTGTAGGTCCGTGTTTTTCAAACGGAATAATTTCTTAAGCCATTTAAACAAGAAGAAGCTGCCAGATTTCGAATCCTGTACCAGGCGGAGAGGTAGCGGCTCTATGAAATTCTTTCGATGCTTGAGTGAGAGACGTAGCTTTAAAGATAGAAAAAGTGGAGGAAATTAGTGAGGAGCAAAAGAAGCAATTGTAAATTAATGTGTATTATTGTAGAATTTTTTATTTAAACAAAACACAAGGAATAACTTTGCAAAATTAAAAAAAAAATGCCTGGCAAAGTATGAGTAACAAACAAGTATGAAACGGAACAGGGCCTTCAACTGCGTACGGATAATGCCCATTTATTATATTCTTGATCTATTCTTGATTATATTCTTGATCTAGATATTCATACGCATAGTCTGACTTAGGTAAACCGATATCCGAGGTGGTGCTAAGCATTTGTGAATTTCCTTCTGCCTGTAACAAACCTTTCATAAATCTATAGTTTCCTTCACCCTCCAGTCTACTTAGCCTAACAAACCTTATATTTTTTTTTTATTAATAAGCTTTGCTCTGATTCTGGAGAAGAAATTCTAGTTTTAAACTATGGGGTTGGCTACAGTCGCAATATCCCGACTATAATAGACCCTGTTCTTAAGTAATTAATGTCCGGGACTGGGGACTAGTATCCCCGATTTTTGAGCTGATGCTTTAAAAAAAAAAACTGTTTCTTTATAGAATGGTTTATAGTTGAGTCAATTTCGATCTGGTGAGTTTTGTTGGTTTTTTCTAGCTGTTATCGTCATGATAGTCATGCCAATACATACCGAATTCAACTGAAAAAAATCGGACAAATACAACAAAAGTTGTAGTCCTCCTCTTGCCTATAAACTGCGTCAATATTTGACTCTACGTAATTATGGTAACAAGTGACCTAGAATCACCATTTTTGGTAAGCTGATTCATGTGGCTTTAATGAACAAATCCACATATCGATCGATTACACTAGTTTACACGAAAAATGGACCTTCGTAAAAAAGTGTTTTTTGAGGTAATTTTGGGTCGAGAAACACGAAAATGGCAACCCTTTTTTTTTTTTTCTTAAGCACCGTTTTCGAGATTTTTTCGAAAAACATGTTTTTGGGCACTTATTTCAGTTATTCGTCAATATCTCGTGAACAAAATTGTATCGACATGAAAGACAATTAGACCGAAAGGTATTGATGTGCTCTTTACAGTGATATATAATTATGTAGGGATTTAATAAAAATTATTGAAGTTACAAGCAACCAAAATCGAAAAAAAGGGTAATTTTTGACCATTTTTAAAAATTAAAAATTTTTGGTTTGGTTTTTATTAACGATCAAATTTTTTTAAAATTATGTTAAGCTTTAAGCTAAAACAGAATTATTTTACGCACATTTCGAGTCTAAGATCTTTAAAATCGGGTAACCATGTAAACCATGTAAGGAAGCTTCCAATCTTTTTCACTCAAAGTTTTTTATTTGCGTTCAGTTACGTCTTCACGAATTTGTATGCAGCAGTAGTCGTGATTTTTCGTTCATGGTTCCATCAAATAACATTTATTTGTTATTATTATTTCAGAGCTCTTCGAAAAATATTAAAAAAGTTCTATAGAGTACTTAAGCAATACTACGAATTTGATTGCAATGTAATGGTGCAGGGTATCTCAAAGTCGTCCGCGACCGACCATAAGGTACGTCATCTTTGTAAAGCCGTGATTACTTACTAAGTAAGATTTGGTCGCAATATTTTAATTTTCTAACATGTATATATGTGTTTTTATGCGTTTTATATATTAGTCTAAAAATTTATCGAAACTTTAAAACAAAATTGGTCCACTTTTTTATATAGGTACCATACAAAAATTGAACCAGCGCTCTCCTTCTCAGAGAGACACGAATAACGATCTTGCGCTTTGCGTGACCTTATAATTGTTGGATCAACTCCATTGACTACTTTTTTGAATTATGGAAAATCATAGAGCAAAAAGGAAGCATATGTTTTTTTCAGAAATTACAATCGAAAATGATGGCTCTGAAACTATAAGTAATATTGCTCTTACTACAATTGGTATTTCGTTTGAAAGTAAATGACAATGACTATATTTTACTTTTACTGCCTGGCAACTGGCAACAAAAAGAAATGTAAGTACAAGGACAATTAAAATGCTATTAACCGCGCTAACATTTAACCTTTTTTTTTGTGGTGTTTTTTTTCAATTTGGTTCCATACATGTCGGTCCTGCATTCCAATTTAACAAAAATAAAAGGCTAATGGATGATACGTCAGCGCTTGACAAATAGTGCGCCAACATAATTGTACACAAAACCATTAACTTTAATATTAAAATCAATAGGCAAATTGATTTGATGTCGTGCGTCATGAATACAAACAAAAAAAAAAAAAAATAATAATAATAATAATAAAATAATATAAAAACCAAATATCAAAACAAATGGCAGCGACAACGCATAATCAAGCCTATACAATATAATAACCTAAACCATACATACATATGCGAACGGGCAGGCGGCAGGAGCGTGTTAAAAGTTTGGGCTATATACAGGCGGGTTTCAGTGTGGTGGGGGTTCTGACGTTTTGTAGGCGACATGAATTTCACATTTCTTAGTTTGCGTGTGGCGCCAGTCAGCCGACTGTGCAGGAGTAAATGTTGGGGGTATGGATACAAAAAAAAAATGCTTATTATGCAATCACTGTCGACTTTTCCACTACTTTTTTGGGCCTCTGTTTTCTGCACGTCACCCACACCAGCTAGGGTGCTACAAGATTGGGGTTATGGGGATTTTGGTTGTAAGTGTGAGTCGCTTATTACCTCATTGTGCACACGACTCCAAGCGCGCCAAACGGGCAAAATGGCCATGTTGCCATCGTAGCTGCGCTCGATGCCGCGCCAACTTTCCGTTATAACGTAATCGCTGTAGTCACGCGATGCTGCTGCTGCGCCGACGCCGCCATCTTGTATTTTTCGTAAAAAGGAAATGGCGTTGGTTAAGAGTCAAAGCAAAGCGGAAGTGCGCACCAGCACGGACACACACGTACATACATACATACATAGAAATGGTGAGAACGAAACAAAAAACAAACAAAATTAAAAAATTATTAAAACAAAAGGCAAATAAATCATATACAAAATTAAAGTGTAAATAAATTTATTTGATCAAAAGTTTTTTTCAGTAACTTATGTACCTGATTTGTGGTTGTTATTGTTGCAGTTGCGCAGTTCATCATCAATCAGTGCCTTGATTATGTCATTGCATGTGGTTTTATTTGTTACACCCGACACAAAACGCGGCTCCTCATCGTCCAGCCAAATTGGTATTTCCTTATGGCCTTGTTCCTGTTGGTTTAAGGTAGAGCAAGAGTAGTGGTTAAAGAGCGAGCAGCGCAGTTGCATTTATTTTTATAAGTTTCGGATTGTTGCCAAATTTCACAGTGACTTAATTGCGTCTAGGCGCAGATGGTTGTTAATGGCTATTGCCGAACTCTGTTATTATGGCTTTTTCAAAGACAATTAGTTAAAACGCTGTTGGTATATTTCATTTGCAATCATTATACCTACATTCAGTTGAAGGCATGGAGTCTAAAAGCAGTTACAATGGCTGTTTCGATATTGGTTTTTAATTTCCTGGTTGACGGAAAACGGCAAAGCTTAAAAAAAATCTGTTACGCACTACTTGGCCACCAAGCATAAGCCGCTCCACAAGGAGCTGACGGAGTAGTGTCTCATTTCATCTGTATGAGTTTCTGAGGATTTGTGAATACAATGAATGACATGTCAGCGCACTACTAAATCAAACAAGACACCTCAAAGCTTCCTTACTGTTTAAAAGTAGTCCGACCCATCACGGTGCTCTGTCTTGCACCCTTAAAACGACTTCTATGGAAGATGCCATATAGTTATAGGAGAGGAGAAGAAGTAAAGAAAAGGCGCGGTTTCTAGATTTTCCATCTTAGTAGATGTGTCGGATTTTTTCAAAAAGCTAACCTACAAATCATTCGTACGCTTTAAAACTTCCAAAATGTTAAGGTCTCTGCAACTAATTGATGGATGGTAAATCATTTCTCTGTGATAATAGGTCAGTAATATCAACAAGCAAGTAATTTTGGCAATCTAATCTATTATCAATTGAAACCACATCTAACAAGATGTTGTATATTAGATCTATTTAAAACTACTTATTTTGTCCCAATTTTGCTGTTAAAGTTACCAGTTATATAGCACCATGAAAAAGCTTGACCTGATTGACTGATTGAAGGACTAACTCACTGGTTGGCGATCGGTAAGAACTAGAGAGCTGAAATGGCTGCAAAGACTTTTGTTTTATGGTGCAACTGGTGGGCATTAAGGAAATCAAAGTTCGTAAAAGAAGACTCTTTTAGTCAAATTGACTTGCGAAGCGGAGCCCCCTAGTCTTAGCTACGCATTGTTGCCTAACTTCAGACGCTGACTTAAACTGCTCCTAAGGCAGTCGTACATTTTCAGCTTTTGAAATTACAATGGCGTGTTTACTATATAAAAATCGTAGGCATATCCACTTATAGATACTTATTGTAGAAACTGTACTCAATTTAACATACCATAAGCAGCATAACTAATGGACTTTAGTTTTACCGACCCACCCAATTAGATGATTTGTTTGAATTCACATGAATACTTGCTAACCAAACCATTAAAGTAGTTACCACTAACCAAGCCACACAAATAAGCAACTCAAAGCCCGAGGGGCAATAGTAGAGCTCTCAGGGCTATGATGGTATGAGATATGAGTTCTACTTACCACAGTGCTATTAACGCCATATAAAGAAATGGAGCGATGGCGTCGTCCTGCAGCGGCAGTACGGCTACTTCCGTTTCCCGTGCCTTGTTTATTTTTGCACGGAGCTCTTTGGTTTTGCTGCTCGTGCAGGTCCGCGTCCACGGCTCTTTCCTCATACGCATAATAGGTGTTGGTAGCTAGCTTATAACTGACATGGGCTTTGTGGTTGTGGTGCTGGTGGTGGTTGTTGTCGTTGTTGTGTTTTTTTTCGTTGCTGTTTTTAGTATTGTAGTACTTGTCTTGATTTTGGCATTGTTGATGTTTGGGTGGCAAAATGGGGCTTTCGGGCAAGTTCAATAACGATGGACAGGTGTCAAGATTATCATCGATAAGCGTTGAGTTCTGTTGCGGCGCCATTTTGAATTAATAATTTTCAATCTAATTGGCACTGAATATAAAAGAAAGCAAAAAGTGAGTCTATTATATAATGTATATGCTTACTATGTACTATTTTTGTTGATATCTGTTTTTTGTATTTCGATTTTTGAAAACACGCAAAATGGCTGTTAGAGATACAATTTGTTATTTACTTTGTTTGCCTGGTCAACTTTGACCATACAATAGCTGTGGGCCTAGGGTCTAACGATCAATTTAGATTTGTTGCCAGCGATTAAATAAATTATACACGAACTTTGTGCGCTCTGTGCATTGCTGCATATGTGTGTTGGTACCTACGTTCTGGGTGGCAGCATAGCCATAGCCACCCACTTGGTTATATCGACCGATTCCTAGAAAATTGCCTACCCGACTCCATGGCCATTATTCTCAGTCATGTACAGCAACGTACAGGGCATTTAGCCTGTCGTGTTGTCGTTTTTGTTCTTATTCTACTCAATCTTTCGTTTTTTTTTGTTTTTTTTTTGTGTTATTTTTTGTTGTGTACCACCCTGCCGCATAATTTGTTGCCTTTTGTTGGCTTTCGGGCAGGGCATTGTACCGACTGCCGCCAATCCTTGAACTGCTTGCATTTGTATGCAAATTTGTAGCCAAAAAAATGTTCTTGCACGTGCTGCTCCATGCATTACTGTGCCTTCCAAAGTGGCAACAACTTATAGGCCCTAGAGGCACACTGCTAGACTGCCCTACCTTATGAATTAATGGTAATTTATGCCGCCGGAAAATGCAGCGCAGAATTGAAATTATATTTTGTTCTAAAAACAAAAATAAAAAACTTGTCGAACATAGGAGACTGTCATTTTTTGGCAACAGCTGGGATATACAAATTTGTTTAACAGTTTAAGTATTCAAAAAAAAAAAAAATAGAGTATCGAAGAATTTATTGTAAAGTATCATATAATGCTCAACGTTGCTCAGTTAATCATAATCAGTTCAGAAAAACCAGAAAAATGCATAATATGCAAATAATATAAAAATAAGAAAATATAAATGAGTCTATTTGTGTAAATTCAAACAGAGTACATTTGTTATTCAAGTATATAATTGTTATAAAATAATTTATAAATTACTATAACTTTTGTATTCCAAATAAAACGATATGAAATAGAGTCAATCTGAGTAGAGCTTCAAAATTATCGATTCCATACTATCGATGGATGTATCGATGGATTCTTCAATCAAAAGATAAAATTTAAACATTAACACCTATTCGGGGTGTTTAATTTTGTCAAAAAGTTCTTCTCTGCAAATCTAACCAAAACCGATGCTAACGAAGGATGAAATTAAGTCCCTACAGTTCAAATTTAAACATCTAAACCTATTCGACTGTAGAGCTGCAAAACTACCGATGGTATAACCGATACTATCGAGGAATGAACATTATTATATTATTGTAACTATTTAAACCTAGTTGGAGTGATTTTTCAAAATTAGCTTTATGCATTGATTTAATCGTTGGATACATTGCGTTTGCTTCTTATACCGAATTCGTCTGTAGAGCTTTAAAGCTGCTAAATAATCGATGGCATAACCGAAACTATCGAAGGATGAAATTGTTTGTTTTTACTCTAGTGACCTAATTGAGTTTGGCGAGTTTTTTCCGATTTTTCAATGAGTTTTCTGTTAACAAGCGATATCTTCTTTCCAAAAATCTACTCTGCGTGGACCATGTCTTAGTCCCAGAGTTTATATGTTGAATATACTATTTAAATGAACACAATTCTTTTTGTAGACAGTTTTTTAAACTACTCTATATTTTGTATACAAATTTGTGTGACTAAGTATATAAGTCGATATTGTCGCCTACATCAATGGCCTGAAAAAGCAGTATCAAAAATATCGAATGGTGTCAATATCGATAGTTTTACATTAAATGTTTATAACGATAATTTCAAAATTAAGAATAATTGCGCAAAGGCCTTGTACATAATCTGCTTGATCTCTATTTATATTTAATACACGTTTGTGCCTCCAAATATATTTTAAAAACTATTAGTATATGGGTATAGCTTATTTCCAATTGAAAGTAAAACGTACTTTGTGAAATTAAAGCCTTTTGAAGCGTGACATTGTCTATCTAGCTCATCTACAACCAAGCCATATTTAATATTCTATATATGTGTCTTTGCTTTGGTTCAAATTCAATTGTGATTAGACATACATATATGTATATAGTATATAACAAGGTATTCCATTGGCAGAGCAGTGTCTATATGTATATGCTAGCATTAAATATTTAGCTGACAACTAGACAGCAGACGACTGTAACGCCCCATAGCTATTAGAGAAATGAGTTATAATGCTACCAATTGCAGTAAAGGATTTTCCTGTAGTCGTATACGTATACGTACTTTCATTGTATACATACGAGTACATATAGGTACACATTCACTTATAGCAACTTGTCAATGTAGCCTTTGATTATTGCCAAGCTGGCACATAGCGCCTGGACATGCAAACATGCATTTAAAAATGTAATTTCCAATCTAGATAAGTTCAAATGTAAATTTCATTTAATTTCGACAGCCGAACGCCCCCAGTGACCAAGCTATATGAACCATTCGAACTATGGGAGCAGTCGGTCAGGCCACCCTGAGCAATTATCGCAACTGCGTCTACTGACGTTTTAAGTGCAGCTAATTGTTTCCCATATAGGGGTGAGTGCTACATATGTCATTCATAGTTTTCCACCGTCTATGCATATTTGATCAACTTTCGGGTTCATTAAGTGCTACAGCCCAGAACTTGAGCTTAAAATAGTTTTAAAGAAATAATAACGAACTTTATATTTAACCATGATACAAAGTTCAATGTCTTTTATTTTATTTTTAAATAAATATTTTTCTTTTTTATATAACTTTCATTTAAGGTTATATGTAGCTATTTTGGATGCTCTGGAATCAAGATATTTTTGTTTTTCTTGTCTCAATAAATTACTGTTCGTGTTTTTTGGTAATTAAATTTTTTTGGTATTACGCATCGGGTAACAAAATATAACGTCTAACTCATGACGTTGTTGTATCTGAGAATTTATGTGTGGGAACTTGTATGTGTACAGGGTGGCGTATGCGTAACGTTGTGATTGTTGTGTGTAGCAAAAGTTAAATATTGCGTTTGGTAGCATACTTTTAGGCAGTTTTTTTATTGTCAAATAAGTAAATTTTTTTATTGGGAGCGCGAAAATTCTTTAAGCGGTTTTGGCGAAATATTACTAAAAAAGCAGTCTGGCTCAGAGAGTCTAATATATAGGTCATGCAAAAAATTGTGTTAAGCTTTGTGTGATGTGCTCGAACCTATTTTGGTATAAAGGTTCAAGTTCACAAACTTGTTCATATGGGCTTCGCAATGTTTTTTTTTTTTAATTTGTTTTTAATGTATATAACTCTTACAGGTCTGGGTCAGAATGAGTCATAAAATTAAAATTAATATATATACATTTTTTTGCAGATTCAATTAACAAGTCTCCCAACAAACTATATATAGTCAGTCGTGACGACAGAGGAACATGGTGTATTTTTGCCGAAAGTTAAAAAAAATCGGAAAGTCTCAAATAATTTTCCAACAATGCATAATTTTTTAATTATTAACTCATTTTATTGAAAATTGAAATTTCCTGAGCATAGTGGGGCAATCTTTGCCGGTTTATCTTTTTTGATTTGAAATTCGATAAAAAACACCTTATATATTGTATAAGAAAATAATGGTTTTTGTAAAAATAATGGTTTTGTTGTTTTTAGCTGTATGGATCAGGTACAATACCAGATATGGGCAATTTATGTAACGTACAGACCACAAGTCTTTTGTACCAAAATGCTTATCACAACTTTGGGTAGAGATTGAGCCATATCCGTCCGTCTGTATAAACACCTAGATTTCGGTGCGCATAGCTCCTTAGAAGATGAAGTGGATTTACTTATATCAATGTCTTACCCCGTTCTCCCTTTAGTCTAACAAAAGCTTAGGTATACAGGCATATGGCTCAGTATATGGGATACTAATTTTCTTTAGCGAAATTTTAAGGAATTGTTTACTTGGCCAATTATTTAACAGGCCAGATGCAGTTTCTTATAGAGAGTTTGCTTACCGCTGCTGTGCTTCGCCAACCATTATAGTTTGGCACCCAAAGAACCACAGAATATCTTTCAAATCAACTGTGAATTCTCCCAGTGCCAAGATATAACAGCCGCAAAATTGGTACATATTTGCCGATCTACACTTTTGAGGTGGAAACAGTTTGCACTCGCTTACCTTTAGATTTTTAGAGATATTCGTTTCGATCTTTGCTGTTCGCTTTGTTGAATAATCTTTGGCTATTTCGTAGATTTTCTTAGATTTCTTATAATTGTTTGTTATTTGGCAATGAAGTTTCTTAGTTTATACACTTTTTGATAATGGGTTATGTTTTTTGATACACAAAATGTGACTACTGGGCAGTAGTATTTTACACTGTGCCCAACATGTGCTGGCTAACTGTTGCCGCAGGACATGTTAATCCTTTGAGCTTTGACACTTGACTGAAGTTCAAATTTGAATTTGCAGCCACGTAACGTCTTGCTAGTGCTAGCTAGCAGCAAAGGCTCAGCCGGAAACTGCTAATATTTTTCTAGATCTAGACAGGTGCTAACGTGTTGTCCTTGTTTGGCACTGGCGCTGGCACGGCATAGCACAGCGAAAAATATTTAAATAGAGTCCTTTGGCCTGGCTGCGCTTATTTTACCAGCAATTTACACAGGCAGTCGCGTTTTTTATTTTTTTTTCTATAGTAGTATTTCGTGTTATTTTTGTTGTAGTTGCCCCTAACAACTTGAAGCGCGTTCGGTGCACAACAAAACTGATGGCGCGGCGTATCCTTGACGACGGCGTGTGACTAACTAAAATTTTATTTGCTACCACACAAAACTTTAAAGCAAAACCAGCTAACTACCAACGCAGTCCAGCACGCACATACACCTGGCACCAATGCACACAGATACACACAAAAACACTTACAACAACAATAATATCTGGGGGTAGCTGCGCTGCCGTCATCATTTGTGGCAGTTGGTGGCAGTTGTTGGTAGTTGTGGCTCGAGCCTGGTAGTACGTATAACAACAACAACAACAACTGCCAGAGCCAGCTAGCCAAAACCGTCCAAAAGAGTCGAGCAGCCAACCACCAGTAACCACCACCAAAGTAGCGGCCAAGTTGTATTACCAATTTCTACCAAGCCCTGGCAACAAACCTATCCACCGTCCGACCGTCCACCGACCACTCCCTCATGGTTGGCCTGTCTTTGACGTTGCATTTTTGTACTATATAGTACTACTATACATATAGCGTGTTCCAGGCTATTGTTGTTCTTGTTCTTGTTCTTACCAATACCAATGCCAACATTTGCGCCCGTGCGCACTTTGCGTTATTTGGTAAAACGAGATTGTTGATAAGGTGGCACAGCAACAACACCAACGCTACCACCTTTACCACCACTACCAACAGCAACAACAAAAACTATAATAAAAAATCGTGGTAAATAAAAAACATTTCTGACGATTAGGACTTGGACTGGGTCTGGAACTTCAGCTGTAGAAAACTGGCGCTGCTTCTAGCGTGTGTAGAGTATTTTTTATTTTAAGGTTTTTGGGTTTTTTAAAAACAAAATTTTTTCATTTCAAGTCAATGCAATTATTTATGCCTGGGATATACTTTTTGGTACACACAAACATATGTAATAGATTTTACCTTTAGTTTGAGCATTTATATTATAATAGGAAAAGTTTTTTGAGCGTATCCCAAACTAGGCTTAGCTTATGGTACATTGATACCGTTAATGATTTATGTAATTAAAACGTAACGATAAACTTTCAAGTACGCCCAAATATTTCGATTCATGAACATATACCTTTAAATATTTCTACACCTATGATCAACATCAAAAACTTTTAAAAGTCTTAAATAATATAATTAATATATTTAATACCAAGACGTGTATAAAATTAAAGTTCATATCTCCATTAATAGTATAATATCTAGATGGCTCCACCCCCTGTTTGCTTCACTCTCCAAGCCCTCTTTCGTCTTTCCTATTTTTTTTTTTTTGAAGACATCGCGAGATACTATGTACTTTCGTGAATTTCCAAAGCGTTCATCCGAGTGAAAATGCTTGCTGGCTATTAGCGCGATCTGTAAATGTATATGGAGATACGAATAGGAGCAATTACTTTCAAAAAAATATTCACATTTGTATTTGCAATTTTGGACGTTAAATTGACCATGAGTGAAACATAAATTTTTTAGGACCAGGCTACAAACACTAAAGGATCGGAGTTGAGATTTGTTAATAGCCGTGATGAATTTCATGGGATCATGGGAATTCTGCAGACGATAATTCGTCATGGCGAATGCAAAAAGAATCGAAAAATGAATTCGTCTATCGTTGGGATGATGCGTATTTTCGGGATGAAAATGAGTTCTCCTTTCAACTTTCCTTTGATGATTGTCGCAATGAATCATTTTGCATGATTTCTCACCATAGTTTTGGTTGGTGCAGATTTGGAAGCTTGGTATCTACAGAAATAACTAACAATGAGTTTAAGAATGCAGTTAGATAGTCTGTTGACTTATCTTCGTTTCTTACATAGGCAATAGATTCGAAACAAAAATCGAACATTGCATCAATGACTTCGTTTTTAATTGTGTAATTTAAGTGACCCATTTCTTTGTTCTATGTCGAATAAATTGTCGTTCACCTATTGGTTAGGTAAACTATATGGTTAGCAATGATGTGCGGAAACACTTTTTTGATTTGCTCTAGGGCAAAATAAAATGAAAAATATGCTGTTTTGGTTTTCCCCAATGTTAATAGCTACGCTGCTATTAGGGACGGGGACAAATTCAACAAAAAAAAAACAGTAAAAATCGGTTCAGTCTATGTTAATCTATACTTATATATTATATTTTGTTTCAAAATCCAATTTGGTTAAATAGGAAATGTCTTTGACTGCGAGTCATCAAGCGTTTTTTTACACAAAACTAAGTTAGGAAATTATTGATGGGCAATTCACATAAATATTTAAGCTCGAGAAGAGAAATTTTCTGTCGATTTGAAGGATTTGGTCGATTTGAAGTCTAAAGTGTTTTAACGTGTTGTAAAGTTACTCTCTGATTGTTCTGCACACAAGAAAATTATTTTATTTGGCTCACAAGTTGGGGGCCTCAGTACCAAAGTAGCCATTAAGTCAATGAGTTCCCAGTGTACAATTCACACATAATAACTTATATTTGGAAATAACGTTGGTAGCTATGGTTTTCAAGAAGTTATCCGCACCAAACTTGGGGTCACCGTATTTGGCAAGTAGACACATGTGAGCCTAATAAAAAAGATGGCGTACGTTAAAGTCGGGCGCGTACGACTTTGGGATATCCTGTACCACCACATTGCAATTAAGTCCGATATATTGCTTAAGAACTCTAAAAGATATTTTATTTGCCAAATTTGCTTACGAATTTTGCACCAAACTCTTTTTGTCTTCCAATTTTGATCAAATTTGGTACAGTGATTGGGAACTCTAAAAAACTTCAGAGTGACAAATTTGGTTAAGATATCTTCACAAACAAACGAACAATGAATTTTGTCCAATAAACGTTTTTTTGACCGATTTGTCCTATGGGAGCTCTATGATGTAGTCAACCGATTTTGATCAAATTTGGTTCAGTTCGGAGCTCTAAAAAGATTCCGATTGGCAAATTTGGTTACGATATCTTCATACACAAACGAATTATTTATCTAAAACTTCTGGGGTTTTTTGAGGTTCTCTGAAACCCCTCTATGGGAGCTATATAATATGTCCCCGATATGAAAAATATAAAATAAACTTGTCTCCCCTGACATACTAACGCATCTAATCTGCAAGCTTGGTTGCTCTAGCTCTTACCATCTTTGAGATCTAGGCGTTCATACAGACAGACAGAGAGACAGACGGGTATATCGACTTCTCTAGTCACCCTGATCATATTTTAGGTTTTGGGTCTCCGACGTCTCCTTCTGTATGTTACATACATTTTCGGCTTGCACAAACTTAATAGACCCTTTGTACCATAAGGTACAGGGTATAAAAATGGTGTCCCTTTAAAAACTTGCAAAAATCATGGAGCAAATGTATGAAGCACGGTGCCGAGATATTGAATAATCGACCCGGACGAATAACAATTAATGTTCTACAGAAGAAGTATAGAAGGCGACTTAAGACCCGATTCAACCGGTCTGTTAGTCAGACGTAAACTTAAAAATTAAAAATCATTTTGATGTAATATTCTCAAAGTTTTTGTCGAGAGGCGTATTCCCTGACATCCTGTAAAGGAGGCAGCTGTCAAGAAGTTAGCTGCGGTCTGTAAGCCAAAAAAGAACCTGAAATTTTTTGGGCATTACTGCCCAATTGCATTTAAATGGTAATCAGCAATGTATTTCAGTACCTGCTTCAGAGTCCTCGATATGAGAAAAGAAAACCCAATTAAAAGCACGCAAGTTGATAATTTCGATTGCTTAGTGAAACCTAAATGAATTTTGTCCCAGCGCGTGAAAGTTTGACGCTTTTCCAAAAGGCGATTATGTAAATGATTGATTTGGCCCACTCGCACCCTGGTCTAAGAGATAGGGGTTAGCTTGGGTGTACTAATTTGCAACAGCCAGGGGTAGCAACCTGCCGTAGTCGTTGCGGTTCAGTGATTTCACGGTATGGAACCAACACCAGCACCAACGTTGGTGTAATAAACAAACATTATGCTCTTATTAATGGGGGCTCCGGTCGTTCTGAGTTAGTGTGGGAAAACGCAGTAACCAACAATTGCCGTTAGTTAGGAGTATGAGAGACAGAGAGAGAGAGAGAGAGAGAGAGCGAGAGTGAGACTTAAGGGCAGCTACATTCGGCTATAGAGCAATGTGTGATTATTAATTTTTATTTGGATTTAGTCGCCAACTCCCTGAGTAATTAAGGAACAGGCATCGAACGAAAGACTTTTACACGGACTGCACAAACATCGACGCCCATTGCTCAGCACTTTGGCTAAATGCAATGCATTCGAACGTCCAATTTTTTTTTCTATTTGTAGCTATAGTTAGCTGTTTGTTTACAATACTATTTTGAAAACCCTATTGCATGCAATGACCAACGCTTCGTGCTGGGATATTAAGTCCTTGCATGTGCAGTATATAAAAATTTCATAATGACTGGGGTTTTACTTGCTCAAGTTCTTTTGTGTGGTTGAGTTCTATTAAAATTACTCTTACACTTGGACAGTTATTGTATTTTAGTGTAGATTGTAAAGCTGAGATTGGTTTATTAGCATACGGGGTGCTTTGCTCCCATAATTAAGTAAAAAACAATATTTATACACTGTATACCCAGGATATTATAAAAAACAAAACTTTGGCATTGCCGCAGAATAAGCCATTGATATTGTATGCTATAGTATCCTGATCTTAAATGAAATGAATCCTGATCTGAAATGGCATAGACCTAATGCGTATTAGTCTGACACACTGTTTCCCGATATAACCTTAATTACCAACAGCATTATTTGATCCTGGCACAAAATGTTATTGGACATCATAAGCACTCCACATGACTTTTTTCTTCGTCGTATTTTTAAAGTGACTCTGCTGTGGATCCCACGAAATATCTGAATTCTTACGACATTTGCAACACGGTCCATATCAACTCTAAGGATTTAATTTGGATCGCCACCACAATTATTATTTCTAAATATGCTCCCAAAGTGACTGTACACAAAATCACTATTATTACTCCCTGAGTCCTGTCTAAAAAGTGTAGAAAGGACAATGTTCATTTTGGTTTGAATGTTTGACATTCAAATTATTACATTATGTTCTTTTCTAGATGCTTTGCGTTCAGTATTTGGTACGTTTTGCTATTAAATTTCTCGCGGAGAAACTCAGACATCTATATAAAGCCATTAGAAGAACGTCATCAGAATTGAAATCGCTCATATAAAAAGCATATTAAATAAAAAAGAAAGAAATTGTTTATTCTTTAAGAATTAAAAAAATTAGTTTAAAAAAAATTAATTCGTAAAAAGCGTTAAAATCAGCCCGACTTTGGGATACCCTGTACCAAGACAACAAGCATATAAATATATTGCAGAGCACCGATATTGAAAAAATACGATAAACTTGTTTACCCTAAAACAGTAGTAAGTGTTCATAGTACATATTTCATCTCTGAGATCCAGATCTCAGATCTTTATGAGAAACAAATTTAGACACCGAAAAGTTTTATTATATTATTTATTTATTTACCCTAATATCTTAAATATTCATTTACTATTACAAAACATATATAGAGTTTAGCCTTTACAGCTTTACATCTAAGAAACGTATATTTAAAACATTAAACCAAAAAATGTGTTTTATAATATTAAATTAATAAGGAAAAAGGGGAAAAAACCTTACACAAGTTTTATTATATTTATTTGCATTTAATAAAGAACGAATTCTAGTTTTACAAATCGAATTAAAGTTCTCTTCCTCATTCCTATAAATGTAACGTATATTAAGCCCACATGCTGAGCATAATTCCCCTATATCATTATTACTTTATATCTTATTAGTTAAAAAGAGACAAGAGAAAAGGAACCAATACAAAAGTAAATATAGACAAGTAACCTATTAAATAAAAATTATTACAAAAACCAGAGGGCTAAGACTGCCTGCCAGCAGTTCCCTACTTTTTATCCCGTGCCATGGTCAAAAACCGTTGACGGCTGGCACTACAATTGCAGGTGTAGAGCCCAAGAAGCGCAACGAAGCGGTTCAGTCTGAAAGAACACAACTCGGGGCGATCCCGGTCAGAGACAATTGCGGGACGGAAGGAAGCTGTTGCGCGGGTCAAAACACTTGTCGTTGTATTGATCGAACCGGTTTTTGAGGCGCGCACGCCGTCAAGATTGTTGCAAGCTGTTCTTGTAATGCCGCTTGGCAGACCCGTCAAGCAGTCAGCAGGTTGTTTATAGGGGTTGGTATTCCGTTAAGACGGAGACGCAGCCGCAGCCGCGACAGAGCAGTCGCTGTTGGCACCTCGTGTGCATTGACCTGCAAATTCGCGCGCTTTTGTGGTACCCTTAGAAGGTCTATATTCACTGTACCATGTGACGAAAATAGATTCTTCTTTTATATGTTTTTTTATATATATGTGAATATAAAATTCAAATCCTGCAATATACTAACGGTTGCTGAATTCAAAAGTTGAGAACTTTTGCAACAACAAAATGCACAGGGCTGAATTTCAACTTCAACTTTAGTCAATTCAGATCATCCCATGTAATTTTTTTTTTAGTTCCATAATATTCATTCCGTTGCATGCATGAATGCTATAGTCGGTCCTGCCCGACTTTAAAATACCCTGTACTAACGCATGAATGTTTTATCATAGCCAGCTCTTTCTTCTTCTCTGATTCCCAATGCGCAGGAGAAGAGCGTCTGTATTGTTTCTTATTTCGATCAATTCCTATTTCCTATAATTGAAAAACCATTTATCTATTCTACATCCTCTTCTAGCAAAGTTTCTTAATTGTGACCCGGCATAAATGGTGGAAAAAGACAATTCTTCTGAATTACAATCTAAGATCATATCCAGAGGTTGCTGTCCCTCACCTGGAGCAATAGTTGCTCCTGCTCTTTTGTCTAGATGTCCCATTCTAGCCCACGGCACGGATTCAGTAGACAAAAAGGAAGATGTCCATTCATCATTAACGTGGCGTGACTGTATTGTATTCTAGCCCTAGCCTGTGTTCCTGACTTGCTCTTCTCGCCCAACCTGTCTGCTCTGCAGTCTACGCATGTTCCTGCTCTGCAGTCCTTAACTCTAACTTTACTCTGAGCTATGTTTTATACAAAGTGTTCCTTACTTGCTCTTCTCGCCTCTCTTCTGTTCTGCATTTCTAATTTCTAAATCTTTTTGAGATCCGATCTTTGCGTAGTATTAACCATTTGCTCATGTACCCCGACTTCTACATTTAGGCGCTGAAGCCAATTGGCACAAATCCCGAAACCTAAACACAAGTCGAACACGTATGTACTGTGCGAGTGATTTATTATTATTTATTCTTTAAACTTCAAGGCATTAGCATTTGGTTCTTATCAATAGTGATTGCAACCTGGTTTTACTTACATCTTTTAAAGTTTTCACTCGATTTTAAAATTTGCTGTGGCATGCTATTCTTAAAATCATTGCGTATAAGCGTAAGAAAAGTGAATCTGAGGAAACGGGAAAAAAAATCGAAATAAATCGAAAACTTGATCTGCCAGACTATAGCTCTTATTGTCTCTGAGATCCTTTCCGTCATACGGACAGACAGACACACGGACAGAAGGACTGACAGACATGGCTATATCGACTCAACTGTTGACGCTTATCAAGAATATATATAGTTTATGGAGCTTACCACGCCTCCCTCTGCCCGTTACATACATTAGCACGAACTTATTATACCCTTTATAAAGGGTATAAAAATAGTCACGAAAAATTACGGGCAAAAATTATTGCAAGTGGACACAGATAACAAAAGAGAACAGTGTTGTCCTATGATGATTTTAAAAATGCTTAACGTAAGATGCAAGTGGACACAGATAACAAAAGAGAACAGTGTTGTCCTATGATGATTTAAAAAATGCTTAACGTAAGATGACTAGTTCACTAGCTGCCTACAGTTTTGTTTTTGCAGCCACAACCAAAATTAATTTTTTAACATATTATTACGGCCGTAAATAATGGGTGTTAGAAAAATTGTTGCGAAACATTCATTTATTATTTGTTGTAAGCTGTTCAGGAACCAAGTGACGCTTTAAAAATCCAAAACAAGTATTAAATTAATTATTTGTCACCACATATAAAATTTTTCATAATTTGGCACACAATATTTTCATATAAATAAACTAATGTCGCGTTGATTACTAAAATTAATGCAAGAAAGAGAAATTGACGACAATTCGTGTTGTTTTTTTATTAGTTTATATAGCACATGCCAGCGTTTCCCATTTGAAACAAAAAGCAGTTGATTGTAGTATGACCATTTGCACCTCAACTTAAACTACTGGAACAAAATTGCGATGAATACCATAAAAAGGAACAGAATCGTATAAAAAGTACCTCTTTGCCTTATTTTTGACACACTAATCATTACGGCAGTAATAATTTTTAAGAATTTACACCCGTAAATATTGGAACTGCACTCCGGCCTTTAAAGCATAAGATGCATTTTTAAATGCATTCTAAACGGGTCTAGAAATGAAAAATGTTGTGTTGGAGAAACGATATTTTATTTATGCCCTTATTTAAATTTCACCAACTATATTTGCGCTACAAAGACTTGTTTTAGTAAATCATTAATAATAACAAAAGTTGAAGGAACTAATATTTATTTATTAGGAATTTTTGATTCGACAATTTCGTAACATTTTCCATTTTTTTTGCACTGTATTCAAACTTATGCGCTAAAGTGCATTAACTTAAGTACGCGCAAGAGGTGTGTCTGACTTTTTCTTCAATTAATGCCGAAAGCAGTCAGTCGCCATCTATTGGCGAAGTTAATCGTCATAGACCCAGTTGGTGCGCGTCCAAGCTAACTGCGAGCAGTTAGCTAAAGAAGTACTTTACGGTCGTCACATTAAGCGCATTAGATCTTTTATTGGAATTGACTTTTTTTCGTAGTACGTATCTAGTTTGCCATCTTATTTACTATCCTTTGATAAAGTGCATAGAAATATTAAAAATTTTGCAAAAAAATGCAACAGTGCTTTACAATTGCAAGCAATCGTTATTTTTTTGGTTTTCATGACTCATTGAATTTTTTAAAAAAATAACTGCCGGACAGACTATTTCACAATTGGCCCTGATTTAATTAATTTAATAAAAGAATATTTTTTTTATTTCCTTGTTATTAAGATTCTATTTGTCTTCAAATTCCTAAGTGAATAGTGAGAAATTAATATTATTTGCCGGTGTTAATCGAGTTAAAAACAAAGCTTGGCTATCTTTGTTGACTTGTTTGGGCAATCAAAATTCATTGCAAAATTGACATAATTGAATTTTTTGAAATTTGGTCAAAGGGAACTTATATTTTTTGTGAAAATAGCAGAGATCCCCAAAAACATAAACCGAAAGGGCAAGTTTGGGATTGGGTATGTGACTTGGAATTTTTTTTTTATATTTTATATATTAATATTATAATTAATATATAAAACTTATTATAAGTTTAACAATTTGCTTTGTTTTTATAATATGTGTGTTTTGCTTAAAGCTAGCTTTAATTTTATTAACAGAGTTAGATATAAAAATCTTTTCAGCTGAAACAGAAAAATTTTTTAAAGTTATGAATTATATGTTGTTGTGTAGCCCAAGGAAAGTAAACTCCAAAACCTTGGTCTAAAGGAAAAAAAAAACAAATTTTTTTTAAATATATTTACAGAAAACTAGTTATGTACGGTAATCATGAATTTCATTGATTTTTTAATATTAAATTACCTTGATGCTCGAGATATAAATTCATCGATCATGTCAATATTAGCTTTTATTATGAATGTTTTGTTACATATATATAACACTTAAAATATTAAAAAAAATGTTCGGTTTTTTTTAGTGAAATTTTTGTAAATATTTCTGACAAATTTTAATGATGATGATTTTTCCATACACTAAATTCACGCCCAAAGTGGGACGCCGCCATCTATCGGCGACGATGAGTTTCTTAGCATTTGGTTCATGTCTACGCTAACTGCGAGCAATCTTGCTGACGGTTGTTGATACGGCTATTCCTTGGGTTTAAAAGTTTAATTTTATATATAAAATATAATATATAATATATGATATATGATATATGATATATGATATATAATAATAATAATATATAATATATAATAATATATAATAATATATAATATATAATATATAATATAAAAATATATAATATATAATATTCATTATCGAGGAATAAAACTTACCTGTTTCGGTTTTCATTGTCAAAAATGTTAACAAAAAGAAAATTTGAGACAGAGCCAAAACACATTAGGTTTTTATTTTTGTTTAATATTTTGTTGTTGTTTGGTTTGAGACGATCTTTATTAATGCGAAGCTTTGTTGTTGAGTTTTGGTTTTTCTTTTCATAATCTATAACTTATTAAATTTTCTTTTGCTTTATATTCATTTTTTTTCGTGTATTTACATAATGTTCGCTGCAATGTCAATTAGTTTTTTTTAACGTTAAGTTAATTTTTATATTTAATTTTTGTTTTTTTTTTTGTAAAAAATTTCATATGCTTGCATTGCATCGATTTGTTGTGTTTTAAATTGATTTTTAAAAAATCTAGGTGAAATGAATTTGAATTTGTTACTTCAAACCGAAGATATCTAACGCTAGTGTACTTTAAAAATTTAATTTAATAACAAATTAGCAAATAATTATACTTGATTTTAGCATGCTTATAACTAGAAATGTGTTTTGTTAAATATGTATTTGTTTTTCAAGATTTTGAGAATTAATTATTCTTTTTCAATTTTATATCAATACTTAGGAAATTAATTTAAGTTTATTTATTTATAGTATTTTAAATATTATATATTTGACAAATTGAATTAACAAGTAAGTTTATAAACTTGTTTTATTTACATGTTGTTTTTTTTTTTTATTTGTTTCTGTTATTCATTTTTTCGAAACTAGTTATAAAGCTTTAAATATGGAAAATGTTAAAAATTTCGTGAGTTTTATTAAGCTAAATCGCTTTGGATTCAACGCCCAAATATCATTCTAATGGTAGCTACTAATTATTTATTTTTTAAGCCATTTTTTAAGTTATGTTTATGTTTAGTTGCGTTTTTAAGCTCTACGCTTTGGTTCATTTTACAAGCTTACATTTTGTTTTGTATTAGTTGTAATGGCTTACTTAGTTTATTTTCTAACAAATCTTTTCTTAGATACTTTAAATATTTGTGGGTTTCCTAGCCTTGGATCAGCGAGTCTACTTGTTTTATCAGCAGATTAGCTCTTGAGGAGTATGACGAATCAAAAAATTAAACAAAACGAATTTTTACAAAACCTTCTAAAACCTAAGCGTTTTGTTTAAAGATTTTCAAATCTGTAACAGTTTTTGCTTTAAACGCATGAAACCAGCCAATCTTAATGCAAAATCTCAACATATTTCAACAATATATAATAGCATAATTTAGAGTTTATATATTTTAAAGAAGGCACCTTTCCAATTGGTATCTATATAAATAACATTTCGTATATTTATTTTTAACCAAAAATTGTTGTATAGCTTTTTATTTAATAATAAATAATTTCTCCAATCAAATAGTTTTTTTTTTGTACATTTTTGCATTGGCCACCAATTAGTCCTACGACATATTTTACTTAAACTTTTTACCGGAACTAAGCATGCTCGACTATTGTATACCCTGTACCCAGATTGCAAAGAACAAAAAAATATGGCCCTGGCAAGGGAGCTCTGCCCTTTATCCTGAAAATGCAGCTCAATTTTTAATTCTCTAGGCTATAAAAAAAATCGTTCCAAAACATTAAAATTTTTTCCAGATCCATTGTTTTTGCAAAACCGATCAAAAAAATTTAGAACTAAATATTTTAAAGCGAACATAGATTGGTTTAATTAAAATGGTAAAATTTTGTAAACACAAGAGCATTACATTTTGTCATTTTTTTTTTTAAGCTTTAAAACAATTTACCCAATTACTGTACTATTTAACAATTAAAAAAATAAAAACAATTAAAAATCGGTGTAAAATATGATTTTACGAAATCGTTCAGCTTTTAGGAATAACCGATATAAGTACCTACTTAAATAAAAAAAGATTTAGGAACTAAAAGCGTTAATCTGAAATCAATATTTTTTGTGTTTAATTCTAATTTATTAAGAAACTTATATTTTTATGCTTTTTAGCGTATTTTTTCAAAAATTAATTTCTTTTTATACGGAACTTTTTGAATTTTTCCAACAACATTTAAAATCGGCTCAAAAAACAACATAAGACAATGTGTAAAAAAAGAATACTAGATAAAATTTTGTTGAAACGCCATTTTGGACTTGGATTAAATAAAAAAATATATCTAATATTGAATTTCTCATGTTCAACTCAAATACGCAATTTAAAAAGCTCTTTTTCTGGGTACAGGGCATTATGATCCGTATATTTTCATTAATTTCTATTTTTCAATTTTCTATTTTATAATTTTAAATGTTTCAATTTTATTTTATTATAAATTTTAAATTTTTATAGTTGCTGCTACTTAAAAAAAAAAAACTAAAATAAATTTAGCACTTTCAGCATTGCTTTAAACGAGCATAAACATGTTTTTGTACATAATTCTTTTTTTTAGACATTAACAACTTTTCATTGTTAAATTGCAAAAAGATTGTCATTGTATTTATTATTTTTAATTTAGTTTTATGTGTTTATTTATATAAACTGAAAAAGTACGCAAAGCGTGCACAATGAAAACTTACGCAACAAATCTACGGGTTTCTAAATTTTGTATGACTTTGCAAAAAGCGTAGTGTATATAAATATTTTTTTATTTTTAATAAAATATTTTTAAACAATTTTTAACGGTGGCCCTCATTAACCTGCTCAATAAAGTAGAATATAATTAATTTTATGCAAACGTTTTGGTTTAATTTGTTTTTTTTTTTTCTGTGTTTATCACAAGGTGTTTAGGTTTTAATTTTTTTTATCGTTTATTTTTTCTTAAATTTTTATTTGTTGTTTTTTTTTTTTAAAGCACTGGTCTACATGCAAAGTTCTTGGAGCGCATTAGACATAAATTTTATCTAAAATACTTAAGATTTTATTTGCTTTTTTATATCTGGTACATAATTAGTTAGTTGGGTTGGCATAGCGTCTTGAGTTTATGTATTTTATATATATAATTATATAAATATTTTTTTAGTTTGTTTTTCATCTATTAGCATTGATATGTATTTTAATAAAATTGTTATCCAATTCCTGCAGCTACTTAAAAGTTGGAGGTGTCTTTATCAAGTTTTGCCTTAGAAGCCTTAATAAATAAATAGAACAAAATAAAAAATAAAAATATTTTGTAAGTTGGTGTAGTGGGATTATATTTTTTACACACTAATGTTGAAAAAAAAAAGAAGAGCTTTGCTAAGCTACAAGATTAAAACAAATTTTGTATAAATAGTTTATTAAAATAAAAAACAATTACAATATTTTTTTAAAATACAAATCTTATATAAAAAAACAAAAACTCATTTATAACAACAAATATATAGCATAACATTGTTTGACATTTTTGGGAACATTTCAACTAATTTATTTAACAAATTTAACTAGAATTTTTATAAATACACAACAGATTTATTTTTTATGGCTTTTGTGGACTACGCATAGGTAAAGCGTTAAAGCTGTTCGGTTTGCATTTCGTATAGTTTCTTTTTAGGCTAGGTCTTTTTTTCTTAGTGTTTTTTTTAATATATATATCTATATAATTATATGTATTTTTGGTACTTTCAGCATATTCTCGTACGACTGACATAGTAAATCGGTAATTATTTATATTTTATATATTACAATTTGCTAAATTGTGTTGCAAGTAATGCATTTCGAGCACATTTGTTTAAGTTTTAATTAAAGTTTGTTTCTACATACATATTTAAAAAAGGCAGTCGAAAATATTTCGTATATATTTTTTTTGTTTTTCTTTTGTTAATTGCATAAATTTAAAGTTCGTAATTTTAAATATAAACAACTTATGTTAAACAAATTTGTTTGACATTTATTTTTAACTCAGTTTAAACTAATTTTTGACGTTTTGCGTTTTATCACTTGTTTGTTTGTCCCTTTAAATTTGTTTTTTTGTTTTTATTTAATTTTAATTTAATTATTAATTAAATTATTTTGTGTTTCCCTTTGTTACATTAAAATTAATATCGTAATACTCTTCACGTATTGTACAGTTTAAAATTAAAAAGAAAAGAGTTTTTAAAGCAGGATAGATTTGATTTTAGAACCCAATAAGTACACATAATTCGAACTGAAGAATGTCCGCTTATACCCTGCATCTTAAGGTAATGGGGTATATTGAGTTTGTGCAAATATATGTAACATAGAGCAGGAGTTATCGGAGTACCTCCAAAATAACTGTCAATATGGCCAGCAGGACAAAAGAAATTGATCTAGATATGCCCGTACGTCTGAACGTGAGGATCATGGAAACGATAGTAGTTTGGACTCTTTTTTCGGTCGGTTGTAGAACCATAAATAATTTCAATGCGCTGTATTTGGACCAATTTTAAATTTGGAGTTTTAGTTTTTATGGCCAAAATGTTGGAAATAAAAAATTCTCTAGGACCATTAATATCAGAGATAATGGAAATATGGTATTTTAAAAGCGAGAGTTCGAATCTTTTCAGTGACAAAAGGGTAACTGACGTCTAGAGGCCCAGATTGGATTGCTAGTGGAGACATTTAATTCTTTCCATAAAAAGATGATTCAACGAACTTTGACTTCGAACTAGTCTGCTTTTTTTCTGCTATTCGATTAGTCGGAAAGAGTAAAAAATTCAAATGCAATCGTCTTGTGGAAATCGAAACATTTAACGACGTTTAAAGAACTGCAGGAACATTTGGAAATAGTTTTGATATGATTACGATTTGATTGACGGACGATAATGGTAAATTTGTATGATGTTACTACTACTCAGTAAACAGTTGGTGGCCAATGGCCATGTATTCAACTTATTCGATATTTTTTATGTATTCCCCAAAATATAGAACATTAATAACAAAAGCCGAATGCTGCATAGTTGTTAAAAATTTGTAATGCTTCCAGTCTATTTAGAAATTGTTGTACTTTATTGAACGCTATTACGAATATTGATAATGGTTACGAATAGCGAAATATCGAATAATTGCCAAATAATCGTGTCATCTCTAGTTTTGCATATTCTGACGTTTTTTTAATTCTCGTCTCAAAAACTGTGGCCAATTAATATTTTTGTTACACATGAGTAACGAGAAATTCATCTTTATCATGCCAATCATTTTTTCCTTCTGTTTTTTTTTTCAGTTGACATTAGCGCAAAGTTTTTTTTTTGAATTTCACAAAAAATTCATGATTTAGCGAAGTTTATCTCTTTTTTTTTACAAAGAAAGGTATTAAATCAAAAATGAAAGTTTTATTTCAAATCAAAGTAGCTTGTTGATGACTATAGAAAGCCTATAATTACTTAGGATAAATTTTTAGGTGGCATTTTAATACGGACTTAATGACAGCATTGTAATTAAAAAAAAAAAAGAGCTCTCTTTTTTTGGATCTATTTCATAAGAATTATAAGGTATGTGTTAGTGTTACGCGAAGAGTATACAAAATTCGACAATCCGAAATTCTTTTTGCGCCATATACATTTTTTGAACTTAAAACAAAATCTCTCGGCTATAATTTATTTAAATTTTTTTTTGTTCAGCATTGCAATTTAGCGCTAATTTGTGTTGAATTAATTTTTCAGTGTTGCTTAATTTTACGAAAATCCTTTATAGTGTACAAAGAAAAATATGAGAAATATGGCATAAGCAGTTGGAAATGTAATTCTTGCAATGACATCGATGGTCTTGGCCACACGTATGGGATGCGGTGGCTCTTTTTTGCGCACCTGCACAAAGCACGTCTGCAACAGCAAAGCAAGTTGAGGTTAGTTTGAAAAATGACAGTGTTGTGTAGCGCAGAAACTCACCTCTGTGGCGCAGCCGTTGTTTGCCGAATGGGTGCACGGGCTGTTGCTGCCACCGCATGTGGTGCAGGCCACAATCTCATTGGGTGCGCCGGCATCGCGTCGTTTTTCGCCCTGATAGACGGCAGTAAATTTAAAAAACTTTTTGTGTTAATTTTGAAGTTATCGCATAGGCATAGGCATAAATATTCATATTCAAAGAGTAGTAGAAAAGGAACATAATTATTTACACACACACACATTGGTTGGACAACAAAAAGTCAACGTTGTAACGAAAATGTTTTGCAGTTGCAGTTTGTTTACATTTTTTAACAATAAAACACAGCAAAAAGCATTGTAGTATATTTAAATATATAAAAAAAAAATAGAAAAGAATATTTTTTATTAACGTATATTTAAAGTATTATATGTGAATTATTATCGAAAAAATTAAAATAGAATACCACACTACGAAATATTATAAAAAGCATTGCCAAATATATGCAAAAAGCACATAACATTTAAAGTTTTTTAATTATTTTCAATTTGTTTAAACTACTTAAAAACAATTCGACGCAATTTTTTGCTGCATACTTACGGGCTGTATTATACACAAAATTCAATGTATTGTTGGTATTTTTAAAAAAATTAGTATTTGGGCAGCAATTAAAAGAGTTGAAAAGTTTGAAAACTTTAATATTGGTATTGCATACTTTTAATGTTTGCGCTGTTTAATAAACAGCTTAATTGGTTAATTGGCTTTTTAACGCTTTTGACTGTATTTAGCTTTGACAATTTGTATAGTGTTTTTTTTTGTTAGTATTTTGAAATTTGGTTTGCTTTGTATGAGAATGGCATGAGAATTTGGCTGTGTACACGTTGATGATATTATATAACTAAAATATATTGATTTGATAATTAAATCCATAGAGATTGTATTGAAATGTTGTGAAACATTTAACGTATTTTCATATATGTATATTTAAATACAGTAAGACTGTAAAACTGTGTGTTTTAGTATATTTAGTATTTTATGTGCTGCTTATGTTTGTAGTAAAGTGTATGAAATATGTTTCGTAGTTTTTATTGTGTTGTATGAAGCGTGCTCAACAAAGTTTACATGAAATAGGCGTATGAGTATAGTTAGGCGTTTATACTGAGTCTAAGGACAACATACATTAACATTGTTAGAAGTTGCACATATACATAGCAAATACATTCTTAGCATTAATTTCTGAAATTTTCATAGACATAGATTTTTAAAGTTGTAAAATTAATTTGCAATTTGTTGAAAACTTTGTTGGAAGCAATTCAAATTAACGCTTTCTAAATTAAAAAACCATTAAATACCTTATCTAAAACTATTAATTCAGTTAAAATCTCTAACAAAATTATTTAAAATTTTATACAGTGAGACCAGACATTATTCCAACACTCTTAAAGTTTACATTTAAAACTCTGTAACCTAACCAAATGTTGTTGTTACTTTTTTTGGCATATAAGGAAATAAGACTCTATTGATTTGTTTTAAAAAGACAAACATCAAAACTTCTAATTGGCTAAGAAAAAAAACTAAAAATACTAAAAAAAAAGTCACAAGTGGTATTTTTTGCAATATTGTTGCTGTAGTTACAGTTGAGGTGCAAATGGTCATACTACAATCATCTTTTTTTTTGGTTTAAATAGGAAACAACATGAATTGTTGTCAATTTGTTATTCTTCTATTTTAATATTAATTAATTCAAACGGCTTTGTAAGCTTGCATATTAGTTTGAGTTGTGGCAGCAAAATAGAACAGCTGTTGTTACTGCTGGCGCCATCTGGTAAACATGTGCTGGCGCCATCTTACGCCAAGATTGGTTAACTCATGGGCCAACACTGTTTTGTTTGTTTCTTTGCATCCACTGCTGTAAACGTTTGGACATCAAATTTCGCGACTATTTGTTAATTAATATTTTCTGTTTTACATACAGGCCTTAAACTGAAAATTTTAAAGTGTATGAATAATTTCTGGTTTCACTGTATATGCAGCACAAAAACTGAATTGAGCGCCAAATATGCAGACACATCCACACACACACACACCCACTAACACACGCATGTTCTCTTATATTAATTTATGTGCGTTGGGATTTTTGGTTGGGAGATATCTGCTTTTAAGTTTATGCGTGATTATTTACGGGTTAATGTGGCAGCAAGTTTGGCAAATTATATAACAATGAACTTATTAAATTCACATTAAAACATTAGGTAACTAAAATTTATATATTTTAACTGCCGTTAAGCTGACATGCCACCCCGTAAACGCCTAAAACTTCTCAAAGTGTAAAGTCAAGTTGGAAATATACTTTTGAAAGCTGTGAAAATGTTAAGTCTAGAAGGAAAATTAATTCTAACATATCTGAGTAGTACATAACAATACTTTCAAAATTATATGAAATCAAATTTAAACAAAAACTGGAAACTATTGTTATGCTAGTTAGCGAAAAGTTTTTATTTTTAGCAAAAAAAGTTTAGTTTTGTTAGACCGAATACCAAAACAATGCATTTTAATGGCATTTCTCATACCAAATCTAGTTTAGAGAACTTTTTAACTTTTGACATTACACTTTTTTGTTAAAATTTGTATAGTTTTAAGAAATGGTGTCGGACAAAACCTATAAAAATTCGTAAAAACGAGGTAAAAAAACATCGCCGGACAACTGGTCTTGAAAAAAAGCTGTGGAGTTTTTTGAGGTTATGCTATAACACAGTCATGAAAAAAATCGATTTTCGGGCCCTGAGGTCAGACCATCTTTACTACATACTTTTGACCTCGTCGCATATACCATTTCTTTTTTGGACCCCATACAAAAGTAAGATATTTGAAGGATTTTAATTGAGTACCACTAAAAATGTCAGAAATGGCAAGAAACTACTACAAAGAAGTTTTTCTTGAGTTTCATACATTTTTATGATGTACACTTCATTTGAGGCACATTTAACATATTCCTATACCTTGCACAAAACTTTTTGTGTGGCAAATCTTTCTTGCCACACACTTATTGATTGATCCAACAAAGAAATGGTCACTTACTGGATTCAAGAAGGTTTTAGATTTAATACTGTGACAAATTTTTATATTAAAAAAGGACAAGATTACGACGTCCAATAATCATGCATTGACTATTGTTTTGCAATTGTCTAGTAAAATATAACTCATTTCAAATTGGAACCTCAAATTGTGTGTCAAATTTTGGGATTACAAATGTAACTCATAGAATAGGTAAAAAAAAGCGCAAATTTTTTTTTTTACGCCTTTTAAATTAAATGCAGCCATTTTGTAATTACCCTATTGTATCTTTTATGAGTCTTATTTTCACAAAGAGGTTTTTTTTATCACTCTAACGCACAATGGCAGCAAAGTTTCGAAATTTTAGCTGTTTAGCTATAAAAAATATTCTCTCTCTTTAAATGGTTTCCAAGATTATCTTTCGTCAGGGATTTTAGCCTCATTCTCCATTTAAATTCATTTGGAATTGAAGTGGAAGCATTTAATGACTCCACTTTAACTTATCAAATACCTCTGAGGAATAAATTTAGAGTTGACGAAAAATCTATCGAAAAATTTGGTTCCAATATCGCTCTGTTATGGCTGGTGGCCTTGAAAACTTTTTAACAGGGCCCAAGAATTTGACGAGCTTTCTTAACGGTACACTAGGTGGCGTATGGTGGTATTAAGTGCTCAGCCTGAAAGTATGCTGTATTTTTTCATTTAAAGCATTGAAAGGCAAAGCAAATCAGGATGGTCAGTTAGTAGCATGAAAATGGTAGTTGTTATATGTATATGTATAACTGTTCATGTGTACATACTTAAATATAAATGTAGTGACTGTAACATATGAGGGGCGGAAAATGCTGGATACAAAATGTGCGGGGAAAAACAGGTAAGGGCTCAGTGCTAACTTGTCTTTGTTGGCGTCTAGCTTACAGGCATTTGCCATGTGCAAACACACAGATACACTTTTGCACACACACACAGATACTGATACAGATAAAGAGCAACATATTTAATGGGCTGCTATGTGCATGTTTAAGTAGTCTGTGTTGTCAACTATTCGCAGGCAACTGTGCAATGACTGCATATAACAGTGTTGACCTAAATTGCCAGTGCTGATAACATGATATATACCGTTTGTTTGTCTTTATCCAACACTGAAGTCACGCTTGGCACATGTCATTGGATAAACACTGCCAAAACGCAGCTCTGGCAATTTAATTCTATTAAATGTTAAAATATTTATAACAACCTCAAGAGCAAGCTGAGTTTTGGTAACTTTTCCCCATAGATTTATAAACTGTTTAGCAACATTTTTGCCAGCGCATTCAAAGTGCTACTGGATTTTAATGCTTTGAGCTGCTTAAAGCTTTACTCGAGTGCTTCTCGCATCCGTTTTGGCCAATTCGAAAGCCCACTACTATGCTGCCATGGCAATTCGAGTTGCTTCTGTCATCATTCGACCCATTTGTTTGTTTTTCATTTTGTCTCGTTGGTTTTGTTGCTTTTTGGCAACATGCCTCTCATTACTGTATTTTCCACTTTGGCACTCATGAATAATTATGCGGCTGGGTTTTCGTTGCTATTCCGTTGCTCTTGCACCTGCAAGGCGTCAGTTTTCACGTGTTTCACAGGTTCATCCTCTTGCCATGCGTATACGCCATTTTTAATTTACATGTTAATGGCGGCAAACATTTTCCCAGCAGTATGCCGCATGTATTTGTTGTTGTTGTTGGTGCATGTCGGAAGTTGTTGTAGCATGCTTCAATTATCAACGCGCGCTCCACATCTCTTACTCCTGCAGCAGTTTTGGGTGATGAGAGCAATAATAAGGACGACTTTAATCATGCCTAGTTAGGTTCCATTATTTGGCTACAGGTGCGAATGTTATCGTTGCTCTTTGGCAGTTTCCTTGGATAATAGCATTTGATTTACGTCGGCCATAAAATGTTAACAGGCTGAAAGCTTCTCTCTTGATAAGTTATGAAATATGAATCCACAGCCACTCTTTATACAACAACATAGCCAAATCCATGAAATCTTTTCTTAAAGTCTGCTAACCACACAGAAAACAGAAAAATATTTAAACTAAATTTTATTTTGCAAAACTAAGGCAAATTACCGGCAGTAATTCTTAAAATTATTTAAATATAGCTCATCAACTTCTTGGAATATTCAATATTATTATTCAATAATCCATATGAGTACTACTTGGGCTTTTAAGCACTTGAAGGGATTTGGTATCGGCCCTTTGCTGGAACGATGAAACTGTTTTATTAATGGTTTTTTTTTTTTTATTGTAGCTTTTAGTGATATAAATTTAAACTTATATGATGTTATATAAATGTTTGAAATGTTTAAAAACACTTGATAATTACTTTTGTGAGACAAAATCCAACCTTTTATAACTTCTGATCATCTATAGATAATGCTCGCCATATTGCAAAATTTTTTTGTCTACATTGCCAAGTGGTCCCAAAATGTCATATTTTGGTCAAAATTCTTTTTTAAAAAAGTGAAATTTTCCAGAGTGGCTCAGAGCGAAATTCTCAGAAGAACTTCCAATGCACCTTCGTACAAGGAACAATGTAAGAAAAATCTGAAAATCTCAAAATACATCGAACGCCTTTAGGGACCCACCAATGCGTTAGCGAGACGGCTGAACTTGAGAGCTAGGACGAAAAGACTTAAAAAGGTACCATCCAGTGGGCCTTCCTATGAAAATATTGCGTAATTGTATGGAGAACCCTTTGGTAAATTGTTAAAAAAAATCAACAATCCTACAGCATTTCTTCATTTTTTTTTCAGACACTACGGAATGAAAACAAAATTTTTTGTTTTTTAATACCTTTACACGATGGCTGAACATGTTTTCGGCTCACAGCTGTCAACCTGGATTGTCACTTATGTCAATTGTAATATATAAGCTAACAGATCTCTAAGCTAATAGTAAGCCTAATCTTCTCCAATTTGTTGTACGTGATTTGCCACAAACCAGCTGGAGCAAAGCAATCTTGAGCTCAAATTGTGAAAAATCTTAATCAGCACTTGCATGTAATTTGCTTTCCAACATGGCGTGGCCATATTCATTCTTGAATACCCTGAACTTTAAGGTAAGCTGAGTATTAAGATGTTGCAAATGTGTGTAACATAGGAAGGAGACGTACGGAGAACCTCAAAAGTTACATTCAATATGTTCAGGAGGAGAAAATAAATTTATATAAGCATGTAATCCTACCGTCTGTCCGTTTGAATGAACGCCTAAATCTTAAAGCCTAAATTTTTTCCTTCGTTTATTATAAGCGTTCCATAAATATTGCAGATAATCGTAGTATGTATCAGAGTTGGTGAAGCCAAAATTTTTTTTCATTTTCCATTTATTGCAATTGTTGTCCTTTTTATGTAGTTCTGAGCTGAGTTGGTAGAGTCGTTGCCTTAAAATTGGAAACTAATTGTTGTGGTTGTAAAAGGTATCTCAAAGTCGGGCCGACTTTAGCGCGTGCCATCTTTTTTTTCACTCATTTTATCTATACATATATTCATTTCGCAAACTTAATCGGCTAGGAAATCCAAATTCAGCCATTTTCTTTTGGCCTAATGCAGTTACTCATTGTTAGTCTGTCACTTAAATTTCTATTGCACAAAAAAAAAACATAACCTAAAAAACTTTTCTACGGCAAATTGCAATCAAAATAACCGCCAGCAATAAAGTTGAGAGGGTCAAATCGTTTGCCGCAGAAAACCAAACAAAGAACATTTTCTTTCAAGTTTTACTCTCTGTTTTCCTCGAGGCACATTCGTCGTTGATTTTTTGCTAAAGTTTTTCCTTCGTTTATCCATTTTTCACTTTGTTATGGTTAGTTATTAGTCTCAGGCAACAACAATAAACAGCTTGTTAGGGTTAGTCACTGAGTTCAGAGCTTAAAAGCGGGTGCTTCACTTACGATTTCTACTTGCTGCGTCTCAATTATTGCCCCTGCAGACTGCTGCTGTTCCTGCGGCTCCGTCTCATCCATTATGCCACACTCTGCATAAACACTAGCCGGCGACGTGGAGCGAGATGATTTCCTACGCGGTGGTTTCATCGGCAACAACTGACGCTCGCTCATTTCCATATCCTGTGTCTGTTGTGGCTGTGTTACCTCCTGCGACTCACGCTCTATGCGCACCACCAGCGCCGGAGTGCTGGTAGCAACTGAACGACGCAGCATAAGCTGGCTTTCATTCAGCTCCTGCTCATCTTTAAATTTGACTCGTGTAGCTGTTTCAGTTGGCATCAGTTCCGTAGGCTCCGCATAGACATGCTCCGCACTGGGTTTCACGCCAGCTACTGCTGAGGTTGCAACGTTTTTGCGTTTAATTGAACGTGCTCGCAAATTTTGCACTGCGGCTCCAATGATACCACCATGCTCCTCCTGCCAGCGCATGCCACTTAGTTCGGTGGTGTGATGGCGCGGTGTGCCCGGCGAAACGGAGGATGCTGCAGTGCCCGCAGAGAGTGGCGTGGCCATGGCCGGAGTGGGGCCGGCGCTTGCCTTTTCGGATGACAAAGCAGCATGAAATTCTCGTTCTATTATATCCTATATTGGGTGTTTGTGTGGATGTATGCATTTATAGTTTCTTACTTTTTTTTACGGTTGTGGTTGGTGATAGACAGAGAGTGTACATAGATAATGTAGAAAGGAGTTTTCAGTTATGATATTTGTTTGCATCTCATTGGAATCGCTAGGTAAATGTTAATTGAGGTTTGCAAATACATCAACCATTGGGTGAAACTTTATCGTGTTAGTACAAATCCATTAGTTTCAGCGTTTTTGGGAGCTTCCTTAAAAGGCAAAAATTTTATTATTTTTTGGCAAGGTTTTCAAATCTCTCTGAGAGTATTTTAAGAAATTTATGTCTTAACGTTTAAATTTCCGTGTGAACTGCACTGGTCAACAATAGTTGACTTTTGTAGCGCGAACGAAGGTGAGACGAAGAGATCGCGTTGTACCGGAGTACAAGTGCCATATTTTGAGGACTACTAAGGACTTGTACAGATTAGTTTAAAATTTCAAATTAATTCAGTCCTACAACTTTTTGATCCTACCCTGCATATCCGCCAAGAGTGCATCTGTTAAAATCTATGTCCGTAACCACTAGTACGAGTATTTTTCAAGCTGTATGATGGTTGCCTCAAAGATATTATGATCAAACTGTTGTTGAAAGACCGGAACAAATTAAAAGATGTTTATACATATTTCAGACTTGATTGGAAAAAGAAGCCTCTCCTAAAGAAGATTGTTGGTTTTGAAGACTCGAGAAGGGGTTATCCTTAAGCTCAATGAGGTCACAAAAGACTCCATAGTTTGCAATTTACTATTATAAAATATAAAAATAATAATATCGTAGCAGTTAAGTTAGTACCCCGAAAAATTGTTTCGTGTAAAAGCGTTTTCTGTTTACTATCGTCAATTTCCAGCTCTGTACTACAATTCGATTGTCTTTGGCTAGATCTTTGCAGAAAGCCAACTGATTTTATCAAAGTATGTGCATAATATTTTGGAATGTTTTTCTCATCTTTACAGATTGGCTAAATACTATGTAATTCACTATCGTATATTTCTAGTAGATCAAAAGGAAAAGAGTTACATTGGAGTTTGCTGAAGTACTTAAATCTAATGTTGTCAGCTGACTTGATGCTGCTAAATAAGGTATAAAAATTAAGGTGATAATTTGTACGGCGGCACTAAAGTTCTTTAACAGCTCCACAAAAAAAAAAATAATTAAAAGAGCTTACTGTGACTGCGTCATGTTTTTTCAATATTTTTGGGGTAACAATATCTCATGTTGCTTTAAAGGTAATCAGCTTTACTCTCTAATTCCCAAGGCAGCTCCTAAAGGTATGCTTTGATTTTTGCAAAATCTGTATAATTTTAGATATATTAAAGTGAAAAAAAATGTTATGGGCACGCGGCCAGAAGATTTGTTATAGGTATATATTGCAACAGTGGAAATTGCCCCTTAGCATGGGCAGTCACGGCAGGGACACTGGCGAAGACTGTTACATTGTAGTTAGTATAACATAAACTAGTGCTATCGAAAAAGCGTACGACTTTTGTAGTGCAGCGGTGATAATTGACTCCTTTTAGCGTAGAACCAACACAAGGTACAAGCATGGGCTGCGGATAGAGCGTGCTTTCTAAAAATGTACTAAAGACACTGACCAGCTAGTTTGAGGTACTGTAGAAAATTCACCCTGTGCACTGCTTTGCGTTATACAAACAGTTCGAGTGCAAGTGCACAGGGTGACTCAGGTTACTTAAAGAGCGTGCTACATACGGCAATGCATTACGAAAAGACAACTAAGACTAGGCTCTACTACGCATACAATAGAGTACATACAAAAAACAATAAACTTTTATGGGATTAGTTTTGCATTTGTATTTGCTGGCACATACATATGTACATATATATTAAATGTTAGATGGTTTATTGAACAGAGTACATAACGAGTAAATGCACAAACTATTACCAATAAAACTAAAAAAATAAAATATGTTATATAAATAAATCTACCTTAACTGAAAGCTTTCAAGCAAGAGGCAAATTTTGTAACAACAACAAAAGTACATTTTTTATCCAAATTTGTTAGCAGCACCTAAAAGTATGCCATAAATTTCGAGCAACTTAAAGCGCATTTTTTTTGTATGGGCATGTTTTTTTGTTTTTATTGAGCTCTAAACTAAACTAAATAAATAAAATTATAAATGCTATTCTAAATAAATTTCGCTTGTTAGTTGAAGCCGAAAAAGTGTTGACAAAGAAAAACTTTGCTTTAATAAACAAATTTTTGTTTATTGATAATTTGTAAATATTATATAAATATGTAAAAAGTTGTTTGCATATTTTTTCGCTATTGTTTAAGAGAGAAACACGTAACATTTTTCCCAATTGTAAGTGACCTTAAAGTGTGTTTTATTTTTTTTACGCAATTCATTTTATTTACTATATTTGTATGTTGTGATTATTGTTGTTGTTGTTGTTGTTCTTGTCAGTTGTATTTAATATAATTTACATATTTTCTATGAATTTATTTTGAGTATTATTGGAACAAAAAAACACGCATTTTAATTATGCATGTTGTTTTTGGGTTGAGTTTTTGAACAACAAGTTAAAAGTTACAATGTTTGGAAAAAGTAGAAAAAAATGTAAAACAAAAAATATATGAAACCAACAGAAATAACATTTGGTATACAAATAATTTAAAATTAATATACAGAAAACAGAATTATATACACTGAAAGCGTGCGTTTCTACTTTAAATTTAATTAAATGTTATTAATATTATTATTATTATTATTCTTATTTTTAGCTCAGTTTCAGCTCAGAATCAATTAAAAACAATGTTCAACGGAAATCAAAACCAAAAAACATTTTATTTTAATGCATTTTAAAAGCGAAATTCACATGCCATTTGAGTTAAGAGTTAAGTTTTTTTTTTATAGATCTTCACTCTCAGTTTTAAAAGTTGGTGAATTGGGCGTGTTTGTTAAGTAGGCGGGACGGGGGCGTGTTTTGGGTTTATTTTTTTTTTCAATTGTACTTGTTGTTTTTATTTGTTGTTTGGATTTTTTTTTTTTTTTTTTTTTTTTGGTTTTGGGGTGCATGAGTGGTTGATAGCTTACCAAAGGACTTGCAAGAATAACTCCGATCCTGCTTAGTACCGCTGGAAGACGCTGCAAAAATGTACACAAAATAATGTTCATACTCAAAACACACTTTAAGTTTTTTAGTTTTTTTTTTAGAATTTTTTTTTGTTTTAATTGAATTGGGTTTTTTTGTTTGTTACTTTTTGATTTGATTTTTCATTAAGTCGTATGCGCACTTAGTAGTTGCTGTCATAAATTAAATTTTTGAAAATAGTTTCTGATTAAATACATATTTCACTAAAATTGGGAACAATGTTCGATTTTCTTCGAGTACGCTGTGTTTTTTTTTTTTGTAAGTTTTAGTATTACACTACACTTACGATTTGCCAAAGATACAATTTAGTAGTTTTCATTAGAAAAATATAACAAATGGTTGAGATGGGAAGTTGGAGGTTTTAAATGGCATACTAACTCTTTTTTTTGGGGGTACAGAAGTATATACCCTATGGTTTAGCGGTATATAAAACGAAACTATTACTATTATATTGCTTTTATTAATTAATTAATAAATCAAGGTCATTTCACGTGCTGAAATTCTGCAGTTGTACATCGAAAATAATTTTTCAATCGTAGCCACTTGATACAAAATACGATTAATTCATGAAGAACCTAGCGTAGACCGTATTGTTTTTAGCAAATTGTGTAATTGGGCCGTACTTCATCGGGAACGATCGCTGGAGGCCACTTCTTGTCAATGGTGAGTATTATCGAGTCACTCTGCAAGCGATACTATTAATTCCACCTGATGGTTTGTTTGTTAATTGCATTTTATTCGTATATTTTCGTAATTTTCGATGACTTTTTTTTTGACGAAAACTCATCTGGCTGTTCTCCCCACCATTGAACGAATAAGCGTCGCTAATAGTGGTCCGTGGGCTTCAATTGTTGCATCATTTGAATCCGCATGCAATATTCGAGGCAAAGTGTTCCTAGCAAGGTGTAATCCTTGCGAACGATGGCGCGTCGATGTTCCCGGCGATTCGTCGACACTGGCCTCAGCAATGTTTTTTTCCCAGAAAGAAATGGTCACTTTGGACGGGTATGTACCGATTAAAAGTGTTTAACAACCAAACCAACAGATGGCCCACCCTGTATTACATTCTATCAAAGTACAATATACATCGATTCCTTGGGACAAAAGTCTGAGATTCTATGAAGCACTGAAGAACACCTTTTTAATACTTGATTCAAAGATCACACTGCGCATGAAATTTGGGTTCCGAGTTACTAGTTTTCTAACCGATAACAATACTTTTAAACCTCTTGTTGATTTGTTTTAAACTAAAAACTCATTGAAGTCGAATCGGTTAACCTTCGAAAACGTGATCATCCACAAGCCAAAAAGTCAGTTTTGTGGACTTTAGATATTTCTCCCAAGAATGCGTTCCATTGCATTGCTGTTTTGGCGGTTCGTTCATTGACTATTCTTGACAGTTTCTTAAGCGGAATGATTGCGGCTTCATCTAGCTTTTTTAAGAAAAGACCAAAGAAATTTCTTTCCAGTCTTCTCAACTACTACAGAATGGTTTCATTTTTTTTTTAATCTTGAATTTCGTCTATAAGTAGTGTGTGGACTACAGTAGCCAAAGGTCTCCATACCATATCCTAAAGAAGTAGGTTTAACTAGATCCTGTGAGCAGCCTATATACAGTAGTTTTTGTGTCCAGAGCTGCTCCAGCGATCCAATCGTGGTGTAACGTTTAGCTTTTGCTAGGCTCTCTCCCACCATAGATCATCTTTCGGAATTGACTGGCAAGAGACTCTAAGCTCCCTTATTTCCCTTCTCTTATGCTACTACCTTGTTTAATTAAAAGTGAACATATTTATTTGCGCTGAATTGTCGACTTTGGTAAACCTTATGTTAGCAATTTTTATAGTTTTTTTTAAAAGATCTTAAATTTAAAAAAAAGTCTACCTTTTTAAACCATATTTGTGTGTTTTTGAAGTAGTATGCCATTTATAAGGAAGAGTTGCATTCAGGCATGTTAAAGATTTTCGCTATACATATTTTTCATTCCACATCAATGAAAATGTTTAACATGCAATTTGTAATACAAATTTTCTAAGGTAAATTTTTTATATTAGTAAAAAGAACCCTATACAAAAACAAAATGCACATTTTATTATAATTTTGTTTTAAAAGTTGGTAAAAATAAAACTATATTAAAAATAATTATACCTACCTACGACTTGCAAAACGCTTCAATTAAGGTCTAACAAAATATTTTACTTTTTTTTTTAAACTAATTTTAATTTAAAAACCACTTGTATAATACAACACTTATTTAAATAAAAAAAAAGAGAGAAATAAATTTGTTTGAATTTAAAAAAAGAAGAACACTTTAAGTGTTTGGTGATTTTAAATTTATTTTAAATTCTTATGGTTAATAAAAATGCAAACAAAATGTATAAAAATGTATATTTTTTAAGTAAAATTAAAAATAATAAAACTGAGCATTAGCACAATTAATACACATATATGGGTTTTTATTAAAATAAAAGTGTTAAAAAATAAATATATATAATATTAACTTAAATTTTAAAGGATTTTTTTTTTTTTTGGTTTAGCAGGACACAAAGGCTTACATTTAGTATTGTGGTAGTATAATAAAAATTTATACAAGATTGTAAAAGGGTCTCAAGAGGTTTAACATAGAGTGAAATTTATAACTAGCCAGGTTTTGCTGGGCATATTTTTGGGTAATAGTAATACTTTTGGTTCTATAACAAGTAGCACACAAAAAGTTGTGGTTAAATGAAAAAAAAAATGTTTTTGATGGAAATCTGACTGGACACAGAACAGAGTTAGACAGTTTAGCATTTGAAAGACAGAATAAGAGAGTTAGACAGTCATAGAGTAAGGGAAATATGTAAATAGATAGAGAAATAGACAGATATACATATGTAGTAATAAGAGACGCAACACAATGGCACAGTACTTGAGTTGTTATTGATATTGTTTCGATATTTGTCTGAAGTTTTTTCTATTTTTCAATGAATTTTGTCGTAAACATGACTCATGTGTTTTTTTTTTTGTTTTTGTTTCAATTCAATTAATCACTCAAATCAATAGGGAACGAACGGAAAGAAACGATAAAAATGCTTGACAGTGTTGTCGAGTTCTCGAGTAAATGTGTGTTGTATATTGGCTGTACGTTCATGTAGAATTCAAATTTAATTGGCAATAAATAGCCATAATTTTTGTTGTATTTTTGTCGTTCATATTTCAAACTTATACTGTATATAATGTGCTAATGTTTAATTATAACTCAATTTACCTGTGTTACGGGATTTTCACCGGGACGATAGACCACATTGTGCAGGGGACGCTTACGGCCCACATAATTGACGCATACGAACTCCAGCAGTGAGGCATATATGAAGCACATACAGACACCATCCCATACATTCATGGCCGTAAGATTGGATACTACTGGCAGAGTGCTGCGGAAACCGTTCGAGGTAGTGAAGAAATTCAACATGGTTGTCACGCCTTTATTTTGTGTCGTTGTTGTGAGAGAGAAAAACTTACATTAGCTAGTTTGACAAGTAATTAGAGAAAACATTATATATGTAGTTTTGTTTGGTTTCCGGAAGTTGTGGGTTGGGCGGTATGTATGTAATGCAGTTGAAAGGATGTGTTCAGGGTCGAGTTGAGTTTGCAATTAGTTTTTATATAAAATTATATTGTTATGTACAAAAGTTGTATGACTTGTAATTCGAGTTTTATTGTCAGCTTTTGTTAGTAAGCTCTGAAGCATTTAGTTAGTTATATACCTACAACTACAATACAACACTACAATAAACTAAATTTGTTGTTTATGCATTTTATATGAATGTCAAGAAAATAGTTATTTTAAGCATTTGAATAATTTGTATATGTTCATATGTTTATAATACGCTCATCTGTTTTATATATTTTATTTTTTTTTATTGCGTGTAATTTTTATATTATTTACTTCTTTAACCATGTTTTTATTGAAGTTTATACTTTTGTTTTAAAGCTTTTGGTTATTGGTTTATATTTCTGGAAATTATAAAAAAAACAACAACAATATACCTGAACGGGAAAAGCCTAAGGATCTAAAACTCACCAGCGATGTCCTTTGTCTGGCTAGAGCATCACACTTAGTAAGTCTTGGTAGGATTCCTAATCAAGTTAACATAAACTAATTAAGCAATATCCTTAGAAAATTCTTTCCCATTTGTGAGATTTTTTTGATCCCATTCCCTTCTTTCCCTATTGGGGCAGTGCAACAAAATATGTCTGGAACAACTAAAAATAAGATGAATTTCAACCCAAACAAATACTGATGTCAGTCTGGAAGACTGTGACAGTCAGAAAGACTGGACTTATCCACTTATTTGAAAAAATTGTAAGCATCAAATTGAAAACTGTTTATACTCATATATGAATGTAACTCAATTTTATTTTTAAAATAATAATTGCTTAATTTAATAAATTTAGTAAGCAAAATATACAAGACTCACTTGTTAAATTCAGGTACAATTGGTAAAAGTCACTTTGTTTCATTTTTTCATCACAAAATGACGCAAAGTATTCCGAAATACGCCGGAAACAGTATATTTTGCAACACTTTCTCCTCAACTCCATAGCTAGAAGCAAGCATAGGGTCTGGTTAGGCAAAAATGGACGAACACTTAAAATAAATTAGAGTTGTTCCATAGCATTCAACGTCCCACTGTGTGCTGCATCTTAGTTGCTTTATTAATTACCGTCAAAATATACCAGTTAACTATTTAACCATGTCCAATGCAATTTCTAACAGCAGCTAATCAATCTTTGTTCCTTAATTAGTAACGTGCACATTTCGCCAGATACTTGGATACATGGTTGCATTTGTGCCTCTTAGCTTGGATTGTATTGTGCTCAGCTGCCTAGGAAGTTGCATAAACAGTAGCTAGATATTGATTTTCAATTTGCACTCAAGACAAAATCTCAACACGCTACTCAACCGAAGTGGAACGCAGCTTTTTGTGGCACGAAGATGCATTGCAACGTGACAGCATAGTCCCTTGTTCAATTCCAGGCGCTGTCTCTGGGGTAAAATCTTGAGCAAAATCAAACTCTACATTTTGCACAAAAATAAGATTAGGAAATGCATGCAACGTCAGCAGTTTAAAGTGCAGCAGCTTTTAGTAGTTGCTTAAAGCATTTACTTAAGTTCTGTCAGTACGCCATTTTGCAATTTTGACATTTCATCCGGCTGCCATTTTGTTAAAAAAGTACTGTTTATTTATTTAGCAGCTTTTGCTGTTATGTGACATGTCTGTTGATTGTCTCTGCATACGTATTTGTATGCAGGGAATGCAATCGGGAGAGAGTAAGAGAGTGGGGAGTGGAGAGAGAACTTTACTCGACCTTAATTTCTCAACGACATGTTGACAGCCAAACAAATTGAATTTTCTTATTGATGTTGCAGCCATTTCTCTAAACTTTAAGAGAGTTAATTGCTTTAAATGACTTTAACTTGGTCAAATGAGAGAGTTGCCATTTCCCTTTCTGACCTTGGCTTTTTTAATCAGAGATCGTAGCTTTTATAATTCTTAAAACAAAAATCATGAAGTAACTACTATTTAATAATTTTTTCATTAAAGCTGAAAAGTAAATGCTTTTTTTGATCCTAAAATTAAAAAAATACTCTTATACTTATTTCCATTTTCACTATAAAAATTGAGCAATAATTATAAATTTAAAATAAAATAAATAAAAATGAAAATAATTTTTTTATTTTTTATTTTAAAAATTGAATTTAAATAACTGATCCAAGAGGCGCATTATTAAAGGTATCGCATTTATATGATGTGCACTTTAATAGCTTTCCATCGATGCCTAATATTTCCTTGAAGAATCAATGTTGATGGATAACACAAAATAAAAATTGAATTTAAATATCTTAGTAAAACTTGAAAAAAGCAATATTCAAAACATATAAAATGATTCTTGATATTTCTTCTACCTATCACTGTTCTGGATGGCACTGATCACGACTTACGCTCTATCTATCTTGTCTATTTTAGAAGTTATAGCCAGTTTAAATTGATACAATAAATTTTGTTCAATTGGATCTATTTTCGGGGTGCCAGTGATCTTGAACTTCGCTTGTTTTCGCAAATCGTCTAAATCCGTTCCGGATACCACTGATCTCAAACTACTGTTATTTTTGATTTATCACTTCTAGTTTTAAAGTTTAGAAAAAACGTTCATTGTATTGGATGCCCTCACGAATTATGATTATTTTGGGTGTATCTCTTAAATTTTAGAAGTCATTCTAAAAATAAAAGTTATATCGCGAATTTTAAAAAAAAAATTGATATTTTATGATTGTTTTATAATATTTATTTCTAGGTTAAAAAATAAGAGTTAAAACTTGATTTTTTGTTTGGCATAATTTAAGAATTGAAACTTATCTTATTTTTTAAATAAAATAATAATAAGCAGCTTTATATCCAAAACTCAAAATAAGATGGTTGAAGCATTCTTTTCTCGGTTATTCTTGTCGAAAATGTTTTCTCGTTTTTTGCAAGTTCGTATAAAAAACTCTCATAGATGATAAAGCCCTCATTATGTTTCTGCTAAAAAAATATCATGCGTTTTTTATACGAACTTGCAAAAAACGAGAAAACATTTTCGACAAGAATTATCGTGATTATTATAGTGACTGCAGGACTAATTTTATGAAGGTTGATATGACAACAAAATTGGTTCTGTTCACGAACTGTTAGAGAAAGATCTATCCTGTGACATACCATGAGATTGAAGCATCTTTGGGCATTAGTGCTACAAGTACATAATCAATATTGCTTGAACATCTGAGGATCTAGAAGATTTGTTTCCTATTAATAGCATATAATTTAACATTTGCCCAAAAAGAGGCTCGCCTCGATTGTTTCGAGAAAATGATTAGAAAAGAAAATACAGGTATCGCAAAACTCGTAAATAACATTTTCAAAAGTGGATCGTATCCAACACGGGAAAAATGGTCATGTCGCAACTATTTCATTGGAGCGACATAGAGAGATAAAGGGAAACCTATCAACAACGAAGGATTGTCCTTCACCAAGATAATGACTTTTTTCTGTTGCCAACTATCGAGTATAAATTGTGAGGTCCAATTTTTTTTTGACGCCAGACGGGTATGTTGATGCATTGAATAAGCTCTTAGTAGAGGTGCCACAGCTAATTTGAAGAAGTGGTTTAGGCGAATGCGAAACTGCATTGATTTTAATGGAGAATACTTTGAAAGATTGGAGTCTGTAAAAGTATAACTCATATCTTTAACCATCTTTCTAACAATGTTCGTAAAAGTGAGCTATGGGTTTTTTTTAAGTAGCTTAATTTACGGCTTACTCATCGACTTCGATGGCTGGGTCGCGTCCTACGGTTGGAAGAACAAACTACAGCTCGTAAAGTATTTAATGCGGTTGTAGGCGGACAACGATGGAGAGGAAGACCCTGGACACGTTGGGAGCACCAACTGGAGAAGACACGCGCAAGACAGGGACGTGTAGAGGTCCTATATTTATTATTATTATAGCAATGGAAGTACTGCCCGATTTGGCCGTAACTCATCGACTAAAACAAGTGGAAGTCGGATGAAGCAATATCTGGTGAATATGGTGGGTAGGTTAGGACATTCCATGGAAGCGCATCCAAGGTGTCTTTGAAAACACGATGTAGAAAGCATGCATTTCAAAACTTCATTTTTGAGAGTCAAACTTGTCATTCCAGGTACATTGTTTGGTCCAAATATGTGACATATTGGTGTAGAAGTGAAAGCCCCTGCCCTAGTAGTTTTCAGCTTTTCGGAGTCACCAGTCTTGAGTTTGAATTCTTTCTACCATGGAAAGTAATATTTTGTTCTCGTTTGTACGAATTTTAAAAAGAAAGGCATTTTAAAGCAGTCAAGATTTTTTTTTCTTAGTAACCGAATAAATCGAGCTGTTTATGGTTTCCAAAATTATAACATTTTCACAGAAAAATTACTTCTGCATTCTGATGAGTACCATTTACGTGTTTAGTTTTAAAGCTTTTTCTACTGCTTATGATCCTTTAAAAAGTGAATTTTATCCTTAACCGCACATCTACCTATTTATACATTACTTAAACATACGTCAATCTTTGCTACGAATATGTACATAGGTACTGGCCAGTTCTCCACATGTGGCTATAAGACGAGCTTTGAATAAATCATCGTGTGTGATATGCTCAAGCAGAAGTCTGGTACGTCAACTCGATATCATCGTGCCCATCATCAGCATCATCACTTCCTTTCTCATTAGCCGCAAAACAAAAGCCCCACATACACAAGCCCAGACAAAAGTCCAGTGGGGTCTCTGTACGTCATCTACGTCTACGTTATGGATTGGATGCTTACGACTGTCGGTTGACATGCATCTGTGTTTTGGTTTTCGGCTTTCATATCAATTCTCTTAAGCTTAGGCTTTGTTGCTGCATGATTCTTGGGCATATTTACTTTGGAATGAGGGTCGTTGTGTGCATTTTTGAGGGCGAGCCTTTTTTAAAAAATTCATAAAGCTAATTTGGAGCTAACTCACAAAATTGTGTCCAAAACAAGTAGACTGGTTACAGTCGGGACAACCCAAAAATAATATACTTTAAAGCAATTCGCGGAAGTAGCGTTGGTTGGTCAAACCAGGCATCAATCAATCAATCAATCAACTCTCTTGATAAACCTCTCTCCTAAATATGTCAACGTTCGCGCAAGCGCATTGTGTACGTCGGCTGCTGTGCTGTCGATCTCTGTATTTTGTCGCTTTCAGTCTAATGGTTTGCCAATGCAGATCAGTAATCGTCGCTAATCACACTTGAACGCATCTACGCAGCTTCTCTCAAACCTAATCCTTATATAATATTTATAATACTATTATAATTTAATACACGGTTTAAATATAAATGCTAGCAAAAAATATTGTTAGCTCAACAAGCGTAAAGGCATTTTTTATAGGATCTTAGCTAATAAAAGAAAAAATTTTGTGGCTTACTCTGAGTTTAAAGATTTAGAAGGATTACTTAAGACTTTAAAAATAGTAATGTCAAACAATTTGTTTTTTCATTTTTGTTTATATTTATTTTATTTATAAATGCTTTTACTATAGTTGTAGCTTATTTTTTTAAGTTTTGATCCAAATTAGTATTTTATTTTCATATAAAAGGTTATTTTTTTTTTTAATATTTTATTTTCATAAAAAAAGTTATTTGCAATTAACAGTTTAATGTCCGGAACTCAAAAAAAAAAAAAAAACACTTTATTGGGTTGGCAAATACGTGTGCTCAGGTTTTTGTATTGTAATGAGACTTGCATTATTCGAAAAACAAGGAAAATTCTCATCGAATATATAATTTTAAACACTTTCAATTACTTTGTTTTATCTTTCTACCAAATTTATTATAATGCGTTCAAAAAATTTCTGTTGTTAAAGATGTTTCAGGTGTTTTTTGAAACTTTTCTCGTCAGCAATGGTTTTTCATTCAAAGAATTTTGTGGTGATCGATAAAATTAAATTCGGATGTTTGGATCCCAAATAAGGTACATGAGCGTTTTAAAATTACGATAATGACTTAAAAAAAAGAATATTAAGATTATCTCATATCAAGATTTTTATATACATATTTTTTTTTATAAACTTGTTTCAATATTGTTAAAAATCCGAAAACAAGCATATAGTTACGTTTTCTAAAGTCTTATTTTAAGCTGTCTTTAGGATTTTTTGGTCAGAAAAGCAGTCCTTCCTTTCTAGAGATGAAAACATTTTGTTCTTAAAATGAGCCACAAAAATGTTATTTCAAGATTGTTCTAAATCGGAAATTAAGATTTTGGTCGGGGTTTGAAGATTCTTCTTTAAAGATCATAATTAATTCTTAAATCATGATTTTTTGGGCTTACGTCACGATATTAAGTCCAAAATTCTAAAAATAATATTTTTTTTCAGTGTATGTGGCGAACTTATTTGCCAACCCAATATGTATTCATCGTAGTTGAACAATACTGAAAAGTGCTTAGGCTAGAAATTTGTATGATGTTGGCAACACTTTCTTAAATATTAAGTTAAGATAATTATACCAGAATATTCGAAAGAAGTAAAAGATACTCATGCAGATGCAAAGTCAAGTAAGGCGAGTGTATAGATAAAAGTGCATAAAATATAATGTATAGTATATAAGTTAGTAATAGTACTTTTAATTAATGTACTTGCATATGAATGGAAAGCAAAAAGGTAGAGATAAAGAACGTAAACTAGTAAATAGCAAAATTTTTCGATACTAAATGCGTTGAAAATGTTGAATGGACCTGCACTGCACGCTTGCTTACATAGGCTAAAGAAGTTTACTTTAATTTAATTATATACTTAAATTTTGAACTTTTTCAAGCCGATTGGTATGAAATTTTCCTTAGTTTCATTCGAAAATACATATTTTCAAAAACTGCGCTACTTGGAGTTAACAACTAGTCATTATAATTTAGTATTTAAATATTTGGAAGACTACGACGATTCATCAGTTAATTATTTGAAATCAGTTTGTTATTAATTTTGATAGTTTTGGTTCTTTTTTTTTTTGGTTTTAGTTCTACGTACCGATCATAACCCGGGCTGGCACCGCATTCCATTCCAGCCAAAAAGTGATAAATGAAGAGGTCACCAATATAATACCAGGTATGAAAACGGTTGTAAAATAATATGCACGATCTCGGGTAAAAGTCAACTCGACCTGTAGGCAACTGTAATTACCTTAAAGTACAAGGCCAAAAAAATTTGGTTTTGGCCACAGGTTAGGCAGTAATTTTTACAAATACTTTGATTTTAACAGCTAAAACGTGAAGGACGTTGCACACATAGACAAATTGGCTTATGAAATACTTATAGCTAGCCTAGTCTTCGAAAAAATACATATGTACTAACAGCCTGCGGAAAATGGAAAAACTGCCTAGTTGATTGTTTTTTTTTTGGTTCGGTGGTTCAGTGATATACTAACAAAACCAAACCCATGCATTAGCAAGGTACGATAATTAAAGAAAAAAAAATCAAAGGCAAGGTGTAGGCTTGCGTTCATATTTAGGTAATATTTTTATATGGTTTTAATATTACTATTAAGAAAGAAATTAATTAAGATGCATTGCATTTGGTATGGCAAACAATGCAAACTACAGTCGAAAAAAAAAATAAATGTTACAAATTATATATAATAAATACTATATATGCATATACTTAGGGCAATCAAAAATGTTTTAAGGCAAATGCTACAAAGGCGAAAATATATCAACTTCAATGGCATATAAATTGATTTGAGTGTGGAAATTGTTTTTGTACTTAGTATATAATGTTTTAAGGTGAAAGAGTTTCAGTTTTAAATAAATTTTTTTTATATTTGTCGTAGTTTTTGTGTTACCTATCATCGATCTAGCTGGCACGGCATTCCATTCTAGCCAGAATGTTATAAATGATGACGTCACCAATATAATGCCAGGTATAAAAACGGTGGTGAAATAGAATGCACGATCTCTGGTAAAGATTAAATCGACCCTAAGACAGCTGTAGTTCCCTATAGAGCGAGCGGGTTGCATTTTATTATTTTTATTTTTTTTTGTTGGGGTTTCAACATTAACAGGGTTGCCAAGTTGTTGTCGTAGCATATTTGTAGTTATAGGATTGGTATAAAAGACAAAGTGTAGACCATTAGAAAGGCATATTTATTGGTAGCAAAATAGAAAAGGTTTAATGATTTTTTTTTTTTTTTTTTTTTTTTTTTTTTTGCAGCGGCGGGCTTATCTAGCTGGCGTCTACAAAACTGGCTTACAACTTGTATAATAAAAAAAAATAAAACAAGCCCTGCATAATATTTAATCTAAGCGTTAAAGAAAAATACGTAAAAAAACTAAATAGCTACAAGAACAGATTTTTATGTAACCAAGTTAGGCGTCACAAAAATCTGACCAAATCATATTTCTTACCTCTCCAGCTGTTTTGATCACAGGCCGTTGTTTGATTTTTAATCAAATACGCATTCAATGTAGTCAGCGAGGGACTCTTGCGCAGCGTATCCTCATCGTTTTTCCAAACATATTTGATTTGTGCCTCCTCGTAGGAAACTGCCAAAAAATTGGATAGAGCTGTCAATGTGTGGTTACTTTTTGTAATTCCAAAAAAAAACCCCTATATTATGTACATATTTTATAGAACGTTTGAACAGATTTCAATTCAACTGTTTCTTATGATTAGACAAAATTTCACAATCACCTTATGCATAAATGTTCTTTAACTTTCCGACTTAAAATAACTATATGAAACCTAGAGAGCTAGCAAATTTTACAAAAAATATTTGAGTAAAAATTAACATTTGAAAACTACAAATCCTCTACTTTTACTCAAAAAAATTTTTTAAATAAGCTGACTTAAAATTGTAAAGTGCCTTGTTGGACGAAGCTGTAACTAGATCCAAACCCTTAAGCTGACTAATTTCTGAGGTTTGTTTTCCTAGTTTACCAATGAAGTGATATAAAATAAAAAGTTAACCAAAGTTTGACAAAATGTTTGTTGGGTATAATTAAAAAATTCTACTAACGTTCCATATTTATTTGAAAAACTTTGTTTCGAGCCCTGAACCTTATTATTATAAGCGTCATTGCGACTGTTAGGCTCCCAAAAAAGATAGGACCTTACAAAAAAAGATTTTGATTCTTAGTTCCACCTACATCAATTTTAGGATCAGGGATGTGAACCAAGAAATCTCTACTGAGGTTAGGCTCAGGACTAGCTGCGGCTAATTAAAATAAATTACATAAAAAAATCATATTATTCAAAAAGCTTTTAACTTATTGCGATTTTTGCTGTTCACCAAAGGGATTAAGCCACGAAAGTCTGTTTCTCATCAGAGTGTCTGCATTGTGGTGTTGGGTTGTTCATGAACGAACGAAAAAAAGAGCGCCTTCACCTCCAGTTCACCTCTATCGTTGTTTTTTATTTAAGGGGTCTACGCAGCATGAAAATTTCCATATCGAATTTGTTTCATATTATTTCATAAGGAGCCACCAGTGTGTGCACAGTAAGACAAAGTTCTATTTTTTATCGAGTTATCGTTTTTTTTCGGTATACATCGATATTTTTTCCGAAACTTTGGGTTCTGGGCTTTGGTTCACACTCACGTTATAATCATCAAAATAAGACAAAGAAATAAAAAAAACAAACATGGGTTTGTATCAAGTATTGTTAACATTACTAAATGTAAACAATGCGTGTATGACTGCCTACCTAATTGTAAAAAGGTCGGCTGCAAAAAAAAACCATCTTTATTTAACATTTTAGCAATTTAGCAATTTCCTCCCATGCACTTTTTCCCACCAGTGCATTAAAGTGCATTTTGTCTGTTATATCCCATAACACTGGGTGAGCTTGTACTGCTTTTATAAGCGCTATTTTTTGTTCTCTTGGAAATGATTCACACCGTTTTCTTCTACCTGCCATTTCGAATAAAAAAATTGTAGATATATGTATTGTATATTAATTCGCGCCAACGCGCAGCAGCTGTTGTTGGTGTTATCACACCTAGTAAAGTAGTGGCGCCATCTAACGTTTGGCATTTTTAAAATTAAAATACAACACTGTTTTGTTTTGTTGTCTGCGACCCATCGTCAAACATTTTTAATCGGAATTTTTCGCCACCATTTTTTTTATATGAATTTTTTCATTTTTTTGCGTGCTGCGTATAGGCCTTTACTTGTTCTTTGTTAGTTCTTATTCAGTTGTTCGTTCTTATTCTATTCTTATACAGTTGTTCGTTCTCATATTATTCTTATACGGTTGTTCGTTCTTATACTATTTGTATACTGTTCTTATAAACTTGTTCTTTTTGTTCCCTACTGTTTTGATCTCAGTTTTAGTATGATTTAAATTTTGTACCCAACTGCAGAAGATCTCTAAGCTTCAATAGATAAAAAAAATTAAAATAATTCAAAAACAATAATCATTTCAGGCGTTTTAATTTAGAGTATTCCATTAAAATAAAACTGAGTAACAACGTACAACTGAATAAGAATGGTCAACTGAATAAGAGCGAACAGAGGAATAAAAACGAACAACTGAACGAAAAGAACGACTTCCTTCACTGAATAAAAAAGAACGATTGAACTTGTTCAGTAAAATGAACTACCCAAAAGAAAAACAAAAGAGAGCAGCTCAAAATTTTCAAGTTGCAATGTTGAAAATCGACACATAGCTTCCCAAATTTTTCTTTCCCTTACCCATACCCATGTTTTATAAAAATCGGTTTGGGAGTTCTTTTAAGTAGAAGCCCCAAGTGAAATTCACTATAAAGATATCCAATTTTTATAAGGCTCCACTGTGTATATAATCGAGCGTGACTTCTTCAATTTTGTGGTCCATCATATACATATGTACTTAAGTAGTTGGAAATTAAAAGATGGTTATTAGTTCCAATACGTTTGATGCTGGGATAGGAAGAAAAACCACAATGCGGTTCCTGCAACGATTTATCATAGCAATAATACTTCAAAAATCTTCAGCTTATGTGGAAGTATACACAACTGGTTCACAGCCACGACGGTTCAGTCATTACCATAAGGATTACATTTTGGTTAATAATAATTTCAAGGTATGCAAAAATATTAAAAAACTTGTGATAGTAAACTATATATAAAAGTTTTTTGACTTTAGGGAAATTTTTATTATGCGGATTTTGTATGCAGGCAACACGGTTTCGTTCTAGGCGCACCAAAAACCATGGAAAAATATAGGGACATGGTGGAGTTTATAAAAAAAACGGGTGAGTTTTCATTGAGTGCTACTGTTTGTTATTTGAGCTAAAAAGTTAACGCATATTATTTATAACTTTCTAGATAATCCAAATCAATTCTGGATAGGTATAAGTGATATGGCCATGTCCAAAAATAATGAAAAAAAAAGAAGAGAATACTCCTATTCCTTTGAAAACGGAGAAGAATTAAAATATTCATATTGGAGTCCAGATGCTGGGTATAAGTATAAGTGCGTCATCGCTGACTCTGGGCAGAATCATACATGGACAAATGTGGATTGTTACGATGTGGATTACCCCTTTGTGTGTTTGTATCCTTACACAATTTGAATTTTTTTTTTCGAGAGATTTAAGTATTGTTTTAGTAATAAATTAACTCTTATTTAAATTTTGTGATTAAATCAAAAAATCGAACATCTGAACGAAAATGTTTTTCTCATAAATCTTTTAAAGAGAGAAGTTTTAGGCTTCACTGTGCAAACCATTTGGCGTGACTTATTTCTTTTTCTTGGTCAATTACTAATTGCAATTATTCGAGTAGTTGGAAATACAAAAATTTTTAACTTAGTTTTAAAAGAATAATTGTCATACAATGGATATGACAAACAGAAATATTGTAATACGAAGCTCATATTAGTTGAGGCAAAGAGCTAGTATACACAAATGATAGTGTCCATATGGGCATGGGTGCATTTTATCGTGTTGTTATACATATCTTTTGCTCCTCTTGCTGACGCTATAAAAAGTTAGACTAAAGACAATATAAACACTAAGATGTGCAAGATCCTCACGACGATTCAATATTACTAAGTAGAAAAAACATAACGATTGTGTAAGTATACACAGCTGAAATTGGAAATCTACATGAAATTCCACGTTCCACATCTAAGTGTTTCTATCACCTTTGGTTAGGCCAATTTAAATGTAATGACTCTATTTTAAAAATTTGGTCAGAGCGAACAACTTGAAAACTACTGAAAAAAAATGTGATCCAGTCTTGGCGGTGCCCCACAGTGTAATACCCTATATTCCTTTTAAAAAATTTCCTGCAATTGCTGCAGAACGATATTTATAGTTATAAATTCCGTAGAATTCCACCGTGTCTCTAGCTTTAATAGTATTCGAAATCTAAGTTTTCATACAGACGGACGGACCAAGGCCAAATAATCGTAAGTTCTTTGAACACTGTTGCCTATAACACGAATATATTCCAACTGGGATTATTCCAAGGGTAAATTAATATAAAGCAGAAAAGTGCAAAATATGGGCATTATTTACGAAATTATGTTGGGGGATAAGAGCACAATTAATCATTATTTTAGCAACAAAATGCATACATGTGCGTAATTAAAATATAAATAAAATTTTATGCATGAGTACTCATATTTTGGCCAAAACCCAGGCATTTTCATAATAATTTTTTTAGAGTAATGAAATTTTACATACGTGTTCGTAAAGGATTGAGCTATTTTTTATTATTTAAGTTTGAGCCTCCTCAGATTTTTTTGAGATATAGATAATCCAGACCAAAATTGGAAAAAATTAAAAAAAACTTTTAACTTTATTAAAAAAAAAAACGGTTAATTGGAATTGGACCATATTTCATACAGAGTTACAGGTAGTTATGAGCTCCTCATACATTGAAAAAATAGCCTATACCCAAAATATTGAACGGTTTTGGAGTTATAGCACCAAATAGTTTCAACTTTCCAAGCAAATTACAAAAAGACGACATCACCAATCCATATGCTTTTTGACTGTTATAATTTTTTTTTGCATGCTCTTTTAATTTCCGAAAAAAAATTTCAAAAATCATTATTTACATTTTTACGTTTTTTCTTAAAAATTGATCAATTTTACAATTTTTGATTTGCGCCTTTGTAAGTATGCTATAAAATTTTCAAATTGTAAATTTTTCTTACATTTTAGTACAACTTTTGAAATTAAAAGAATTAAAGCATACTTTTAGGCAGCTAAGAAATTGAAAAAATAGTACAATTTCCTGGAGGTCTATTTTTAAAATTCAACTTTTAGATACAAAATTCAATTTTCGAAAATCGGGAGGAATTACATTTTGATGTAAAACATGTGAAGAAATTTATAAAAATTTTTTCGATCAAATATCGAGTGGTAGTCGGAGGCACCCTTAAAGCAAAGTAGCCAAATGATGAAAAACCAACAAAATCTTTATAACTACTCGAATATATTTAAAACCAAAATGTTGTTAAGCTCAATTTTATTTTTTCTCAGAAGTAACAATTATAAATAATAAAGTGAATGAAGATTTCTTAGCTACATGTATCAAGTAAATGCATTTTTTTTTTTTTCTGTAAATTATCGCAAAAGTTAAAAAAATAGAAAATGTCATCTTTGATGCCTAATAAGTTAAAAACCACTAATTAATATTTAATATTTTTTTTTTGCTCTGGATACCTTAGTATGTGTTAAATCATTTTACATTGTCATATTTTCCAAATTTTGAATTTCGTCTGGAGGGCTTTTGGCCAAAATCTAGCCACGCGGGCCCATTGTGCAACGTTAACAGTCTACGTTGTTTTGCCGTTGATGATAGTTATGGCAAATTCGAATTTTGCAAACTTAAAGCCATCAATCGCAAAGTGACTACAATCAATCTATCCTATACGCTGAACAAATCTGCTAATGCTTTTACTGTAAAGTATTTATTTTTTTAATTTAATTTGATTTGAGCCTTGATTGCTGATTTCTCTTCTAATAGTAAGAGGAATTTTATTACTAATTTCTTTTACAGAAGCTTTTTACCATATCCGAATATGAGTCATACCTGCCCCTATAAGGTTTGAAATACTAAAAGTATTAAAAGCAAGTTAATAAGATTTTTATTTCTACTTAGAGTGGCAAAAAGTTACAAATAATGAATTATTTTTTTGATTCGGAATATTTTCGTTCGATATTTCCTATCGAAAATGGTGAATACAAGGTACGGTCAACGATTAGTATACACAATAAGCCTATTATTATTTTCGAATCCACAGAAATATTTTTAGATTATAAGCAACCATAAATTGTAAGCATAACGATATATACTGGGATTTCTTTATAAATAATAATGGTATATGTTTTTCTTGTGTTATGTGGACTGAAGTATCATTATAGGACACACTTTTATCATAAAAAAATAAAATAATTTATAATAAGCTGAGCTTATGTGAACAGGGTGTAAAAAACAAATACTACAGAAATGGCTTAAACGGTCTTTACAAAAACAATCGTAGAATATGACAAGGTGTGTTATTTTTGCACAAATTCTTACTGGGAGTTATTGAATCCGCTTATTAAGTAATAATTCAATATAACGGACACTAAAGCCATGAATTGAATTTTAAATTTTGCCAATTAAATAGTGAAAAAAAAATGAGAAAAAGGAAAATAATAAATATTAATAATAATATAAAATATTAATTAATATTTTTTCATTATTTAACAGTTAAATTGGAAATTTGAATTCGCTTTCTATTGAATTGAGTTGAACAGTTGCATAAAAACTCAACGGGCTTAAGCGTGAACACCCTTTATGTTCGTTTCTGAATTAAGTTTGTGCTTATTCTTTCCTATGATTGCTTACATTTGTAAACACTGCTTTTGTGGTGATTCGTCTGCTTAAGATTAATAATTTCAAAAATTAAACTTAACTTAATAACAATAAATCACATAAAAAAATATCTCACTTCATCTCTGTGTATTTACGAGGGCTGCAAAGTATATTTGTAGCCTTGGTCACTTAAAAACGTTTTAGATCCAAATTGCCGCTTTCTTAAAAAAGTCAATAAGTGAGTCAGTCAAACAACTTTATATATGTAAATAGATTTGATAATCTTGATGCACTTTGTCGCTTGTTTCATTTTTGACACACAGATGCATGTGATCATGACGCATACCTCTGTTAAGTTTCAGATAAAAATATTAAGGGGTGTAGCTAAAAAGCGAGAAGTTCTACTATGGGGGAACGGGGTAAGGTATTGATATGATTCAACAAACTTCATCTGCTCAGGATATATGCGCAGCAGCTGGAAAAGTTTCGTGTCTCTATCTTATATAGTCTCCGAAATCAAGGTGTTCATACAGACGGACGGACGTATGGACAGACAGACGGACGTGGTTCAATCGCTACCCGAGGTTATGATAAGCATTTTGGTATAAAGGACTTGGGGTCTGCCACGCCTCCTTCTATTCGTTACATGCATTGCACAAATCCAGTATACCTTTTGTACCTATAGGTACAGGGTTTAAAGAGTATCTTAGCTTACCATGAGCTTAAATCAGGAACGCGAATCTGGTGATAATGGAAGTGAACTCTGAGACAAAGGCTTAAAATTGTCACAAAATTTATGCATATCCACAAACCTTCAAAGCTCTTAACATCAAGACGGCACGAGAAGCACTTGCTTGAAAAAGGAGCTAAAGTAAACTACTTAACCGATGACCAAAGCTGATAAATGAATAAATCCATCAAGATTTAAAAGTCGTGAAGGCATGGCACCAATGTTGATGGAATGTTCGTTCATACGACTAATGTTGGAGCATCAAGCGAGATTGTCCACAGTTTCACTTTAGAAAAAGTTATAAGCGTAAGTTTTTTGATTATGTATAACCTTTGTATGAATAAAACGTTTTTAACAGTATATTTATCTTCCTGTATATGAACATTATGTATGACATATAAGAAAAAAAGGAGGGTATGCTGTAGCTTTAAAAGTTGATGTGATAGTTTATTATATATTATAGTCACAGGACTAAAACAACGAAACGTCTGTTCCCCATTAAAATTAATTGCAAGGTCAAAAATTCCGGAAAAAAATCATCTTTAAAGTATTATCTTCGGAGTGGAACAAGATCTCGAAAATTGGTTTGCATCATTTGCAACAGTGAATTATAATTATCGTTCCTTCTCTATTAGGCGAGAAATAAAAATATTAACCCTCGTTTGTCTCTTGTTAGCTGTCACTTTAACCTTTACAAAAGTCAATTTTCGCCATTTATAGATTGCATTAATTTTAACAAAAAACGAGAACAAACTAGTAACAACAATGCATATTGTCTCTCATTCTGTCATATTTGTTGTAAATTACGTTGTAAATATGCCAAAGAGGCATTTGTTCAAAGTAAATTAAATCATATTTGACATACAAGCACTGACAAGCAAACGACAAACACTTTTTGCGTCATAGATGAGAATCTCAGTGACGTCATTACGTCGTAGTAGTAGAGGAATTTTCCGACACTCGGAACAACGAACCCAATTTACGATGTTGGGCACGTTTTGTTGCTTTTGGCTGGGTTAGTAAATATGCAACGGTGTGTGTTTGTTTATATATTTGTATTTGTAGTTGTGATGGAAACAAGTTTGAAAAACAATGCTTAGAACAAAAGCCGAGCCAAACATCAAACAAGACATCAGAAACAGAGGCCAAGAAATCGCAGCTTCTGCCAGTTACCAGTAAGCCTTGTTAGTCACTTTGTCAGCTGTTGTTTAGTCCCACACCCACACACACACACACATACAAAGAATGATTTCCCTTGAGTGGCAGCCAACGTGGCCCGGCACACTGTCATCTTCGTCTTTCGTCATCTTTGTTATCGTTGTTGTAGACGTCATCATCGGCCTCAGAGCGAGATCCTTTAAATTTTGTGCTGCCTTCACTTTTAGCACTTAAGCATAATTTTCATATTATTTACTTGTACGTTGCCATCTGCTTTGGCTTTGTTTTAATTTCTTCTTTGTCTGACAGCTTCGATTTGTTTTTTTTGAGTAAAATTGATTAACTGCGATTGAGTAATTGATTTTTTAACAGACTGAAGATATATTGTAGTCCGGGTAGTTAGACCTGTCTGCTTCTAGAATTGCAAAAGGGGGAGTGCAAAAAATATTCACGTATATATATTTAACAAGCACGGTTTTAAACGTATCGCAATTTAAAAATATGGCGAACGTTAAAGCGGAACGATGGTAACTTTAAGATACCCTTTACCAACACAATAATGCTGAGTACTGCATAATTAAAGCAAAACTTTCAATGAAACTAGGGGGCTCCGCTTACTAGCTGCTTCAGTTGGGACACGGTTGTGGGGGCTTTTTACACTAACTTAACTAATAGCAGGGTATAAAAATTCGGTTCGACTGGCACTCAAACCGATTTTAATTTTGGAAGCGAATACGTTTCAGCTCATTTGCATATAATAGTAATACATAATAATAATAACAATAATGATGTTAAGTATTAAACGAGAAGTTTTAGCTGTAATTTTCAAATTGAAAGGGGCAGTTTGAAATTAATTGTAGGAAATTTGTCATAAAAATTACACTGATCGGAAAATATGTTTAGAAAAACTATACAAAAACGATGAATTGTACTGTTACATACAAATATACAACTCGGAATCGAAATCCAGATTACATTATTATTTTTTTAAATATATCACAGACCTATAAATTTAATCCGTTTGAATTATAGAAACTTGAAGGTTTCCACTACAAATACGAAGCATTTAATTAGGATGGATCTCGGTCTAACTATCCCATCTGTTGCCCAAAAAAAATGTGCTCAATATTTGATCGCCTACATATAGGGCATGTACGATTCGGGGGATCCAGTGAACCACTGTTCATGCGGGGCTCCACTCTCTATCGAACACATTATAGGCAGCTGGCCAAATTTGGCGAGGATTAGAATCTCCTTGTTAAAAAAAATGGGATATTGGCTATATTATAGTATTAAACTTGAGTCGAAGGACATTGTTGCTGGTACTCCAGCTCTTAAGCATATTATTGTACAATACATATATTTAAAATAATAAATAAAAAATTTGAAAAGTAGGATATGCACAGCATTTGTGGTGTATATAAGAATATTGATTGGTTTTGTCAGCTTTAGCCCAAAAACTAATAAAATAATTATTCAGAACTCCCAATTTATTTTTGTCTTTATTTATTGATTTAAATAATTCTGCAATCAACTTTTGAACTAAAAGTTGAACTTTTTTAAGTTTAAGCCAAATTAAAAAATGTATTTTTTTTATTGTTTCTTTTTTTGTAGTGCAATAAACTTAGTCGAATTAAAACTTTGGGTAAACAGCATAACTTTATCTGACGACTACGACTACTCACTTCTATTTATTACTGACTCGTTCTATTTAGTTAAATTTTTGTAAAAGTTTTTTTTTCAATTATTGTACTTACTGCTTTCCATGGAAAACGAACACTTTGGATCATCGAATGGAAATATATGTAGGCTGCCTTGGCATGACAAAATCAAATGGCGTCTGTAAGAAGAAATTAATAGTAAGAATTATTGAATCTGATAGCTTTTACACAAGTATCGAAGTATGTATGTACTTTTTATATGTCTCTTAATGTTCTACGGTCTATTCTCCAGACTCAAAGTCTGCCAAACTATGCATAGTTTTATTTTAATTTGCACACAAGTATTTTTCTTCTTGACATTTATTTTTGTTTTTCTTTCCACGTCATAAGATGCTTCGCAACATTTCATAATTTCATTCTAGGGAAAAATTTCTTTTGGTCAAGTTAGTTCTGACATTTCACGTCCATCAAAGAGGGGGAAACATTCACAAACACATTCAACTTATTTTAATTGCCGCGCGAGATTTTTACTGTTATGCAGCGAATTGCAAAAGTCCTTTTGAATTCAATGAAAGGACAAAAGGAAAATGAGACGAGTAGTAAATTAAAAAAGTAAGAACCAAAAAGTTATGACGTGGAATCCCTCGACTATGTCCTGCAAGAATCTATGACTATTGTACAGATTTTCATGGTTCACTTGTTCACTTAATCACGAAGACGCGGATCGTACTGCTCTTATGAGAATCTCGGAGACCCACTTTGTAAACATATTCATACGTAGATGAAGTTTTTCAATTGCTCCGTAGAAGAATTTGCTTACTAAGAATATGGTGCTCATACAAATCTAAGAATGATTGCAAATTTCAAAAGAAGACCTTCCCTTTTTAACCGGCCCAAAATGCCACTATTCATTAATACCAAATTTACATCTACATAAGGATGAATCCCGAAATTTAGAACGAGCCTAATAAATATCAAACCGACATACACCTACGTACACCAGCCAATCCCTTGAATATGAGCATACGTTAAAATGGAACACCCCTTAAATGATTCAAAGCGAAAATAATAATCTCGGGTCCCGATTATACGTCTGTAAATCTGTTTATCCATCCGTAGCAACATCGAAAACCCAGAGACCATTAAATCTTAAAATTTTGTAAAAATGTTGTCGATTCATATCGATTGAGGAACACCCAACTTTAAGTTTAACACCGTCGTACACTTTGTTAAAAAGATGGCGTATGTCGGGGGCGAACGACTTTAGGATACCCTATACCACCTCATTGCAATCAAATATATTGCTTAAGGACTCAAAAAAAAAATGGTTGGCTCATTTAGCTACGATATTTTTATAAACAAACAAAATACAATCGAACTTTGCACCAAACAGGTTTTTTTGACCGATCGCTCCTGTGGATATAGTCAACCGAATTTGATAAAATCTAGTACAATGCTGGGGAACTTTAAAATACTAAAAAACACCAAATTTGGTTACGATATCTTTTTGTAGAGTTCTTAATCACTGTACCAAATTTGATACAAATCGGTACCATATACCATATAGCCCCCATAGGATCGATCGGTCAAAAAAAAGTGTGGTGCAAAATTCGACTGTATTTTGTTTGTTTATGAAAATATCGTAACTAAATTTGGCAAATAAAATATCTTTTAGATTTCTTACATATGTAATATATCGGATTTAATTGCAATGTGGTGGTACAGGGTATCCCAAAGTCGTCCGCGCGCGACTTTAACGTACGCCATCTTTTTTATGTTATTATAGGTACACTTTGGAAACTTTGAGCACTTAATTTATCGATTGGGGTATCGATTGAGCCAAGTGCTACACCTTTTTACAAAATATGCTCATTTTGATTTATTTTAATAACTTTACCCATATACCGTAGGAGAATTTTGCGGCTAACACCCACACTATAAAAGCCTTGCGAAACATGCAGCAGTTATCCAGTTTGACACTAAAAATACTATACTTCTAAAATGAACAAGGCTCGTTCCATAAATAGCCCCAAAATTTTTGTAAAAATATTGCAAACGTTAAATTTGGGCCTGACCGACGCGTCGCGACGTTAAGATACCCAGTACGATTACTACAAAAAAAATAAAAAATGTATCCGATTTTTATCAAATTCGGCATCAACTAAACTTTTGGTTGCCGATTTTTGTTGCGATATCTATATAAACAAACGAATTGTGTTTAAGGTCCTAAAGGGAAAATATGTTTTAATAAACCAATTTTGATAATATTTGGTTAATCGCTTGGGAAAGGCCCATACTTCCCAATGTTACCTAAACTATGAACGGAGTGACAAGAGACGTTGATATTGACATGGACGCTTGTCCGTTGGTAACAATTTTGTGAAGATATCATAATCAAATTGGATATTGGATAACATACATATGCCACAACTACATTAATTAATATGAAGAAGAAGTCTATGTACCTTAACCTATAGGGCATTTAAACTAGTGAATTCAGATCCACATTTTTATATTATTACGATGTGATGTCTTTTTAGCCTTCTTTTAAATAGCAACTGCTTCAGCTTGAATTTGTAAGAAAATAAAGACAATTTTAAAACAAAAACCCACACAACTTTAAAACAAAAAAACACAAATTTTACAGAAGATTTTAATTTTCAAATCAGATTTGAATACTTACTTTTAAGAAAGCTTTGGTCAGTAGAAAAATTCAAATAATCTTCTGTTACCCAAGATATCAAGTAGTGTTGCACATATGTTTGCTTAAAGTGAGCAAGCCATTTTCTTCAACTGAGAATATAGGGTATATACATATGTATTATATTTCGACGAATAAAAAAAGTCATTGTGAACATAAAGCCAACAATGCTGTAAACCGGTCATATGATGGCCAGGAAAAAAGCTATGCAGCTTCCAAAGCAAACAGAATTCATTTTATACCTATTGGGCAGTTGGAAAAAGATGCAGCTGGAGCTGATGATTCATATGGGGCAGTGGCAACATGCTACTACTGTATGATGTACCTAGAGCAAATATTTGCATACTTTTTTTTTGTATTACTTTGAGTCGTCTCGTGCTATTTTCATTACTCTCCAGCTAGAGTAGGACACACGTATATGCACGAGTATATATGTAGGCAGCAGTGTAGGACTTATTAATATTTCAGCATACACATTTCCCCCTAAGACCTGGTCCAGCCCCGAAAATATAAAAATCGACCCACACTGGCGCTAATGAATATGAACTCGTATTACATTTGCATTTTTGTCGCCATTAAAGCAGCTTAGCCTCGGACTTGTGCGCAAATACTGCAAATGTTTACCAAGTACAATATATATAAATATATGTAGGATGTAGTATATACTCGGCCATATATACTGTATATATAATAATAATATAAAAATCCATGCATATTCAAATCGTTGAAGCCTCGTGCCGTCGCTATACACACCTCATTGCGTACGTAATGGTCCCGTTCCGAAAAATTCTTAAAGCGAAATGCATTGGTATGATGGGATCCTTGAAATCGCCATGCATAATAAAATAAGTATCCGGCGTCCAGATGCTATCGTGATGATGCAAAGCATTTAAAAAGTCATAATGCGATTTATTGCCATATTGCAAGCGTGGATCGTTCCATTGTTGATTTAATAGAAACTCCACCTCGTATTTCTGTAATCATAAAATTTTGGTTTAATTTGATTTAAAAATTTCTTAAAGCCATTGTTGACATATTTACCAAGCTGCTTTCATCTGGAGAAGCTAAGCTCAAGAGCAACACATTCACATTGACTGTTAGGGTGCCTATAAGGAGTTAAGAGCATTAAGAAAATATCTTAAGATTTGGAAAACAAAAAAAAAATAATTAAATAAAACGCAAATGAGTACACCAAAAAATCAAAACTCAACTAACTGAAACTAACACAAAAGAAAATAATCCGAAACCTTATTACGATTCGGACATAAACAATACTAACAGAAATTAACTTAAGTTTTACGAAAAACAATTAAGATAATATTGTAATTCTGACAGATCGACAAAAATGTTAAAGAGAAATCATAAAAATCAAACGGAAAGTGTTGAAAACTTGATATATTATTGAAATAAAATAAGTGTCAAACGAATGTATTTCAGAATATGCCAGACGGTTTGGTACGCGATGGTTTTGATTTTGAGTGGATGCGTAGAATCGCAATCGTTCGAGTTCAGGAAATTATTGTTACTACATTATAACATTTAGATATTTTTTAATTCAGGCGAATGTAGTAGTAGTTATTTTCTTTAGTTTTAAAATTAACTTTAATAAACATAGAATAATTAAAAATGTATTTCCAAAAGTCGACATCGATTGTGGAACTTAGAAGAGACACAAAAAAAAAGAAATAAAAAAAAAGTAAATAATATCAATTATCTTTTGTATGTACATATATTTTGTTGGTAAATGGTTTAAAAGTAAATACCTTATAGATGCCAGATTATAACTTTACACTTGGGCTAAAAATCTTTTACGAACGAATTTTAACCCAACATATACGATATACCATTGAACGAAATTGTATACCTTCTAAATTTTTAGAGTTTTAATCTGTAACTTTAAGCAAAACTATCATGCCTGTCAATATAAAAATGCAGTTTTTTTTCAAAAAAAAGTGTCGTGATCTGAGGACACAGCATATGTTTTCTTAGGTATTTCCAGGCGCTGAAAACGAATACGCCAACAGAAATGGGTCTTGGTTCTACACTAACCTTAAAAATCGCAAAACATTTTTTTTCAAGACCGATTGTCTTGCGAAGTTTTTTATAAATTTTTGCGGTTACTGAATTTGAATCTGAAGTCGAAAAGATCTTAGCACATCGCGTTTCTCAGATATTCTCTAAGATACCACGTTTAGTTGGGTTTTTTGAGGTTATGTCAGAGCCCCGACGTGCCTCGCCGTTTTATTTTTATACCCTGTACCGTATGGTATTAAGTATTTCCAAGCCGGAAATGTTTGTAACATATAATAGAAGTCGTCGGAGACCCCCAAAGTTACCTTAATTATGATCAGGGTAGGTAGAGAAGTCTGTCTGTCCGTCCGGAGCTGCAGCAACCAAACTTTTAGATTAGATCCTTTATTATTCCATAGGAGACAAGCTTGTTTATTTTTTTTTTTTTGATATTGGGGTTACATTATATAACCTCGAAAAAAACCAAAAGTTTTAGGGCATAACTCCAAATTTGGCACTCGGAAGTCTTTTAGTTATTCCCATCACTGTACCAAATTTGACCAAAATCGGTTGACTATATCATATAGCACCCATAGGACAAATCGGTTTTTTTGGTTGGTGCAAAATTCGAATTTTTTTGTGTTTGCTAATAAAAATATCGTAACCAAATTTTGCAAAGAAATATCTTTCCGAGTTCGTAAGCAATATATCGGATTTTATTGCAATGTGGTGGTACCCGACTTTAACGCATGCCATCTTTTAAACTCGGATTCGTATTCAGCGATCTCAAAAACATATAGAAAACATAGTCTGGCCTCTGAACCTAAAAATCGATTTAAAATACATTGGATTCGGAATCAGCCATCCCAAGAATATATGAAAACATGGTCTAAATATTCCTTTTCGTTAAAATTAAATAATTAAATGGAGTTTAATTAAAAAAAGAATTAAGTCTGAAACTATCATACCTTGGGAGCAGTGGGCAAACAGATTTAAGATCATCATGGCGATGAGTGTAGTTACACTTATTACAAAATGAAATTATAAACGGCACTCTTAAATTGGTAGGTTGGAGTCGAATTCGAGATCCGAAAAAAATGTTCAAAATTATTTGAAATGAAGTCCTACCGACAATCTTTGAAAGATTTGTATTTCTTTTAGTTAAGTTAAGCCCAATTCTAGGTACATTCCTTGAAAGAAGTTTTCTAGGAGAGCTCGTATGAAAGTGTGCTTTGCGTTTTTTTTTTTTTTTGTGATGACTCAGACTCCCTGGATGTATTTTTAAAAATTAATGTTCTTATATGATTTTTATCTGACTGTTAATTGCAATTAAAAAAAAATCATTTTTTCCTACTCTTCTATTTTTCTACCTACTAGATATAGTATTGGATGACCAATAGATATTGTGTATATTTATTGTTTCTCTTTTCGGAAGAGCTCCCAAATGAGTAGGGAGCAAAGCTCCTTATTCTATAAATTTCTGTTATGCTGTGAATAAGCTAAAAATCATTATCAGCCGTGCTCCGGATTCGTTTTGAAAACGAATGTTTGGTGCTCCAAATTCCACCAAAACGAATTTTTCATGTGGTTTGAAAACGTATGTTTTGTTGCGAGAGGAATTAAAACGAATCGCCAAAATAGGTTTAAAAAAGCACTTATTTTATACTGAAATAATTTTTTTAATATTCTTTGATATTCTTAGATTATATTTATGCCAACTTTAGGGCAGATATTCATCGACAATTATATTTTATTATCTTTTTTCTGACTCAACCCAGAGTTTTTTTTGTTTGTGTATGTGTGCGTATCATACATGAACACATGGCCGATAAGTGCGACAGGCTAAATCGTTTTTTCAATGAATATTGTTGCCAAAGTAATATTTTTTAATTTTAAAGTAATTTTATTTAATATAAAGCATAATAAAGAACTAGCAACATTTTAATGAAAATTAAATGTAAACAACATATAATAATAAAAAGGTGCAGAGCTGTGGCAGCCATGTCAGCTGTTTTGTATCAAACAAAAATAATTTCGCGCCAACACAAAAGGGGAATTTATCGAAAAAATTAGGGAAATTTACGAATTTATCGAAAATAAAAAGGGAAGTTATTGACGAAAAAATTCCGGAGCACGGCTGAATATATATTTTACTTTAAACGGATATTAAGTCTGTGGTCTTCATTAATCTTCTGGGTAAACCAATCAATAAAAAAACGTACCAAACCGACTAGCGTTTTCTGTAAAACTCTCTAAGTTAGAGTATTTCTCAGTTTTTATTTATGAACACCAACCGCGATTGTGTGGTCTCCGTGCATTTTGATTTTTAGCCATATCGGGCGACTGTAAGCCACAGCAAAAGTCTTCATCTGTAAAATGCAATAAAAATCAACTATGGGAAATGCTAAAAGGAAAAGAACAAATCTACTAAAGAACTTATGTATGAAGCCCTACATTAGTATGACGGAGAACCCCTTTACCCACCAGTCTCAAAACAAAGAGTGGGTCATTCAATTAAATTGACTTTCTTGCTGCATTGTTGCCCGCACCATTTACCATTTCTACGAAAACAGTGAAATTTTCTCTGTCATCGGACTTGGCAGTTTTAATGTTTTCCGAGACAATTGCTACAACAACTTACTGTCATGCATTTTTTTTTTGTAATGTTTTTATTGTAATGCTTTCTGTAATACACTTAGACAAATTGAATTTTTAAAGTTGTTTCACAAAAAGTTGTATACTCTTATTTTTAAGTGTATGCTTACCATTCACAGGCGGCAGTAATCGTTTGTCATAGCGCTTCTTTTCAAGTAATAAATCTAAAATTTCCTTATCCGAACTGGATTCATCGAATCTGTGAAGAGTTTAGAATTATTGACATATAGCTTGCCATTGGATTAAAGTGATTTGTAAAATTTTTATTTTATGTTAGTAGTTTGGAACATAAATGTACTTAAAATGAGTATGTACAGTCTTATGTGTATGTATGGTATACTTTTGTGTAAGTTTATTCGAAAATTGCAAGTTAGGGGGTTAGTAGGTAACAAATATAAAGATCGATGAAGCAAACTTAAAAAATGTTGGCAAGACAAAAAAAAATAAAAATATTTCAAATAAAACTAGCAACAAAGCTATAGTCGAAAAGTCCAAACTATGCGATACTCTGTACCTAAGATGGGAAATATTTTTGAGGCATTATGTGTAAGTGGATTTAGGTTGAGTGATTCAAAGCAATGATGAAGAAACAAGAAACCTTAATAAAACAAAAAAAACTAAGAATATTACAATTTAATATTGTGGTACTTGATTAAATCTTCTAATCGTCTGACAATAGAGAAAGCTAATTTTATCCTGCCTTATACGATTTAGCTATTCACTGTACAAACCAATTTCGGTTTTAACAAATTGTTTTTAGATCAAACAAGTTTGAACTAATGTGTTAACATAAAACTTATATTTAACTCTGAAACAAACAACGCAATTGGGGTGTTCACTTTGTGTGGTATAAGTGCATAAAAGGAAGCTTGCTCGAGTAACGAGGTGAACAAGCCAAAAAGTTGAAAATGCCCGACTAACAGGTAACGTGTTCAAAAATCATAAGGCTACAAAAAATGATATTTAGCTCTTTAACATTTATACAAATGTAATTTTTAATATAGTTTGTTTTGATAAAAACTCCCAGCTTTTTGTTTATCTAGGTCAACAATCCACATTTAAGCTAGAATATGAACAAAAAATATTTAGCGGCTCAGTTAAGATATCTACAGAAAGTGAAATTTTGTTGCATCTTATGGTAAAGAGCATAAAAAATGTAACAATTATTGCCATTACCTTTTGAAGCTTTCAATCGATCTTCAAGATATTTTTCTATACATGCACAATAACAACGGCATTTATGGTAACCGAACAATTCTCCGACAAGGGAATTTAATTAATATATGTTATAATTTATATGGCTCAAATCTACTATAATTCTCTAAGCCCTCTATGTAAATGGCAGAAGATTAAATAATTTCTGATGAAGAGTCGACAAATAAAATGTATTGATCAGCTGTTGTACTTAAAGCAAAGTGACGAGTATCTGAAGAGCAACTTTCTCTAAAATTTCAATTTAAACCTGACCTAATTCAGCTAAACCGAAATAGTATAAAATCTAAACAAAAGAAAGCATTTAGTTGAGTAGTTGCGCAAGCGTGAACGCCCTTTTTGTTAGTTTATAAGTTACACTGTAGAGTTTGTGCTTCTTCTTTCCAGTATGCGCATATTGGTATTAATTCAGCGACTTTAACGTAATAACTGCTTATTTTAGTAAATAGAGTAAACAATATGCACAAAACTGTCTTGTTTCAGTTAAATTTATTTTATGTCACTTTAATTACTTTTATTTCCCCTCTTTATATAACACAATGGCTAAAAAATCCCGCAACATTGAAGCAGACCATTTTTACAATACTAATTACTTGACTCTGGCCTGTGGAAAAGTTGAGCCGAGAGCTGAAACTAAAACCTTTATATTTTGGTGTTGCAAAACATCTCAAATTTTTAACTCTGCAACTCAACAGTATCAGTGAATACCCAACTTGCAAATTTAGGCAAACTTTTCATCTTAATTTAGATATATGTAGTTACGCAAAAATAATTAAGGTAAATCCAAAATTTGAGAACTTAAAGTCACGTTGTTTTTAATTGTTTGCAGCGCTTTTAGGTAAGGTGAAAAAAGGATTCTCGATGAATTTATATGGAAATTTTTGTTTTTTTTTATTGGACATTCTATTGGTACAGCGTATAAGTAAAAAGAAACTTGCAAACTTTCAGCAACATTTTGGATAAATACATGCAAATTGCGAGACAATAAAATAAAATTGAATTGAATAAAATTCTTTACAGGATAAACTAAACAATTTAAAACAAAAAACTGCATTTATCAAGAATTTCATGACAAAAGAACCTTAAACAAAATTTGCAATATAATCTTTTTATATCTTTTTATTTTACTTTTTTTGTTGTGAGGGGGTTTGGGATGTGCAAAAACTTACTTCGACCAATCGATGCCATGACTGAAAGAATTTCAAAAGGAAATAAATAGAAAATTCGTGTATAAGATAAAAGTAGGTTTGTAGGAGTTTCAGGCGATTTACATAAAGATAGTCGTTTGAGATATACAAACACAAAGATAGTTTCAGAGACATAGAGACAGTGACAGAGAGAGACAGAGAGAGAGACTTGGAGTTACGAAAAGAAAGAGGTTTGAGTGTAGAGTGAGTAAAACAAAAAATTGTTCTCTATAAAACTAGCGCCTGACTATGTAAAGTAAATATATATATATAATATAGTATATAGTCTGTCAAAATGCTTGATTGGGCTTTTTGACAACTTTTTGAAGGTCCGCCGCAGACAACTTACATGGGATGCTTATCGAGTGCACCCGTCTCAGAACTTGTGGCAGCTGCTGTAGATGTGGTGGTCAAGTAGCAGAGCATCAGTATGACACTGTAGGCGGCATAGAAACTGAACGACTGACTGTAGAACTTGTAATGTTGTCCTACATATTGATAAGCGGCAGCAGAGGTGGCAGCAGCGGTGGCGCCTACATTGGCCAAAATGGCGGCAGACATGGTGGCAGGTACTGCAGCAGCAGCAGCAGCAGCGGCAGTTGCAGTTGCAGCATTGGCATTGTGCGTGGCCAGCAGCTGCTGCCAGGGCTGATAGCTGAGGGTTGCGGATGTGAACGTTGTGGTTGCTGCAAGTGTTGGGGATGAGCTGGTTGCAGAAACTTGTCGCTGCTGTTTCGTTGTCTCGCGATAATCGATGACGTTGTCGCCTAGCGCCTGACTAACATGCCCCAGCTGCGTCGCTAGGGCGGCTCGCGCATGCAGCAGCATCTCCTGCAGACTTGTGAAGCTGCCACCGATGCAGGCCGCCGCCAAGCTTGCAACAGCTGCTGTAGCAGCATGGTGCTGCTGCTGCTGTTGCTGTTGGCAACGGCGACGCAGCCGTCGCTGCCGCTGCTCATGTGTGGGACAGCAGGCGTTGCACGTTGTTGGCCTTATCTTTGTGTAGTTTAAATTTGAGTTTGGACTGGGATTTGGCTTCGTATAAGTATTTGTATTTGAGTTTGTATAGCAATTTGCGCCAACTATTTGCAAAGCGTTTGGTGTCAAAGTCGTTGGAAAAGGCGTCGTTGTCGTATCGATTGTTGCTATTTCGTGCGTCCTAAATGCCTGCTGCCTCTCGTCCTTGTGCGCCACTTCAATGCTTTGTTGCTCTTGTTGTTGTTGTTTTTGTTGTTGCTGCTGTGATGTTGAAAGCACTTGAGCTGGCGCTTTTAGTTGTGTCGTTTGTGTTCTTTGCGTTTTATGATTTTGTTGATAGTTATCCTTGATGTTGATGTTCTCGAATTTCTTCTCCAGCTGCTGCTGCTGCTTCTTTTGCTTCTTCTTAAATATGTCGTTACGTTTACAGTTGCAATACTCAGCTGTTTTTATTGTTGTTGCTGTTGTTGGGCCACATTGATTTGTTCGTTTCGGCTGCTTTATTGTATGTGTGGGCTGCTCTCTGTTTGCTTCAAAGGCGCAGCCCATGTTATGAAAACTGCAAAGAGAGAAGGCACAAAAAAATGTAGCATACTTATATGGCCAATATCCAATAGGCAACAAAGACGGCTGTAGAATATCTTAAAAATACAAAAGCCAACTCATATTCCGTCTGATGCAAATAGGCAGGCATCTACACTAGATTACTTCCTCACAAATATATTTGAACATATCTCACATCCCACTGTTACCACAGACCTGAACTCTGACCACCTACCACCGGTCATAATTACGTACAATAAATCATCTCCCTTCCTTACTAGACTATAAAAATGCCAATTGGAATCGCTTCAGTCAGCAAATATCACTTAATATAAGTGTCCCCAATTTATCTTCAATCACAGATATAGATGAAATCGACTCGATGATATCGACGTTTGCGACCGTAGTTACTTCTGTGTGCATTTCAAAAAAAACACCAATTGTTTCTCAAAAACCACTTCCTCAGTTCATCAAGCACCTTATTACCCTAAAAAATGACTTCAGACGCATTTGGAAAATATATAGAAACCCTAGCGACCTTGCTGTAGTAAAAAGGCTAAATTCGAAAATGTCTTCCAAAGTAAAAGCGTTTAGGAACCAATCGTGGAATTCCCTTCTGTTGTTGCTGAATAAAAATTCATCTCCATTTTGGAACCTAACAAAATTGTCTCAACGTTGAAAAAGTGTGGTCAGCGTTTCATCACAAACCGAGAAAAATGCCATTATTTTTGTAACAACCTCAGTGATGCACTAACGGTATGTGAGGTGGACAGCGTTAATCAGCGCCTAACGTCCTCTGCGAACTAGAGAAATTAACGTTACAACAGGGTACAAGGGTAAGCAGTATCATCAAAAACTTAAAGACAAGAAAAGCCCCAGGTATTGATGGTATTTATTTATTTATTTATTTAAATGGGGTACAACAAAGTGCAGTTGGCCTTAAATTATAAGAAAAGTTTAAAAGAAATATTTAAAATCAAACGAGGAAAATAGATAGATATAAACTAATCCGCGTCACTAGCCCTGTGGGTGAACTTTTTAGCAATAACAATGTTCTTAAACATTTACCAAGAGCTGGTCTGCAGTTTTTTACAACTATTCTAAACGCTTTTTGGATATTTTCCAAATATTTGGAAGCAATCGAAAATCATAACTATCAAAAAACTTAACAAACCTGCTTTCGATCCACTTTCTTATCGACCAATAAGTGTATTGTCATGCCTAAGCAAAATTTTGGAGAAAATTATTAAGGAAGAGCTTACTAACTTTATTGATGAAAATCAAATTTTTCCTGCTTTTCAGTTCGGTTTTCGAAAGAATCACAGCACCTTACATCCGCTAATAAAAATGCAAAATCTTGTTAAAACTAATTCCGCTTTCAGAAAAATTGCTTGACATTAAACCTGCCTTCGATTGCGTCTGGCATTGTGCTTTAATTTACAAAATGTACAATTATAATTTTCCCCTTCGTTTAACAAAATTAATTCAAAGCTTCCTTACTAATAGATCCTTTAGAGTAGACATGGGCAAAACTTCCTCAGACTGCATAAGCATTCCAGCTGGCTGTCCTCAAGATTCTTGTCTTTCCGCTATAATATACAATTTGTACACGTCTGATTTTCCAGAGCCATACGCATGTACAGCATCCATTTTTGCTGACGAAACTGTTATTTGAACTTCAGATCGGTCTCCCCAATTTGTCATTGCCAATCTTCAACACGCATTAAGCGCTTCGATGAGTTACTTTAGGAAATGGAATATTCTTGTTAATACCACCAAAACACAGGCTATTTACTTGAGCAGAAAAAGAAAACAAGACTACCTACCTCAGTCGTATTTAACTTTTAATAATGAAAGTATAGTTTGGGAACAAAAAGCTTAATACTTAGGCATTGTCCTTGATCCTAAATTAACTTTTAAGGAACATGTATCTTATGTTACCAATAAGATCAACATTCTTTCCAGAGCACTGTACCCATTTTTAAGCTGAAATTCCTTACTAAGTTTAAATTTCATGATAGGTGTTTAAGATCAGATTTTGATCATATCCGGGAACTTGCTGCCCGCTTCTAGAATAAGTTAGTTTTTATGGAATTTTTCGGTTGCTAAAATGTTGCAAAAAGCTTTTGGAGGTCAGACACTAATAAAAACAAAAAAAAACATTTCATGTAAAGAAGGTCTCAAGGAAGCTATAAAGGCGAAGCAGAAATCCAAGATTCGATGCTCGAAAATGGATTATTGATAATGGCTGACTTTGCTGTCACCATTTCTAGGTTGAGCGTACTATTTGAAATTACTAATACAATTAAGAAGTTGATTTGACAAAGTAAATAGAGATATTCCATTTTGAAAACAAGTTTCCGTTTATCAATGAAATTCGATCATAATTCTTAGAATTTTTAATAAATATATGCATAGCTAATAATTAAATTTCACTGGTTAACAAAATACCAAACGATTCTCGTGTAAAATTTAACCTTTCTGCACCATAGGCCTAATGGCTGAGAGGATGTGTGTTCCGCATGATGAGAAGGATATAGAAAGTATCCAATACCTGCTGACTGCTTTCCACTTCTTAGGAAACGCACCCAACTTCTGGTAAACCTTTCTTCGAAAATCCCGGCAGTCTGGCAAATCTGCTCAAAGCGAATCTGGCCACTTTCATTGAATACTCAATATGGTTGTGCAAATAGAGAGATTTAGGAGATTATGAACGCCGGTTTTGCCTTCTTTCAAAAATATAATTAGGCGTCACATTGGATCACATGGTCTCTAGCTGATCTTGGCATACACTAAGCAGTCTAACCAAATTATGGAGTGGGGCACACATTTATACAACAGCCGGCTTACGCACGGTCCAAGTAAGTGGAATTCCTCTGTCCTTTTACACAAAACAAATGTTTGTTTGTATGAGTTTTGCTCACCACTGCTATGCACACACACTCACAAATATAAAATAAACATGCACAAACATGCATATGTTTACCGGACTGTTCCAGTTTTTATTTTACAACGAAAATAAATTCCCTCATTTGCTTTAAACACAATAAAATTCGTATACTTAATGCCGTTTGTACTAAAAGTAATATACTTTTTTTTGTATTTTTTGTATTTCTTCACTTTATTTTCAACATTACGAGTTACATGTGGAGTGTAATATTTTCAATCTAAAATATTAATTTCATTCGTTAATTATCTTTTCTACTTCCATTCCAGCCATGCCCGTCAAAGATTTGAAATTATACCAAAAGACCAGATCAAGTTCGTCGTTTGATACGTGTATAAGTATTTCGATTTTTTTTTTTATCAATTTTATGCGATTTTCAAATAATTTTACAAAATTATACTTTCCGTACATCTATATATATATAAGGGGCTCCTTTGATACTGTTCTGTTTTATAACCCAATGACTTAATTATCATAAACGATAGCCGAGGTGACATTAATCTTTCCTCTAATGATGTTAAGCTTTTTAAACATTCTGGTAAATCGGTTAAATCTGAGCCATTTGAAATGGAATTTTTGGGATTCCTACATGCCTTAATTGTACGGCTGCAAGTTGTACAAAATGTTAATATGCTGTTAATATGCTGTTAATAAAAGGAAACAGATCAGCAGAAGAAGTATTTCATTATCGTTTTCAAAAAGCAAATCTGCATTGTACTGTGTTACATATCTATCTGTCTACAGGTTTATTAACATCTTCCTACCTGCCTGTTTCACGATCTTGCTCTGAAATTATGAAATCTAAATATTCTCTGAGCAGTCTTCTTTGCATGGTATTTCTTGCTTGCCCGTCTCGCCTAACACCTTCAACCTATCTGCTCTGTGATCTATGCAATATATTACGCTCCTGCTCTGAAGTCCTTAACTCTAACTTTTCTCTTAACTATCTTTTAAGCATAGTGTTCCTTCTCTACAATCGTAAACTGTATGTCTGTGCTGCGTTCTATGTATGGTGTTGAAAACTTGCTCTAGTCGCTAAAGTTCTACATCCCGCCACGAAGCAATGAATGTAATGACTCGGGTGGCTAAGTCAATAATGGAAATTTCACTTTGCCTTAACTTCAATTGGCCGCAATGCCTTTGGGCCAATGCCGACGAAAGGATGCGAGCTATAAACAAATGTGCCATCGTAATGAAGTATTTCTTATAGCACGTCGAAAATTGCCTCGTTGTTGATTTAAGTCAACCGAGACGTTTTACGGACTGCCTCTCTTTGCGAAGTTGAGCCATATCAAAGTGGCACTCTTCTCGTTCGATTTCTCGTTCTTCTTCGAGGCCCAGTTGATTAGGGCTTTGTTGTAAAAGATTCGATCTTCTTTGTGGTGGCATTTTTAATAATAATACTCGCGCTATAATATTTAATAATAACAATCGCACTCAACAGACAAATCGACGGTTCTTTTTCTTAAAAAAAATCACAGACAACATAAAATACATTTCGATTCCTGTAATTTCTGTGTCGTTAGATATCTTTCTTGATTACTTCTTTTAATGTGAATTTGTCGGATATTTTTATATTGTAGTTATTCTGCTATTCGGGGCGAAGACGAATCGCAAAAAAATCATAGATCATCAAAATCTGTCCAGCCGTTCGTGAGTCATAAATGGTGTAACTAATAAAGGTATAAAAGTTCGTGGAAATGTATGTAACGCTCAGAAAGAGCCGTGGCAGATCCCACAAAGTATATATATTCTTGATCAGCATCAACAGCCGAGTCGATATAGAGTTAAAGGATCTCAGAGACTATAAGTGCTAAAGAGCTGAAATTTTAACAAAAGATGCGCATAATAGTCACGCATATGAAGATTTTCGATTTATGCCGATATGTGGCACCCTCCCCCGTAAGCGAATTTCGCGGTTTACTTCTTTTTATGTTTTAATAGTTATTCTGTTAACCCGGGCGGAGACGAATCCAACAAACCATAGATCATCAAAATCGGTCCAGCCATGCTTGAGTTATAAGTGGTGTAACTAACATAACTTTCTTTTATATATAGGTAAAGATTATATATTTAGGACTTATATGAGTCAAAAAATTAATTTGAGCTTTTTTATCTAAAAACCCACTAGGTAGGTAACGTAAATTATTCCATTATAAAATGTTTACAACGCTTAACGTATCTATGAAAATTATTTTTGGGCTGAAGCAATTTTTTTTTTGAAAATGTAAATGCTTATTCCAATTTAACCTCTGTAAGTCGTGCAATATGTTATTTCGTAGCTCGAGAGCGGACCGTTTAATTTGCTCGGTAAATTTGTTTTTTTTTGCGATCTTTTCGGAAAATTCGTGAAAAACCAAGAGATACTTTTCAAAATCTTTGGAATAGAAAAATTTCAGTGACTTTCTTTTTAAATTTATTGAGGATATCTGGATATCTGCCGAGTACACTAAAATAGTCTTTGCGAAATATTAATGAAAGAGGAAGAACCGGAACAGGCCTGACAAAATTTCGACTGTATGCCATAGTTTAAAAGAAAACGTCGGTCGATATCACGTATATATCGTATAGTTATCATGCATAGAGAATATTTTTGCCTTTAGCCTAAATGCCGTCTGTCAGTCAAAGGGCCAAAGCTTGCATGCCAAGGCATTTGGCATTCAGCTTGTCTTTTGACTGTCTCTCCATGTTCGATATGATGTTGTCGTTGTTGTCATTGTTGTCCATTTTGTTGTTGTTGTCTCTGTGGTTGTCGATTTGCGGCAGACAACACAATGCAATTTTCATGGAACACACATGAAAAGAATTTCCTTTTTTTAAACTAGAATTTATTTCATATGGTGTTCAGTTTAGTTTTTGACGTTTATTTAGACGTTTGAAAGCCACTGGCGCTCAGAAGTCAACCACATGAATTTAATTTCCTGCCATAAATATTATAATTTATTTGTCATATTTTTCGGTAAAGTGCTTCTTTTTTTAGTGGCACTCCATTAGAGCTTAATTCGCATTATTTAGTTTAATTAAAATGAAATATTTATACATGACTGACTAATTGACAAAAATGTAAATAATTTTATATTGTATATTATGTTTATATATATATACGCAAGTTCAACAGCGTATTTAAAATGTAAAAAAATTGGCTGTTATGCCATAGGTTAGCATTAGGACAGGATTTGGAAAAATTCCGAACTAAAGGCTAAATGGAAAAATTTGTTTCGTAGAAAGTCAACAAATGTTGAGCTGGAACTTGGTGTATTCGATAATAATAGCACGCATAAAGTTTGCACAAACTTTTAATCAACAAATACTTTTACCCCCCATGTAGGGCTACATTGCGTATACATATTTTTTAAAATGTGTTTTCATATACAAACATAGATTTAGCACAGCTATACAGCTTTAAGTAGAGATATAAATTAATTTCAGTAAAAGTTAGATTGTTGGTAGATTTTTTTCAGTAGTAAATTTGCAGATATTTAGTTGTATACGTTTTCTGATCAGCGCTTTCAATCCAGTCTAAAAGGAATTCTGAACTCCATTTTTGTCGAACAACATTTAAACAGGGTAGGATGACTGAACTAAATCATTCCCAAAATTAAACAAATTTACAGAGCAGGTGCGATTGAAAAATTAAAGCACACACTTTCAAGGATATTTTGAGATATATATGTACAATGTACATATACAATATATATAAAACAAACAAACCATACATTTACAAAATGTGGAAAATTTTAATACATTTGTGTACCACGTACTAAAATACGCTATGCTATAACTGTAAATTTTATTTTTATTTTTATTTTTCGCATCTTGGTTTTTCTTCTGTTTTTTTGAATACTTCAATATTTCGAAATGGTAATTTATAACTAAATGATTCAAATGCATAGGTTAATCCTTAACTCTGTACATATAAAATCAAGCTAGCTTTAAGCAATAAAGTAATACGAAGGAAATAAAGCAAAATAAAAATAAATAAATTGAATACATTCTTCTTGTTCGTATGTTGAAAAAAATAAATTTATTTTTTAGGTAAATACAAAAATTATAACATTAAACCGATAAACTGCACATTTGAAGATTTTACTCAGTTAGGAATATTCTGTATACGAATACATCTAAAGGGTGAACAACTAACTATAATGCAGATATAATAATTATTTTGTCAATTGTTAAGTTTCAGGAGGTATCAAAGATAATAATAAAATTGCACCGTGAAATTGTTTGGGAACGCTCTTTTGGACCTTAAGCCACCAACTAGGCAAAAAATGGCTTATTTTGCGGTTGGATTGAGTCTACATCCGTAAAACATTGATTTATAGCGGTACGGGTTTAAACAACCCCGTAAGGTCGTTAATTAGGTTCGGGATTTGGCCAAAAAACATAGTCAGCGAAGCGTAGGCTGCCATTTGAATAATGTGCTATGCTATACATAATTGCATCAATGAAGCTTTAAATAAAATAAAATCCATTCTTTAACTCCGTCCTCGTTCTTTGTGATTGTTCCTATCTGGCCATCCTATGCATCACCAACTTCTTGTAATAAGGCGCAAAATTGATCATAATTTCAAAATTAATTTTATTATTTTTTTTTTTGGTAATGAGTAAACGTGCAGGATCCAAAAATATCCATTGCCGGACCTGTAATCAGCGGTTATAAATTGACCGGGTACGATAAGTTCTCTTACGATTCAAAATTTATTATTTGTTTTTTGGAAAAATGAATCTAAAAATCTTTTGCTAATGTAGCTTAAGATTGTAGTTAATAGACAAACCTCAAATTGCCATACTCACCCGCACAGAGCCACATAAACCACATACAACGAGACATTAAAGTGGCACTCAATTTTGTTTTGGTTCTGCTTTCTCTCTCACACACAGACACCATCTCTCTCCCGCAAGCACACATACACACACACACACAGGCTCACACGCATAAGCTTGTGAGCAGCTTCATTATACATTTATTAGATTTTTACGTGACTTTGGCTATAAAGCACATAAATAACCAAAAACTAAAAAGAGAAAGCGCACAAAAAAAGAAAGACAGAAAATAGAACAGACAAACAAGTAAATAGGCAAACAGAAAAATGCTAATAAAAAGAACAAGCACAACAAGGTCGCATGTAAACGGTGTCTATATACAAATTGTTACTATATGGCTGATACGTGTCACACACACTTGTCCTCGCAGTCCTTTAATACTCGGCGTCCTTACCCTGTGACTCAGTCCTTTTGACAATTATTGACTGCAATCTATTTTAAACGTTTGTACAACATTTTCACATAAAAAAACATTTATCTTTTTTCCTGTGGTTGGTCGACTGTTGTGGTCGATGTGGCAGTGTTGAACACGGCCTGCAATTGTCAATTCACTTGACTGGTGGTGTCCTTCATGTCCGGACTTTTTATGTAGAGAATGTCCTAGTCAGCGCGAGAGTTTAGGATTCAACTTTCGAACATGAAAAGTTTTTGCATCATTATTAAGCGACCGCAGCGAAGCGACCAAAAACATAAAACAATTGTACAAAAAAAAATTAGTTCCAACCAGCTGATCTGTCCATTCCATTCGTTTTGTCCATCCTTCCGTTACGCATCATACCAAAGAACTCACACTGATATCCTTTTATGCCTTCCGCTTTGCCAAGGGGAATGCTTGAGTAGCATAAATTTGAACAAACCGGGGCAACACTAGGCGCCTGGCTGCAACATGGTCAAAGTTAATCCGTCTGGTGGCAGGATATGCCACTGTCAGCGTGCCAACCCACTATTCTGCAGCAGCATGAAGCATGTTGCATGCCCCCTGGTTGGTGGGCTGACTAGTTAGTTTGGACTGCACTGAAATGAGCAATGTTGAGTTGTGTTAGTTTCCCGCCTCATCTTGTTGCATCACCGCATGTCTTTCATTTCCCTTTTAGTGGCTCTTGCACAGTGGGACAAATGTTCTTTTTTCATATTTGACCTTTAATTTGAAGATAGTGGCAGTTTCCAATTCTAAGCACGGTAAAGAACTAAAAGTTTTATGTGTTTTGATGACAAATTCCTTTTAAAATTGGATTTCATTGATATACCAATTTTTTGGTCACATCTATTAGATAGTGATGAACTAAATATTGTTGGAAATTGTTTTAAAGCAAATTAGGTTCTTCGAATTTTATATGGAACAAACAGTTAAGGTGCAGCTACTTAACGATAATATTTAAAAAAAAATAATATAATATAAATAATAAAATAAAAAATATATATCCATTCAATATCGGCCAACCATTAGTATTAAGTTTAGATCATAAATCAAGTGTTATTTTTTTAATTTTTGCCTCAAAATAAATGCAGCAAAGTTTTCTAATCGCGACCACTGTGCATTGTTGGCCTTTACGCTGTATTGTTAGTCTAACATGCGCCATGAAACTTTTCATATTTTATTGTTGCAACTTTTTCCTATTTGTGGCATTTTGGTTTTGTTTTGTTTTTTTTCTTTCTTGTTTTTCTCTTCCAGTCAATTTAATAATTTGTTGTTGCTTACAGAAAATTGTTATAACTTTCTGTAAACTCTAAATTAGTTGCATAAAATAAAATCAACTTTCGTAAAATGCTATAATTTGCATAGTTTATTTTACAGCTTAATTAAGTTATCTGGCATACACTGCGTATGCTTGATACTCTGATGCTGCAAGTCAAAAGACAATATTATTTGAGGCCTGTAGGTTAATTTGAAGTGGCAATTTAATCAAGCAACTGTGAAAATGCTATTAACATTAATAGGCCTTAAACTATTTATATGCACACTAATTGAAAATTTCTAGCTAAATGTGTCAAAATTACCCGAGCAGACAAATAGCCAGGCTATAATCTACTTAAGAAAAAGCACTGGACAGCAAGGCATTGTTAGCCTAGGAAAGACTAGAGGCAGTTTGGGCCACACCCAGTTAGCCATTTCAAAGCTATTAACGATCAAGGCCTAAACAAAGCTGCAATATATATTTTAGTTGTGCCATAGAACATAGTATATGTATATGTATATGTATATGTAGGTAGTATTTATATAAGTTTGTATACGTTCAATAGATTCTATTTCTATAGCCATAATCACTGACCTTTGCAGTGTCATATTGATTTCATGTCTTGCCTGTGCGCACTAATAACCTTTAAAAATATGTATGCATGTATGTATATATGTATACCTATATTTTAATTAAGTGCATAGGCAACCCTGGCTATAACAACACCAACAACAATAACAAAAGTTTTAACTTTGGCAACCGCTAGCAAAAACAAAAGTTAAACAACTTTTTATTGATTTTCCATTTTATATAAAGTTCAACTGGATTAAGAGATGTCATTGTTGGTCACTAAAAAGAGGGCTCACTTCTGGTTGAATAAGTACTTAAAAAAATTGGTACGAATTTACAATAGCAGCCGGTGCCCTGCCCTGGATACGCACAGCATATTCTGTGAATCAATGGATTAGTTGCGAATTGAGTTCATTGAGAATTCATCATTCAATAAAGATAATTGTACTCCTGAATCGGGCGTTACAACACCTTCGGACTTTGGTAACCCAAAACACCTATATATGGGAATAACAAATTCTCGCACAAGTAACTCCAAGTTGGTACTTTCGTATAAATCACTGAATGACAAATACTGATTTATTGTGACATATACACATCATATCAAACAAAAAAAATACTTCTTATGGCCCGCAGCTGCTATCGATATCCCGAACAGAACAACTTTGTTAAATTTATTTAAGTATTTAGTCGGAATTAATGTCAAAAAATAGAGTTGTGTCTGTGTAAGTAAAAAAGAAAGCATCTACAAAATAGCAAAGACTTTGCAAAAGTTATAGTATATTTTTAGGGGCTGCCTTCTAAATGGTTGCAAGTGTATGACTTTTAAAACTTAAGGCCCATACGCAGCATGCCCAAATTCCGCACCAAACGTCAAAGCTTCATATAAAAAAAAATATAGCATGCTGCGTAAGGCCCTTTACCTTTTTTTTAATTAAGAAGATGATTTTGTAATTTTTTCTAAGTAAATCCAGATTCTTCAAAGTAAATGTGAAAATTAATAAACTCTCTAAAGCTACTAAAAAGAAATTAAAAATACTGGGAGCCATCTTTTTACAAATTTCAATAAGCAAATATTCTCAAACACAGAAAATCAATTAGTTGTAGGTGTAATCAGTTGTAGACAAATTAGCTGCCTTGTAATAATTATCACTTAGTATTGTAAGCCTTAATACATGATTATAAAATCGTATAATTGCATATAAGTTGTGGTTGGCAGTAATTATATAAGTATATTGCGTATACGCCTTGGAAACTTGCCTTAATTGTCACTTCACTTAAAGCTCTTGTAATTGCTATGACAGTTCTGACATATATACCAAAGTATGTATATTATACACTAATTAAATGACTTGAGTACTTAAAGCATGCCATAAGATAGAGAAAGACAGTGAGAAGGAGAGAGAGTAACGAAAAAGAGATAGTAAAAAGAAAGTGGGAAAAAAGAAAAGCTGAGTATAACTGCACAATTCTTGTGCAATTCCATTATCACAATGCACGCACACACTTTACAGTAGAAACTGCTACGATGCGAAAAATTAAAAAAAAAAAATATGCATATAACTTAATACGCGTTAACTAAAATTGTTGGTAATTATTTTCTTAATAAGGGTAAATATTTGAATTTCAGCATATATATGTTCCACTTGTAATCGATGGGTAATTCAAATATCTACAATTATTATTATTGAAATCAGTTTAGTACAACCAGAGATATTTGCTTTTAAATAGGGGCATTTTTTTTTCTAATTTCGAAAAATGTTTTTTCGCCAATTCTCGAACCCGTTTCATGAAAATATTTTTTGACTGCATTTTCGGTTTTAGCATGTCATTTTACTACGGAAGCGACTAAAAAAAGTTGAGGCTACCAAAATTTTTTAAAATTTGTAAACTAGTGTAATTCATTAATTTCATCAATTTTAGAGCTTATCAAATTTATTCAGGATGACTCTATATTTTTGTAAAATTATGTTTAGATAGATATGAGACTTTTTGAACCATAATTTGTTTAATTGTAAATAAGTTCTTAAAGCATGTGTAACACAGTCAAAAACGGAAAAAGTGAAAATTATGACTATCAAATACTTTCGGATCGTATTTATATTTTACAGGCGAAATGGAAACTTTTTAGGGAGTTTAAAAATTTGCCATACCAGCGGCGGCAACCCTAATGCATCTTTTTGCTTGAGCTTGAAATGGTTCAACGACGACAAAAGAAACAAAGTTAGCCATGTCCGTTTAGATCGTTTGTCTGATCGTAGTTCTTCCATGCATATTTTTCAAGTTTATTGAAATTCAACACAGACCTTTGTTTTTATTACCATGGGTAGTAAAAAATTTCTAAATCTGAACCTCTTCTGCCTAAATGCTTCACCACAAAACAAATTTGTACGCCAGTTCTCCTATTTCTCACAGTTGAACTTTGATACTTTTTCTAATTTTAACTAGAAATGCTTTAAACTGAAGTTTAATACTTTCATTCAAATCATTTTGATAAAATATAAAATTCTGAAGCACTGTATATGACTGACCATTAAAACCAGGAGAACTAAAACTTTGCCACAAGATGCGCGTAATCCGAAAGCAGGCAAAGTAGAATCCTTGTCAACATAAATATTTATTCTGGATTCGTATTTGTAAACTTAAACAAATTTTCTTTCCTATAAGATGCAACAAATGTCCTTATTAACGCCTAGATCTCGGAGATGTTAAGAGCTAGTGCAAATAGACTTCTAGATTAGATCTCTTACGGGACACAAGTTTATGTTATTTATATGAATAATTATTTTTCGATCGGGTTATATTATACCTCCCATAAGGGTTAGTCAGAGCAGATGGAAAACTAAAAGATTTAGATGCATAATTCGATTGTTTATGAAGATATCTTAACCAAATTTGGCTTTTAATTCAAACTTTTTTGGTGCCAGACTTGTTTTTGTCCCATTTTGATTATTTCTGACATATATACAAGACGCATATCTCTGTTAAGTTTTACATGATGATATTAAACTGCAAAGCTAAACAATCAAAATTCTGCTACGGGGGAGAACGGGTAAGATATTTAAATAATTCTAAAATGTCTAAGTATTCGTACAGACGGACATAGCTCAATCGCTTCCCGAGCTTATAAAGGCCTTACGGTCTACTTCATCTTCTTCTTACTGTTACATACATTGCACAAACCTAGTATATCCTTGACCCTATGGGTAACAGTATGAAAATATTTATTAAATTGTTTTTCTCCAAAAAACAACTTAGTCGAAATGAGTTTACGAACCGCAAAATAAGTTTGTTAAAGTTATCCAGAACTCATGTAGCGCTCATGTAGTCTGAGGTTCGACTGTTCCCATTCGTTTATATTATTATACACACTTGCACACGCAAGACAATGAAAAGGCACTCGGAAACGTTAAGCCATTTAGGTTTAAGTCAGCTTAGACTGCAAAATGTGGCACAGAGCACTCGACTGTGCAAAGAAGGCGCAACATGATGACCTGTTGTTCAAGAATTTCAATAATCGAAGCTAAATTAAAATGCGGCAAACAGACTGCTCAGGTGCTTTTGTATTCCAGAACTTCAACAACAATTTTTCAAATGCATTAAACAATGCGAGTTTAATTGATTTGCACTGGCCTGGTACAATCCCCCCTGGCTCTAGGCTGGCACACTCCCTCCGTCTCTCTCTTCCTCTCTCTTTTCACATGTAAATGACATTTATTTGTGTCTGCTAAAGTTGACTGTAGGGCATTTCAACAGCTAATTGCACGTAAATTAAACGAACACGCATTCAATACTTGCCGGACATTTGACCGTTTGTGTTGCAAACATTTACACAAAGTTGTGCGTGTGTGTGTACAAGTGTTTGAGTGTTTAAGTGCTTGAGTGTGTTTAAGTGTGGTATGTGTGTGTGTGTGAGTCATAGTCTGTTTACACTAAATGGGTACAGTCAATGAGCTGCAGCTGCTGTTTGCTGTCGTTTCAATTGGCTTCAGCTTAAACAAAAAGTCTCGGCTCTCTCGCACTCACACTTTGTACCTTACGCTCCATGTGACACAATTCTTGACCAGTGTACGTGAGTAATTGTGAGTGCATTTGTGTGTGTATGAGAGAGAGTGCAGCTGTTTACATTTGGCCTTACATGCATGTAGCTTGTACTGGCCAAAGTATTTAAGAAATGTAAGCAGAAAAGTCAACTCGTACTAAGCATGTGTGAGTATACGCCTTTGAGGTATGCAACGATTTTTGTTTGCTACCGATTATTTTCATGCTACACTTAAAATGCATATTTAAAATATATGGTTCTTAACAATAATTCAAAATTTAACAAATACAATATAATAAAAAAGTTCAACTCGATGTGATGGTAAATTATGCTCTTCACGTCTGTATTTGTCTATTTTTCATACTTTTTTCAAAAATTACATAAATTTAATGGGAGAGTAGTAACCTAAAGTAGTAGTAGTAGTTAAAGTAGACCGAACAGGAACGAAAAGGAAAACACGTCTATTCGATTGTATGTAAATTTCAAGAGTCTTTATGCTGAGCGACTTATAATTAAAGAACATAAGTATGTATGTGATTGCTTAGAGATTAACAGAAAGATTTTAATAGTTACATTCACTTAACAGCGTATGGCTTATGTTATTATACTGCAGACTGCAGATACAAATAAAAGATATTAAGAAATATATTGAAATGATTCAACATACATATATATACCTACATCTGTATAAAATTTACAAAACAATGCACTTTTCGTACAAACTCCGAAAATATCCTGGTTTTTTATTCTCTATTTTACTTTAAGCGTAACGCCTTTAATTTTGCGGCACTGACTCTGATATACTTCACTTTCACTCACTGACCAACTTACCGATACTCCTCCAGATTTTGTTACCGATACGCCTTACATTGGCCTCGATCTCCGCCAAGTACTGGAATTCCCGCCCAAACCTATACTTAAAAATCCTGAACGGCACTCATCTTATTCTTAGTAATCTTTTCTTATAGAAACGAAACAGTTCGCCGTACCTAACACTATCCCTACCACGTACTCTACACTTATACCTATGTACTGATACCATTAACCTACTCACTAATACTAAACAATGGCGCTTTCTCCGCTTCTCTCACCAAGCAGTCCAAGCAGGTTTCCTATTACCCTATTGGCAAAATAGGAAAATTGTTGTGCCTCCTCACACTTGGCAGTTAATAATTTCCCGAGTATTCAGGGTATACTTTGATCGGAATTTCAGTCTGTATATTTGCTGTCATTTTTTTGTAAGTCGATTGAGCCATAAATACTTAATTTGGCATTTAATATTTTTTTATGGCTCGCTTGAAATTTTTAACATTTGAAATGCTAAAAATATTTTTGGAAACAGGATTTGTGTATGATACAGCCGAATATTTTTGCGATGCGTCATGAAAATTTATGTGAATAAATTATAATAAAAAAACTTGCATACAGTAATAATTCAGATTAAAAAGTATTTATGCACATGACAGCAATGGGAATGGGTACCGCCATGCTTAAGTTTAAGCTCCTCTGGCTTATGCCATTGGTCACGGACAGTTTCTCTCTCTGTATTAATGTGTATCTGTGTATGTGAGTGTACATGTGTGAGCCTTGCGCTGATTTCCACCATAATAAATTGACATTTTTGGGACATTTTCCCAAAGTGTCCTGAGCCTGCCGGCCTGTCTGTCATTTCGCCTTGTTTGTGATTCTCTTTTGTTGTGGGACAGCATTTTAATCCACAGATTTACACAACAAGAATCAAACAGAGAACGTACAAAAATGTGAAGCCGTTGATCAAATTTATTGTTGTATATAAAATGGTCAGCTACTTTTAAACCATCAATATTTTTTTAACTAAAATTGAAGCCGGAATTTGAGAGTTCTTAGAGCATATAAATTTTGACAAAATAATTTACTACAATTAAAAAAATTAAAAAATTGTGAATATAGCCAATAACTTTAAGGGAAGCAAAAATTAGTTCTTAAAAAAGCCTTTTACTGAGTTGAATTTTTACTTATCAAACCTATCGGATTATAACAACTAGGCTGACATCAATCTAAATAAGCCTAATCAATCTACATACCTAAAATTACTTCATATAGCCTATTATTATCTATAAGGAGTATTGCAATTTATTTGTTCATTCCTCTAGAGGAGGGTCCCACACAAGGGCGTGGGCCGAGAAAGGCATGGAGGCCTTTGTCCCATTTTCTATATATTTTCTATATATATATAAAATTTTTATTTAAACCTTCATATGCGTATGGATAATACGCATATCTTAAGATCTCTGTTACATATGTATAATATTTAAACTTATAATGCTAAGCTATGTCAAATAAGCACCTTTGGGTAAAAAATGTTGTTACTTGTGTGATCATTAAATTTTGGTGCTTAGAGTAAGTGATTAGGCTGAGAGATAAGAGTGCCTGGGAAAAAAGATTGGTGAAGCTAATGTGCATTTAAACAAACAAAAACAAATTTTTGAACAAATTTACCGTTTATGCTTAAGTCTTCGGGTATTGGAAGATATAGCTGATTCTATTTAGATAATCGTTAGCCAGTTTAAGATTAGGATGCTTTCTCGCCTTATACAGACATACATAGGATACAACGCCGCAATTATGTTCCACCGATGTCAAGCGGCGCGGTGTAAAGAAACAAGGCAATAAATACTGACAGAAAGCAAGTGCAGAAAAACCAAAACACAGGAACAGCGAACAAGCAAAGACAAATAATTTACAAAACAAAGCAAATAAACAAGATAAACAAACAGTGTACCATACATACAAAGACTACAACAACATAAGGGCGAATACATAGTAGCCGACAAGCAACTAGAACATAATGAGCATAATGGCTACATGGTGTGCATGTATGTGTGGGTGTAGTTGTGTGTACATATGTGTGTGCGAGTGTGTGCGGGTGGCACTTAAGTGGCAAGAACCAAAGCCTTTTGTATGTGTTAAAATAAGCGCCACTTTACATGCACACAGACATGCTAGCATGTCACAAGCACACATTGACACACAGTGGGACAACCGCACATTGTAAGGGTGTTGCATGCGGGTCGCCCTCCATTGCATTTAAGTGCATAAAATGTTGACTGCCCCTAACTGATTGCCACCCCCCACTGTTGCTGATACTGCTGCTGTTGCAAGCGGAGCAGAAAATGGGGACTAAAGCACGTTGCAAACCATTTAAACTAATCTTGAAGCAGTTTATTTATATATCTCAAGGGTCGCTGTTAACAATGGCAAGCTATACATGCGTGTGTGTGTGTGAGCTATACCTCAAAAACTAAGCTCAGGTTTAACCGCAAGGTCTAGCTCAACTATAGCTCTAGCTATATAAATACCATATATGGATTTTTTCTTGATAATCTCAATTCATACATAAATCTTAGGTCATGCTATTTATCTACCTAATACCCTTTTCTCATTCACCTATAGCAAAAACTTGACTTAAGAAATAAATGTTGATTGTGATGCACTGACGGACCTGATTAGAACCTTGTACTAAAGGTGTACTGCACTTGGCCTTAGAGTCCACCAATCACAATGAGCACAGAGTCGAGTTTAGCGGAGTTAAATTTAAAAATTCCATACGGCTTACAAACTGGCAATGGTTAATGCAACGGCGAGTTATAACCCCAATATTGATTAGGGAATATTGGCGCTATGCTCGAGGGTCACTGGGATTATCTGGGAAAATATTATTACAATTAGCTGCTGGTAACTGATTTCTTTAGAAAGAAACATAAAGAAGAGGATGTTTGGAATCCATTACTCTTTCAAAAACATCACACATATTATTTATTTTATATTTTGAGGCGTTATGTTCATGGCATCCAATTGGCAGTACTCATATTTCTAGTACTTGGTAGCCGTGTATCAATACTTTATTTACAGGTGCCGACAGCGGAAACCCTGGGTGTATATTAATCCATTTTAATTCATAGGAGGAACATAGGGCTGTTGCAAAAAATTTCCAGTGAACCCTGTCTAGGGCTTGTATATGGACATCTACAATGATGCGGTTTTCTGACAATATTCTTAGAACTTATGAATGGTGATTTAAAAACCTGCTTTATCATAAAAATCTATTTTCGACTGATAGCCAATAGATAACTTGCCAGGACTTTATTAGATTCTCATAACTCTTTTGTTTTGGACTTATGAAGTACAACTTTTGAGCCATTTATGCTATAGAACTATGAGAGAAACTTTACTGATGGCAAAAATTTCATCTTGTGTTTTGCTTCCATAACTATCTCATTTTATGATGGTTGTATATAGAATACATATATAAAGCATTTTAGCTCATTTTACATCAGAGTTGCGCTGGTTAAATTGACCAAGAAAATTCACTTAAAATAAGTGCACATCAATGTCACAACATTATTATATTACTCCATCCATATAATATCAGCCGGGTGCATGCTTGACTTGTCCTTGCGTACATAATTCCCATTTCAAGATATTTAATTTCTGTTTAAATATTTAACCACAGCCCACAAATCTGCGGCTCATAAGCTGAGCAGCAATACATACATTGCCCCTCAGTATGGTTGAACGACTTTCTATTGGGAAAACCGGAAATTAAACACACAAAAGTTTTCCAGGACTTTTCAATGTCTTAGAATTTTTGTAACTCGTTTTTTTCTCGGTAAGCTCTGTGAAAGCTCAACTTTTCTTTCCATGCGTTTCAAGTGGTCGTACGCAAATTCGTTTTAGTGTTGAAAGTTTTTTGTGGGTTACTGGAATTTGCATCTCAATTGGTCTAACACATGGTTCCGTGACCCCCAAAGCCACATAATATGTTCATGTTAAAGGTGACCCAATTTAATAAGCTCTTAGTTTTTGGATTTATGAGTTTGGATTGTTTGTAGATACTTACCAACTTGTAAACTCAAGCCCGTGCAATCTTATCGCTATACTAGACACAACCAGCAGTTATGGGTCAGCTGCCAACTGCAAAAGATAAATCAAATAAAAGGGTTAATAATAAAATGCATAAATTCTTATTTAGAAGGTTTTACGAGGGCAGTCTGTAAAGTAACTAAACAAGGCAAGAAACTACTTTTGTGTTAATCAAAAACCTGCGGATATTGAAATTCCATACAAATCATAAGATCCAAAACGAAATGAATGATTCTTTTTATGCCAACTTGCACAGTCTATTTCGCAACATTTTGAATATGAAGCGCACAGAACGGCCAAAATATGCCATCACACCGCAGTTGACAAAAGACATGGACCATTGCTAAGATACTTGGCATGTCACACGAGAGAGCGAAAAATATGTTGCACCAGTATCTGGGAATGAGGAAGCTTTTTGCCAGACGATATGAACGTGAAACTATTTTAAAGCCGTATTTGACGATTTTTATTCGCCATAATAATAATATAGGGTATTCACGCTTTGTGTTGCGTTGAGGAGTTGAAAAGTTGAGGACTTTTAAAAAAACAAATACATGATGTAAATCAACCCTGCGTTTCGATTTTCAACTCAACTTTTCCTCAACCCAGACCCTAGTCTACTTTTTCCTGTTCAGTTTTTGAGAAAGTGTTGCACAATGTGGTAATTCGCTGCCTTTTCAGCACTGATGCATTTACCATTTTTTAGCCATTTCGTGGTATGAAAAGCAACGAGTTACCGTATACTCGTTGGAAAAAAGTAAGCGCCAAATTTAAAATAATCAAATTGCATTAACGCAAGTAACAAACGGTTGCGCCTTTTTTGTGCGAAATTAATTGAATTAGACATGATTACTTTTTGTTGGAGTTTACGCAAATAAAAGAGTAAAAATAGATGTAATAGGCTTAATATTAATATATGATGGAGCTGTTGGGGAGTTACCCTCAGCATTTGAACAACACGCTTGTCGCCGAAGGAACTGAGCACGTTCTGGCGCCAGTCAATTGACTTAGGGATGTGGAAGTGGTCGCCCTGCCGCGAGAGTATTATAGCATTCATGTCCTCTACATAATTATCTAAAACTTCATCAATTTGTGCGTCGTCCCCATAGTCACTGTATTAAACTAAATTTAGTTCTTATACGATGAATTTGTTTTAGCAGACGAACCTTAATTTCAGCCAAAGCCACTTTAGCAGCAGTTTCAATCAAAGTAGACTTTGCTTTCAGTCTTGGCATTTTTAAATCAAAATTTTTATTTTAATGATTATTTGCAGCAATTTATAAGGGAAGAAGCAGCACAAACCAAATACGGGTTTTCTACAATTGTTTCGTTTTCGCAGCAATAAAATAATAAAAATCTGCGTAATCCATAGCTACTTTAGCTGCAGGTTGTATTAAAGTAGATTTTATGTTCTTACTCTGCATTTTTAATTCAAGTTTTTTAATTTTAATGCAATTTGTACCATTTTACAAATGTAAACAAACGCTGGAAAGAAGAAGAAAACTCAACAACTCATCTCATGAAACTCAACAGGGCTGTTCACGCTTTGGCCTGCGGACTTTTTCCTCAACTTTTCAACTCCTCAACTCAACACAAACCGTGAACACCCTAATAGTAAACTTTTTCCGACGTCTAAAACTTTGATCCGCCAACAAGGTTATGAGAATAGTTTTGATGAAAGGCCTGGGTTTAAAGTGGTAAATTTTGCTAGAAAAATTTTAAAATAAAAATCATGAATCATAAGGTTTCTGTGTCACTTCCGGTAGAGATGCAGGTAACTCCTACTTCTAATAAAATTTTTTATAAAATAATTTTTTTTTTTATAAAAATTCGTTTATTATTGAGTATTGTTAAATCTCGAATAAATTTACGGATGTACTGTGCAACTTCTAAATTTTTTTTTTATTTTTTCTTGAGTTTTTAACCTGCCCTCGTATGCATACACATATTGTTTACATTTTTGTTTAATGCATTTGTCTGATGCAGAGATATTGAAAAATGTTGATGGTCTACTCAATTCCCCCAAGAATATGTTTCAGAGCTTTCACAGAATCAAAAGCACACACACACACATAAATATATGCCAGCTAGTGCTTTTAGATCAAATTGTAAAGGGTCACCAATCTTGAGGTTTTTTTTTCAATAAGGTTTTTTTGATAAACCACGCGGGAGTACTGTCAAGTTGCCATGTGTTTTTTATTCAGTTTTCATTGCCATTTCATCATGGAAAAACTTACACCCGAACAACGTTTACAAATCGTACAGTTATATTGCTACTTGCCCACAGCCCGTGAAACAATAGACATATTGAGGAACCAATTCGGTGAACAATTAATTTCACTCTCCGGACCGGTGAATTGGCCACCATCGTATGATATCACGCCGTTAGACTTTTTCCTTTGGGGCTACGTGAAGTCTAAAGAGTTTGTGGATAATCCAGCCACGATTGAAGCATTGGAGGCCAACTTTATCCGTGTTATTCGCGAGATACCGCCGATTATGCTCGAACGCGTCATCGAAAATTGGAACCTCCGCTTGGACGAGCTACGGCGCAGTTGCGGCCAACATTTGAAAGGGATTATTTTTAAAAAGTGTATGGCAAGAACGGTTCTTTCTATTGATAACAAAGATTTTCTCATTCATTTGAAATTTTTGTTTTGTTTTTATTTTAAAAAAACCCTCAAGATTGATGACCCTTTAGATACGAATAGAACAAAAGCCGGTCCGTTGAAGTATTCCCTAGCATATGTTTACTAAAAGGCGTAAATGATGGAAATCACTTAACAAAACACAGACGAAAATGATGACAAGGACGACAACCAGCATGACGCCGCTAAAATTACGTTAACATAAAATAGGATAGTATGTTTCCATCAAGACACATCTACATATCTATATAGCACATAAGGCCATGTGTTTATTTATTTCTGGCTTTAACGACCTTTTGTCTGCTATTTATTTTTATTTTCTTTGTAGGCTCTCAACTTGGTATAGTTCTGGCATCTTGGGTCTGTGCAAATATTTGGTTAGGCGGCCTGGCAAAAAGGCAAACCGGTTGAGTTACTTGTCAGGGTTATTGTTGGCTTAAAGAAAATAGGTAAAAAAAAACATAAACAAGTAGATTTTAAATGCCGCTGCGGTTTCTTGCGCCATACAAAGCGGCTGCCATTTGACAACCTGTTTACACGGCGTATACTTTATGCATTTTTCAACTCGTCAGTCCAGGTGTTTGTAAAGAAAATAAAGCAGTTTGTATTTACGTTTAGCCTGGAAAGGTTTGATAACTGTATATTTTGGAACTGGCTTTGATGTGAACCTAACATTTATTTAATCAAGAAATGAAAAATTTAATATTTAATAGTTAATTAAAATGAGAAAAAATATGAAATGGTTATAATTGCTATATTTCGGTTATAAAAAATTGAATATTGTATCTGCTTTTCAAGGAACACAATTGACGATGGTGGAAATGTTATTAGTTAACGCACTTAATTTGGTGGCTCTAGCTTGATTATTAATAAAATATATTAGAGTTTTGTTGCAGATAGATTATAGGACGGAATCAAACAATTAATCGATTTTTGTCTTTATTTTTTTTTGTTCCATTTTCAGAAACTTTTGCAAATGGGACGTTTTTAGTACGTGTTTAAGCCGCAAAATAGGAATAGGACAATATATAATTAATCAACAAACTCTTTCTGCCTACGGTGTTGAGTGTTTTGCGAAATATTTTAATGTAAAGAACTTATAGCTTACCAAGCTCAATTCTTCTGCCAGTTACAGGCATTACAATTTTTTGAATATCATTGAGCTGTTTGGTACAGAGTATAAAATTCATATTATTATTTATTTTGCTTGGCATATTTTGTTGGCCTTAAATGAGCTTTTAAGGGGATTCGAACAGGTAAATCCCATCAATGACGCCGTTTTCACGTTTTAAAGATAAAGTGTTTCAAGCATTTCATTTTAAAAGCTTAAAAAATGGTTTTAAAGTCGCCCCTTTGCTTGTTTCAAATAGTTGCTCTTGGTGGCAATGCAGGACCATTTTTCAATTTTATAAGATATTCTAAAAGAAACATTGAATTTCATGTTCCATAAAATTCAAGATCAAAGGTCACGAAAATCGGGGGTAGGATTCTTCAAGTAGAACGCAAAATTCTCTGCGGAAATATTTTCGAACTAATTTTTCCTTTCTGTTACAGATAGATATTAAAATTTTTAAGTGGGTGACTCAACAAACTGCCGAACATCTAGTATCTCTAAGGAAGGAAAAGAATGAAGTGAAAAAGGTACAAATTAAGTGAGTCTTGGATATGACTTTATGACTTATGACTCATATATATCTCAGTCGTCCTTCAGCTGGAAGTCGTTAAAACCGTGCAAGATTTTGTGGATCTCTAACAAAAGGAAACATTCGTATGCTTTCAGAATTAAGAATTGTGCTCGAATTTGTTTAAAATATATAATATAAAATATATAATACATAATATATTTAAAGTTAACCACTCAAAAGAGTGGAACACGTCTCTACACACACACACACACACACACACACAAATCACTTTAACACTTTCCGGGCACGCTAACCAATCTGACCCCTGACCCAAACGAGACATTTCCTCAAAGTTCAATCAAACGAGTAAATAACTTCCGCAATGTAGCCAAAATTAACCATAATTTTGCACGGACAGCGCACACTAAACTGACCTATTACCCGTGGTGATTGGTTTATGCGCATGAATGACCCAACGACGAGTAAGGTGAACAGCTCCGCGAACGCGGGTCCCCGGGAGTACTCACACTCAGGTTATAGCTATAGTCACAGTTTTGGTACTAGGTAGAACCAGGTAATTTTAGCTTTTGGCTCTCAGCGGGACGCTAAGCTATCACCACATATGTATATGTATGTACATACGGGCTTACAAACACATACATGGATACTCACGGGGACACATTACGTATACGATGTACACAGAGCACATGTCACATTTGCCACATGAGTTGGCGTAGCTCATTTATCACGGCGTAGGGGCGTGCAACAGTGGTTCAAGGTGACCAAGGTATTTGTTGGCCGTTTTTGGGTCTGTGTCTCGGTCACAGTAACGGGCTTTGTCTCTTTCCATCCATCTCTTTAGAGACGACGACGCGGTGCAAGAGTGGCCTGACCAAAATTTTAATTGCAGTCATGCTCTGCAAAACTTTAATTATATTGCGGGGTCAAAACGCGACGCAATCACACCAGCTGGTTAAGCCAAGGCGACCATTTTGTTTATAACACAATAGTATAGTTTGTAACTATTACTACTAGTACTAGTAACCAGGGTCACTGGCGCGTGATGCCAGTGTTGTCCATGTGACCTACGCATATGTAAACAAAAGTGTGCACATGCGATACGCGTTAAATACATACATTTGTATATGTATATATGTAAATATATGTATTGTACTATGCACATGTCGCTTGACTAAATTTAGATATGCAGATCGATAAAAAGTAAAGAAACAAAGGAGCCTAGCACGCTCAAGCCCCAAGTAGTGAGGCAGTCAGATCAGGCCAAAACAGCACCATGCCCTTCCAAGGGTTGCCTATTGTTATAATTGGTAGAAAGGGGTACCATGTCACGAGTTTTTTGTATTGTTTTTAATAGAAATAATGCCCTAACCTAAACCGCTTAGATTTAGGTTAAGTTGATAGGCCAACTTGGGGTTAATGCATACGAGCAAATACAGTCGAACCTTGATGTATTGGACATATTCTCTGTGGACAAAAAAATAAAAATTTAGCTTATTCAAAACTGTCGTTCATCTGTTTGTAATTTAACTTTTGAGAATATTAATTTTGTGGAAAAAGCACAATATTTGCAGTATATCTTATAGCTACGGCGTACTTATGCAACCAGAGCTATTATTATATAAAAGTTTTTCGTTCACTGTAAAAAAAAATGTGGTACAGTCGAGGCGGTGCCCGACAGTGGAATAACCTGTACCTTTAGTCCCGAAAAAATTTTTCTTGCGTATTCCTTCTAAGAACTTTCCAATTGGAATTTATTTTTTTTTTTGGTGAAATTCGATATTTACACCTATAGGTTCCCTAAATTTTTACCGAGATTGATGAAACTCGAATGATACGTCAAAGAAGTTATTTAAAGTATATGGGGTAAGTTTCAAGTTGGTATGTTGAGGGGTGTGGGAGAAAACACGGTAAATCGATTGCGGGGGGTGGGGAGACCGCATCGATAAAATTTGGATGTGGATTTGTTCATTAGAGCCACATGAATCAGCTTACCAAAAATTGTGATTCTAGGTCACTTGTAACCATAGTTACGAAGAGTCAAATATTGACGTAGTTTATTGGCAAGGGTGGTGAAATTTGTACATTTTTGACTATAACTTTTGCTGTATTTGTCCGATTTTGTTCATTTTTTACACATAGATGCATGAAACTACAACGCATCGCTCTGTTAAATTTCAGATAAAAATATTAAACGGTGTGGCTAAAAACCGAGAAACTCTACTGCGGGGGAACGGGGGAAGATGTAAAACATAAAAAATATTAGAGAAAAAAATTGTTCTAAATAATGCATTCTCATTCTAATTTATGGCAAAGCGTCGAAAGAATTTTTATCTATCCGTACTTTTCCTAATGCCATGCACCCTGGCTCGGTACATATGAAAATCCGAGCGATTTCTAGTGAAAAAATCTTCCCATTTCATTGTTTCCTAATAACATGTGGTTTGGCATTAAAGAGATGACGATATCTCTACGAAGAAGATTACTTTCAATGTGCGCCTATGCACGTCTAAATTGTTTGAAAATTAATTTATAAATGATGGTAGTAAAACTGTTATTCCCCAAGAATTAAGTTTTGTTAAGCTTAGACCACTTTAAAGTAGCCTTAATACATTGTTTATAAGCTGTAAGATCGTTTAAAATATAGTAACTAATTTGTTTGCTAGTTAACAAAACCTTTAATAAATTATGGTTATTAACATGACTGTTGCTATTTGCAGGAAATATAGGGTGGGCCATCTGTTGGTTTGTGTGTTAATTGCTTTTTATTCATATATTTTCAAACAAAATTGGGCAAATGTATATACCAAATGCAAGTTTGAAACTACTCATTATTGTGAGTATTTAACAAACAAACCAACAGATGGCCCACCCAATACATCATTAGAATGGTTTTCCCATTCGACTATTGTATGGCCTTCTCCGGTTCCACTAAGGACTATGTAGTCTATGTGTGACTCCCCCCAGGGGTCAACCGGTTCAACCTAACCTATTGTATGACTGGTATCATGTAAACCACGACAGTTGTTCGACTTTTGATTATAATGGCTAAGGCCAATTTTCTTTAAACCAACTTATATGAAAGCACAACCCAACTTGTGGGAACCAAGACTTTTGTACTACTTTTACTAATTGAGCCAATGCACAGTAAGAAAGAACACTATTTACTTGTATATAGGTTAAGTCCTTGAAAAATTTATGAGCATGTATTGATTAAATAATTGAACATTAATTAAAAGCACACACGCACAGACAGACAAGTGTATGTATATGTACGAGGGTAGGCTAAAAAGTAATGCTTAATTTTTGTTATCAGCTGATTGCTGTCAAAGTTACAGCCATCTGTGTTAGTATGGCGAGATGGATAAATAACCTCTTAAATATCGTCCTGTCATAAAATTTGCCGGAGGAAACATATTTTCGATGGGAATTGTCCAGTACGGTCATGAGAAAACACCATAACAATTATAGACGATTGATGAGTGATGTTTCGCAACTGTGGATGAAACTTGAATCAATAGCGACAGACCATTGAAGCAATGGAGGCAAAGACGGCACTTATTATGCAAACTTTTGACAACTTGAAGAAAAGGCATATTGGGAAGAGATTTCCTTCAAATATAGTTGATATTTTGGAGAAACTTAATCAGTAATATTTCTGTTAATGATGAGATAAAGACATCTAATGGCTTTTTATTTTTCCTCGCTGGCTTTTCCCAGTCGTATGCTTTTTCAGATAGTTTTGCATAAAATTTATACTAAACATACCTAAAGTACATACTATATATTTAGCGTTAAATTAAGTTTATTCCTTGAATCATAAGTTAGCCTTATCCTGGACACTACTTGGCTTGCATTTAATAAGCCAAATTGCAGTAGAAAAAAAAACTAGCACATAACTGGCACATAAAAAAGAGATATTTATATAAAGAAGATAAAGGAGAAGAGAAGAGAGAGCTTAATTAATTATTTATGCGCTGCTTGTTAACACTTTTTTTTTGCGTTTTTCAACATTTTTTTATTATTTGATTTTAATTTATTTTTTTACTTTTACTTTTAAACAAGCTGGTCGGTTACGGTTGGGTCACACCGATTTAAATATACACTATTTTGCCGGATTGTTCTTTATGTGAAAGTTTGAGAAAAACTAGTGAAGAACTGCTGCAGGCAATTGGAAGTTGGTATGACAATAATACTTTTTTTTGTGACTGCAGATATTTTGTAGACTTACAAAAAGATAATTTTCAGTAGATATTTCTTAAATGGAAATGGGAGCTATAAACTGTACTGTTTTGGTGGTCAGTGGCAACACGGATGCAGAGATATATAAATATTTTCGTCCTCACGTTTTGGGAGTAAAATTTGTGGTGGGTTTTAATACATTTTCTTTTGCGTGTTACATACATCATTATATTGCCCAATAAACCCCTTATCCTTTGGGTACAACATATCAAAAGCAGCAGCTGGGCGCCAGTCGAAATGGAGCCGGAGCTGCACAACGAGCTGGTTGGTCATTTGACTGAGAGGGTCAAAATGGGGTTAAGAGTGTGAGTCTGTTGGTGTGTATGTGAGTGAGAATGTGTCTAGCTAGCAAAAAAACAAGTTAATTGGGGCAAGGCAAAGAAGCACGTACATATAAAAAGCAAAATAAAACAAATGTAATATAAATAAAATTTATTTGAATTAAAATTATATACATACTACTACAGGGTAGGCCATTTAAAGTTGACACATCTGGCAACCCCATAACTTTTGACAGCGCTGACAGATCGACAAATGTCATACCACATTCGAAGCGTCATTCGTAGACAATTAATAAATACCATGGAACAGTAAACTCCAAAAAAACGCGCTGACATTGTTCATCTTTACATTCAAAATAACTTTGTTAACTCAACGTGCGTTTCGTAAAAAAATAAAGTGAAATGTTTCATTTGAGAACACAATTAAGTCTTTATACGCAAAATTGTTGAACACCGGTAATCTTAGTAATACCAGTCTGCATCCAGACAACGAAAAAGACGTTCCGATGAAAATATTGGAGCCGTACGAGATAGTATTGAGGAGACTCTATCGCCCAGCTAAAGCAACAAGCAATTTATTGCGACCATTGTTCCCATTGTTCGGTTGATATCGAAAAGTGGTGATTTTGACTGGCCACCGATAACACCAGATTTGATGCCACCAGACTTTTATTTGTGGGGTTATTTGAAATCCAAGGTATACGCTAATAAGCCGAAGACGTTAGCTTAACTGAAAGCCAACATTCGACGTCAAATAGCTGCCATATCGTCTGAAACATTGACCAAAGTCATGGAAGGAAAGGCTCCCATTTATGCGGTCCAAAATAAATAATTTTTCAAATGGACAAAAAAAGATTGTGTTTTTTTATGTTGTTCTTCAAAAACAAATGGGTCAACTTTAAATGGACTACCCTGTACATAAGACAGTTTGATTTTGCTATAAACGTTTATTATGCGAGCGTTTATTGTCGCCTTGAAAACGTGCGCAAAACGCGAACGCGATAAAAATCGTCAATAGCCATAGATAGGTTTGAGTGCACACACATTTATATGCATATTATATATTATCATATATACTATATATGTAGTTTCTTGTTATTCTGTTAATTTTAGTGGCATTGTTGTTCGTATTTTCTGACATGATTTTGTTCCATGCTTTTCATATTTTTTATGTGACTAATCTTTATTAGTTGAGGTTTAAAATCTTAACAAATTCGTGTTAATAGCATTTATATATTGATTGAAAGCTTCACTTTTATATTTCAACAAAATATAATTAATTGATGGCAGCAATCGAGCAATTCGCTACACCCTAGAATATAGGAGGTCCCACTCACAAAAGAAGAATCGGCATATTATTAATTTTGCTACAAAAATATTGCTTTAACCTTTTTTGCAACATTAAAAAAAAACTAGAATTAAAGCGAAATTCTATTTAATAAATAGTAAAAAATATTAAAATGTTAAAATAACACTCAAACTAAATTTCGTAAACACGTAACCGTATGACCTTCCTGTAATATTGTTCCTGCTAGCCTTTCAATCTCTAAAGAATATCCTAAGGAATATTCAACAATGCACAATAGGCCCGAGTTATGTACCCTACCTCGGGTACTAACCATCCTACCCTCGCTAACGTCTAAACAAACGAAACCTACTCGCTGCAATCGAAACCAATCGTGAAAATCACATGTTAAATTATTAAATTGAATGTTAATTCACAGTTAACAGAAACATGTTGTATACATAGGACTGTTCTGTTAAAAGGATGCTTGTGCCATTGGCAACTGTTGGTCTTCCCTTCTATCAGCGACCATCAAACCAATAGGTTGTACTAATTAAATTGCTCCCTACATAACTCCTTCGTGGCCAGATTTTGGCCAAAAGCCCTCCAGACGAAATTCAAAATTTGGACAAAATGACAATTTAATATGATTTTACAAATATTAAGGTATCCTGTGCAAAAAAAAAATATTAATTTTTAATTAGTGGTTTTTAAGTAATTAGCCATCAAAGTTAACATTTTGTATTTTTTTAACTTTCGCGATAATTTACAAAAAAAAAAAATTCATTTACCATGATAATGAGCTAAGAAACCTTTATTCACTTTATTATTTATAAGTATTACTTCAGAAAAAAAATAAAACTGAGCTTAAAAACTTTTCGGTTTTAAATATGTTCGAGTAGCTATAAAGATTTTGTTGGTTTTTTTATCATTTGGCTACTTTGCTTTAAGGGTACCTCCGGCTACCACTCGATATTTGATCGAAAAAAATTTTATAAATTACTTCACATGTTTTACAACAAAATGTAATTACTCCCGATTTTCGGAAATTGAATTTTGTATCTAAAAGTTGAATTTTAAAAATAGTCCCCCAAGAAATTTTACTATTTTTTAAAAGTATGCTTTTATAACCAATTTTTTTTTTAAAAGTTGTACTAAAATGTAAAAAAAATTTAGAATTTGAAAATTTTATAGCATACTTACAGAGATGCAAGAGATTGCACAGCAGTTTGTTATAAGCTTCATTTGGGTTCCAGGGTACCAAAATATAACAGGCAATGAAATAGCCGATGAATTAGCCAGACATGGCACGATCATTACCCTCCTCCCGGATAAGGAGGATACTCGTATGCCAATGGCTACTTTTAAGCTATAACAAGGGAAAAATTTAGTTCCCAGGCTCAAAGGAGGTATGACAACACATCCCACTGTAAAATCAGTCGCCAAATATGGCCCAAATAGAATAGACCCAAAACGTTCTGCCAGGCTCTGTGAACTCAGCCGCTCACAGTGTTCGGGTGTTGTTAGGGCGATCACTGGCTTGTCGGAGTACATGCGCCCAGAATGAATGCCCCGAGCAATGACTTCTGTAGAAGTTGCAGAGACGAGGAAGAAGTAGAATCAGTAGAGCACTTCTTCTGTTCCTGTGAAGCTCTATGTAGACGCAGGCAAAAAATACTGCGAAATTATTTCCTCCACAACCTAGAGGAGCTAGGTCCTATCTGTCCAAGAATAATTGCAAGCTATATTGCAGCAACAGGCTGGGACTCCCGAATTAGAGATTCGTGCGGTATCACAACGGGCCAGTCTAGGCCTAAGTGTGCTGGTTTGATAACCAGCTACCGCTATAACCTAACCTAACCTACAAAGATGCAAATCAAAAAATGTAAAAATTATAAATTTTGACGAAAAAACGTATAAATTAAAATATGGATTTTTAAATTTTTTTTTTCGGAAATTAAAGAGCATGCCAAACAAAATTATAACAGTTAAAAAGCATATGGATTGGTGATGTCGTCTTTCTGTAATTTGCTTGGAAAGCTGAAACTATTTTGGGCTATAACTCCAAAACCATTCAATATTTTGGGTATAGGCTATTTTTTCAATGTATGAGGAGCTCATAACTACCTCTGTATGAAATATGGTCCAATTCCAATCAACAAGTTTTTTTTTTAATTAAAGGGGTCTACGCAGCACGAAATATTTCGCACGGAATCGCAAAACTTCATATAAAAAAAAACCCTATTTGGGATATTAAAAATTTTTAATTTTTTTTTTAATTTTTTCCAATTTTGGTTTGGATTATCTATACCTCAAAAAATTCTGAGGAGGCTCAAACTTTTCAGAAAAATAGTTCAATCCTTTAGGAACACGTGTGTAAAATTTCATCACTCTAAAAATTATTATGGAAATCACAGGTTTTTGGCCGAAATATGAAAATATGGGCCCACAGTGCAATGGAATAAATATTCTGGAGCTACTTTATCTCCGGCTTTTATATATGTAGAAAGCACTCTTGTATATGGGTATTTCCACAGAAGTGACAACTAGGGTCGAAAAATACAATGTTAAGAAAAGAGGGATTTTTTTAAAAATTGTAAGTCAAAAATGGGTTAAATATAAGACATTGATTTTACAGCTTTTCTTATTTATTTGCATAAATAATTGGCCTGAAAACTGAAGATATTTAGGTTTTTCTTGTTTTTACTACTTTTTGAGTGATTTTCAGTCTAATTTGTTAAGGCTTCTCATTTACTTTTTTCGTTTCACACTTCTCTTGAATTATCGCTTTTTCTACACATAAACATTTATATTTTCTTATTATTAATGTAAATACAAGAATTTTTAAAAATTACTTGAATAAATTCATAAAACTAAAGAGGTTGAAAAATATGTCGCGTACTGAATGGTCACGTACTTAATCAGACTTAAGCTTATAGAAAAAAAACTAGTATATACATTTTAACAAAATAAAGTGTAAAAGAAAACTACAATATCTCACATTAGTTAAAAATTAATTGCTTTTAAATATTTTGTATTATTTCGAAGATTTTTAAATTTTTGTGGATGCAGTCGCAAAACGTCATCTATTTTTGTCGCGTACTAAATCGCAGGTTTATTGCCAATATATTGGAAACGATAAATTAACAGATCCTACCTTTTACCCTACATATACAGCAACAAAAAGAGTATTAAAAAATAACCACAAGAAAAAAAAAATGTTCTTTTTTCTTTACTTTTTTGCACTTTAAAGGCTTACGAATGTCGCGTACTGCAATCCTGGAAATGCCCATATGTTATTAACTGTTAATTATTTATAAATAAAATATGTAACTTTTTGTCAAAACTTAACTGGTCGTGTGGCCCAATAGAGAAGGCGCTGTATCCAAAGACTGTGGGTTTGAAGCACTCTATTTTTATTTTCTGTATATTTTTATTTATTATTCATATGTTTTTACATTATAAACCCAGCGCATAACATGATGAGATGATATTTATTGCCTTTTTAGCGGCTGCTATATGATTGATAAAAAATGAATTATGGTATTGTATAGGGTGGGCCATCTGCTGGTTTAATTGTTAAACACTCATAATTCGGAACATACCCGTCCAAAATGGACGCTTTGCGACATATGTCTAGTTCAAAACTACTCAATTTTTAGTCGTGGATCGCTTAACAACCGAACAACGCTTAAAAGTGGTACAGGCGTTCTACGAAAATGGTCGTTCTGTGAAAACACATAGTTAAAGCTAGCTAAGACTAGTCGAGATCGTTCGCAAGAATTACACCTTGCTAGGACCACTTTGAGTCGAATTTTGGATGTGGATCTGCATTTAGACGATTACAAAATTCAAATGACGCAACAATTGAAGCCAAAGGGCGATTATCAGCGTCGCTTATTCGATCAATGGATGGGAGAACAGCCAGATGAGCTTTCGTCAAAAAAAAAAAATATACGAATAAAATGCAATTGTGCTAGGAGTTACTCGAATAGCCCGCAAAACCCCCCGTAGATCCGCCAATGGTTAGGACATACGTTTACAGTTAGTTAAATGAAATATCCCTATTTGTGTGCATATGAATACTATTCCAAAACCAATCTAATATAATTTACTCTTCTATCTGCTTTATTGATTTTTCTCAGCATTATTACCAACTAAACTACTATGGCTTAAAACAATTTTCGCAAATTTCTGCCTTTTCTGGCTGTCTGCAGCATTTAGCCCAATATATAGTATATTAGTTCGGTACCATATATTGTATCTATAGTTGTGAGTATCTGTATGTGTGTGTGTGTATCTGAGAGTGTGTATATGCATTGTACAAACGTTTGGTTTGCATTTTGCCTTGATTTAATTTGCATCCGATTTCAAGGGCTATACATATAATTGTCACTAATTGCTTGGTTGCGCTGATTCGCACGGGGTTTAGTTCGCTTTAGGGGTTGTCAGGTTCATTGTTGATATTTAAATTGTAAACTGACTGCTGGGTTACCAACATGCCACATTGGTTGTAAATTTTAAATGTTGTCGCAATTTAAAACCCCTCTGACCCATATGATAATTTCATTTACGAGACGGAGGAAAAGAGAGTTACATGGAGTATATTTACTATATATGCGGATAAAGCGTGTGAGCGCGTTTAATGCAATTTTTAATTGAGTAAATCCTCTAGCTGTGCAGAGGGACATGGATAATGAGCAATTTATATTTGGAATTTGGAATTATGTGAAGCAAGCGAATTAAATAAGCAAATTATTTAGATGATGGCAAACAAGGTATGACATAAATATAGTACTGTATCATGTCAACTGCGGCATATACCTTATTTAGATACACATATGTATATATTTGGGCCTTGTAACAAACAGTAGACTTAGAGTACGTATTATGTTGAATCAGTCAAATTTAATGTAATAAAATTTAAGAGAATTTAAAGATGCGTATATCCCATGTTGCTCATAAAGTCAACATTCTTTCAATGTATAAATTTCCATATCGCTATAACCGTTTAAACATCGAATCTCATTACTATGTAAAGGTCCATAAAGTTGGGATATCCCATTTGGGATTTTTTTTTATATGAAGTTTTGGCCATCAAGCTAAAAAAATACCTAATTATAAAATTAATTTCGTGAGATGTCGAAGTTTGGACTAATTTTACTCAAGGAGGTAAACTTTAATGTAAAAATTTGAAGCTTGACCAGGCCAATTAAATAATCTTCTCTAACTACTACATAAAACACTAAGATTTCATAATACATAGCTTAATTTAATTTAAATTATTAAAACTTTTTGGAATTTTATTTTGAATCAAAAAAATTTGAAGATATGAGCGCACAAATTTTCTTATCCTAAAGTTATTATCATATATAATAGAAAATAAAAGTTTTCTATTTTTTCTGTTTTTTTTTTTTTGTCTGCACATTTTGCACTGAATCTTCTATTTTCACTAAACTAAAAATAAAGAATCAAGGAACATATATGTGCTGAAACTGAAACTCAACGAACTTTCATAATCAAAAAAGGTTTTCGGACATACAGTGAATAGACAAATTTTTTTCAATGCATTCCAAAATGGCTTCAAAAGTGTAAGTTGTCACACCTTTGGCTTGTAAGTTGTCACACATCTATTTTCATTTTATTCCATTCCTATGTTATTTATATGACTTTTTTAATGTGTGGAATTATCATTGAAACTAATTTGAATTGTTTTAAGTGAATTTTTCTGCCATTTTCGGATATATTTTTTAATATTTTTCGTAACAATTCATTTTTAGTATGTCGACCAAGAAAAACCGATCACAAAAAACCACAATTTTGACTTCTCTGGAAAGAAAATTTTTTTTTTTTTTTTTTAAAATTCAATTTAATGCTCAGTTAAATTTAAAATCAATAAATTTTCATAAATTTTAGCAATCTTGCGTTTTATTTCAGTTTTCCCAAATTTTCAGCGAATTTTACAGGTGTGGCAACTTACAAACTTTTTTTTTTGTGGTCGTTTTCAAGCTCTTTTGAAAATTGTCTGTAAAATGCTTATTTTTATAAATTTCAAATGATTTGCCTATAGTGGATTATAGCTCTTTCTTTTCTCTTTCCAAGGGTATATTTACATTGATGCCTATTTATTGTCGAGATATGTATAGCTAAATAAGCTATGGTGTGTCAACTTACAAGCCTTTCCCCTACATATAACTATCGTTACTATCGTTGATGGAAAATTTGGTCATACCCTGTGATTTTCCACATCATTTTGCAAGTATATGACATACAAGACGTATACAAAACATTCAAAGGTGTGTGAAAAGAAATAAAATGTTTGACTTTAAAGAAAATTGGGTAAAAAGTTTATATTTAATCATACCAAAGCATTTGAAATTCAAATTACTGGCCTCTTCCATTTTTGAAGGAATTCTTCTTCACTAAAAAACTTCTAAACTTTAAAAACTCATTGCGTACCAAACAAATTGGAGTTAACAAAGTCTTAAATATGAACTTTGACCTATTTGCTTACATTGAATACTTTGGCATCACCTTTGAGGAATAGCATTGTGTTTCATTTCACACTTACAAGGCATAGCCGATTTTTCAAACCAGCTTAAGCTGATCTTATAGTAACGAGCCCCAAATACCATGACAAGATTTTCGCGGCTAAATATATTAATACATATATAATTAAGAGCTGAATTTTGCATTGCATTAAAATATAGCTAAAGGGAACGCTTGACAGTGGGCCAGACAGTGAGAAACGAACCAGAATGTAATCTGAGATCTACAAGCACATATACTCATTCTCATACTATTGTACATGTATGTACGTAGTATATGCAAATGTTTGTTTTTTTTTTTTTAAATGAATATTATAATTTTCTCATGGAAATCAACAAGCCGGCAAGTTGAAGGTTATTTACGTTAGACCAGTAGCATGCATATATATTTCATAATAACAAACTGCTTATCAAATATTATAAATATATAGGTACTCGTATATATGTATGTACATATGGCTTCTGCCCCCCAATTGTTTTTAAACAACAAGATGCCCCTAAATTGATATAAAGTGTAGCAGACCGGTTATCAGTTAGTCTCTGTTGTAGACTTGGCCACTCTACAGCTGATAGTTTGACAACAGCCAGTACTTTAATAAGTCGTAAAAAATAAACCACTTCTTCCACATGTATCGAAGGTCTGGTTCCACTTTGGCTGCGTTCTGAAAAAAAAAAACTAACTCAGTGTCAAGAGCGAGCGCATAAAAGCTATTATTAAATTGATAAATTTATTCCAAACACAAACAACTGCCTGACTGTCTGTCTATCTATTTGCCAAACCCACAACACTGTTTGAGTTCTCCAATCTGTATTTCAATTGGATTGATGGTAATTTCTCAGCTAGTTCGTCAACTGGCGTACAGTTCCAATTGAACGCTTAGTCTGTGCGGTTGGGTGTCCAAATGTGTCCCATAACGACGAGTTTAGCAGTGCTCGCTGCACTGGCGGCACTGATCTATATATTCTTAACATGGAATTTTAACTATTGGAAGAAACGCGGCATTAAGTCGGCCCAGGCCTGGCCGCTGTTGGGCAGCTTTCCCAGCGTATTTACGCTGAAGCGCAATATGGCCTACGATCAGATGGATATATATCGGTAAGCTAAAGGGCTATATACTCTCGTACTGGTAGACTATATTTATTATATAAACTTTTATCTTAGCAAATACAAAGATACGGATAACATTGTGGGTGTCATGAATACGCGCATTCCGCAGCTGCTTATCTTGAGTCCGGATTATTGTAACAAAGTCTTTGTCAACGATTTTCGCAGTTTTCATGACAATGAAATGGGCAAATTTGTATGTACCTCTTCATCTTAAGCATTTATAGCTGTTTTAATTTCACATAGTTCTTTAAAAGATTAACAGAAAAAGTGATCAAATACTTGGCAATAATGCATTCGTCTTAAATGGCGAGGAATGGAAAATGCGACGTGCTGAGATTACCCCTGCACTCACTGCCAGTCGGGTAATATTATTTTAGCTTCACAGTAAAAACATACTTTAAGAGTCCTTAACTATTGCGCCAAACTAGTCCAGTGCTTCGTATCCTGTCACCCTATCTGTATGCAGCAAATTTGTGGATTATATTAAACGTCAAACTAAAATAGCACCCAGCTACGGCTTGGATGCCAAGGATATATCGCTTTGCTACAGCACCGAAGTAGTAACCGATTGTGTTTTGGGCATATCCGCCAAGTCCTTCTCTGACAATCCCACACCCATTAAGGAAAAAATCAAGAAGGTTTTTGAACAATCATTTGGCTTTCTTTTTTTCACCTTTGCCGCCAATTTGTGGCCACCAATTACAAGGATATTCAGCATGCGCTTCTTTTCACTAGAAGCGGAGCAGTTCTTCTACGATCTTATGCAACAAGCTGTGGACTTGCGTCGTCAAAGTGGTTCGACCGATCGTCTGGATTTCCTTAACTATATATTGCATTTACAGGAGAAGAAGAATCTTAGTAAAATGCAGCTAGTCGCACATACAATGACCTTTTTGACGGATGGCTTTGAGACTACATCGCTGGTGCTTGCGCACGTTATGCTGCTGCTGGGCCGTAATCCGGAGGCACAACGCATACTGCGCGAGGAGGCAGGCAAGGAGCAGCTCAGTTTTGATCAGCTGAGTGAGCTGCCTTACCTAGATGCTTGCATACATGGTATTGGTGTAGTCAGGTTGTTTTTTACAAAGATTGTTTTCAAGTTTGGATTTCTTTAATTTGCAGAAACTTTGCGCATGTTTCCACCTTTGCTATCCGGGCGTAAAATCGTCACGGAACCTTATGATTTTGTGAATAAAGATGGTGTCAGCGTGCGCGTGTTGCCAGATGATGTGGTCATTGTGCCTGTCTACTCGCTGCATTATGACTCCGATTATTACGAAGACCCGGAGCTGTTCAAGCCGGAACGTTTCCTGGAGGCCAACGGTGGCGTGCGCAAATATCGTGATCAGGGCTTATACTATGGCTTTGGCAATGGACCGCGCGTGTGTCTAGGTGGGTAGATCTGTGACTTGCTCTATACGAATATGCTTAGACTCACGCTCCCACGCTCCCATCCTCTCTCTCTCTCTCTGATTCTCCAACAGGCATGCGTTTTGCACTCACACAATTAAAGGCGGCAGTAGTCGAAGTCGTGCGCCATTTGGACATCAAAGTTAATCCAAAAACACGCAAGGATAATCGCTTGGATGACAAGTATTTTATGGCCACGCTAAAAGGTGGCATATGGTTGGATTTTGAGCCTAGAGACTAAGCTAATGTAAAAATGTTGTTTGAAATTACGTATACGCCTCGTTACATCATGCATTAAATTGCCTGCAGCCAAAATTGAATTTTATACGCCATAATTGCGCTTTCTTATTATAGAAAAAATAAACCTTGTATGCAGGGGTTGAACCTTGCTTAATCCTTGGCTTTTCTCCACCAAGTAAAACAAAATAGTTGTTATTATTTAATTTCATTGCATATTTCTTTAATAACCGTCATTAAGATGGTCAGCTAAAATGCCGTAAAATGCTAATCACAGCGAGTTCCACATATGTATGTATTACCTTTCATTATCCTTTAGTTAGTTTATACAAAAGCAAGTGTGCTAGTCAAAGACGCAGCTACGTCACGCATGTCCTTGCACGGAAACATATAAACTTTGTGCTACATTTTTCTCCTAACAGATTTCTTTTTGTTTGTGTTTGTGTTCGGATTTGTGCATAAACTAATTAAGTTTTCCATTTACACGCTTTGTCTGCCCTCAATACAAAGAAAAACACACAGAAAAGCGTATTTCTTTTTCACTTGGAACTTGGATTTTTGCTTTTCATTCAAGGTAAAATATTTACTTGGCAGCTTTTGGCAGAAAACAGACGCTGAGTATTGGGGTTGTTGTTTGCAAAAGCTTAACCCTACTCTTTTGAGAAATACAAAAAAATCTGAACAAATGCTGGGATTTAGCCCGATAATCTTTCAATATTGTTACATCTTCTTCAATTTAAGGTAGCTATTATTATTATGCTAAAAAGAATTGTATTGTGCAGCTTATATTATGTTTATATTTTTCGGAGATCATTCCAAATGAACCATGTGACGTAGATCATATTGCATCATTTTGGCAATTTAAGCATACAAAAAAAAATAAATGCAATGTACTTTGTTATCACCTCACACAGAACCAGAGCATACTAGAAAAGGTAGCATTACTTTCTAGCTCTCGCTCTCATTTATTTTTTGGACTCTCATAAAATCTTTCGCAATCATGATACCAAAGTAGTTCTACCTTTTTAAAGTTACTCCAAGGTAAAACATGATGTAATTTTCGCCACAAATTGTGAAATATAAAATCTTGAAAAATTGAGCTTTGCAAGTGTAAATAATCAGTAATGTAGTAAATAGTATTGCCCCCGCGACAACAAGGACTTAATTCTCTCAGTCTGTATATTCTTTTCAAAAATGGTTAAGGAATGGTTATTAAATCGCAAGTGCCAAGTTTAATCTTTCTACATTAAAAAGTTTGTGCCTAAACATTTTCACAAGTGGCGGTTCTGTTGCCAAACGAAAAACAAAAAAAATAAATTTAAACCACAAATAGTTGTTTTTAAGAAAAGCTACTATGCGACAAGAATTTAAACTGTTTAGTTTTTTTTGTAGTTTTCGTTAAATTTTGAAATGGTGTGGGCTACTTATGGGCTACTCGTGCAAGAAAAAAGAATCCCAGCTTCGAAAGCCAATTTTTATTTTTGATTGATTGATTTTATTTTTTTTAGATTCTTTTTCTTAAACTAATTGTCATAAGCTTCACAGCATTTTTAAATGCGTAGTTTTTTTTATTGTTAGCTCAGGGGTAATTCTTGTACAAACCGAACATACATTTAACTTCAAATTATTCGGTATTTTTTTTAATTTAACTTTGCAGATAACATACTTGTGTCGAATATAATGTTTTTTTCTGATTTTTCCATTTTTTTTTTGTCTTTTTCAGTAATTAAATTCAGCTCATACTTAGTGAACTTGGAATAGCAAGTTAGATTATGTTTTTATTAATTTAGAGTTCAAACAAAAAGCCAATGCAATATAAAAGAAAATGGAGTCCGTTTGGTTCAGTTATACCGGAGATAATGTGGATTTTGTAATTTTTATACAATTTGTTTTTATATTGTATACCGTACTGTGAAATTTGGTCTACGAGTCGCACGAACTATTAATATTTTAATAACTTGACGATCACCGCTTCAATCGGAGAAAAAGAGTCTTAATTGGTACAAGCGCATGAAAAATAAAAATAAATTCTGTTCTTACCATTCAATATCAGAATGTTCGTGGTCTCCTCTCTAAACTTAGTAGACTTTTCACCAATAGCGTAAATTTCGATTCTGATATTATTGCTTTCTCTGAAACCTGGCTTAATGCGTCTGTCTATGATTTTGAGATTTTTGTTAGCTCCTATGTAACCTACAGGCTTGACCGGTCTCCCGGTCGTGGTGGTGGTGTACTCATTGCTGTTAATGTAGCCTTAGAATCTCATTTACTATCTCTAAATTTTCCAATAGGCATTGAGTTCATTGCGGTAAAAGTGTTTTTTAATAATTCCTATATCTATTTTACTTGTTCCTATATACCTCCTTGCTCCGACTTGAGTGTATATCAGAATCATCTCACTGCCATTCGTATGGTGGCTGATTCTGTTGGTACTCGGGATCAAATTATTGTCTTAGGCGACTTTAATCTGCCTACATTATCTTGGCTTAGTTCAGTCAATTCTAGTTTTCTTTTTCCATCTGGTAATCATGAGTTTGTTACAGGACTGATTGATATCTCTCTCAGCCAAATAAATTTTATACATAATTGCTCAAATAGAATGCTTGACCTCGTTTTTGTCAATGATAATTCTGATTTTGAAATTTCTAGGGTCTGTCCGCTCTCCGTACCCGAGGATCCGTACCATCCGACATTACAAATCTCTTTAAAATTTAATGGTTTCTACCGAAATCAGCCACATGCTCACGCTCCTCGGTATCGCTGCTTTCGCAAGTCTAATTTTGTCGGTCTTAATAAATTTTTGTCCGAAGTTAACTGGTTGCCTTTGTTGACTACTTATGACCTTGACTTATCCATTTCCAATTTCTATCGGGTTTTATACGCTGCTTTTGATCTCTTTGTCCCTTATTCTGTCCCGGCTCCTTCTTTAAAGCCGCCTTGGTTTACTACTAGTCTGTCCTCTTTAAAAAATCGCAAGTCTTCTTCTTACAAAAAATTTAAGAAATCTGGATCTCCTGTCGACTTTTATAAGTTTTCTATTTTACGCAGCAAGTTCGTCCTTCTTAACAGAATTTGCTACAATAATTATCTTTCCCGCTGTCGGCTTAACTTCTGTAGTGATCCTAAAAAATTTTTTTCTTTTGTTAATTCTAAACGTAAATCTTCCTTATTTCCTTCATCGCTATATTTCAAAAATGAAAGCTCTACTAACAATTCTGAAATCGCCGACCTGTTTGCGAAATTTTTTCAAACTACCTATTCTGTCAACCCTAATTGCATTGACCTTAACTATCCCTATAACCTACCACATTCAAATCTTATTCCTTATCCAGAAATCTTTGAAACCGACGTTTTACAATGCCTACTGTCCATTAAATCATCCTTCTCCCCTGGCCCCGATGCCATACCTAGTTGCGTCTTAAAGCATTGTGCTCACTCTCTTTTTACACCATTATCTGTTCTTTTCCGCACTTCATTAAAATATTCTTATCTTCCGGCCATCTGGAATGAATCCTTCATTATCCCTATTCACAAAAAAGGTTCCAAGTCCAACATTGAGAACTACCGCGGTATTGCCAAGCTTTCATCAATTCCAAAAGTTTTTGAAAGGATTGTAACTTCACAATTGCAACACTACTGTCGTTCTTTAATGTCGGATTCCCAACATGGGTTTGTAAAACGTCGGTCCACTTCTACTAACCTTTTAGAACTTTCGTCTCTTATTAATCTTGGTTTTACGGAAAAAAAACAAACTGATGTCATTTATACTGACTTTAGTAAAGCATTTGACTCGGTAAACCATAGTCTTCTACTTGTTAAACTGTCTCGTCTGGGGTTTCCGTCTTGTCTTTTAAATTGGATATCGTCCTATTTATCCAACCGAGTCCAGAAGGTAGTTTTTAAAGGCTGCGAATCTACAGAAATTATGGTCACGTCAGGGGTACCTCAAGGTAGCCATCTAGGCCCTCTTCTTTTTAACTTATTTTTAAATGATCTCCCTCAGGTAATCTCATCTTCTCACATTCTTATGTATGCGGATGATGTTAAACTCTGTATGTCCTACTCCGATAATAATAAATACTTACTTCTTCAGCATGATTTTGATAACATGCAATATTGGTGCAATATCAACCAACTCTTTCTCAACAAGACAAAATGTAACGTTATGACATTTTATCGTTCTGCTCCTTATTTGGCTACTTACTCTTTAGAATCTTCTACCTTAGAACGCATCGAGAGTGTGTCTGACCTTGGTGTTTTGTTTGATCATAACCTTAAATTTAATAACCATATTTGCAACATCGTGAATAAGGCTAGAGGTGTTCTTGCTTTTATTAAGCGTTGGTCTAAAGAGTTTAACGACCCTTACACAACCAAACTTCTTTATATTTCTCTCGTCCGTCCAATTTTGGAATATTGTTCCTGCGTTTGGAGCCCTCAATACCACCTTTATCAGGACATGATTGAGTCCGTACAAAAGCAATTTCTCCTTTTTGCACTTCGTGGCTTAAACTGGGACCCAAATATCCGACTGCCGCCATATTCTGATAGACTTCGCCTTATAAAATTGCCTTCCTTAAATCATCGCAGAACATGCCACGGCGTGTTATTCTTGCATAAACTGTTACTCGGTCTTATCGATTCCAATGTACTCCTTAGCAAAGTTACTTTGGTCATACCATCCAGAGTAACTCGTAATTTTCGACCCTTAGCCTTACAATTTTGTAGATCTAATTATGCTTTGCACGACCCTTTCCGTGTCTTATGCTCTAACTATAATAACTTTTACAATTTCCTCTCTTTCGAACGGTCTATTCAATCTATCACTTCTTCTATCTTAAGTCACCTTGACTTGCCACTTCGAGCATCCTTGACCAATCCTATATTGTGAGTCACCCACTTGGTCAATGGTGATCCATTGGCTTTTTTTGCGATATAATGTTTAATTTTTATCTTGCTTCCTTTTTTCAACTTTAATATTGTAAATCCAAGTTTCTGGCCAGTTCTTGATGTGAGTTGGTGCATATCATTAAAAAGTTCACCCATCGGGCTAGAGATGCGGATTAGTTCATATCAATTCCCTCGCTCTATTTTCTTTTCTAAATAAATTATATGTACTTTTTTATAATATAATGTCAACTGTACGTAGTTGTACCCCTCAAATAAATAAATAAATAAATAAATAAATAAATAAAATAAATAAATATATATTTTATGTAATTTGTTATTTAATTTCCTCTATAGAATTATGGGTTAAGAATTAAAAAATGTTTTAATTTAATTTGTGTATCTACAGATCTGGAACAGTTTTATAAAAGAATTACCCTTATGGACAAACAAAATTCAAGACATAGTTAATGAATTAAATTTATGCTGATTTTCAATTTATTTGTTTTTAACTTTTCGTACCGCGCTGGAATCACTCGTCCCTCTCCCTCCACGAACTCAGTCCACAGCTGTCGCTCGCAACTTGAATTTTAATTAAATAGTCAAACCAGACCAGAAAACCAACGAACCATCAAAATATTCATAATAAAGTCATGAAAACGCGCGCTCTATTCATTCATTCATTACAATGTACGACGCGTATTCGCCATTAATACAATTAAAATATATCAATTAAAAGTGCGTTACTTTTATATTGTTCTGGCAAATGTTTTAAAACAATTAGATGAAAGTGAAAAGACCAAACAACTATGCGTTTAACCCACAATAGTTAATATAACTAAGTTTGCGTATGTGAACTCTGCACAATTTTCATAAAAAGCGGTTTAATTAAATTATTTGAGTTGGCAGTAAAGAAACTTAGAATGGAAAAAGTTGAATACCTTACAAAGGACGCAGCAAATTACTACGCAACCCTAAAGATTTTCTTCATAGCTCCTATAGCAACTCTTTCTTACAAAAAAATTAATTATCTCGTATCATGCTGAGCGCTAGTATATTGCTTGCAATCATCTTCTGTTGAGATGTTGTGCAAGGATTCATTCTTAAAATTTAAAAAAGCGACAGTCGGACAGGCAGACAGAAGGAGGGACACACAGACATGGAAGTGTCGACTCGTCAGTTGATGCTGATCAAGAATATATACACCTTGTAGGGTCTAACACAGCTCCTTTCAGATATTATATTATTATTATTATAACTTATTTGTATCTTGGGTACAGTGCTTAAAAAAAAACTGCGACGGAGAAGTGGCAACAATAGAACACAACTCATCTCTATATGGAAGAACAGGGAATGGATTAAGAAGCTACTTGCTTGTGTTAACATTATTTTAGATTCTTTAAGAGATTGAAATTGTTCGAATCATATTATATTTTACACTATTTAAACTTGGAAAGATAACGATATTTTTTTGTCGTTAAAAAGATAACGTTACGTCTGCGCGACGTACGTTGTATTTTACGTCATTGAATGACTTCTTTTAAAGAAATATTGACAGATTGTAATCAAAACTCGTTCTTTAGTTAATTTTTTATCCATTAGTACAATATGCTATTAAACATTTATTTGCATTTATCACAGGTACGTATTGTCGCCAATCCAGGGTGCAGCTGAAGCAATCATTGGGCATAAAGTGCCATAAGGCCAAATTAGGCCTTTATGTAAACTTGTTCTATTTAGAGAATTAAATAAATTTCAATGATCGTCTTTTTAATCTCTTTATCTCTCTCTGAATGATAACCTAATTAAGAAGGTTTTTCCACAGCCTGTTTGTGTATCTGGCTAGACGCACATTATATCGGCTTACGTGCTTGTTTATTTGGAGGTCCACGGTATCCAGATTGAGGTCGCGATGCAGGGTCGAATTCCTCACATACCATTCGCAAACAGTAATAAGGCGAAATGCCTTATTTTGGAACGTCTGTATACTTAAGCGATTTGAGCTAGCCGCCTTATCCCAGATCTGGATAGAGCATCTTCAAGTAGGTGCTACTATTGTATTATAAAGCATTCTTTTAGACCGTAGAAGGAGCGGACTTTTTTTTATTTAGCAGCCAATACATTTTTCCCATTTTAAAGCGGCAGCTTTTGATCGTATGACTAATCCAATCTTCGTTCGGTTACATCAAACAAGTTAGGCAGAAAAAATATAATCACATAAGTTTCAAGAGTTTTTAAGAAGATTTTTGTGTCTCCAAATAATACTGTAACGCATTTGACACACACAATTTTGGACTTGAGACGCATTTTCGATGAGCAAAAGGCATAGTATTGTACCATTTTTGATAGAGGACGATTCCCACTACCTATAGAATTGGCGTCCATTTAACTCTGAATGGTGCTGCTTCCACAACAGAAATTGTTTTCTTTATGAAACAATCTTTTCGATAGCCTTGGCATTAAGTGTCTTTTAGTCATCCAAAGTCTTGAAAAAGAAGTTCCCTTATATAATACAATGGCATCTCACACATCTTCATCTCACTTCTTTTGCACAGAGCATGTCATCTTCAAGAGATGTTCGCTTTCAGAATGTGATAATATATTTGCTTCTAGTATACCAGCAATCTCTTGTCCTCTGATCTTGGCTGATTATACCTAAACTATTATTTTCAACTAAATAGCTATAAATTACCTTCAAATTAATCACACAAGAGATAACGATACGTGTCTGCTACGTATAATATGTGCAATGCTAAGTATTGTGGCAACTCACCGCTGTAAAACATCTTCCATCTGAGAGTGAGAAGTTCGTACAGAGACGATCGTAAGGGAGAGAGTAAAAAACTGGAAACGTCTATGTCTCGCATACATATTTACCTCTAGTAAGTGTTCCCATATACTTTTATACGTAAAACATTTATCTTGTGGATATTATATGCCTATTAAATAAGAAACTTAAAATATACTGGATTCAATTAATGTTTTATTTTTCTTGAGAAAATATTAAAATATTCAAGATATTATAAACAGAATTCATATGGTTCTTCTCATAAAGGACGTCTGAGTTGGAATATTCCCGAGTAACTCCATACTAGCAAGACTGATTGCTAAAAATTAGTTATATCTCTTTGTATATAACTCTAATAACATATACAGTATCCAAGAAATGCAGTTTAAGTAAAAAAAGTAAAATAAAAATGGTTTAATATTTGAAAAAAAAAAAAAAACCATTACACTTTTGAAAGTTATGGTTTATGTAAATGGGAAGCATAAAAGTGTCCTTTGCTTTAGTTTTTTTATTGAACGCTTCAAAATTGCTTCTGCACATGAAAGATTATTATGCCATTGTTGAAAACTGACAGAGGATGCAAAGGACACGTCCATTGTATTGGACTTTTGAGTTTCAACTCTATCAACTTTGCACCATTTTTCCTTAATAAACCTTATAAAATTTAGCTAACGGCCGTTTTGCACACCATATCTCGATAGTGCATGCATTCCCAACAACAACTTAAACTGTAAAAGTTTTGCACACCTTTAAGCTACAAAAAGTCTGACAATGCTACTTGTAAAATTGTCAATATCTACTAGTATGTTCATATTTTTAAACTATTTTTTCTAAAAATAATTGAATTTATTATTTCTATACTTAAATTTTGTTTCCTTTAATCATCATCTTTATCTATTAAAAGTCACTCACAATTTTGTGACAATTTTTTATGCCTTTCAGGACAAGTTTTTTACAAAGAATAATTTGACTGCAATGAGTTTTCGGGTTTAATTAAGCAGCTTTATAGTGCTCTTAATTTCTTAATTCGAACGATACTGAATTATGATTAATAATGAACTGCATTAGAAGTCTGTTTGCCCAAAATTACTTAACAATACGGTTTCCAACACCATGTATATATTTTTTTTTTAATAATTTTCATATCTTTGTCTTTAAAATAAAGCCACAATTCAACACTTGAATAAGCTGCAACTTCAAAGCAGCTGGAAATTATTTTTTTTTTAATGGAGTTCCGCCTTCTACACATACTCAAACCAACGCACATACACACACACACACACACACACACGCTATCTACGCAACTTATTACCATATAATATTTTTAATGCGCGCGTGAAAGTATGCAACACAAATTGTTGCACAGCATGAGATCCGTTGACACAGTCAGCTTTTCAAGTAGGGGGCAGCATCACTAAGAGGCAGGCCGAGGCATAGCGGCTTTTATCTTGCGACACAGAGAGCATATTTGAGCTGGTTGCTGGTTGCTGGTTGCTGCCTGATGCTTCTGGCTGCATAGTAATCTAATGCGAGGACAGGCTTACCAACATGCACACAAACAAAACACACGCACACACTGACATTTACACAGACGCAGATTTAGCATATGTAAATAAATGAGAGTGTGTGTTCGTGTGTGAGAGAGAGAGTGAGTTTACCTTGAAGTAAGGGCGTCAAAACCAAATTCGTTATATTGAAAGCAAGGTAACAAATTTAAAGAGACATCTGCACGTGACATAGATGCAAAACACACACACACACACACACACTCAGTTTGCAGCTTGTTGTTGTTTAGTAATCAATTTGCTTTAAGTTTTAAGCTTATAGTCAAACATATTATATTCAACTTTGGGGTATGGCTAGTCTGTAGAATATTAGAATTATTCACAAGTTTTATAGCAAAGTGTTAGGCATAGCAATTGCGGCCTATTTTCTCAACAATGAATCAAGATAAAGATTCAGTCAACTTTGTATCTGAAGAGTATTAAACAATCTAAACGTATTGGCTATAAATCTGTTAGGCAATTTACTCCCCTTCAGAGACGCAGGAAACTCAAATTAGGAAATCTCTCCTTTAAGTCATTATATATTCCCACTTCCAATTGACTAATCGCAGTTTAAGCGCTGATGTGATATACATATATATATAGGTTTTACTTTAACAGAGGAATATTTTGCTAAATTGAATTATGAATACATTAATTGAGATGTTGGTAGAGTTAATTTAGTTTCTTCTTTGGGAAGGAAAATTGAAATTACAGTACTTCACTTACAAATTTTACTTTCTTAATTCTTATTTAAATTTTAAATTTTTTTTCAATTTTTTAGTTGAAGCACAAAATTACTAGTTATAAATATTTATTTTATATTAATTAATTATAATTATTTTTTACTATGTAGTCTGACAGAATTATGTCTAAGCCATAAGTCATAATTTTTATAAATAATTAATAATCATTAATTAATCGCGTTTCTTAAACCTGTCAGATATCTGGGTAAGTATCAAAGTCTCATTATTAAGGAAAAAAAAACAATTTATTGATTGCTTCCATTAAAATAATTTTTAAACAAGAATAATACGTAAAAAAAAATATATGTATACTATATTGTACTATTTATCTTAGTAAAAGCTGTCATGTGCGACAAAGTGGCAGCAAAAAATGCCAAAGCCTTCTCGAAATCCGCTAACACTTCGTACTTGGCGGTTTTTTTTTTAAATTTGTTTAATAGTGTTCATACTTTTGAAAGTTTTTTGTTATTTTTCGTTCGGGCTGGCGTGAAAATTTCCTTTATAAAAACATAAGTTGGAGCATAAGGCAAGCTCATTTAACTTGTGACATGTGAAGCTATCGTCGATGTTTACGTCAACTATACATAGTACAAACATATATGTATGTATGCGTAACACAACATATTTACCATAGTACAAGTATATAGTATCTGCCAGTATATGCTTGTTATATGCCACGTTGAAAGTTTTTGAATAATTTACGACGAAAAGTGCGCGTGAAATGCAAAACTTTTTAATTTTTGTGTTATGGACAGAATTATGAGGGTTGAGCGAAGTTATGGGTGCCATTTGCCATTGTAAATACATACTTTATAGACATGGACCTGTGATCCGGTGAATAATTCTTTTTTTTTAGACTTGCTCGGATTATATGCGAATCTTTAAGTTTTCATCTCTTGGCTTATAAGCTTTTTCAAAATTCTGGCTAACAAAAAGTAATAAAATTATGTCTTCTTTTAAAGATATTCCGAAAATCAACCGAACAGCGCTTTGAAGGTAAGCTTATTGTAAGGTGACGTTTCCGGACTCCATTTAGTAACAGCTCAGTCTCAAATTCTAACTAACTTTAATGTATAGAATATCTTTATTTCTGATTTCCGATTTCTTTTTCTGCATTTAATACATTGGTTAAAACAAAATTGAATTAAAAATAAAACCTTATGTTCTTGAATTAGTTAATTCTAGGCAGTAAACTTGAATCTAAAACTGAACAAATGCATTTAGCTAAAATACTTTTTAAATGAAAAACAAATTTTATTCTTCATTCAAAAGTTTAGCTTTTCGTTTAACACTGCTGTCAAGTTATTTTATTAAAATATTCTGACATTGTTTTTTTCGAAATTAATATTCGTTGCTGTCACGTACCAGTTTTTTATAAAAGCAGCTTTGTTTGCAATCGGTTTGTTTTAGAACGGATATGCATTTCTGATTTAGACAAAATAAATTCTATAGAACTATGTCACGAAAGCAAAAAAATTCGAAAATCCTGGTGCAAAATTTGGCAAAGCTTATGCAATGGTAAAATAAAACAAATCAATTTCTGTTTGACTTTACGCTTCAGCGAGTTATGCCAGCTGGCATAAACTAACTGCAGAGTTCCACACCGAATCCTTCTCCAACTCCAACTCCAACAGGCTGACAAGCGCTAACTGTCAAAGTACACTGAGAAAATTTAGGAAGAAGAAAAATTCGATTTCGTTAACTGCACCAAAAATTAAAAAGAAAATAATAAACGGAATTCTACGCAGTTTGATTATGTTGATTCACAAAAGAATGTATCAGTCTGCTTCAAAAAAATATAACGATCATACTATTATCCTTACCGCCTCGAATAGGGCAGCTGAAATGGACAGATAAAACAAATTTCCCAGCCGCAGAATCAGCATCGTCTGCAAGAAACATAGCAAGAAATTTCATCACGTTCCAATGTAAATGAGCTTAGAAGAAGGAGCTCTCATTAGATACTGGTTAAAAGTAACTATAAAACGACTAAAGAAAATTCGGAAAGTCGGCAGTTTCTGAAGCTCAGCAACTTCTTCAGTTGGTCTGGCCCCCAACACACACTTTTCACAGAGGGAATCATTTTATGCCCCGATTCGGCATTGATACGTTCAGGATTGTAGGCTTTTTCAAGAAAAAGGGTTTATGGAGGTAAGGGGATGTTTTACTAAATTGTCAAGCTTTCATTGTTAATTAGGCTCACATGTGTCTACATACCAAAGTGGTATATTGTCGCAGTTTGTAAACAAAATATGTGTCCGATCTGTTGTAAAATTGTTTGGCTTTCTGTGTGAAATTCTCCCTCGGAAAAATGAGGCGACATGCCCCAGGAACAACTCATTCAGTTCGAAACATTAAAAACAATGTTCTTAGTCGAAACTTTCATGAAATATCTCCAAACAAAAGCTAAATTCTTTCGTCTTCAGGCAATTATATGTTCGTAAATCATTTGAAATAAATCCATATGCAGTATGTATTTTACATACCCAGTTACCAGGCCATTTAGATTTATATCTTGTAAATTTTATTACAAATTTTCATATTTTATATCAAATCTGTTGTCAAGCTTGACCTTATCTATATATAGACTTACTTTTTCAAAGTGTATCTTTGTGTATGTGTGTATGCTTGTATGTGTATCTGTACATATGTGTATGTTGTTTAGGCTTTTTAACCTTTTTGCAAGCAGCAAATAAACTAGGCTCTATTTATTTTTTTTCTTCAGCTGCTTGTTGTTCTTGTGTTTTTCATGTTTTTGCACGAAACGAATCGCCCCTGGCACTGACACTGATTGCTTGTGAGCCATGGCTAAGCCAAGTTGGCTAAGTCGACTGACTTGGCCTAGTTGGTTGCATTTATTCACATGTACGCCAGTCAAGGCGCCCATATTTCACTTGCACTTCACTCAAACCTTCATTTCGTTTCGAGTGGCCCAAACCTTGACAGTAATGACCGAAAAAAAAGTTTCAACTTGGTTGGTTTTTTGCTATAGCTATTTGTGTGAGTGTGTGTGTGTGTGTGCGTTGATGCGTGTGTTCTTGCTTGTATTGGTCGTTTCAACGGATTTGGAGTTAGGCCTCGCAACCGGATGTCATGGCATTTCCGCTTGCTAATATACTTGCCCACATCAGACGACCCTAGAATTCGACCTCTGGAGCTTGGTCAATTTTTCATTAGCATTTTCTGCAACTTCTTTCTTTCTCTCCATTGTTTGTTGTGCATTGTGCCTTTTGGGAAATAATATCGTCAATTATGTAACATAACCAAGCTCATTTCTCACTTGCTCCCAAACTCATATCCTACTCAAATAATTTTTGCGCTTTACTCATTTAGCTGCGTGTTTGCCTAGCTTTTGTTTTGTTTAGTGTATTAATTTTGTATACTCTATAGCATAAGCTATAGGCTACAATAAGTTTGAGCAAAAGTAAGTAGCAAAACGAAAGAGAAGCCGAAGACCACGCCAAGTTAACTCTTATATACCCAGCAGTACCAAAGAAATTGATATAGATATAACCGTTCATCAGATGGTAATGAACGCCTAAAACTTGGAGATTATAAAAGTTCGGATAACCAAACTTGAGATTCAGACTCTTTATATGTGTAGGCAGATCAAGTTGTAAGTTGTTTTTTTTTGCCTTAAAACTTTAAATCGTGTTTTTACAGTGTATCTCAAAGTCGGTCGCGTTCGCCTTTCACGTATCTCATTTTTTTTCTTTGCATTCATTGTGCCCCAAAGCCATATTTTCTGTTTTTTTTTATTTTTGTATATTTGTAATATTTAATTTTTGCAGATTTTTATTAATGATGCCCCTTAACTTTACTTACAGTTTTACACGTGCCTGGCAGCCATTTAGGCATAATTTGCAAGTGGGCTTAATTCCTGCAATATATTCAAACAAAAGGAAACCATGGAACAAAAAACCAAATAAAGAAAATGTTTTTTATATTTGTATTGAGGTTAAGTTCTATTGTGACTGGCCCACATAAATGGATTTTGGTTTTTTTCCTGCGACCTATACAAATAGTTGTACCCGTTTAGTTAATTTACTTTGGTGACCTTGTGCGATTTTTTTTTATATGCCAAAGTAACTGATTAATATTGTAATAGTAAGCCAAATAATTAAAATGAACAAAAAAGTTTAACCCAGATTACTTTATTGATTTATTGCTAGTATTTCAATGAATTGCTCAATATATAGCCATAAATTCTACCTCGCTTTTGATGGCGATTTTTTTTATATAATAATTAAGCCGTCAAACAAAAAACATGTTCAAATTTAATGGCTTTTTATTTGAAGTGGAAATAAAGTGAGTTGAGTATAAAAACATGCGTATAAATGGGAAATATGATGTTTTTGTTGATAAATCGACCATGTAACTTCCATGTCAAATAAAGTCATCTACCTTACTATACGTAATCAATTAAAGAATTGTTGCTTATTGCATCAATATCGTTTGCGTTCATAAAAATATATTTTCGTTTAACACATAAAGTACGAAAATTTTGATATATTCACAAGATTGCAAAATTTTAAATTCGAATTTTTTTAAAAAAATTTGTATTTATTTATTTATGGAAAATAATGCACATAATTGCAAATTATGGGCTACTTAGTGTACTTAAGCTGTAGAAGCAGCGGCCTTCAGCTTATCTTATTCAAATGAAGCTTTTGAGTAGTTTGTACATACAAATTTCAGAGAGTATAAATTCTTGTTTCATTCTTATTATAGCGCAAACTGTTAGTGATCGAGTTAATTAAACCAAATAAATTTTAATAATTAATATCGAAAATCTAAGAAAAAATCTACCATCATTAGCACACATAATTTTTCTTTGAAAATTATACTTTTGAAATCCTGTTAGAAAAATACTTTTTCGGGACTCGTGTTTGTCTAGCCCAAAATTAACGGCTGAGGTACGGTTTAGATCATTTTTGCTGTTCTTTAGTCTACCCCCGTAGATGTAATGTTTACTGTCATATCAAAAAGTTACATTTTGGTTATGGTATTTTATTTATTTCATTTTTTCACATTTCATTACACTTTATTTCATTTAATTCCATCTAATTTCAGTAAATTTCATTTCATTTCAATAATATAAATTAAACTTGAAAATGTTTTATATAGTACATGTGTAACACAACATTATTACATACATTTCAGTTAAACATGAGCTCACCTTCAGCAGACATTATAAACCATTAGAAGCCACTTTTGAGATAAATCAGCGAATCCCACAAAAAAGCATTACGGTTAAGCTCAGTCACCTTCTCAAGGCCGGGTTAAGCTATTACGTATACGATACTTTGGAAACCCATTAAGATGAATGCGAAGGCTTCATAACGATTTCGAACTGCCAAAAAAATATGTTCCAATTTTATGCACAGTAACAACAACAAATAAAACGTACGAAAATCCATCAAAAATATATTCAAAAGCAATTTTCACACTTTATCTAAAAGTTGTTTTAATGCAGGCAAGCAGCAAACCAAATTGCCTCACAGGATTTGCCTAGCGAAAGAGCGTAAGAGAGAGGAACGGAGCGTAAAAGAACAAAAAAAAAACGAAAAGATGAGAAGCGCAACAAAATACGAAACACTTCTACATAGTGTACTCGTACACTTGTCGCCATTTGAATAGCACAACTTACATTTTATTTGTTGCCTACGTGTTTATATAGGAACGAACTAATTTTTTATAAAAAACATATTTAAGCATCTAATAAATTTAAATAAAATAATATTTGACTTTTTAACGACCACAATTTTTGAGTAAAATCACTTTTTACTAACAACTAAACTTTACTAATAGGGAAAAGGCTTGTAAGTTGACACACCATAGCTTTTTTAGCTATATCTCTACATTGAATACACACAGGCATCAATGTAAATATACCGTTGGAAATAGAAAAATAAGAGCTATAATCCAAAATAAGCATTTTACAGACAATTTTCAAAAGAGGTTGAAAACTTGTAAGTTGTCACACCTGCAAAATTCGCTGAAAATTTGAGAAAACTGAAATAAAACGCATGATTGCTAAAATTTATGAAAATTTATTGATTTTAAATTTAACTGAGCATTAAATTGAATTTAAAAAAACAAGAAAAATTTAACTCTCCAGGGAAGTCAAAATTGTGGTTTTTTGTGATCGGTTTTTCTTGGTCGACGTACTAAAAATGAATTGTTATGGAAAATATTGAAAAAATATATCCAAAGATAGCAGAAAAATTCACTTAAAACAATTCAAATTAGTTTCAATGATAATTCCACACATTAAAAAAGATATATATAAATAACATAGGAATGGAATAAAATGAAAATAGGTGTATGACAACTTACAAACCAAAAGGGACAACTTATGTCATACCTTTTTGAAGCCATTTTGGAATGCATTGAAAAAAATTTGTCTATTGTATGTCCGAAAACCTTTTTTGATTATAAAAGTTCATTGAATTTCATTTCCAGCACATATATTTTCTTTGATTTTTTATTTTGATTTGATCACTTTTTGAGCGCAATCAAAAATAATGTTTTTTATTTTCCGATTTCTTTAAAAACAATTTTTATATTTTGTCACACATTAAAATTGTTTACGGCGTATTTGCCATAGAAGACAGGTGGAATTTTGGTATTTTCATTGCTACAACATCAAACCGACCAGGTGTGCCAACTTACAAGCTGTGTCAACTTACAAGCCTTTCCCCTACTATAAAAGGTGCATATTATAGTTTAATAGGATTATGAACAAAATTATAGGCAAACAGCGTCAAGTAAAATTTTTTGACTCTTTTTTGAACGCATTAAAACATTTTTTCAATTCTTTGAAGCAAATAACGAGGGCCGTCCCAGAATCGTCCGACCAAATACAATATTTAATATTCATTGATTGACTTTAAATTGGAAAAACTATCAAATATCTTCAATATTTTTACTTGTTTGGTCGATTATTATAAACGAATTTTCGATACAATTTTTTTTTTGAAAGTTACATTCTATATATGCCTACCATACCACATAACTTCTTCACGATATAAAAATATTAAACGGCATAACATTGTATATTCGAAAATTAAATTGGCCGAGTTAAACGATAAATGGCCCAACAAAAGTTAAATGGTTAAATAAAAAAAATATTGTTGTACTATTCAAGTGCCTAGGAGTGTATAAAAGACATGCTTGTTCATATATACTCGTACATATACACACACTCTCACACATACTTATGCTCACCCACTTAAGGCATTTGGGCAGCATGCCTCATATTGAAGCGTCAAATATTACCAACTTTTTTGGTATGTGCAACACCGGGGCAGCAACCACAACAACCAGCAACCACCAGCCCAAGGGGCAAACAGCTGGCAGCCATTTGTTGTTGTTGCTGCTATATTGTTGTTGTTTTGGAACATTTGCATACATTAGCCGAATTCAACGAGAGGCATTGTTGTTGTCGTTGTTGTATTTGTAATGGCTGCTGCTTTTGGCCGTAAAATGAGTATGTGCAAACTGTGTTTATGTTCATAATGGTTTGGCAATAAATTCAGCTTCATTAGCTACGAAAAATACGCCAAATAAGCCGAGAGAGAGCAAGTAAAGGCAATAGAGAGAGAGAGAGAGAGAGAGAGTAAAAGATACAAAACAACGTTGAAGAATATTGTATTATGGCTTTATTTTCTGCACACAAATAAATACAAACACACTCTCACACTGACATGCACTCGCTCATGCTCAGCATTTTAATTTGAATACCCTTTAGCCGCGGGATGGCTATGTTGGGTTTATGAAGATGTTTGTATGAGGTATAACTATGACTATCTACATAAGTAAGTTTGTCGTTAGCACGTGTCAACCTTCGTGTTTAAGTTAAAAAGATTTGTATTTGTTTTTTATATAATAAAAGTAAGAATATTTATTTTAAAGTCCTTATGAGGAGTAATGAAGCTTTAGGCGACAGTGGGCAATATTGGGACTTTTTGTCTACAACCTCCGTAGCTTCCAACTGATTAAACTATAGTTTAAGCCATAGATAGATCTGTATCTTGCGCTTTTAGCTACATTGGTCAGACCGACAAACGGATGGAAAAACAGACGGATACAATTATATATCTTTTAATAGTGAAATATTGGGTTTACAGGAGTAGTGGTCTGATATTGGTATATTGTTGCCTTGTTCTTTGGAAATTTGTATCTGGAGTTGACTACTTTAATTGTAAAAATCTGTCTCAGGTGACAAGTAAATCATATGAACTAACCTTATTTGACGAAATAATTTGGTTTCCTTGACATTTCTGAAATTATTTTTAATAATACTACAAAGTCACATGTGTAAATTTATAAGCTTGTAAACAATATTTTATTAGCGTAAAGAAAACTTTGTAGGTGTATAGCATATTCGATATTAGTCTCTTTTTTCTTTTCTTTAGTTTGTGTTTCTGTCAAAGTGCACCTTACGTTTTACAAGTTGTTTTTCTTTACCCATCTTCAACTCATCAACTGAGTAAAGAGCAAAATGGAAATGTCGTATAAGCAAAAAATCAAAAACAAATGCAAATATTTTTTCTCATTTGACTTCTGTAAATAATCAGACGCCCAGGCAGCCAAACGACCTTGAGGAAATTCTCTGCTCAGATCTGTCTACGCATATTTTATTTGTTGTTTATTTGTTTTGCATACAAAACTTTGTACATTTTGTGTTGTTGTTGTTGTTGTTGGTATCGTCATTGTATCCGTCAACAAATTGGCCAATGTCACAGTCAATTTGCAACATGGCCCAAAATAGCAACGAGAACTTTTTGGGAATGTGGCACTACAAATTTAACATGTGCAATGCAAATTTGTAACAACTAATTGAATTGGATTGCAAAATGTATGCTATATGTATATTATGTACTTCGCTACGTAACACGTATGTACGCGTATATATGTATATGTAATATTAAAAAGCAGGCGCCGTATGTCTTTGCCCGGATTTCAAAACTGTTTAAATAAAATTAGATATCTATATAATCAAGTTAAGGTATGTGGTGTATATATAACGACTTCAACTTTATTATTAAATTTTTACGATTATTTTCACTTAAGTAAAATTAAACAGCAAAATTATGAGGGTTGAATAAAATAAATAAGGCTACTTAAAAGGAAGTAGTATGTCAAAAAAGATGTAATTATATTCGGTGAAAATAAGTGTAACGCACACTTTTTTCCCCGACCTTCTCCGATTTTGATGATTTTTACAGATTTGGTAGAGCTACTAGCCAATAGTAGCCACGTAAAATTTTATTGCAAAATTCCGATTATTTATTGAGCTATCGATAACAGAAAATTGTTTTTTTCGTTTTTAGACTATTCTTTGACAAGCCATATCTTCTAAACAAATAAAATTTGTTTTCCATGATAGATAAAATATTAAATTAAAAAAAAAAATTTTTATTTATTTTTAAGATTTTTTTTTAATAATTTTTGATCATTTTTAGTTTTTAATTTTAAAATTCAAAAAAGATCTCCCGCTTTTAAAAAAAAAGTGTTGATGTCATTTTATGTAAGTTTACTGAGAAAAACAAAAAAACAAAAAGGAGGTAACTCTTAGAATTGTAGAAGTTATGCTTATTTTAGTGATGACACCTCGCAGGTTCGCCATAGTCGCGTCAATATCTTTAATTGTTTGGAAGATATGGCTTGTCAAAGAATAGTCTAAAAACGAAAAAAACAATTTTCAGTTATCGATAGCTCAATAAATAATCGGAATTTTGCAATAAAATTTTACGTGGTTACTATTGGCTAGTAGCTCTACCAAATCTGTAAAAATAATCAAAATCGGAGAAGGTCGGGGGAAAAAGTGTGCCGTACACTTATTTTTATTTATTATTTAATTTTTTTATTTACATAAACATATTACAATGAACGCGAAACTATTTAAAACTTCTTTAACGAAGTGATGGAGGTTCTTGAGTAATTTAAGTGGATTTTAAAAGTATTGTTCGATCCGTATAATAAAAGAAACAAAAACTTTTTGTTTATTATAACATCTGACTTATTTTATTTTATTTTTACATAAAGTATCAACTTTATTAAACATAAATGGTTTTTATATTGTTGTAAAGACAAATATGCAAAAGCTTGCTGGATCTAGCGACAAGAACTTGCTTACGTCATCTAGCGGCAACACTAAACAGAAAAATAAATGATGTTGGGGAAAACGACAATGACAAAAAAATTTTTTTTAAATAGAAAGCCAAAGAATAAAATTAACATCATTGAATCAATCATCCCGTTCCGCAAAGGGCAGTAATGTGCAACCCGACTACAGATCTATATTGATAGAAATTAAGTATCTTACCACTTACTACCAATCTCCCAGCTCGTATCCTTCTAGCGGTGGAACTTTTAACCCTAACTGTGGACTGAGTACCTTACTAAGTAAGAAACCTCAGTGGAAGGAAAGGGGACAAACGAGTGGGTGATCTGGCTTTCCTAGAGGGGACTGGTCCTAAGGCTAACTACCTTTTACCAGTATTGATTGTCATGAACCCGCAACAACAGCCTCAGATATAGGATCCCTATTTTAAATACCGACCCCAGCACCGAATTAAGGACAACGATTTACGATTTGCGGCATGGAATATTAGAACGATGCTATAAGCAGGCAAAATGGCAGAAATTGTCGACGAATGTTTAAACTCTATGTTGGATTTAGCGGCATTGCACGAAATAAGGTTTGCAAACTACGGTGAAATCAGGAAGAAAGAATACTCTACCTTTTCAGCGGCCCCGAGAGAAGCGGACAATATGGTACGGGCTTCTTTGTCAGCAAAAAGATAAGAAACAGTATATTAGTCTATACGTATAAAAGGTAAATTTCAAGATATATCTGTTAATTCTGCGTATGCACCCACTGAGATCGCAGATGAATTCGCTAAAGATACATTTTATGGAAAACTGGAAGATGTTTTATCTAAAATATGCAAATATGACATAAAAATAATTCTCGGTGATTTTAATGCCAAGGAAAAGGGAAATAAACCATAAACACTAAATGTGGAGGTGTGAATTCCCTTCACGATGAATCTAACGAGAACGGTGTAAGGCTATGCATAAGCCATGGATAAGCAGCATATCTTTCCCACACACAATACCAGCTTACAGAGGTGCCAATAAAATAGACCATGTAGTTATAGATAAGAGACATGGTACTTCCATATACGATATGCGGTCTTTCCGTGGTGCGAATTGTGATTCAGATCTCTATTTAGTAGTGGCGAAAGTAAAGCAGAGAATCCCAAAGATAGGCGGCACCCGCATACATCAAAGAGTCCAATGGAACACCGATAAGAATATTCGGAGAAAAGGAAAACTGCCAAAAAAAAACGATCCGACAAAAGAAAAAAGCGAAAATAAAAGAAAAAATCCAACAAATACAGAAAGATCACGACGAAGGAAATAGGAAAAATATGTATCTAAACATTCGAAAACAGACAAAAGCTTATCAACCCAGAACAAGTATGTGCAAAGACAAAAACGGAAATATACTGAATGAAAAATAAAAAATAATTGAGAGATGGCGGGAATATTACAGCGTACTTAACCAGAAAACGTGGCTATCGAATGCAGTACTGTTGAAAACTTTATCGAGTACCCAAGTGATAGTGAAATAACAGAAGCCCTGAACAAACTTAAGAATAACAGAAATGGTGGAAAAGTTCAAACAACTGCCGAAATATTTAAATATGGAGGTGACAATTTTCGGAAGCATATAACCGACTTGATTAAACAAATCTGGGAAAGTGAGAGCTTACCTCAGAATGGAACACCAGCCTTATAATCCCATTGCACAAAAAGGGTTATCAAACGAATTGCAGTAACTATAGTGGCATATCACTACTTAATATCGGTTACAAAGTTTTTGCAAATATACTCCATAAAAGGCTTAACATGTTCGCGGGAGAGATTTTGGGTGAATACCAAGGTGGCTTTCGGCATGGCAGGTCCACGGTGGATCAGAGCTTTACTTTAATGCAAATTCTTGAAAAGCATAATGAGTATAAAATAAACATATTCTGCCTATTTATAGACTTTATGCAGGCGTTCGATAGAGTACGGAGAGATCGAATAAAAGACGTTCCAAGGAGTCCCAAAAAAAATCATAAATTTGATAATGTTAACTCTCTACAATTCCAACGCAGGGGTGGTTGTTCAAGGAGAAACATCAACACCATTCAATTATTCAGAAGGTGTGAAACAAGGAGACTCCCTGTCAGCAACAGTTTTTAACCCGCTGCTGCACAATACTATAAGCAAGTTAAGCTGTGGAGACTCAATCTTCAAGTATTAGCGTATGCAGACGACATCGGCATCATTGCACACAGCGAACTGAGCTAAAAAAGATATAAAAAAGAAAAACAAAATACATGGAGTTTTTAAAAAACGCGAGAAATAATGAATACATTGAAATAGGTAATGATCTTATGGAAATAGTGGACAAATTCAAGTATCTGGGCGTCTACGTCAGCAGCGATACCGATGCAACTGTGGCTGTAAAAGATATACTAAGCGCCGCAAACAAAGCCTTCTATGCACACATTAAGCTATTCAGATCGCGTCTGCTATCGAGAGACATCTCTCAGCTATTAATTTTTGAAAGAAAAGTCCTAAGAAAGGTTTATGGACCTGCCAGATTAGAAGATGGATCGTACCGAATAAGATATAATCAAGAGCTTGAAGCAATGGTACAACAACAAAATGTGATCCAATTCATAAAAAGTCAACGAAACCAGAGCGGTCAGGAAAGCATTTCAAAGAGAGCCGATTGGAAGAAGAAGACGTGGACGTCCAAAGAAAAGGTGGCAAGATGTAGTGGAAAATGATATTCGTTCTTTTGGTGTCTTGAACTGGAGGAATGCAGCGGTCGATCGAAGAACATGGAAAGCAATAGTTGCCGAAGCTATGGTCTGCCCAATACTGTAAAGCTAGTGATGATGATGATGAATCAATCATTGAATTAATCATTAACTATGGAATTTTTGTACTTAACAAACTATTTTATTTAGAAACAATAATTTTTATTCGTAATATTCTTTCTTGGTTTATTAGTAATTGGAAAAATACATTTTTTTTAAACGTTAAACGTTACAAAAATATACAAAAAAATTGCAATTATATTTTCAGTTTCTTATTATTAGATTTATATAGTCATTGTAAAAGCCTTTAAAGGATCGAAATAGTAGCTTCTTATTAAATATTTCTATTATCTACAATACTTTTTGAATGAGTGTTTCAAGTTGTTTGCGTATAGTTCGAAACAGAAATTGCATGTATTTTTTGTTTCGAATACTCATAATAAACGATACTGCTCATATGCCAAATTATCTTGACCTCATTATTTAGCCCAGTTGGAACATAAGATGTTGTCATTTTGAATTCAACTCAAGCATCTATAACTCTTTTTGGCAGTTGCCAACTCAATAAATCCCTATCAATTGAAGGTTCTATTGCCAAATAGATTAATAGCTGAAAATATGTTTGGCCATTTGGCTTATTTGAGAGTGGCACCCACAGTCAATTGCGGCGATAAGACTGGTAATAAGTGGGCGCCATCCACATAAATTTCCATCCAATATGAAGGCTACCGCCTGAGAACCATAAGCCTCAACCCGACTCTTGTGGTTATGCTGCGTTATTGTGGGCTAAAAGCCAACGGGGTGCGCTTTGCAACGAAGTTCAAAGAAATCAAAATTTGAAGCACGCACATGAGATGAAACACAGCAAAAGCCCCAAAATAAATGGCAGCCAATGGACAGGAGCATAAGGTACTAGTACTACAGTGTTGGCAAGGAATTTGCAAGTGGTGCTGACAAGTTCTAGTCCAAGAAACAATGCCCATAATCAAATACCGCTAGAGTTATCAACACGCGAGTCACAGACGGTCTAAGAAATTCACATCAAGTTTGGAATCTCATAGGAATGCCAGACACTCCATAAGATTTCCCACAATAAAACTTGGCGAATATTTCATCATTTGTTTCTTCTGTAAAGCCAAAATGATCTATGTAGATAGTTTGTATGTGTGCGCGTTTTAACTGGGTCAATGACAAAATAAAATATGACTTGTGTGCGAAACTTGTAAGCCGCTTAACTTGCTAGCTGGCCAAAAATAAAAAAAAATTTATACATATAAATGTACACTAAAAACAAAAATCAAACTACCCATGCTCCAATGTGGCATAATCTTTGTGACTTTGAAGTACTAAAAATTTTAACGTATGATTTTTGTTTTTAAGTAAATTTTGGAACTAGTTTAGATTTATATTGATCCCCTAAGAGTTACCTTTATTCATATTAAAAAATCTGCTTCTGAAAAAAATACTCAACATAAGATCCGTTTCATGTGTACTTTACTATAAAAATTTTGTAGTCCTTAGGGTTCAACCACATTTACTTCAACGCAGAAAGTTCAAAGTATAAAAGATATAGCAAAAAGTCTGTCTGATGAGGATTTAACTATAAAAATGCTTTTAACTTTTGGTGGATGCTAGTCCCAACTCCCACAACATATTTTTTTACTTAAAAAGTTCCTATCACTTATTTTCAGTGTATTTTTATATGAAAACAAAAAGTAAATAAATATAAAATGAAACAAAATCGTATATTTTTATATTTGGAGCTGGTTTAGCAAAATGATTGCCGCCAGCCTTAAAGCCTTGACTTGTAGCCAAAAAAAAAAAATAAAGAAGTCCAAATATAAATTTTTGTAGCATACATCCAGGCGAGCATCTAGCAACCAACTTGTATTGTAGGCGTGCAAGCATCTGACTTGCTCTCTTTAAATATATAGGTTTATAAATACATATACACACACACACACTCACACAGACACATAAATAATTAAAATGACCTCATAATATTTCGATTTTTCGCACTGGACTTGGACTTTTTGGCGCGCTGTTTCTCGTTTTTTTCTTTTTTTTTGAGACTCTTGGACTATGCGACTTTTGCCGCAGTCATTAATGTAAATGGTCTACAATACGCTTGTGTGTGTGTGAGTAAATGTGTATGTGCATTTGTTTGTATGTGCGGATTGGTGCCTTGGCCTTTAGTCGAAAAATATTTACAAATATCACGCATCGTGTTTCTTTTCTTTTTAGATTTCCTTTGGCCTTTGCTCTTTGGTCTTTACTTTTTCTACTTCGACCAGCACCTTCGTCATCTTTTTGTTGCCATCGTTTGCATTTTATTGTTGAATTTTATTTCCTTTTCCTTTTCATTTTTGGGTTTCCCCAGATCTTGTTGCTTTTGCCGGCAGTTTCCACGCTTTGCTCTAAGCCACCACTCATTCACGGCTGTCGTCTGTTGGCCATCAAATTAAATGACAACTAAATTGGCGCACATTTTACGCCATTTGGCAGACTTTGTCGTCTATGGGTGGGAAATTCCTTTACATAAGCACAGCACTTACTGCATTAGATGGCCGACAAAATAAACAGCTGATAATTGTTGATTATACAAGGCGTATACGTAATCTAGCAATAAGTGTTGATTTCTTTCGACTGACCCACTGACCTACTCAGTAAATGGAGCGACTATTTTAGAGTTGTTTGTTGGCAAATGTTCTTAAAGAGATTTGAACACACTTGAAGTCCGGCTTTAAAAATATAAAAAAAATTTTGCATTTTAGCCATAAATAAGAAACGTAGTTTAAGGAACTTTTAAGAAGAGTTTTAAGGTATTCAGTTCAGTTCAAAGTTTGATTTCTGACTGATTGCCAAATATTTACACTATATCTTAAAAATTTTATAAAATTCAAATATTTCTGAGGGTTTCACAACCCCAGAGCCCTCCCACTGGATCCGTCCCAAAGACTCACATAAAATCAGATACTTGCCTATGGGTTACATTTCGTAATTTGTATACCCTATACCTTTAAGGTACAAAGGTACCAAGTATACTTGGTTGAGCAAACCGAAGAAGGAAGGCAACATCGGCGACCCCCAAAGTTGTATAGAACCTGATCAGGGTGACTATAAAAGTCGATATAGACATTTCCTTCCGTCCATCTGTTCTTCTGTCTGTCCATATAAACTACTAGATCTAAGAGAAGATAAGAGCTAGAGCACAAAATTTTCGAATTACATTTCTATTTATGTCACATGCAACAAGGTGTATTTCAGAGCACCTCGAAAAAAAAAAAAAAGTTTGAGTTGCATAATTCTCTTGTTTACAAAGATATCGTTACCAAATTTTACTTAAGCACGTTCTTTACCAAGCACTGTGTTAAATTTTTTAAATTTTAAATCGGTTGACTATATCATACGCCCCCATAGGAACGATATGATATTTGATTGTTTTTATACAATTTATTTGTTATATTTTATGTATTTACGTACATATTTTATGTTAATATATAATATTATTATTATTATAAAGTACATATATATATTAATATATGGTTTATTTATTTATTGTAGTTGCATCGAACTTTTGTCAAACTTTTGGCAACCCCCTATATCCCGACCCTTGTAATTAATTAAAATATATGTACTTTTTTTTTATTTATATAATTTAGAGAACAAACAAGTATAAAAAAACGGTATTGCTCTAAAACGGCAAAGTTTTGTTTTAACATTAACATCAATTTTAATTCATTGGATCAAAAAAAAGTAAAAATTTGTACATAATATTTACGCAATTAAACTATCCTCAATATTTATGGTATTTCGCCAGCGATTAATAAACTATTATTTTTAACAGTTCATATCTCGATAACGAAGACAAGTGAATAAATTCTAAGCAAACAAAGAGTTTTGTTGTCTTTTTAGCGCATATATGGAAATGATACAAATATCTATGAAATCTTTGAGCTCGAATAATTTTTCACTTGTAAGCACAGATAACACACTTGCTTTAAAAATATTCAGTTTTGTTGAGCGGTGTATGTATCTTGAGTGCCAAGTTAGCAAGTCTAGCATCAACGTCCTCCTCCCTAGATAAGTGAATTCATCTACATCATCGATGGTTATCGCTTCATTATTTGTGTTTAGACTACGAGCGATATCATTTAAGCTCCTTACTAAGCTGCTTTTCATATACATATTTATTTGGGCAGTTTGGGTAATATATAATTTGAATTAACTAATGAATTGAATTATGAAAATCTCTGTTGAGGTATTATAACTTTTAAGAACTAACTTAAAAAAGTAAAAGTCCTGTTTCTAAATCGACTAGTTAACGAAAATCTGTATTTATCTAGTTCAAATTATTTTTATCATCTATCAGGTGGCAAAGAGGGAGCTTACTAAGGAGTAACTATGGCATAAGCTCAAGCAATGTTTAATTTGAATGTCTAATGGTTTATTATTGACTGAAAGCAATCAAAACTATTTTACCTTAAGGGCCCATTTGAAGTTTTGTCATACCGTGCGAAATTTTTGGGCCTTAAGGTAAAAAATGCAAATGATTTCTTATGTATTTCGACACATTATCGCCGAAACCTGACTTGATAAGTTTTTTTGACATCAGATGCAGCAACCCCAAAAAGATATAAAAATCTCGCGAGACAATCGGTCTCGGACATTTGCTTTTTCGCCTTTTTTTAAGGTAAGGGTACAACCCGTTGTAGCAATTCTATTAGCGGATTCGAAATCAGCGCGCCGAAATACATAAGAAATCTTATGCATTGTCCTCAGATCACGATACTTTTTTTTGGTGTGGCTAAGTAACTAACATCAATTTGTTACTATAATCTATATATATAAAAACGAATATTTCTTGAAAAAAAAATATAATAATAATCTTGTATTATACGAAAGTTTAGGTTTAGTCTTTTCTGTAGCTAAATATTTCAATGGGATTCGTAAAATTCCGCTTGTGAAACGCAAACAATGCTTGCAAACACCCTTTGCCTCCTCTTAAACATCTCGTAAACTCTAACTACATTCAAGCAAATCCCAAAGCCAAAAAAGTAGTTTTTCACATTTAGTTGTCAGTCTTAATTCACCTAAGAACTTAATACCAGATAAGAAATTAGAAAAAAGACAAAAACTCAGCCGGGTACAAACAGCCATGACTTAATTAGTAACTGCCACATTAGGCCACATCTGCTTTGTTGAGCTAACCCCAAAAACCAAAACTGTAACCTGCTTTCACACATTCATGTTGGATACACAACTCCCTGAGCACCAATATAAAGATTTCAAAATAGATTAAATTTCTTGCACAAGCAGAAAATTTTTAGAAGAAAACCCACAAACACCGCCAACCAAGGCGGTACATACAGCAAGCTTGAGTAAAGCACGGAAAATTGCACAAAAGAAAAACGAAAAATGGGAATCAGTTAGGTCTGTGTACAGCATTGGAATACACTGTACACTTTTTCCCGAAGAAAAATGTTTTAATATTTATTTATTTATTCAATAAAGATTAAATAAGTTTACAAAACTAACTTAACTAATAGGAAGCACTGGCAGCAAAAGGCCTTAAGCTCATGTTTTAATATACTTACATCTAACAACTTTGACGTCGTTTGAAATTAACTAAAATTACGGCCTAAGCGTATATGCAAAAATGTTTAATTTTTGGGAACCCGAAGATTTTGTTTATTATTTTTGACTTCATCTAAGAAGGGATCTTTTTGGTAAAATTTAGTACCTTTAGCTTTTATGAATCCTTGGATGTAGTTGTTCAATGGAATGTGGCTCCATTGCTAGCCGCTACTTCTAGCTGTTACATTTACTACAAAAAGCTGTAATACCCTTGACCCTTCGGGTACAGGGTATCAAAATTGGTAAAACGAATGGCTAAATTGAGTGCACACACAAAGTTTTCCATTTGGAAGGGCGGAGAGACAGACGTAGATCTCGATGTGAATGTCGACCGCGGGCAGCAGCGCGTGGGCGCGGAATAAGTGCAGTTTCCGGATGCCCAAATATAAAGAAGCGCACACAAGCATATAAACCCACAGTCAGATACACACGCATACACTGACACATTGTATGCCATTATGGCGGATAAAAAGCGCGACGCTTGGCATAGAATGCAGCGAACAAAAGTTGGCCAATAAGCGTGATGTTGAGGTCATGCAGATGTTGAGATGTATCTACGGACTTTTCTTTCAGTGTTAGTATACATGCATGTATGGATGTATCTGTGCAACTGTCTGCGTGTAATATGGCTTGCAGCAACAGGATATTTTTTTGTGGCTTGCATAAAATGTAAACAAAATGCCTGCCATTGTGCTCGACCATTTATGACAACAAACAGCTGGCCCCGAGCATCTACGCTTAGTTTGAGCCAACAGTCCGTCTCGTTTTCGTTTATTTTGCCTAGTTTTACAGACTACTTTTTGGTATTTGAGGCTAGAAACAAATTTCTTAAGGCACATTTTGTACTAGCTTAGTGTAGTTTAGTTGCATGCTTGAATTTTCATGTTGCATGCTATTTAGACATGGTATTTGGGTCGTTTTAGAAGTTCAAGTTTTCGTTGCATACTTTTATGCGCTTCCCTTAAGCAATATTGCGCATACGTCACGAACCAAATTACACCCTGCTAGTTGTAGCAGTAACTTAGTGGAATTGCAAGCATTTCAGCTCTTCGAAGTTATGTTCGAATCGTTTTAATTTCTTCTAGCTTATTTGTATGGGCACAAGATTGATATTCTTTGGTACTTTGCATAAGTTATAGAGAGAAATATTTACAAGAAGACTAAAAATGCTTTCTTAGAAGCACATTAAAAAAGCAGAAAAGCATTTTATAAAATTCTATAAACTAAAGATTAATGAGTATTCTTTTGCTAAAGGATTCCGACTTAAGTTTCGACAAAAATATTTGTGCAAATTATTTTATAAATTTAATATAAAAACATTTGTTTTTTCGATTAGCTTCATTTCAGTTGATAGCTTAAGAACTCTAACTTTAAAAACATTCGAATTGCTCAAATCTACACAGATGAATAGATTTAGTGCAATATTTCAAAATATTTATAAAAAATTAGACCCAATGGACCAAATTTTAAATTCAATAATGAAATGCAACTCTTCATCAATATAGTATTTATGGTATTTATAAACACACACAGTTCAGCTAAAAATAAATGTTTAATTACTTTTCAATTTATCTGTCAAAAAAAAAATAAAACATTTACATATTTGCAAATTTATTGGAAGTCAAAATCAGCCCATCAATTATTGGAAATGCATTATTTAATGACAGATATTCCAATTTCATTTAACGCATTAAATAGCAGCACAAAAAATATGTACTCATTATTTTATTAGTCATATATTCTCATAAATAATTGCAGCAGTTCGTATTATTATTAAATTTTTAAAAAGTTTGCAATGCATTTACAATGAACTATTTGTACTGCGGACAAACAATTGCAACCTTTGCATTATAATAATAGCAGCTAAATAAATAAAAATATAAATGCACATGCAATATATACATATCTGTATATATCTGTATGTACAAAGGTAAAAAGCAATTCCTCATTTTAATGGCATATGGGTTACAACAGAGCAAATTAAATTAGCTTTGTTCGCATTTATGGAACTAAATATTGATAATGAATAGAAATCGAAATAGTTTCTCGGTAACGATATAAATGAGAATGAGTTGCAGACAAGGATTACAAGGATTAGACAAAGTAAAGTATAGTGGAATTGGTATACACTTTAAAATGGCTCCAGTTATTCAGCAAATTTGCTATCGTCTACGTTTCAAGTGGTGGTATTTTTAGGGTGGTTTTTATACCCTGTACCGTATGGTACAAAGGGTATATTGTGTTTGTGCAAGCCGAAAATGTATGTAACGTACAGAAGGAGAAGTCGGAGACCCCCCAAAGTTACCTAAAGTATGATCAGAGTGACTAGAGAAGTCGATATACCCATGTCCGTCTGTCCGTCTGACCGTCTGTCCGTCTGTCCGTATGAACGCCTAGATCTCAGAGATGGTAAGAGCTAGAGCAACCAAACTTTCAGATAAGATCCCTTATTAATCCATAGGAGACAAGTTTATTTTATTTTTTTGATATCGGGACTACATTATATAGCTCCCATAGGGGTGTTTCAGAGGACCTCGAAAAAAAGCAAAAGTTTTAGATGGATAATTCGTTTGCTTATGAAGATATCATAACCAAATTTGGCAATCGGAAGTTTTTTAGAAACCCCCAGCACTGTACCAAATTTTATCAAAATCAATTGACTATATCATATAGGTCCCATAGGATCGATCGGTCAAAAATTTGTTTTTTGTACAAAATTCGTTGTGTTTCGTTTGTTTGTGAAGATATTGTAACCAAATTTGGCATTAAGAAGTTTTTTAGAGTTCCCAAGCACTATACCAAATTTGATCAAAATCGGTTGACTATATCATATAGCTCCCATAGGATCGATCGGTCGAAAATTTGTTTTTTGTACAAAATTCGTTGTGAATCGTTTGTTTGTAAAGATATTGTAACCAAAATTGGCATTAAGAAGTTTTTTAGAGTTCTTAAGCACTGTACCAAATTTGATCAAAATCGGTTGACTATATCATATAGCTCCCATAGGACACAATCGGTCAAAAAAACGTATTTTGAACAAAATTCGTTGTGTTTCGTTTATTTGGCAAAGAAATATCTTTTGGAGTTTGTAAGCAATATATCGGACTTGATTGCAATTTGGTGGTACAGGGTAACCCAAAGTCGTCCGCGCCCGACTTTAACGTACGCCATCTTTTAAAAAGTTATTGCTTATAGAATTTTTTTTTTTCAATATTGTAAGTTTACACTCAAAATCAGACTTTTGTGTTAAATACGTTCAAAGCTTTACGTCCAACTATTTGGACCATATGCTCCTCAAGGAGATAAAGGAACTAACATTTGGACCCTTCTCATGAACAGTGAGACACTGACAAGTCTTATACATGTGTGCACTGTAGAGAATGCGGCTGCTGTAGAAGCTAGTGTTGAAGCTGACCCGAACACATCCAATCTATATCATGTTATTTAAGTTACTTATGGGATATAACCATCGTAATCGATCAATTTTCTCATCATCGAATACTCTTCATACTCTTGATGACGCTTGCAGCTACTTTATTGATTTTGTTAATAAACATGGCCAGAGAAGCACTCATGCACCAAAAAAAAAAAAGGCTTATAAAGCTGGCCGAAGTATCACTTTAAATGGATTGCGGTGTAGGACCATCCAAAGGTCAGCAAGTCTATTTGTATTAGGAGGATGGATTTTTTCCTTGACTCTATGAGAGTTCTATGAGTATACATAATAAATTTATTGTACAAGATTTATTAAAACTTGCAAAGAAGTTCGATTTGGATATCTTATTGTATCTTCCGGTGCCTCAGGTCCGATGCCTGCAGTCTTTTTAGTCTTTGCCTTGGCCTGGGACACGCAAGAACACAGGCTAGCGAATTTGGGTGTCTATTTAAGCTTTCCTCGTGTCTCACGCTTTGGCGGTTTATGTTCGCTATGGAACGTATGCCAAATCCTTTTGAAGATTTCTGTTCCTGACATAACAAGGCGCTTCTGCCATTTTGTTAAGAACTTTGTTTTGTAGTGTTTGGCCAAAATTGTGGCAATTCCAAAGCCAGGTAAGCCTGTTGACTCTCCGGAAAGCTATCGTCCTATTAGCCTTTTGTGTGGCTTTTCCAAAATTTTTGAGCGTGTTCTAAAATCAAGATTGAATGCACATATTGAGGAAAAGAATATTCTCCCTTCTGTACAATTCGGTTTTAGATGTAATCTTAGTTGTATTCACCCGCTTAGAAAACTTAAGAAAGACATTAAGGACCAACTAGAAATCAAAAAGTCAGTAGGAATGGTTACCTTAGACGTACAATCGGCTTTTGACACTGTTTGGCATAAAGGTCTAAGGTATAAGCTGCAAAAGATAGGCATACCCACGTATCTTTTACGAACTATAAACAGCTTCTTATCCGAAAGATACTTTTGGGTAGACATGAATGGTGTCAAATCCGACAAAAAACTGATAACCGCAGGCGTCCCTCAGGGTTTTGTTTTAGGACCTATTCTATACAACATTTACACTCACGACATCCCAATGCATGGGCAATGTAAAACGCTAATTTTTGCCGATGACACTGCCTTATATTGCTCAGGTAACTGCTACAGCGACATAAAACAAAACCTAACTGAAGCCCTGCACACCCTTGATGAATACTTTCATAAGTGGAAAATCAAACTTAATATAACCAAAACAAATGCAATTTTCTTCACCCGCAAGCGGAAACCATGTCACTTGCCCAACTCGACTCTGTTAATAAATAACGTATGTGTGTCCAATGGGAAAGTTATATAAAATATCTTGGTATTTATATTGACAATAAATTGAAATTTAATGTGCATATTGCAAAAACTTTAGATAAAGTAAATAAGACAATAAAAATTTTTTATCCTCTTATAAATCGAAAGTCGAAGCTGCAAGTAAACAACAAACTAACTTTATTTAAATCTATATTTGTACCAATTATTTTATATGGCTCGGAGGTTTGGGGTGATTGTGCAGCGTGTCACCGGCTTAAATTACAAAGAATCCAGAATAAGATCCTAAAAATGATATTTGATGTTCCATTCTATTACTCCACTTCTCGACTCCATAAAAAAGCAGATATTTGCATGATTGATGACAAAATTTATAAGGCTATAACTAAATTTAATTTAAAAATATTAACATCCCACACTATTAGTGATGATCCAGATCTTTATGGTCCTTAGCCTTTTTCTAGTCTTAGTATGTAATTTAGTTGTAAGTCTTTAATTACTTCTTTTCTTTTTTTTTAGCTGTAAAGGCTAAACTCTGTTTTGTAATTAGTTATTAAATGAACATTTATAATATTAGGGTAAATAAATAAATAAATAAGTTAGTAAAAATTTTATAAAAAACCGTGCGTATGCGCAATATTTGCCATTTTTTAAAATTACATTTTTCCCATGCCACAAACGCCGTCTGTGTGCACGGATAGACGGTTGCACGGACAGGCGGACGTCAGCAATCAACTGCGACACAAATTACCATAATGAAAACCTAAATGAAATAATGCGCATAACTATGTCGAGCACATATATGTATGTATACACAATTATATACAGGCACATCTTGCACACGCAGACATATGTACATAAAAATACGCCCACACATGCACACAACTACTTATATGTATATGTATTTATATATAGTAAATGTTACATACAAAGGCAATGCGATGACTTACCTAATTAGCAACAGGATTTCCAGCGGCACGAACTTTTCAGTAGTGGCTGTGCATACCAGCACGTAGCGCCACCTAGCGGTAGGCGTTTTAAGTTATACGCTTACTTGTTCGTTCCACTGACGAACTGACTGACAGATTGACAGACTGTTCAACTGACGAACTGCCAAACTGACGTGGTCTCACTTGAAGCTGTGTGTTAGCCAAAGGCTATTGTAGTTGTTTCTTGTGTTAGTTGGCTTAATTTACACGCTTCGTGCGCGGCAATCTGGCAACGCTTTTGACAATGTCTTGCCACTTGTGCTTAAAAAAAATTGTTGCAACTTACGTGCAATTGCCGCTGGCTAACCGTCGTGCGGAGAGAGAGTGAGTGAGACCTACATACATACATATATATATAATATATGTAAAAAGTAGCAGAGAGTGAGCGAACGCGCGGCAGCTAACGCGTGAGGGCTAGTCATCAGTTCAACCAAAAGTTGCAAGGACATGGCAACAAACGCGAGCAACGACACGCACACACACACGCACACGCGACATTTGAAAATTTGTTCTTTATACTCTGCATTCTGAGGATCAAGGGTATTGTAGATTTGTGCAATGTAAGCAACAGGCAGAAAGAGGAGTGGCAGACTATATAAATATGTTCTCGAATATCGGTTTATATGCACGTCTGTCCATTTCGCGGGCGATCAATGCGCAGACCAAGCGTAAAGAGGGGCTAAATTTTGTAATGGGTACTAGTTTTATGGAAGAGACCAAGGAAGGATTTTGGAAAATTTGTATCGGGATGGTGGAATTTATTTTCGTCCTTTCAGCTTGCAATGTGGCTCATATGCTCTTTTCGGTTTTATGCTTATTTTTCTTGCAATCGACTTGAAAAAAAAAAAAACAAAAGTACCTATATGAAATTGTAGCTGAATACCAACTTCCAGTCAGCACACCGTCTACCGCATGCTCTGGGATTAAGATCGGCTTATAACTTCCAAATATTGACCAAATTCGGTTCAATTTTATATCCCACTCCTATTTAAACTTCAAAAACATTTCACGTTTGTCTCATTAATATATTATATAACTTTACTAGAGCCTAATAAACAACCAAACGTTGACATATTCTCAAAAAAACCCCGAGATCTTTTCCACCACTGCTTACCATTTCCCTTGGTTCGATTATAGAGTATGCCACTGTCGGATGCCTTTCTCGACTGAGTCACAGTTTTATTATTTTTTTTGTGTTTGATATAGTTGTTATTGTTGCTTTCAAATTTTCACACATACACACAAACACGCGCCATTTCAACAACGCGTTGAAGCATATATGGGGAGGGGGGTTGTATGTAGAATATTGACCAAAGCTCTGTTTTTTCTTTTTTTTTTTTTGTTTTGTTATTCATTTTTTATTTTATTTCATTTTATGTGTTTTTTGTTTCTTTTGCACAACTTTTGTCGTTTCATGTTCCGTTGTGTGATTTTCTTGTTTTGTTTGTCGCTTTTGGCTGGTCTTTTAAATTCAACATATTATTTGCTCTCTTTTCATGTTTGTGTTTTTACACATTTCTTTTGCTTTTTATATTTTTAGTCGTTTACTTTGAATTCTTGTGAATACAAATGCTTTAAATTATCTGCCAACAGGGGCACTGATCATTTCAAGCTACGTTTCAATGGAAAATGGGCAAAAAGTTTTGTAAAGTTGCTTTGACTTTGGTATGGGACTAAGTGCCCCAAAAAGTTGATGCCACTAAATTGTTGCTACTTACGCTAAAAGCTGATAACACAGCGGGGAACAAAGAGTAAATATTCAAATTAGGTAATGGTGGGGCAGATTGTGAGTGGGGATTTGGTTATTTTTCGAAAGTTCTTGCCGTGACCTCTCTACAAACACATTGTATCTGTCAGTACTGTTTTGGTCTCTGCAAATATGCGTGAAACTTTGAAGTGTAGCAATACAAAGTGTGTGTTTGTCTTGTGCACTAGGACAAGGGAAAAAGGAACTCTCATATTGTTCAGAAGTTTACTTTATTTTATAATTGAGCAACAAAGGAGCAGCGCATCGCAGCATTTTTGCATTGCCGGTGAGCATAATAGAATAGACCAAAATTTCGATCGCAATAAACTGTAGAAAATACTGAATATGATAAAATAAAACCATAAAACGATAATTCGAACAACGATCAAAATGATATCTACCTTAAGAAAACTCAAGAGTTTTTTACTTCCACAGGCGCTAAGAACTCGAAAATGAAATATAGAGAAAATAAAGTATTAGGACAAATCGATCAGCCGAAGGAATACAGCGATTTCACAATTTTTAATTTCAGATTCAAATCTGCAATAAACAAAACTTTTGCAATTAAGTTTTGTTACCAATGTTTATGTTTTAATCAGTTTTCAAACTATTGTATTAAATTCACTTCTTGGATTTTTTTTTTTAAGTGAAGAAGCAGACGCAGAGAACTAAATAAAGTAAAAATTTACTTCCAGGTGGTCCACACCCTACTGCCTATATCTATACAGTTGATTCATATAATACGTTGCAAAGAAATCTCATTGTATTTTAATCAAATACGCAGAAAAATGTTATAAAAGATAATTTCTACAAAAACACAAATATAAAGGATTCATAGTGCTCAGAAATCAGCCGAATGACATTTTTATTTACCGCTTACTCTCAATTTATTTATTTATTAGTGCATAATTTATTCGTTGCTTTCCGTATGAATAATAATGACTTTATTTTTGATTTCCTTAAACAAACCTAACGAAATTATTTTAAATTGTTGTATAAAAACGAGTTCGGTGAACAATGCATAAAATACGATATACTCATACTATTAAAGTAAAAACAATTAATGTCTAAATTAATTTGTTGTTTTTGTAGCTTATCTGTAATAAAATTAGTTTTTACATCCATGAACTGAATTGACGACGCAACACGCTTTAAGTATGGCTACTTTAGAGTACTTTAAAAAGACTGTAGTTTTTTTACAAACATGTTCAAGAACGAAAATTTATTAAACATCTATTGTAACTAACTGGCACTCTGAAATATTAGAAAAAAAAGATTTTCTTTTCCACAAATTTTGCACCATCCTATTCAATTCATTAATAAATCAACATCTATAACAAATATTCAAATTCAAGTGTGCAACTAAAATTTCTTCATCTTTCTTCAATGAACTATTTTTATCATTTTATGTTGCAATTTTTTTTTTATTTTAGCTATTTCTAAGATTTTAATTTCGCATTTTGCATCTTTGCCTGCTTTTCGCCACCAACAAAAATAGATTGTTGCATATTTTAAAATTTATTTGTATTTCAAAAGTAATTTACTTGTTGGCAATAAATATTAAAATGCACTGACACTTAAAGTACATTTTGGAAAATTATTAGCTGCAGTTGTGTTAAAGAAAACTACCTAAATTTATAACAAGTGCGAAATACTTTTATAAAAATGAATAAAAATAATTTAACACCGTTTTTCTTTTTTTTTTTTTGGTTTCCCAGATTTTGTCAAAGTATCAGCTGTGTGCTCTTCAAATGCTCAAATGTTGTTAAAAATAAAGCAAAGCAAAGAAATGCGAAGCTGACGAGCAAAGCAAAACAATGTAAAAAAAAAAATTTGTTCAAATGGCGCAAACAAATTGGCCAAATTGCAAAGTGGCTAAAAACATCAACAGCACTGAGTGCACAGTGGTAAACAACAATCAAAAATTTAACATTTGGTTGTCACACAGTGAGACAAAAAAGATGTAAAATTTTGAGTATTAACAGCTTGAAAAAAATATTATGTAAGGTTTTTTCGTCTTTTTCTTTATTAATTTTTATATATAACAAATATTGTGATTTAAAGTGTAAAATATAAATATCTTAGTTGTAAAGCTGTAAAGGCTAAACTCTATATTTGCATTATAATTAGTTAGTAAATTAATATTAAAAATATTAGGGTAAATATAGAAATTGAAATACCCCACGAAAATTTCTGTTTCAAGGCCACGTGAAGCTGACATATATAGAGCATTGAAAATTAAATTAGTAATTCGTCAACACTAGACACTAAGCTTAAAAAAGCTTATCAAATGCAAAACAAATCTATTTTAATGGAAAAAAAGGTATGGACTTCGAGACTTTAGCTCATGATTTAGTATTGTATATACTGGAATTTTGATGAATTTGTGTCAAGTTGGTACATTATGGACTAAAACTTTTGCTGTTATACCCTGCAGGGTATACTGCAGGGTATACTTGATTTGTGCAATGTATGTAACGGACAGAAGAAGGCGTGGCAGACCCCAAGTCCTTTATACCAAAATGCTTATCATAACCTCGAGTAGCGATTGAGCCATGTCCGTCTGTCCGTCTAGATAGCAGATTTTCGCGGTTATTAGCTACACCGTTTAATATTTCTGATTATCTGAAACTTAACAGAGTGATGCATCGTAGTAACATGCATCTGTGTATCAAAAATTTACGAAATCGGACAAATACAACAAAAGTTATAGTCAAAAATTAACAAATTCCACCACCCCTTGCCCATAAACTGCGTCAATATTTGACTCTGCGTAATTATGGTAACAAGTGACCAAGAATCACAATTTTTGGTAAGCTGCTTCATATGGCTCTAATGAACTAATCCACATCCAAATTTTATCGATGCGGACCCCCCACCCCCGCAATCGATAAACCGTGTTTTTTTCCAGACCCCTCAACATATCAACTTGAAACTTGCCCCATATACTTTAAATAGCTTCTTTGGCGTAACTTTCGGTTTTCATCAAAATCGGTACAAATTTACGAAACTTATAAATATCGATTTTCACCTAAAAAAATATGTTCCAATTGGAAAGTCTTAGAAAGAATATGCAGGAATAAATTTTTATTAGAAAAAAAAGGTACAGGGTATTTACACTGCCGGGCACCGCCTCGACTGTACTACATTTGTTTTATTTGAGTTTGTTCCTAAATCGATGCATATCTTTCTCATGTTTTAAGTCGAAATTTTTAATGACATTGCTAAAAAGCGCAAAATTCCATAACTAGGCAAGGCATCAACTGAATTCAAAAAACTAGATCAGAAAAGATATTATTCCCATCTGCTGGTACATTTTTGGGTCTCCTGCTCTTCTACATCTACCAACCAACCATCTACCTGCCAACCATTAATGTCTATATACGCAGATATAAAAGCATCTCTAGTCAGCTCTCGCCCAGCGTTACCTCCTTGTGCCTAAGTGCGTCTGGGCTGTTCCATGACATGCAACCACTTCAACCTAACCTAACCTTCTCATCTCCGAATCCTAGGTGCTTATACGATATTAGCTCAATCGCTACCCGAGCTCATGATAAGCATTTTGGTATTAAGGACCTGTAAACTGTCACGCCTCTTTCTGCCTATTAGAAACATTTCACAAATCTATATACCCTTGACCCTATAGGTAAAGGGTATAAACATAGCAACAAAAAAAAAGAAAAAATGTTCCCAAAAACAGCGATTGTTCCCACTGTACAGAGGGTGAAAAGATTGCCGCGGGAGAGGCTCTAGTTGGGAACGTCATGTTTCACCAGCCTTACAAAGTATGTAAATTAAATTGAATCTTATTTAATGTAATTTTTGCATACTATGAGTATTTTTGTAGCCTTTTTTTTTGCTTTTATTGTTGTTCACTTGCTTAAATTTTATTTACTACATTACAATGGCTAAGACGAGGGCCAAATATGTTTGAATGTCTACCCTTAACATTGAGCCAAAAACAAAGCATCGGAATGTCGAGGCACAAAGCGCATTTTTGTGTGTGAGCCAACAAGCCGTGAGCAAACGTTTAAAGTGCCCCAAAATATGCAACATGTCGGGTGGTATGAGTGGCAGCTGGTGTAACTATGTGTGTGTGGACCCAACCCACCGGCACGCAATGTAAGCGACAAGCTGACTCATAAGCTGCCCATCAGACAAAGGCTCTTTTCACTTACTTACTTGGCGGTTGGCCTAATGATTGACTGGCTCTATAGCTCCGTTCTGTGTTACCCTAACCCAATCAGTTCTAGAGTTTGTGGGCGCTACGGTACCAAGTCCCTAACCTCCGTCAAGTTTTATAGCGCTCATTCGCCTTACCTTGGCTTTGCGTGTAGTTTGTAATTTTCAAGTAATATGGGTCGCTAGTGGTACCTGTAAGTTGAGCCTTGCTCGCTTACTCTGTATTTTACTATATACTATATAGATACGACTTGCCACGCAAGAAACTTTCAACTTTCAGCTTTGTTGCCAACGCGATTTACTTTACTTTTAACATGTCGAAGAAACCTTAGAGCACGCCCGTTTCGTCCAACTCGACTTGAGGTTCTAATACATACACATAGCAGCCAGCTAATTGTCATTGATTCAGTCCAAAAGAAATAAATTCAATTTCTGTTCCTCAAAGTGACAAGTTTCTGACGTTTTCTTGTTTTTGTTATTATACAATTTTATTATTTTTTGTTTTCGTTTGCCGTCTTTTGGCTTTATTATTATATTTCTTGTCTTTCACTGTTTTCGTCGCATGCTTTTTCTTGCCTAGTTCTTTGGCGCTTGTTCTTTCCCTACTGCTTCTTCTTGTTTGTTTCTTTTGTGCACACGCTGCACTGCCTCTGACTGCACCTTGACACTAATATCAAAAAGTGCAACTAAAAATAGTAGCAGACATAAGAAAATTGATTCGTAATATAGAGGTTCTATGGGCTAAGCACCTACTACAGAACTACTTATTTATGTGTTTGGGTTTGTGTATGTATTTGTACTCTTATTTGTATGCATGAGTACTTGTCTAGGATTCGTGACTTTGAATGAGGCTTTTGTATGCTGAGGTTGATTACGACGGATTAAGATCTTAGGCCGCTAGAGAAAACAGCATGATGAGGTTGTACTTAACCGCTGAAAGTAGTGTTATATGTTTAATTAAGTTTTGCCTATTTTCTTGGTACGCTGAGGATGGTAGGCGAAATGGCTTCCAGGCGTGTTGTTGCTTTTCTTCTATGTATATGTATGGTATACTAAATTATTCTGTTGTCGCTTATAATGACAAGTACATCTGTCCCTAGTTTTTCACAATCTGTAATAGGCGAAAGAAGGCGGGGCAGACCATAAGTCTTTTACGCCAAAATGCTTATACGTGCAATAACATCGTTTAGCCATTGGGATATGTCTGTCTGTCAGTTTGTTTGTCTTTTCATACAAACACCTTTCTTCCGGAGACTACAGGAGTGTTCCAAAAATTGAAGTTTGTTCAATTATATCGATACCTTGCAAAGGAATTTAATTTTTTGTCCATGCTCTTTAAAATGTTTTCCGCTTTAGTAATAAAATCAAAGTTCGAAATTATTCTAGTGTTGTAATACACGATCTTGTGTCACCAAATTAAGAATGTAGCATCATGTAGGCCTAATAAAAAATACCAAAACAACTTTCGTCACACCTAAAAGATACTTATAGATATTTTAAATAAGCCACTTCGCTTAACTATCGATCTGCATCAAGATCGGTTGAAATTTACTAAACTTATTGGTATAAATATACTAGAGCTTGTATGCTGTATAAAAGCACTTTGGAATTAAATACTCAAGATGCCATGATAAAAACTCAGGAATATTTTTTTTCCTGGAAAAAGGTTACAGGTCATTCCTCTGTAGGTCAACAAACTTTTGATCAATATTTTTAAATTGACAATTTTGATCGGCTACAATTGCTTTAAATAAATTATTGTTTAAGATCCGTCCAATTTATTAGTTTTTAATCTTAATATTATTTTTTTCAAAAGTTATTCTTGTGTATTGTTGGTTTATTTATTTATTTTTAATAGTTTTACGATTTAACACTTAGAAAATGTGATATTTGGGATTTTTTTTTGTTATAATTACGTAGATTTCAATACTATTTATTAGTTTAAATTGGCTATTAACATACTTCTTTTTTTGTATATCGGAAGTATTATTATTAATTTATTTTTATTGTTTCATTTGTTATTCATTCATACGTTTTATAAAATTTGTTTAATTTATCGTTATATTATGCTACTATTATTAAATTAAATTCGATTTATTACATTTTTTGTATTTTTATGATTTATCTTACAAAAACATCATAGTTTCAGTTGATATAACGAATCATTATTTAAATTGCAAATTTTATTTCCTTCGTATTTCTCACTTTTCTTACTATAATATTATTAGTCATCACTCAGGATACAACTAGATCATAATTGTTGGTTTTCCTTTGGCACGCTTCAGTTGTAGTATTTTATTGTTGTTATGGACCCTGTTGTACTAGACCAACACGCTTTACATAACTCTCTCACTCTGCACCTCCAAAAAAAAAACCCCCGACACAATTGCATGAAGTTTTCAAACTAAACCAACAAACAACAACAGTGGGAAAAAAGAACAAAGTTCACGTTAAAAATTCAAAACACACGTACATATATCATTCAATTTTTCATTAGACAATTTTTTGAATGCATTTTCAAAACGTTGTTCAACACATTTAAAAACTTTTAAAAGTAAATATTTCTACTTCTTTATCTCTTTCTTGAAGTACACTGCAATCGCTTTATATTATATTTCTTTTTTTTTTTGGGTTACCGTGTTTCGTCGCTTTTCGTATATAGTATGTAGTATATTACTTCACTGGTTTATTATAGTATTGCTATTGGCTTGTATGAAGAATACGCGTTGGTATTTTCTCCGTTCTCACTGTGCTGTTGAATTGCAAACCCGACACGAACTGAACACCGAAATGGCCAAGTTTTCCGTTTCATGCAGTTGGCACGCATTTTTTTTTCGGAAACTCACACATACACTTACCCGACTAACGGCATTTGGCTTGTGGTGCGCCGCTTGCTTGTTGGCTCTTGTATGTAGGCTAGCTTTTTCGGAGTAAAGCACAAAAGTCCTCTCGCAAAAGCTTTAACGTTAAGCTTCCCCCAAAGCTGCACAGCTGTTTGCAGCAAAGTGCATGCGGCATTGCTCTCTTGTACTCACACAAAATGCAATTGTCAGAAACAGCTGATTTACCAACCCTTGAATGGAAGCACATGGTGCAAAAATTATGTCATTTAGTTGTTGATGACGCACAGTGGGCCATATGCGTTGTAGACTGAACAAAAACTAAAGAATATTTTTGAATCCTAATTCAGCCAATTCACCCAATACACGGTCTTTTTTCAGACGGCTTTGAAATAACACGTCCAAAAAAAAAAAATTTTTACACAATTTCATTCGATTTCGCACGATTAAAAAAAATATTTGATTGAAATATTTTAATTAACCTAATCTTTTAGAAATTTATTTACGGAATTCACGCTTCTAACTTATTTTCATAGTAGCTTAAGGACTGAATTCATGTATTTTTTAACAATGTTTTTGTACCGTGTAAAAACAGAATTAGGTGTATTCTTTTTCTTATATTCGATTTAAATCTTCTGTTGTAGATATTAAATGTTTGTTGTTGCGAAATAGAAAAGAATAATAAATGAAAAAAATAAGTAGGTACATAATAAATCTTTACAAACGGGAAAAATCCAAGTAATTTCTACAATCACCCTCACATCTTAGCTTTTGCTGCTCAACACCTTTCTCAGCCATTTCTCATGGATGAAATTTCGAAGTTTTTCGTATGCTTATTATTTTCTTGTTGGTAGTTTCTGACGTATTTACGGTAGGACATGGTATGGTAATACAAACTATGGATCATAAGAATATGGGATCACGAACGCGACCTTCAGAAGGCCTAGTCATAGAGGCATAATTCAAGCAAAAATATGTGCTATATTTGATGTTTGGACATCAACCGAGACAGCAAATATAAAGACGAAGATATCGTTACAGACAACTAAGCCGCTATAAATGCGGTGGTGACCTTGAGGATTAATTCGAAATTGGGAAACCAGAGCCATACATAGTCATCTAAGGCAATGGAATAAAGTCTGCCTTAGATGGATTCCGGGGAACGATGCAGCAAATGAAACCACTATTAAGGCTTACTACCAAACGGCTGCTAAGAGAAGAAATCGACATGGCTAACCAAACAACACCTCGATTCCAATAAATTTAATAGGTTTAAGAAAAAAAAAATATATATGTTATTATAATTTAGCAAGAATTTCCTTCCTTCAAACATGGTGACAGCCGGAATAGTTAACTTTGCTCAGATATTGGCTTTGTTGCAGAGCTATAGGGCTAGTAGGGATTACCATAATATTATTGCCACAAAGAAAAACTAGTATTTCAGAAAAGCGCCTATACCCTATGTCCAAAGAGTTAAAAAGGTATCGTAAAATAAAATTCCAGTCAAACCTGGTCTATGATCCAGATTTTGGATTCCATTGATTTTAATTTTTTCTGGGCCCTCTTTCAAACAATTACATTTAAATATTAAAGCTTAATTCTTGTGACTAAGTCATAGGTATAAGTTGTATTTATATCGGTTAGTTACTTCTAGAGTTGTATTCGTATGGTATTTTTAACCCTGCTTGTAAAAATGCTGAATTCTCAGTGAAATTTAAGGGGTCTAGCAGACAAGAAAAACGCGCCCAAGTAACAAAAGACTTTATATAGAACTTGTTTGAAAGTAGTTAGTACGCAGAAACAGAGTTGCTCGCTTTTGTTTTTTCGGTGGAACAACAGATGGCGCCAGCAGTTTCCGCTAGATGGCGCTAGCAGAAGCAAAAACTGTTTGTTTTTAGTAATGTTTACATAATAATTCATGTGTTGTATTTGTTTCATTACCATTTAAAAATAGCTGATTTATGTTAACGTCAATCGAAATTACCGCAACGAAATTTCGATAAATTGCAGATATGTATGTATTTAGCTGTTCGCTCTGGAAGTAGCTTGAGCGTTTTCGTTCTTAGAAGGTCATGAAGCGCTCACTTAGTTTTCATGCCTGAATTCAAACCTAATAATAATTAAAAATTAGGCACTGAGCAAAAGAACTGCCGGGTATATCCTAAGCAAATTCAAAATATATTATTACCCGAAAAACCAATGTCAGAGTTGTTACTATACGCTGAGACCATAACTTATCTGTAGAAACTGCTTTCATTTTCAGGAAGATAGCTTAATTATTAATTTTATTTAAATTTGGTACTTTAATGGCTTTTATTTTTTGTTTCCCCCTACTTGTACTTACTCTAACAATCGTCGACCAAAAGAGCAGTCGGTGTAAAAGCGACTTTTTTTAGATTTAGAGTGTGCAAAAATTAAAACATGCCTTTACTTTATTTGAAATATTTATAATTTTATTTTTAAATTGCAATTACAATTTGTGTTTTGCTTCTCTCTTGTTCAGTTTGTTGTTGCGAATTAATGCTAAATTTTATATATATATATTTTTTTAGTTAATTAATGTATAATTCACACATTTTTGTTGCAAACAATATCAATAATTTTTTTAACCTAATAACAGATGCGCTTTTTGGTTTATTTTGTTGTCGATTATTTATAATATTATTTATTATTTTGTGTTTTTTTATTTTTATTTTTTTTGCCTTACCAGCATTTCTTCAGACACGTTTCCTCAAGCTTAACATAAGTTTTTGAACTTAGTTTTTTTTTTTTTTTTTTTGTGAATACAAATACAAAACAAAGCACACATTGCATACAACTTAGTTTAAACATTAGCAAAAATAATTATTAATTAGTTTGTTTATAGTTAAATTAAACATATCAAGCATCGTACAATAAATACACAACATTAAACTCTAAATTTATATTTTAGTATGCAATTTCTTTTCATTATTATTATTATTTTCAATATAAATGTAATCTTTGCATGTGAAATAAGCGCTGGCTTGGTGTATATAAGAATATATGTATGTATGTATATATACTATATACTTTATATGAAATGTTATGTATAAGTGGCGTATCAAATTATGTTAGACTCAGCGCAAAAGTGGGCTTCATGCATTTGAGACAAAAAGCATTTAGTAAAATGAGCTAGGTTGATTGGTTGATTATGTTTGAGAAGTTTGGTATTTTTGGTATTTTTTTTTTTTTTTTTTAATTTTTAGCGCATGAAATGTTGAGGCATATTTGTGGGTATTGGCGTGTGATTTAAGGTAAAAGGTAGGCGTGGTATTATGCAGCGATTATTTGAAAATTTGTTGACTATTAATTTATTTTATTGATTTACATACTTAGTTAAAAGTACTCGTAATAATAAATAAAGCATTAGGTTTTTAGTATGCAGCTTTTAATGTTTTGTAGATCAAAACTTTGCTTAAAATGTAATTCGATTTGTCAAAAATATTTTTTTTAGTACTTTACAATTTAATACTTTTGTTTTATATTACAAAAATTAACAATTTCCGTTTGGTATTTTTTTTTTGTTTTGTATTTAGTATTAATTATAAAAGCGTTTTTAACATCTTTGCATTTTTTTTTTTAGTTGCATGTGGTATGCGCTTTGTAAATATGTTTATTTTACGCACGTAAGTATGTAAGTATATATGTATGTATATAATGTGGTGTATATAGATGCACACATATGTGTTTGTTTTTTATGTGGGACATGAGCTTGGGTTTTTGTATATGAAAGTAAATGCACAATACAATATATGTAATATATACTTTTATAAATAATTTTTAATGATCATGTTATGTATATTATGTGTATATGGTATATAAAGGTATAATAAATATATGCAATGCCATTTGTTCAATTCGGTGAGCTTAATTTTGAATATATGTTTTATGGTATAGCGCCATTACAAGATGTTTCACTGTACTTTTATGTCGTAATGATAATCATGTATGTTCGAGTATGTCTGTGTTTATGTATTATGTATGCCTAAAAAGTAATTCAATTTCAATATTATTGCAAGAGATTTTTTTTTAATATTAACGTCATTGTGTTATTTTTAACTATACAAATTGTTGAGTATTTTTTAGGTATAAGAATTGTTTTTTAAGCATTTTGCTTTTGTAAGTTACTTTTGGTACCTTTTATGGCTCACAAATTTTTTTACTAATTTCTTGAATAATTTTATTCATCAATCACCTTTACAGCGGCTATTTAATAACTATATAAAGTATATAATTTTTTGATATTGCTGTCATACACAATTTTGCCTTTATATATTTATATTTAGCTCTCAATCAATATACATAATCTCAAATTGTTTAAGCTGCCAAGTTGTGTGCAATTTTTTTTTTAGCAATTTAATTTTCAACTGGAAAAATGGACGGTTTTGTTTGGATTTGCTTTGCTTTATATTAATTTATTATTTTCTTAGTCTTTTAGTTGCAAATTATCGTATAAAAGTATGTCTTATAAATTATACACCAAATAGTTATGGGAAAGTTTTAGTTTTAAAAAAATATTTAAAAATAAGTTAGTTAGTTATCATTAAAAATAAAAAAACCGCAATATGTAGTTTGTATATTTGTAAGGTTTGCTATATTTTAGGCCATACAAAACATCTATTTAGTTTTTTAAGGCATTTTGTAGTACAACTTGGCAATTTAAACAATTAACGACATCTGATAAACTACAATATTACCATATTTTAATTTACTTTTATTTTTATATATTCTTGGATCATAAATCTTTTATTTTCATGCAAAATATAATTTTAGTACTTTATTTTTTTGAATTTTTTTTGTAATTCGAGTATGTATTTATTTATGTGTTCTGTACGCTGTGCCATTTTAAATACTTCTACAATATATATTTTATACTTATGCACATTTGGTATTTGTTATTGTTTAATCAACTATTAAACCGAGTCATTTATTCCCACAACACTTTTTGATCGTCCTGCATGCAAGTTGGAAAGTTTAGTTTGAAAGGTGATACTTTTGCGTATTTTTTTTAGGAAAAATAGTTTACTCATCTTTTATTATTTTTGGTATTTTCTAGCAAAATAACTTGTTCAACGCTAAGTTTGTTGCAAAAGGTTTTGTTCTTTAAAGGTTTCGATTGTACGTAATCAAATTTCAGTGCATTAGGGAAAATTCTTTTTACACCCTATACAATCAAGTAAAGTTCTGAAGCGCATTATTTGCATAGCTAATACCAAGCCAAATTTTTTCAAGAAAAAATACTACAGTTTTACTTAAGCTAGGGGCATATTCTAAAAACGTTTTGGTAACATTTTCATTTTATTTCTTTTTTAATTTTTTGGTATTTTTTACACGGTGTTCTTACTTGCAAGCTTTTTAGGCGCGGCGGCAACAATGTCCATAAAAAATCATAAAAAAAACCATATTACGAATTACGAAATATATAGCTTTACTTATAAAAATTGAGAATATAGAAAACTGATTAAATATAAGCTGCAGCAGCTAGCAAAATTCGCAGCAAATTCTTTCGTCTTGCCATTTCTTTGCAGAGTAGCTCAGAGGCTGTAAAGTATTTAGTATTTTTGGTAGTTTTTTTCTTTTTTTTTTAATTCCACTATTATTGCTTTAATGGGAAATTATTTTAGTGATTTCGTTTTATTTTTATGTTGATATTCAAGTGGCAACAATACTGTTTGAGTATTTGCTTTTCTGTTATGCTTTAGTTGAAGAATTTGGTTGTTCTGTGAGTTACATCAAAATAAATGTCCTTGAGAAAAATGTAACTAAATCAGAGAAATAATTCTCATGCTATTGCACTACCGGACATCGTTGTCGCCTGTCGCTCACTTTGGAGCTCGCGATTGCGTTCATGTTCAGCTGTTTCGGAGCTGAAATTAATTTAATTTAATTAATTAAAATCAAAAAACAAGGTCATGAGCTCTTACTTTGAACGCACAGCGATGGGACTACCTGGTATGTCCACAGGATTACCATTATTATTATTTGTCGCCGAAGAACGACGTCCATTACCCGACTTATAAGAGAATATTGTGTCATTTTCCATATCATTTTCAATCTTAAAAAAAAGCTCATTAATAAAAAACTGCATTACTATAAATTATTTTACATACCACTTGTCTTTTATAGGACAAACGTTCGCTGGACACTGAACCACATGAAGAACTCTCGGACACGGCTTGAGTTACTGAAGTTACGGTCGGAGGACTGCTGGGTCCTGGAAAACGTTTCGAGCAGACCTGCGATTGAATGTGCTCACAAATGCGACGAAAACGGCGAATGTTGCCTGTAAATATTTTATATTAATGATAACTCTTAAAGAGAGAGTATATAACAACTTACCCGAGAGCAGAGTAAACGTTAAAGCGAATAGCATATCCGCAATATCACCTTGTTTGCATATAGCGCTTATGTCCACCTTGAAAAATATAAAATTTAAATAAATTTTACTGAATTTAGAAGAAATATAATTTGATTATACAAACCTGAAATTTGACATGACGCTGGAACATAACCGGCCCATTTCCATTACGTTTGTACTCCACGCGAAACGAGGTGGGTGAGACAACGCTGTGCGATAATTCGGCCATCTATAAGAGAGAAAGAAATCTTTTATTTGTGCATCCTAAGAGTCTGGCATATTTTCTTTTCATTTCAAGTTTTATTTATAGCCAAAAGTTACCAAAGAACCCCTATGCTCATGTTATAGATATATAAGAGACAATAGAGCCCACAATTTATACCCTGTACCGTATGGTACAGTTTGCGCAAGCCGAAAATTACTAAAACATACAGAAGGAGACGTCGGAGATCCCCCAAAGTTACCCAAAGTATGATCAGGGTGACTAGAGAAGTCGATATACCCATGTCCGTCTGTCTGTCTGTCCGTTTGTCTGATCTCAGAGATGGTAAGACTTAGAGCAACCAAATATTTAGATTAGATGCGTTATTATGTCAGGGGAGACAAGTTTTTTTTTATTTTTTCGATATCGGGGTTATATTATATAGCTCCCATAGGGGTATTTCAGAGGACCTCGAAAAATACAAAAAGTTTTAGATGGATATGGATGGATGGATATACGGAGCTTCTGACGCGTCACTAAAAATGTGTGCGGCCTGGCGTTGCCTTGATAGAATACAACACACTATTGGCCAATTCTGGCCGCTTCTAGTCGATCGCTGGATTTAATCTGAATTGATTGTTTGGCCTAACGGGAACAGTTCATAGTTCATAGATTCCCTTTCAATCCCACCAAACACACAACAAAACCTTCTTGACCGTTAATTGGGGCTTGGCGAGCGTTTGAGCCGACACACTGCGATTGGGCCACGATCATTTTCGGCTGTTGTTCTCGAATGTGTCCCATTTCTAATCGTTAGTCACCGCCCACTTTAAAAATCGCAAGCATCGTTGGAACCACATCTTTGCTTTACCTTTGCCTGGTCGTAGTGGTACTAAAGAATGTATCGGCTTTTCTGTTTTTTACCTCGATTTTAAATTTCATACCATGATATTTTTTTAAGAGTAATGTCACCTTTAAATCGCGGTATGGTATGGCCTGATGCGATATATACATCGTGCGATATGGCTCACTAAAAACATCTAGAGAAAACCGCCATAAACTTTTTACTTCACCCGATATTGCCGAAATTGTACCCTTCATAAAAACTCTTATTGAAATTTAACAAAAACTTACGGATAAAAACGCATGAATCAAATGCGCTTTGACTGTGGCAATGGGCTTGCCTTTGACCAATATGGTAAAGGTTTCATCCTTTTCTGTGGTTATCAAGTTACCAAACCACGAACGCTTCGTCAGTTCTGGCGATGATTCGGGCGTCAAATGCACTTCATCGGCAGAAACTATAGAGAAACAGCAACTTGTTAAAAAGATGTAACTATTTTATTATTTTAAGCAATCGTTCTACCCTGCAATTTTCTCCGATGGAAACGCGGACTGCCCAGAAAACTGTTTTTGATATTTGTCAGACGAGTCTTCCACAGTTGACCTCCAGGCGTATTGCACGGTGAGCCAGGCATGCCAGGATTGCTATTATTCAACAACGGCGAGCCGTTAGGATTCACAACTGTAAGATCAAAGAGCAAAGGAACATAAAAGTTTAAATTTAACTATCGCTGAGTAGATGAAGAGGGATTGTACAAATTCTACGGTTCATGCACACACCACTATTTGAATCTGGATCGTGGAACATACTAATGGCAATGGTCGGACCTGAGTTGGCACGATGATGCACCGAAGGCGAAACTGTACCCGAATGACAGGAATTGCCACCGGGACTACCAGGCGGTACTAAGTCACCAACGCGATCCCGCTCCCTGATTGAGCTGCGCTCGTTACGTGTTGAATCACGACGTTCCAAACGTGGTTCTCGCACCAAGACAATATCGTTATTGGTGCCTTCTATGCTCTTTTGTGAGCTATGCGAGGGTGTACGACTGACTGATGGATGATGTATGGATCCAGAACGCTCACGATCTGCGTTGCTGTATGTAGAGTGTCGTGTTGTGGCTGCCGGCGACGAGGGACGCGAAATGGCATTGGCCTGTTGCTGCGCCGAGCTCATGGGCGAATTGCAACGCGTGGGACTGTGATATGATGAGCTGCGCACCGAAGATGAAACCGTAGTGGGTGAACGTCGTTGATGATTGCGAGTGCTGCTGTAGGAGCGAAAACTGTCGGAAGAAAGATATCATTAGCCAAACATTCCAAAATCGTGAGGTAATGTGCAGTACAGTACATACACAGTATACATATATACATATATCTAGAGCTGGACAACTTACTTGAAGGCTTGTCGGCGTGGCGTCAGCGGGGAGCCTTCCGAAATTTGGCCATAACTAGGCGCATTGGTTCCATTAATGCGACATGTATCAAGACGTTTGCGTGGCGGATCAACCGCATCCAATTCGCTGCGTGACTTCTGTGCAATCTCTTCATCATCCTCTAGCGCGGGTCGCCTCCGCTTGCGTTCCAGCAGCAAAAAGTAAATTACCTTCTCAGTATTGTGGCTATTTGTTTAGGAGTAGAGAAGAAAAACGAGTACAATCAATTGAAGTTATTGCCATCATTTGCATAAATGTAATTACGGCAAATTAGCCACACGCCATGTCAACAAACACATATATATAAATCTAGTTAAGCACGTCCAATACTATCGTACTACTTACTTGGAGCTCAACAGCTCCTGTATGAGCTTATCCTTCTCTTTGAAGCAGCCCAGTGAACAAATCGCATTCAACACATCCGGATCTACAGCCGTAGCCGTAGGTATTACATGTGTTTGTACCACCTCCATCATGGGCAGCTCCAACTCCAATTCACCTTTGCCGCCGGCAGTGACCCAAGGGTGGCGATTTATTTCGGCCAACTAACAAGACATCCCAAAAAAATTTCAAAAAATAAAAAAAGGTTAGCATAAAAGAAAATAATGAACTAAATGCGGGGTAGGTTGCTGAGGGGGTAAGAGCGGCAGACATTTGTTGTCACAACAAGCCAGTTGACCCAAAAATGGAACTCATAAAGCCGGCCTATAAACTTTTTTGGGGGTTGCTGTTTGGGCATGACTCACACAAACACACATACACGCACACACACATCATTAACAGTACAAACATTCAATTGTTTGACTGTTTGTTGCATTTGCCAGCAGATACATTCATACATGGAGAATTTCCCAACCCCCAAAATGATAATATGACTCACCGTTAGACGTCTATCCGGATTCACTTCTATCATGCCACGCAACAAACTCTGGCAATCTGGGGGCACAAAGTGCGGTATATGAAAGACGCCTCGCTTTACTTTCTCCAACAGTTGCCGCAAATTGTCATCATCGAAGGGCAACGCACCCACTAAGAGGGCATACAGTATGACACCGCATGACCAGACATCCGCCTTACGGCCATCATACTTCTCACCCTAGAAATATGAAAAGGCAAAAAAAGACAAAACAAACAAACCAAAAAGAAAATGTCAGAAATTGAGAAGATTTTTTTTTGTTTTTCTTATACCCTATACCCATACGGTCAAAGGTAAAATAGATTTGTGGGACATGCGAAAGGCAATCTTAATACCAAGTCCATAGTCCTAGATTTCAAAGACTACATATACTAGCTAACAAGCTATACCAAGAGATGCCCACACTATAAAAAAGTAAAGTTACCAACAACCTAATACACTGCGATAAGATATCAATGATAGTTTTTCCAATCGTTATGTTTCATTAACTGTCATAGCTTCCCATGAAATCGCACTTTGAAAAAAGTCTCACCTTGAGTATACTCTTTTGAGCCTATTGTTTGGTGAAATAGGGTGTATCAAACATGTGGTTTCAAAAAGAATCCATATAAAATATTCGGATTCGTTAACTAAACTAAAATCATTTTTTTAATATTGTTTGATATTCATAGATTCCATTTATGCCAATTGAAAGTTAGATTTTTATTAATATTATTTTTAATTTGTTTTTTCCTGAATTAACCCAAGGAACAGCATGCACAACTCAACAACATTTATTCGTTTACGTTTTGCGGAGCACGTCCCAATATACTTGTTCGTAAACAAATGCTAAATAATTTTACGAATTTTTTTTAATTTTATTTCTAGAGGACACATCTGGACGATTAGAGCATAGAAAAAATCTATATAAATACTAGCAAAGGTTACAAAAAAAGATAATCAATTTCTGTTTTTGTTTTATAAAAAGTGATTGCAGAGTATTGACTCTGAGACTGTCGGACAGCGCTTCGACTGTTAATCATTGTTTTTTTTTTGTTTTGTGATTATATGTGCATGTTTCCTTTTACTGTATTTCTTTGTTAGCTTTTTGATTGTTTTCCCTTTTCTTTTTACCACATTGTGAAATTCGATTAGGAATATTGGCCAGTATTGAATAACGTTATCTGCCCTTTTATTTATTAACCCTTTGTCTTGTTGTAAGAATTGCCTGCCACTTGCCGCATATAGAGTACTGACTAATTTATAAACTTTCATTAACTTCTTGCTACTTTCAATCATGTCAATCATGTCAATCAGCCATTCAACTCAAACTGGCCAACTCGAAATGTCATCGGCAACTTGCTTGAACAAATTTCTAACCACATTTGACGTCCATTGACGTGTTGGCTATAACCGACTGGCCGGTTATTGACTTTCCGGCTAAGAAGTAGGACAATGACTGCAAGTTACACGTAAATAGTTACTTAAAGCAAATAAATTAGAAAAGAAAATGAATAAATAACTTTAATGAACAATTTTCGAATAATTTGGAATACGATAAGAAAAGGAATTTTAAAACCGTTAAACAACTTTTGAATTAAATTCAATAGTAAAGATGGCGTACATTAAAGTCGGGCGATTGGTTACGATATTTTCATGAACAAGCGGAAAACAGACGAATTTTAAAATAAACTTGTCTTCCGTAGGATAATAAGGGATCTTATCTTGGTTGCTCTAGCTCTCTAAGATCTAGGCGCTCATACATACGGACAGACGGTCAGACGGACATGGGTATATCGACTTATCTTGTCACCCTGATCATAGTTTGGGTAACTTTGGCGGGACTCCGACGTCTCCTTCCGTATGTTTATACCATACGGTACAGGGTATACAAAGTTAAAGCCAAATAATTTGCATATTGCATATCGAAGTATGCTCAATAAATTTTTGTTTCCAAAAACTAATGACCTTGACATCAGCAATTACGTGGCATACATCTCAAGAAACTATAGAAATACTGAAATGTCACTTTTCTGATGATTTTATTTCTCGAAATTGACCTGTTTGATGACCTCCAAGATCGAGAGACTTGACGCCTCTTGATTATACTCTTGAGCGATTGGAGGTAAAGATAATCAAGAAATTAATAGCATGCGCTATGTAACATCTAGTCTTGGTGGTCATTTATCAAACATAATTTTTAAAACATAAATGCCTTGGAGTTTCCCACCAAGCAGAATACAAATCTCGTTCAAGTCATTAATTTTCGTTATTTTACTTAAAATTAATGTACAGACGCTCTTAAAAAAACACGCCATGAAACCAAACCAGATTGAACGCTAGAAACGTCCGCAGTTTTTACATTTGAATATCAAAGCGTTCCACGAAACGAATAATTATTTTTACACTATGTATATAAAATCCTGGGTGAAATTTATTTCAATCGAATTTGAACCCAATGGAAAGCCGTTTAATTAATAAAATAAAATTTTAATCAAAGCCAAGAAGAGATTTTTGTCAATTAAGTCGAAAAGTACAACAATATTTATTAAGGCTACGTGTTACAGTCAATCCTGACTGAAACCAAACCATGGTCAACTCCTTTCCAAACACTTAAAAATATTTAATTGCTTTAAAACTATAAAAAAGTTGTTAAAAAAAAATTTTTCCCAAATAACAAATTTTCCAAGCAATCCCAAAAAATATAATAATTATTTTTTTTTCTGTTGAGCCATCAAAAATAACAATCTAGCTAAAGAAAAGGGGGGTCTCTGCTAAGGCTTTATAGGAACCAATGTAAGTGTTGCCCCTGATTAGATGCTCTAATAAGCGTCCGAAGATAGATACTTAACTTCGTCCTAATATTGGGACTTGTATGTCCCAGGAATGTCTAGACGGTTTTTTCACTAAATTCTTTTTTAATCCCTTAAAAATCCTCCTGTGGCTGGGTTTCAAGAGTATAACTTTTGGACCGAAACTCGATAACAAGAGATTTCTAGCATTACAAGGGATATTATTTGTGTTGAATATTAATTGAAGCATAGGAGATACTGGCTTTCCTTACCGGAGCTGTGACAAGCAAAAGCGCTTGTTAAACCACTGGATATGATCAAGACAAAAGGTATTGGCAGAGCGGACTTAAAACTCCTGGTAGCATATCTATCTGGGCACCACACTGTAAGATACCATCTACAGAAAATGGGCCTATCGGATTCTTCAGAGTGTAGACTCTGTCTCGAAGACGATGAAACCACCAGTCTGCCCAGCGCTGGTGTGTGCCTGTCACATGGAAAAGGAACGGATCAGTCCTTTCCATCTTAGGTCAATACCAACAAAAGATCTACTGCTATTCATGCGGAAAGCAGATTTATGGGTACGGTACAAAAGATCTTCTGGTCGCAGTGCCCCACCTCTTTGTGAGGAACCCATGCAGAAAAAAAAAACTAAGAATAATAATTGAAGCAGAGTTCTGGCTTTTTTGTTTTTATCCAGCTTCCTTTGTTGTAAGGTTCGTTCTGCTTATTCAATTTCAAAGCAAATAATTTATGTTGCATAAAATTATAAAGGATAAAAATTGATTTATTAAAATTATGTACAAAAGAATAAATAAAAAATACTATACAAAATAGTATATTAAATAATATATGTATATATTAAATAAAAAAATATAAATAAATATTATATAAAAAATACACAAAATATTAATTAATAAACTTATACAAAATGATAAAATGATCACTATTTAAAAAAAAAAAAATATGTTATTTAGAAATAAAAAATACAAAAATAGTAAATTTTTTTTATATATATATAAGTATATATATAATATAATAAATTCACAACATAACTTAAGCAGACTTGACTAAATCAAAATTATCCTACTACGACTAGGACACACTAAAATAACGAACCAGCACTATATTGACGGAACCATTTCTATCTCCTGTAATCTATGTAACACGAATGCATCAATACCCACCGAACATTTACTTAGTCACTGTATAGCACTTAGCCAAGCTAAAACACAAATCTTTGGGAACGATAATCCCACTCTTGCAATCAAATTAAAAACATTGCTTTGGTTATGATATCTTCCTAAATAATCAAAAACAAATGAATTTTAACTATAATAGATATATAAGTCAACTGATTTTGATCAAATTTGGTAGAGCTTGCAAACTTTAAAAACTTCCCTTTGTTTTTGATATTAAAACAAACGAATTATCTATCTAAAGTTTTAAGTTCTTTTGGAGGTGTTCTTAAATACTCATATAATATAACGCCGATATCAAACAAATTAAATAAACTTTTCTCCAGTAACATAATAAGAAAGTTTGGTTCCTCGAGCTAGGCGTTGAAACAGACGGACAGACGGGCGGGTATATGGACTTGTCAAATATAATAATTATTTTACATTGAAAAACTATGCATCTTAAAACTTTCTGGCAACTATTTTAGCCAAGGGACCTCAGATCTGTTATGGAAAATGATTTTCGCTTAAAATGCTTATTGTTGAAAAAAAAAAACACTTTAAAATCTTTTGGATGACGATAAAATCGCGTATCTTTTAACACCCATTTCAATTAATACTACATCTTCCTTGACATCCGCATCAATTAAGACAAAATTGCAATCACTGAAATCCTGTCACTGCACTTGCATCTGTTGAATATTTATATATCCATCTAGCCAGCCAGTCAGTCATGCATGGCCAAAAAGCGTCTAGGACCAAACATCACGTAGTTGTTTGGCATAGCACGAGCAGGATTTATAGCCCCAGGAAATGTAAAGCTGTATGAAAATATTTTTAAATTCCCCTCACTCTTGAATTTATTACATGTAGCTCCAACTTCAGCTACTGCGTGAGTGAAATGAAGCATTCAGATCTCTGTGTACTGTTAACCCTAAACCAGGGAACAGGAGTTTAGTTTGGTTTCAGTAGCAGTTCGGTTAGTTGTAGGACCCTAAGTAAGGATGTGTCTGCTCCTGATGGCAAATCATATGCGTACATGACTATGCAGTGACAACCACGACATCGTTCACTGCCTCTGCAAGACATTTGCATTTACAAAATTTGCATACACTGCGACAAAAACTTTAAATAAAGTGCCAAATAAATGCAGTAAATGAAAGTATCAAAATTGAGACAATTATACTTAGGACCTCACTCAAGTTTCTTAGATTCTTATACATATTGGCTCTAAGCTTAATTTAATTAAGCTCAAATCAAGTTTTAAGCAAAAAAATAAATTTAAATCTAAGAATGTCGTATGTGTTCCTTTTGTAACGAACTGAGATTATAAAAAAACGTTTAGGGTAAACTTTGTTCGTTTACAACGTTCGAAAGTTTTTAGAGTTCCCAATCACTGTACAAAATTTTATGAAAATCTGTTGACTAAACTAAATTCGATAATCAAATGTTTTTTTGGTGTACCTAAGCACCGAAGCCGACTTTAATTGAAATCGGCTCATTTAAATTATTGTTTCTTGAGAAGGTACTGGGTATCTCAAAGCCGGCGTCTGACTTTAACTTTCACCATTTCTTAGTAGTTAGTTCATATTTTTTACCAGACTACAACGAGGTGAAAAGAAGGGTAAGGATTTTGAACTGTATGTATGTACACATACATGTATGTTCATCTGTTCCCTTATAACGACTAAACTTCTTAATATAATTTGGCAAGTGAGGTATTGTTGAAAGCTTGTTGATCGTAAGATGGTTATAGGCTATGTGACATCACATGGAATTGAATATTGCACCCTTTAGAGGACATAAAGTCTTGAATTAGAAACCAACACACATTTCAAAAAATATATATATACTTGGCTATTAGTTACGGCTTTGCTTAGATAGAGATTCAATCAAAATAATTCACTTCAAATAATAATAAAAAAAATACTTACTTTTACTTCCCATTTTACAATATCAATACAATACAATATCGAAATTTTTTTGGAGTGTATTGTACTCGCTCCAATTGTGCTTTGATGTATACCCTACCAATGGAACAATTAACATAAAAGTTGAACTCTTGTTCGAATTGAAATCCTAATATATAATAAACATTTTAAATGTGTGGACAAATAAAAAATCAAATGTGTGTCTTTGGCTAAGTTCAAAAGCAATATAATAATTTTGTTCAAGTCAACACAAATTCTATGATGGAAAGCACATTGGAAACCATATTTTATAAAATAATTTATTTTCCCATTTGAAAAGAAATATTCGCGAGTTCTGAGGCGACATTGTAGCAAAGGGAAAAACCAAAAACAAAAAAAACAGGGATTTTATGAAAAACAAAGAAAGATTTAAGTTTACATTATTATGTTAAAAGTAAAGCACGAGTAAATATCATATTTGCCAAAAGCCAGGTCCATTGACTCTTAATTGTTACATATATTACAATCTATAGAAGTCCGGGGTACAAAAATGAGCTCTGTTTGAAAAACTCCACAAATAAGTATAGGTACAGTTTATTCTAACTTTTATGGCTTTGAACCTAGTTAGTTTGACGAATTTCACTGTACTTGTTATTTAAACGTTTTTTTTTTTTGTAGTGTATCAAACCATATATATGTATGTATATATATTTATTTGCATCCCACAGCTTATCGCAGTATCAGGCGAATACGAAAATGTGAGAAAAAGTTTGACTTGATTGACGTTTATTCGCAAAGGGAGTCCCGAAAAAAAATGAATAAAACGAGTATCCTTTTGCAAAGATTTGCAGCTGCTGTCTCTCTCGCTCCCTCACTCTCTCACCCTTTGTCTCTCTTTTCCTATTCATTTCTATGCAAATTGACAACAGCAGCAAATTTTATACCCATTTTTCACTTGTCCTTACCCGTATAACCTCTGGACACGCATAATGCGGTGAACCACAAGAGGTCTCTAGCATGCTACCAGCTGGTTGCAATGATGCCATGCCAAAGTCCGCTATCTTAATGTTATTCTTTTCATCCAGCAGCAGATTTTCCGGCTTCAAGTCACGATGGCTGCAACATGTTTGATAAGTTTTAAGATTTATTGCATTTAAATATTTGACGCATTCTTACCATATGGAGTGGGAGTGACAAAAATCCAAAGCAGATATTATTTGCCTAAAGAATTTTCTGGCCTCCTTGGGCGTGAGTCGTCCTTTCTTGACAAGATAATCAAACAGTTCACCGCCGGATACATGTTCCAATATTAAATACAAATATTTCTTATTCTCATATACATCACTCAGACCCAGTACGTGCGGATGATCGATTAGTTTCATTATGGCAATTTCACGTTCAACCTTGAATGGAGACAGCAAAAGAAAGAAACGATGACATTATAGAAAACATTAATGAGCAACAACTCAATTTGTTCACAAATGACACTTTTCACCTACATACAATATACATATGTATGTACATGTTTATATGCTCATACACACATTGCGCAAGTAAATTTTCAGGGCTGAACTCTTCTGCTCCGGTAATAATCATTAATATCATTTGCTGGTGATTATCGACAATATTGTTGCCGAGCTTACAAACACGCCATGGCAACTCTTACTCTCCCTCTTTTACACACTTCAACCCAGATATTTTATCTTTTCCATACATCTACACTTACAATGCATGTATAGAGATTTAAATCAGGTGGAACAGGGGACGACAGTGGAATACCCTGCATCCAATAATCCAAAAAAAAGTAGCAAGTAAGTAGTTGGAATAGGGCTTGTTTCGGCAAAATGTCAACTTTTTTTGTTTGTGAGACTCACATGATTGTTCATTATAATCGTATGGGAACTGTGTGAAACTACGACAAGTTTCGACCCGATAACTTTTATAGTGAGGATATGAAACGTAGAATTTGGTGTCTATAGCTCCTATGACCCCTAAGAGCAGATGAACAGACGGGTGTTCCGATAGAAGAACAGACAGAAAACAAATTATCTGTCAAGCATTCTTCTGCCTGTTATATACATTACACGAAACTGTAGCTCCCTTGAGCTTATAGGTGCAGGGTATAAAAAGCATTTCAAGCATTCAGGTTTCCTTTTATGCTTCAAAATGTAAATGGGACCCCATTGTCATTACACGGCTTGGCCCTGCATTTGTGGCACTCTTTTGACACGCTGCCAACGTGTTTGCGTGTTTGGACGCTTGGACACGCAATCCCCGCCAGCTGTTTGTATGGCAGCCTATTCACCTTGCACTCGTTTGCCCCATATATGAGCCGACAGCGTTGGAACCAAGTGCCACAGTTTTTGGAAGTTACTTTTCCATCGACTCAGTCTTTTCTTTGCGTTAGCTCCTTGCCGTGTTCTGTAATGGCATCCAAAGTACAGCTATTGAGCAAAGCACTTTGATAGACTTGGCATTTAAACAAAAAAAAAGCAAAATGGCATCTTGAATAATGAGTATCATAGATATTTCTTAAGAAAGTCTTAGTCAAAGGATTAAGTGTCTTTCTTTTATTAACGTCGAGTGCTCAGCATCTTTAAGATAGCCACAGGTTAGATAACAATCGTTTCAAAGTGAATAGCTCTGGAGTTTTAGCCTAAGTAAAAAAAACGATAAAGATTGCTTGCTCATTGAATAGAGTGGAGCGCCTTGGAGAACAAACCAAATGGTTCTTAATTTTGCAAATCGAAGCTATTTGACAAACACCTGCCATTAAATAAGCAATAAATTCTCAGCTCAACAGTCGTGGGCTTGTTACTCGCTCAGAGTTTTCCACATATTGTACTTCCATTTCCGGTATAGAGGTTCACCTTCGTCGCTGCAGGGACTACATTCGTTACTCCTCTTAAAACACAACTTCTGTTCAAAACAAAGCACCTACTACTGCCCATGTCGCTGGTGCCATCTCATAAGCGAACAAATGAAAACTAAACTTTGCTAAATCCTCGTTAGTTCCATTTTCCACTTTCCACAATATCCAACCCAATCCTATCCAATCACATCCCAACAAAGCTTACAATCAGCTTGTTAGTAGCAAATTGCAAAACTTAAACAAACGAAGTGGAAAACTTTTTCGAATTAATGTTCTAAGCACAAGACAATTACAGGGTTTACAAGATGAGCTACCATATCGGGACAGCTTGTTGCCGGCAGTTTAGCTAGTCAACAGTCAACTTGGCTTAAAAGCTCTTACAATACTTCAAGGCAAAAAACGGACATATAAGTTTATTTGTCACAATTTTTATTACCCTTTTTTTTTTGCAAAGAAACCAACAATATAATGTTGAGCTGCCATGTCAGAAGCCAACACTAAATGTCCTTGAACAATATTATGAGTTTTTTCTTGTATTGTCTATTCTTTTCAAGAAGCACAACATCAATATCAACAAGGACTTACCTTCATTAGCACCGATTCGCTGAGCTTCTCGCGATTGATTATTTTAATGGCCACCTTTTTGCCAATCACACAATGCACGCCCAACTTAACAAGTCCTGCAAAGAATTGACAATAATCCTTAATGATTTGCAAACAATTGTTGGATATAATACCATATATATTTGGTAACTTACCCGTTTGACCCTTGCCCAGAGTTTTCTCCAAGCGATAAGGTCCCACAAATTGGCAGTTCTCTGCCGTCACATTGTTCTCTTTCTGCATTTTGTGGCCGTTGCCGTTGTCGTTGTCCTCTTACCAGATCCGACCCCAAGCCCGTTTCGGTTAGCTTCTTGTGGCAGCAGGCAACAGCAACAACAACAGCTGCAGCAGCTGGCTTCTGGCCATGCACAGGCGGCTAGTTTTTGGTGGGTGGTTCAAGACCCAGGCCACAATTGCCTCAGCACAGTCTTCGACGCATAGCGCTAAATGGAGTGTCCTCCCCTCCGTGCTCAAAGTGTACTTGTATGTGTGTTTATTTTGACTTTTAATTACTTTTGTTTAAACTTTTATTGCTATAGTTTCAAGTGTCGAGTATCTCTGTGGTCGAGGTTGAGTTTGAGGTTAAGTCTACTGCCACGCCCTTATTTTCACAGGACGCCTAGGCTTTTAGTAATTGGTTGCAGCCGAAATTGGCGCAACATTAATTAACTTTTCAGTACGGGCCGTATAAGGCTCTCTTCCTCTTGTTGTTGTTGTTGTTGGCTGCCTGTTAGCTATTATTTTCACATGACTTCATTACAACAACAAAAAACACAAATTCTGTGGAAGATAGTGAGAAAGAGATTGAGATATTTAGTGACTTGCTTTCAAACAATGTTTGTGATTAGTAATTAATATTTATGGCCCCTAACTTTTGCAGAATTTTTAATTTAAGTAGATCTTAACTAACTATTGTGCTTAGTTCACAAAAGTGAAGAGTAACAAAAAAAGATGTGGGTGTTCAAGTATCCTAATTAAAACGAATGAACCATTCATCAATAATAGAGATGATGTTAGTATGTTATTTTCATACCTGTACCCTAGGTACAAAAAGTATTTTAATTTAGTGCAGAAGTATTTTGTGTGTAATACCTAAAAGAGAAAATAGATTAAGCAATATCCGTCTGTCTGTCTGTGTTGTCAGTTTCTCAAAGACTAACAGAGATCAATGTTTAGGATGAAAATTTGATTATCATTTCGATTGGGTAACTTTTTGGAGATGCCATCCACCAGCCTCCAGTAATTGTTTTTTGTTGTTGGGAATTTTTTTCAAAAGCGAACAAACTTTGCAGTGAAAAGTTAAACTCACATAGGATTTTGTTCTCCGCTCAGTTAAATTATATTTTCTAATAAGAAAAAGAAAATATATTTTTTGGAATTCACAAAAAGTTTAAGAAAAGAACAAATAAAATACCATCACCAAAATTTTTATAGTGTAAATTTTCTCTTTAAAAAATCTTTGATAGAAAGTTGAAGTTTTAAAAAACTCATGCAAATAACTTGGGATTGGTATCCCCAAAATTTTTATGTTGTAGTCTACTTGTATCTACATATCGATTTTGTAAACTGAAGAACTTTTCCTGAATGCAAATAATGCGGATCTTTTTATAAAATTTGACGTCAATTATCTTGGAGATCGTTGTGTTCATAAGGAAAGAGAGACACAATTGGCTCTATCGACGCGACCCACAACATTGCCTAAGAACCTTGGCTGCTATTTCAAAGGGAAGGAGCAGAATCTCCTTAAGAAAAGTCCAGCTCAGCGTTAATATTTGGTGGACAGCACCTTTCAAATGAAGTACATACTGTATCACATAACGCTGACTAATTTTTACCATGCTGGCAAATTCATTGAAAGCGTTGTCTAGTAAAAGCGGCCAAAAGCAAGCTACACAATGTCATTACACCACAATTTCCCCTTTTTCAATTCACTACAATGCACTATAAACTAGGTTCTGCGACGGCCCTCGCAATATTGCTTTTCACGTATGTTTAAAAAGAAATAATTTCACATATCTCTCATCAGCGTTATAAGGTCCAGAGACGTATGCAACCGTGTATAACTGATTGTGTCCTTTTTGCATCATCTTGATAAGAATGAGTGAGTGTGCAACTGAGCAAGTGAGCCAAAAAGAACAATTTTGCAGAGTTGGTCTTTTTGATCATTCACACATGACCAACCCAACACTAATTAACACCAAAATAATGGGTAACTCTTAAAAACGTGCTGCTCATTTGTAAAAATACAGCAGCTGACATTCATGACGTAAGACGTACGAAAGTAAAAAACAAAAAATCGTTCAACTTGTCAATCAAGACTGCGAAAATTACTTTTGAGATATTATAAACACAGACTGTGAAGATGGAATTTGTTTACCCTTCGCACAAATCCAAGACAATTCCAATTGATCTATGTAATTATTAACTACCGATGTTTTCTCAACCACTCAAAAGCCCGTTAAGAAATTGCTTTCTGTTAAACCACGACGGAATCCCACTTGAACTCCCAATCCGGAAATTATTTAACAGCAATGCCATGTTGCTATTGTACTTATCTTCAATATTGTACCTGCCAAACGGAAGCCAGAATTATTGAGTATTTCCTAAACAATCGTACAAAATAAAGATGGCGTACGTTAAAGTCGGGCGCGAACGCATTTTTTGGTATACCCTGTACCACCACATTGCAATTAAGTCCGGTACATTGCTTAAGAACTCCGTAAGGCATTTTATTGCCAAATTTGGTTACGATATCTTCATAAACCAGCGAAAAACAGTCGAATTTAGCACCAAACAAGTTTTTTTGGACGATCGGTCATATGGGGGCTATGTGATATATTCAACCGATTTTTATCAAATTTGGTACAAGCAACTCTAAAAATGACCGTGGATTTCGAAACCTTGTGAATGCTCTAGATCCTCGCTACCAAATCCCAGGCAATCAAAATCAAAACTCATGATAACTTTGGAAGGAGCTAAACACGTTGGTATTACAACGGATTGTTGGACATCAAAAGCCAATGAGGGATACTTGACCGTAACGTGTCATTTCGTAAATGAAAGTTACGAACTTAAATCTGCAGTTTTGTCAACAGCAAAACTGTCAACACCGACAAGCCGGCAGTAGTTTTAAATAAAAATTTTTATCTCTATTAGAAATTATAATTTTGAGGTTTTTTCGATAGTACTATCGATAGTATCTACGTTTTTGACTTAAACCAGGGATGTCCAGGCCCATTGCTCATCTGGCTCTTTTTGTTTTTGTAATGGCTCTTAGGCATAGGCAGCGATGCGCGTGTACATGCACGGCCCTAACTGTATATCACCCAGTGCCAATGCAAATTACAAAAACAATTTCGAGCGCTCTCTCACTTACTCTCTGTTACTCTCTGTGCTCTCTGATCTCGTGTGCACAAAAACAACCCTTGCGTATATTTGTTGTTGGCCCACAGATTTTCAATGTAATTTGTTGTTGCTTTTCGTTTGAGCATGCACTCACAAAAATCGGTATGAGATTCTTTCGCTATTTTTTAGGAAACTTGTTAAATGGGACTTTTAAGGCGTTGCTTGCAAACAAAAACTAGTTATGGCCCTGTACCTTTCGGTACAAAGGGTATACTAGATTTATGCAATGTACATAACAGACAGATGGTGGCTATTGGTAAAAACATATGAATGGAATATATATTTTTTTGGAAAATCCGGTGGTAATAAAACAAACTTGCACGTGGCCATCATAAATAGATATTTTTAGGGAAATCCCTTGGAAGAAATTCGCACTTGTATACAATCTTTTTTCTAGTAGTAACAAATGTTAACAGGTACCCAAGGGTGTTTTGCATCCATTGACCAAGTTTAGTAACTTTGCAATTTTTACGCCCCTACCTGTGCAGGTAAAGAGTTACATTGTAATATCTTTCAATTTTACTTTTTAAATCATTTTGATATTGACTGATATTTTCCTAATTTTTCAAATACCCCTTACTCCACAGCGAAATTATGCGAGTTTTATCTATTTTTGGAAGCACATATATTTGTGAATGTGCGTTTTCAAGCTTAAAATTAATTAAAAATAAACTGAGAAATCGATTAACAAACGAACATTTGGAGGCATTATCAAAACTATCATTAACTAAAATAAATATTGATATTGACCAATTTTTAAATTCTTTATAAGTATACATATGTACCATAACTTTTTTTTCATTATTTTTTACCGCTCTTATAAGAATGCCCATACAATTTCTTACAGTGCACTCAATAAGCCGTAATAACTGTTTACTTTAAATGTGTTAGTGTTTTTCTTTATATGTATTGGTTTTTGCTCTTCCATAAGCAGTGTTTGGACATCCCTGACTTAAACCATCGAAACCATCGATGGGGGCCAACATCGATAGATTTCCAGCTCTAACATGGGTATATCGACTTCTCTAGTCGCCCTGATCATTTAGGTAACTTTTGGGGGGTCTCCGAAGCCTCTTTCTGTATGTTATATACATTTTTGGCTTGCACAAACTTAATATACCCTTTGAACCATATGGTACAGGGTATAAAAACCAATTATATCCATAAATTAAAACTTGGACATGAGAAATAAGCTTTCCTTATTCAATAAAGTAACAATTTTCAATATGGAAGTATGCCCTTCAGGTTTACGAAATTGCAGCCAAATCTAATTTGAATAAAATAAGAGCTGCCCCAATATCAACGGAAAAAAGCATTGACAATGCCATTTGCAAACTATTTGTGTGTGACCCGAAACCTTTCAGCATGTTGGAGGATGAGGGATTCCGCGAAGTTGTGCAGGAGCTGAAACCGGCTGCAAATCGTCACACTGTTTCGCGAACAATAATTCCGGCGATGTACGAAGAGTGCGTACTCAGTGTTAAAGGTATAATTGCAAAAGGCGAGCACTTTTGTCTGACGACCGATTGCTGGAAATCACGCAATAACGTCAGTTTCATTGGCATAACGGTTCACTTCCTAACAATGGAATTCAAAATGATATCGCTTCTGCTGGAATGCGCCAATTTGCATGGCGCTCACACGTCTATTAACTTAGCAACAACATTAGAAGATTTGACCAAGGAGTAGGGCATTTACAACAAAATAACATTTTTGCAGTATCGGACAATGCCAACAACACGAAATCACAATAAAAGACCATTTAAATGGAAACATTTTGGATGTTTTGGGCATTCGCTAAACTTGATAGTAATGGACGCTTTAAAAGAAGGCCAAACAAATAAAACCATTAAAGACGTTAAAACTATTGTTGGGCACTTTAAAAAAAAGTTCAAAGTCCAGTGAAAATTTTTAGCATTGGAATATATAAGCGGCGAAGGATTCTGTTCTGGATCAATGGTCATTGCTCTGGTTTATTAAATTTACAACAACGAAACTATCCAGACGGTATATTAAGGTGAATACATTTTTTAATTAATGAAATTAATAATAAAAAAAAAAACATTACTTTCTGTAAGGAAATCAGCATTATTATTTAACTTTTTATCCCCTATTTATACCCTTTTTATAAAATTAAACATTTGGTTGTCACACAGTGAGACAAAAAAGATGAAAATTTTGAGTATTGCAGCTTGAAAAAAATATTAGCTTTTGAATCTGTCATAAAGGTGGTCTTTCGGCAGTTGAAAATCTACTAAATTCATGAATAAATATATCATGTTCTGAATTCTTACTTCAGTTTACTTTTATTGATGAAAATTATAAAAGAATACCCCACGAAAATTTTGTAAGGTTTTTTCCTCTGTTTCCTTACAAATTTAATTATATATAACAAATATTTTGATTTAAAGTGTAAAATATAAATATCTTAGTTGTAAAGCTGTAAAGGCTAATCTCTATATTTGCATTATAATTAGTTAGTAAATTAATATTAAAAATATTAGGGTAAATAAAGAAATTGAAATTGAAATACCCCACGAAAATTTCTGTTTCAAGGTCACGTGAAGCTGACATATATAGGGCATTGAAAATTAAATTAGTAATTCGTCAACACTACACAATCATTTTTGCAAAGCTTAAAAAAGCTTATCAAATGCAAAATAAATCTATTTTAATTGGAAAAAAAGGTAAGAACTTCGTGACTTTAGCTCATGATTTAGTATTGTATACACTGGAATTTTGATGAATTTGTGTCAAGTTGGTACATTATGGACTAAAACTTTTGTTGTTATACCCTGCACCTATAGGTACAAAGGGTATACTAGATTTGTGCAATGTATGTAACGGACAGAAGGAGGCGTGGCAGACCCCAAGTCCTTTATACCAAAATGCTTATCATAACCTCGGGTAGCGATTGAACCACGTCCGTCTGTATGAACACCTTGATTTCGGAGACTATATAAGATAGAGACACGAAACTTTTCCAGCTGCTGCGCATATATCCTGAGCAGATGAAGTTTGTTGAATCATATCAATACCTTACCCCGTTCCCCCATAGTAGAACTTCTCGCTTTTTAGCTACACCCTTAATATTTTTATCTGAAACTTAACAGAGGTATGCGTCATGATCACATGCATCTGTGTGTCAAAAATGAAACAAGCGACAAAGTGCATCAAGATTATCAAATCTATTTACATATATAAAGTTGTTTGACTGACTCACTTATTGACTTTTTTAAGAAAGCGGCAATTTGGATCTAAAACGTTTTTAAGTGACCAAGGCTACAAATATACTTTGCAGCCCTCGTAAATACACAGAGATGAAGTGAGATATTTTTTTAAGTGATTTATTGTTATTAAGTTAAGTTTAATTTTTGAAATTATTAATCTTAAGCAGACGAATCACCACAAAAGCAGTGTTTACAAATGTAAGCAATCATAGGAAAGAATAAGCACAAACTTAATTCAGAAACGAACATAAAGTGTGTTCACGCTTAAGCCCGTTGAGTTTTTATGCAACTGTTCAACTCAATTCAATAAAAAGCGAATTCAAATTTCCAATTTAACTGTTAAATGTTTTTGTAAATTTTTTCATGCGAATGTCAATATATTTATACATTATATTATGTTATTATAATTATCAGATTCCTTTCATTAGATAATAATTATAAATATTAAAGTATACTCGAGATCTCGATAGAGACACTGTATAAATAATATCTCATAAAGCTTCTTGTTTTTTAGAATTAAGGAAAACACTAAATAAAAAAAAAATAAACACAAAAAAAAAAAAAAAAAAAAAGCTTATCATAACCTCGGGTAGCGATTGACCCATGTCCGTCCGTCCGTCTGTATGAACACCTAGATTTCGGAGACTATAGAGACACCAAACTTTACCACCTGATGCGCATATTTCCTCAGAAGATGAAGTTTGTTGAATCATGTCAATATCTTCACCCATTCCCCCGCAGTAGATTTTCGCGGTTTTTAGCCACACCGTTTAATATTTTTATATCAAACTTATAATAGCGATGCGTCGTGATTACATGCATCTGTGTGTCAAAAATGAGCAAATTCGGACAAATGCAACAGAAGTTATAGTCAAAAATGTACTAACTTCCTCAATATTTGACTTAACGTAATTATGGTAAAAAATTACCTACAATCACCAATTTTGGTAAGATTATTCATGTGGCTCTAATTAACAAACGCTCATTTTTTCGATTTACCGTGTTTTCTCCCACACCTCTCAACATATCAACTTGAAATTTACCCCATATGCTTTAAATAACTTTTTTGACGTAACTTTCGATTTTCATCACAATCGGTAAAAATTTACGGAATTTAGTGGTATAAATATCGAATTTCACCAAAAAAAATAAATTCCAATTGGAAAGTTCTTAGAAGGAAAATGCAGGAATAAAATTTTTTCCAGAAAGAAGGTACAGGGTATTACACTATCGGGCACCGCCTCGACTGTATCACATTTTTTTATACTGCAGGTAATAGAAACATTGGAATTTAGAACAAAGCAAAACTTAATCTTCTGCGACGTTTTTGGACTCTCTCTACAAAAACGAAATTTTTAAAGACAAGAGTCGAGCAGAGGCAACAAAGGTTGAGATAGTAAACATTTTCAGCCCCGCCTTTAAAAAAAGCTGACGAAGCTTCAAGAAGACCCGAAATTGAGGCATCCAGCTCATGTGAAAGAGCAGAAGAAGACGACTTTAAACCTATTAAAGAGTGTATGAGCAAAGTAAAAGGAACTCCAATGTTAAAAGCGATAATGGGAGTAAATCGCTTTTTGGAGGAGGAACTGGTGAATGGGTCTGCGGACCCCTTGTAGTGGTCGCGGCAAAACAAATATAAATTCCCGTTTTATCCACGGCTGGATTAATTGCAACGAATACGAGAAACAGTTTAGACGAGAAGAAAATTCAAATGATTTTGTTTCTAAAACAAAACAAAATTATATAGAAAAATAATCAAGCACTTTTTTTTAGAAAAATAATTTAGTGAGTATTAAATGAAGAAAAATGAATGAATAAATTGAATTGAGAGCTTTAGCTTATTAAATAGCAAATTATTGACTATATCTTTTGTTGTACTGTTGTTGTGGCGCAATTCTTTGCAATTAAAAAAACTTAAGAGCATAATAAAAAACCGCGATATTCTTCCCAACAAATTGATCAAGATACGGAAATGGATTTCAAACGCGCCGACATAAAAGAACAAAACTGTCTATTGGTACAGGGTATAATGATATTACTGTGCGCTTCAACCCTTTCAGGAACGAATTAAAATGAGAGGACTTAAAAAATATTTGACCTTAAAATTATCTTAATGCAGCCACAAATAGTCACAGAAAAAAATTTCAAGGTCCTGCCTATAGGTAACATTTAGCCTGAGTGGTACATTTTTATACTGTACGTATACGCAATTGGTGAATACAATTTTTCTGCATTTTTATAAATGTTAATAAATTATTTGGATGTTTTTTTTATATTTACAACAACATTTAATAACCAATTATGTGTAAAATGAAACATAGAAGTTTTTGAGTGAATTTGAGCATAGACAAAGTTATCAGACTTAAATCATTTTGAGTGGGGATAACCAGTTTTTACAGTCCGCACTATCCTTTTGTGCCCCATTCAATCCAATAATAGGATTGATCGCACGTTATCACTTTATGAGTACCCTGGGAATATTTTACTTTCCGGTTTTGGAGTTGAAGTGTCAAAAAGAATTCGTAGTGCTGTAACATAAGAGCATGTGCATGTCCAGTGTGTCGCCCCAATCTGGCTCTATGGGCTGCAGATTTGGAGTATTGCAGCAAAGACAAGCTGTCAGAGTATACAGGTTGCCCCTGGTACGTGCGGAATTCGACGCTGCATCGTGACCTTCATCTGGACACAATAGAAGAGCAGATAGGAAGGCACACGAGTAGGTACAGTGACAAACTCAGGTGTCATAGCAGCGAACTCGCCAGGAATCTACTTCCAGCTAGGCCTCTTAGGCGGCTCAAGAAACAAGGTTTCGCTAAACCGATTTAGTCATGATGATTCTTCACCGTATCCTTGTGCTTAGCGCACGAAGATGGGATTTTTTTTTTATTGTTATTTCTGTTATTGTTATGGTACATTCTGCGTACGGGTTCAATAGTTATTTCTGTTTTAATAAAAAAAAAAAAAAAACAATTACCATCGGGTACATTGGCTGGTGGCTTGGTCCCTCAATTCGTAAAAATTATTTCCACTTTTTTGTTGTTCTGTCAGCGGCAAGAAATCAAATTTTACAAAGTCTTAGTATCCTCAGTGCACTATTCCGAATAAGTACAAAAGTATTTTCGATTTCTTGGTTACTAAATCTTCGCTAAGCTTTTCCAACAAAATTTTCAAATTTTTTGTACCACTCCGGCCCAATGTTGCCTATAGACAACACTGACACAAAACTAAACAACCTTTGTTCATAAAGTTTGTTTTTATTTATTAATTTATCTTTTTTTAAACTATTAAACCACTTTTTGTGTAAATATAACTAATAACGTAAATATAATTAAATGTACAAAAACTTTTTGCGGAAATCTTTAGGCTCGATGTATTAATGAAAAAGCCAAATAAATACATGCATTATGTTATATGTATATAGAAATGCATAAAATAGAACAGCCTGCTAGATAATCACAATAACCAATATAAAATAATTCGATATAGCTGAGTTTTTTTGCACTTGAATCCAATGTTGCTTACAGGCAACGGTGGGCCTGAAAGGGTTAAGCAAGCGAATTTGTACTTCAAATTTTTTTGTCACAGTCTCGCTCATCTCTTAACCAATGTTGAACTTATAACTTGCTTCGTTTAAACTAGTTGTGAAATATAAGCAATCTTGAATATGTTGTGAATTATAAGTACCAAAGTAAACTGTAGTTAATGAGCTAAGCCCAATACCAAAATCAATAATACAATTTGAACTCCTTACTCATATAGTAAAAGGATCTAACTTGTACAAATAATTATAATTTTTTTTTGGCTTTCTGTTTCTAAATGGATTACAGTAAATAGATTCTGTTAATGCAATTTACATAATAATTTTTACATAATTATAAATATATCCGTTTTAAATGACTTAAACTTTTCTGTGCTAGAATGCTAGAAATGTCCCAAGTCCGAATTAAAGACGAACAACGCTTCCATAATAATTGTGGTAAAAAATTCTGAAATTCGTGTCCCCTATTTCACATTTCAAAAAATCAATTTTCGAAAAATCCTCAAATCCTTGCCCTTTATATATTTAGAAGGTTTAATATAAAGCCTCTTCAGCTGTTTTTGTAGCTTTAAATTGGTTTACGTGGAACATATATGCCATTCCCAGTGCATACTTGCATATTTAATAATAAATTGACACAATGATTGAAATAACAGATTTGCAAAAAATTGGCATCGGCTTGGCAAGCTTCGGTATATCATTCTTGTTTCTTGGCATGCTACTTCTATTCGACAAAGACTTACTTGCAATTGGCAATATACTTTTTATATCTGGCCTAGAGCGTACATTGCGATTCTTCTTTCAACGGCATAAAGTTAAAGGTACAACAGCCTTTTTTGGCGGGATCGTCATTGTATTACTTGGATTTCCCATTATTGGTATGATTATTGAATCCTATGGATTCTTTGCATTATTCAGCGGTTTCTTTCCCGTAGCTATAAATTTTCTTGGCAGAGTGCCAGTATTAGGATCCCTGTTAAATTTACCTCTTATGCAAAAGTTCTGACATCTGACAGTTGGTGTGCACTAGAGATGATAAAGTCGCCATGAGCATTGCACGATAACATGTTATCGATATATTTGTGTATGCACAGGGCGCACTAGAAAATAGTGTACAAAACGTACCCGCCCTGCTTATAACTTAAAATTTGTATTTAAATGAACTGATTACCATTTATACTATATTGTAACTAACTCGCTACATCATCTTCTGCCTAACTGTATTGCTACTTGCTGTGTAGGCAAAGTTAGGTTTAATTTAAATATAATGTAAAACGAAAACTTATTATTCTATCATTCTGTTTCTGTATCGTCTGTAGGTTGTTCAAAAACTTGGTGGTGATGGAAACCGGACAACAGTTTAATCTGTATAGAAAAAACAATAAATTTAACATTTTTTTTTTATAATACAAATTGATTCAAATTGATTTCACTAACAAATATTTTGAGAACTCTAACTAAAATTGTGCGCCTTGGCAACCATTCTCTACAAAACCCTCCCGAGATCTGTAAAACTATCTTAAAATGAAAATTATTATGTAATAGAGCAAACACAATCAGTTCAATCAAGGACGCGGCTTATAAACTTGTTGGAGTAAATAATAATATTAAAAATAGATATACATATAATAAAATTTAAGTATCGAATTAAGAAACACATTGGCCAGGAGTAGTTATTTATGGACTCCAAGGTGTTTCAAGGATTTCTAATTAAAAACACCTGAAGTTCATCTGAGTTAAGCTAACTATATATAATTCTTGCGTGTTTATCTTGTATATATACATATTGGAATTCATGCGTGTTTGTTTACCCTGCCCTGGCTTGATTAATCCTAAATTCAAAGGTAAATTAATGGCATAACGCCCCTGGAGGTGCTGCTGTAATGTATGTATAGTTTGTAGACATACCTTCGTGTGGAGTATATGAGTTTGGGTCTAAATGCAAATGTGTATGCACCTCGAACGTGCATTGAAAACTCAAAATAATTTATTGATTTTTAAGTGCTGGTAAATTTAATATTTAGCCATTTTGAATTTCATTTTCGATGCTGCATTTTTAACTAACTTAAATATGTTTAATTTGCTATATTTTATTGTCCCTTTGAAACTTTCCCATGTTGCCTTATTCCAAGGCTGGCATCGCCAAAAAGTTAAACTGTAATTTATTTTTCTATCCCTTTAGTACACATACCGATTTATTGGTTACTACAAATTTGTGGTTCTCTACCTCTACCTCCTAAACTCAGAATAAAAGAAATCGTTCAGAGCTCTGTTTATTTTAAGTTCGTTTACTTAAAATTATTATTTGTTTAATAGTATACATTGTGCAACAGGTGCTGCGGTAACGAAATTCTCACGGACAGTTTGTTATCGAAACTGTAAAGTGTTGTAAAGCGCGAAAAGCAAGAAGCACAGAAACTTTTGCTGTCTTAAACACTTTGTGAAATCCTGTGCAAAGTAAGGCATTACGTTTACTGAGTACCCTTTGTATTTTAAATACTCTTAATGTCTCCCCAAATATTATGTTATACGTCGGCAAAATTTTTAATTTAAATTTTGTGAATAGTCAAAACTAACAAAAACTTTATTATCTTCACCTACTATTACCATTTATTATTATTTGAAAACTCGATTTTCTTATTAAGCCCTTTTATTAATTAATAGGCAATCAGACATAGCTACAAATTAAAATATTCAGGGATGCCACAGAAAACAACTTCTCTTGAATTTCTCTCGGTGCAATAGACATCCCCTTCGAGACGGATTTAAAATCTCAACTTTTCTTTGAAATTTAATAAAAACTCACCAATAAAACCAATTTTATTCAAAAAAAACTTTTACTTAAAATTCCTTATATTCCTAGGATATCCTGGGATTTTTTTTGTTTATATGGTTTTGCCATTCCGTCCGAAATTTTTTTTTCATTCTGCGTAGACCCCTTTATTTGAAAAGGTTATTTAGTGAGGGATGTGAATGTTGAGCAGTTAGTTTAAAATTAAAAAATCGGCGTTTTGGTAAAAAATTTTAGAATCAAAAGAAAAACTAAAATTAAACGTAAAGAAATTTATTTTGCTATTCACAAAACTACTCACAGCTAATGGCTCGTAGATTTGTCATTCAAACAAAAAGTTAATTTTAAATAATATATATTTTAATAGTATATACTACAAGTTATCTAATCTAATCAAAAATTAACTTTTTTTGAATCACTATCGTATAGTGTCTAAATGTACTAAAATTATTTTTGCTGCCATTCTCGTAAAAGCATAAACATTCGGAAAAAATTGTACCAAAAATTTAGTCACTGAGATTTCTGAGGCACCTATGGTGGTTACTACAGATTTTTTTTTCATACCACATGATCAAGACCTCTTCTATTTTATTTGTTATGAAATCAAATGAAATAATTAAACTTCTTAAAAAAATTGTTTTAAAGCAATGCAATACAAACTCATTTTAATCGGGGTTATATTAGGGTCTGCCATGCTTTCTTATACTTAATTCCTACATACATTTACATATATGGTTCAATGTGGAATAGCCTTTGTTTTTTTACTGGATCTTAAAAATAAAATATGAAACTTTTTAAGGGGCTTAAATTAATTTTAGAGTTTGTTACTTTAAAAAAAAAAAAAACGCATGGGACATTTTCGAAGGCATTTAGTATGCAAAGTATCTTTAAACACTTAAGGCTGCAAACACAGGGTGCACCCAAGCGTAAAGCCTTACAAGCCAGATGGCAAAAACTATAACTAGAACTATGCGTGGCTGCTGACGCATATATCTCGACTTGGATCATATTGTTGTTGATTCTGATGATGATGATGTTGCAGCAAACTAAATCTGTACGCAAGTGGCAATGTGGGCCTGGGTTGGCATCTATAATGTCAGACATATCAACTACAAGCACACAAGATTGAAATATAAATGCGCTTCAAAATGAAACACAACATTTACAAGCAGTGTGTGGTAGTGTTGCAGGGCGGGGGTCTAGGAAAGGCCGGCAAAAAAAAAAGGCTAGCCCGGTAAGGGCAGCATCAGCTGCGGAAACTGACTGGAAGGAAATGTAGGAAGGAAGTCAGCTAACAAGCCCAAACAATGTCGGGTGAAACTTGTATGTAAAAAATGAAAGAAACTTTCGCCTGTCGAGCTCGTCGTTGTTATATAGATGGCGGAGTCCTTGTCTGCCGCTCGGCTAACCTAATTTGAAAAATGCGCTAAAAGTTTAAAACTGACACTCTTTGGCGTCGACTGTGCTGCTGACTGCGGTAGTGACAGCGACAGCGACTTTGGCAGCAGTCGTGCAAGAAAAATGAAGATTCCCAAAAAGCGGTTGCTTTTATTGTTGTTGCTTTGGAAAAATCGCTCATCAAAGGCGGCAGCAGCATAGAGTGAATGAAACAAATTTAGTGCTTTTATACATATGTACAAGTATATGGTGTATATAGTATGTGTATACAATGGATATACACATACAAGCGCATACGCAAATGAGCACAGTTTAACATATGTGCCATGAGGCGTGGCTTTTCTTTTGCCATAAACAAGTCATCGTTGTGCCCCTAAAATGCTGCTCTGGTGCACTTAATACTGCGGCAAAATGTCTAAAGAGATGCCAACACGACTTGAGCACACAAACGCATTCAGGAGCGTTGATATATTTGTTTGCAAAGGGGGTTTTCAGCTCGACGACAAGAGAAATTAATGAATTGCCATTTTCACCGAATATTAGCCATTCAAATATTATAAAGCTTTCTAAGCTTTTCCTACAACTGCGTTTGTAAAATAGCGAAAAGACGGGCTTCAAAGCTTTAAGTTCATTTGGTGCATCTTCTCTTTATTATTCTTAATCAGTATCATAATCTTTTTTAACAAGTGTTTTAGCAAATGTATTCATTAAAATTTACAATATATTAAAGCCAAAATTGATATTTTATTTGAGTTAAGTAAAAAAACGTTATTCAGGCTTACTCCGGAACAAATTCGTTGTCGTTTTTGGTGCTCCCAATTTCACATTTTTTTCTGTCGATATTTTCTTATATTTTCTTTGCTGTTTGTTAGCACAGATCTCAAATTTTTGATTGCTGCATACCGTTTACAGTTTTGTTTGATTAAAACAGATATTGCTAGTACTTTATTAAACTGTCTTTTAAATAAATTTAAAAAAAAAATAATTGCTTATCAATAAATATTTAACATGAAATTGCCATAAATATAATCTCCTTAAAAGTAATCTTTTATACTTTGAACTCGGTTTTTCAATATCCCCAAAATTTGCGTTGTCTTTGTTATCAATGTCAATTTTGTGTATAACACCTGAGAGAAATAACTAGTAAGACCCTACAAAGAGTATATCAGAATGATTTGGACGACCAAATAAATCGATTTAAAGAAGAATTTGAAGAAAGTTTTAAGGGCATAATAAACAAATGCACACTGCACAAAATCTTATCAAATTCGTTTTGCTTTATCATTTATTTGTTTCTTTTAATGGTATAGGGTATCTCAAAGTCGGCCACGCCCAAACTCCATAATTTTAAAATGAATATTTCTAAATTAAGGTTTATTGATGTACTGAGTGCTGTATTATAATATTGCATACATGCTTCTTTATTAGCGAATTCATTTTATTTAAAAACTTCTTGATTTTCTGAAGATTTATAGCAAAAAATAAAAACTGCCCTTAATTGCTTTAAAAAAAAACTTTAATTAAGCCAATGTTGTGCACACTAATAGACAAATAATTATTGTTAACTTCCTCAAGGAATGATGTCCCTAAATCCCAACAACTACGCCACTGGCACTTCACATGAGCACACACACACAGCATATTTTCATGTACAAGTGGCTGTCATGTGTGTGCAATAAAAATCATAAGAAAAGCGTTTGGCGTTGATTTTGGCGGGCACGGAATTTCACGATTTTAGGTCATATGTCTATGTCTATCGGAAATGTGACTAAGGGAAGTTATTACTACAATCTCAAAATCATAAAAGACTAGTCGTTATAGTCGTACCATAAAAAATTTGGAACAATCATTAAAAATGTTGCGGTGTAAGAGACTGGATGGATAATAAATGAAAAAATTTATATAATTTTTGCCAAAAGCTATTAATTAATTAAATTTTATAATAGATTTAATTAACATTATCTGCGGCCTTTACGGTTCAGACTGCTTGGTCACAAAATTAAGATGGACTTTGGCGTTACAGTGCTTTGTTAAACCAATAAACAGAATTCGGATTCGATTCCTTTATAACTGCATATTTACTGTTTCAATAATTAATAAACAAAATAATCATGTTAAAGAATTTGGATTTAGCAACACACGAAAGTCCATGGAATGTGGCTTTAAAAGTGGGCCTCTTCTCTTATTGTAACCGAAATATATTATAGCCTGTCATTAAAAATTCCAACCAATTTTAAAGTAAACAAATTATAAGTTAACTAAAACCGTGGCTCATTTTGTTGCATGAAATCTTAAAGAATATCATAACAGCTTACCCGATAAGAATATTCTTAAAAACAGTTTGTTTTCTTTTTTCTTTACATTCTTAATTACTTTCAGCATGACAGGACCAAAAAAAAAACCAAAACTTCCCCAAAGTCAAATTGAAACTTGAAAAGTTTCAAATGCTGTTTCTTTCTCTCTACATCAAAGATCTTAAACTTTGCTAACAATTTTTTTTTTTCATTGAGTATTTTAACACCCAAAAGCAATTCTTCATTAGAGAGTCCATGAGAGATGCCTTAAAGCAGTAAATTTTTCTAACAAAAACCAGCAGAACTTTGATTTTTGTCTGTTTAAGAGCGTTTACATAGTAGTATATATGCATGTTCGTGTAGTATATACGTGCTACATATTTACATGTAACGAGCTTCAAGCTATGGCAGTGGCAACAATTCCATTCGTCCCCGCATAAGTATGCGTATGGCATGAAAATACACGCGTCATGCTACAAAATTGGCTCTTGAAAATGTAAAAAAGTTAAACTAAGTGCCTCTGGGGCAGGAACAAGTTGTCCGTCCTTCGTTTGCTCTCACTCAACGACGACTGTTGTTGTGACCGTCAACGTTGGGCGCAAAAACCAGAAAAACTCAATTTCAAAACGGCAATGGCAGTAAATAAACTCAAACAAAGTCACACTCACAAGCAAACGCACGTACCAGGGCAGCTTGAAAAGTAATTGCCCTGACAAGAGGACCTATTTTTATCTTACTAAAAAACATTTGTGACATAAAGGCGGAAATTTTTACAATTTTACATTTTTTATTTACTACTTTGAGATTTGTACACTTAAGCTAACTAAAAATTTGATTTAATCCATATCCGGCCTTTTTTGTTTTAAGTCCGCTCGAAATAAAATTTACCTATTTGCCTTGTTCAAGTTGATCGACGTGAATTACGTCAATTACTTGTTATCAGTCAAACCCGCCTTGTTCTTTTTCGGTATCGATTTCTCAAAGGAAATCCATTGCCTTTGCTACTCCTTGAACTCTAGGTGCTACATATTTTAAGCTGGATCGCGTCAGATGCGCATGGCCGCAGTAATCTCGCGCACATTCTATAGTCGACAGTGTATGACAATGGCTTTTGTCTGCTACTCCTCAACTATTGACAGCTTTGTTCCCCACTATCATAGTTTAATTTATTTCTGGACCACATCATTAGCATCGCATTACAGCTGTTTAATTTTTTTCACTCTATGGGTTTTATCATAAAACCCTTAATATCTAGGAAAAAAAATTAAAATAAATAAGAAATAAAAAGGAAATGATAGCAAACATAGTTTCTTTGCTGGAACGATTACTTTTCGGTCTGCCTTCGTACTATAACAGAACAGAAAATGGCAAACAACAAAGAAAAGAGAAGAATAGAGCAGAGCAGCAGCAACGAAAATGTATGCCAGGCAAAAAACTGAGATTACTGCTGCGGCTTGAGTTGGGCCAACGTGGCGTATGAGTGCTGGCTGCTGCTGCTGGGTCTGGTGCCGGCTTTTAAAGTGCAATCAATAAATGCTTTTGAATTGTGAAAATTGTGCGTAAGTACCTTTTCATCAGCCGTAACATAACAAGCAAAACATACACAGACACACACACACATACAATCCCACTCAAACAAACACACACACACGTACTTAGTGACTTGGCCAAAGAGGTAACAGGAAAAGGGCGTAACCAATAGGGCTTACTGTGCACTGGCATGGCTTTAATAACCAACATTGATGGCTGCTCATACGGCTCATTGGATGCTTTCTATAGTAGTTGTTGTTGTTCTCAAAAACCAACAAAAGCTTTGTTTGTTTGGCTCTGATAAAAGTCAGTCTAGGGAGTAGGCGTAAAGATTACCCCCAAATTTTCCAAAATTTACTAAAAATATTCGAACGAACCATATTCAAAATCAAAGTTTGGTGATGCTCATCAACTCATGTCAAGTAGTGATCAGAGATACAAGATCTAAAAATTCAACCTAAAAATTAAAAAAAGGTGCACGTTTATAGGTATCAAGGAACGCTTAAATAGAAGAGGATAGCTAACGCAATAATATAATAAATGAAAAAAGGCAGTATTTTTTAAATATAAATTATTATATAATATATAATAAATTATTCAAGTTATAATTCATGGCGAAATAAGATGAAAAAATGAAAGAGTATCGGCCAAAAAATTAAAAGATGGAACAGTTAAGTAAAAAAAATGTTCTTTAATGAAGTTCGCACGGCGGACTACTTCAAAACAGAAATTGGACGGACAGGGGCAGTATACTTCAGTTTAATGTTAAATATAACAAAATGTTCCATAAGCTTTATCCATCTATCCATCTCTCAGTCCATCCATCTGTCCATCTCTCAATCCATCCATCTATCCATCTAGGTAAAGCACTGAACTTATTCTTTCGCCTGAGGCTTCCTGCGCCTACTTTCGCTGCTTAAAAGATTATTGATTTTGCTTATGTGAAAAAGTGAAGCTTACAGATCTATATGTCTACCGATTTTAAATTTTTAGCTTCAAGCTTTTTTAACATGAAGTCTGATATTTAGCTGTATCTTCTGATAGAACTAACCGAGTTGTATGTCTATGTGATAGATTGTATTATTGATTTCATTTAACATGTGTCAACAACAACTGTCACCAATCCGTAACTAATTATAATTATACGTACAATTAAAATCAACAATGAACTTGTTTTTATCACCGGTGCCGTTGTTATTATTGTTTCATTTCAGCAGTACCACTGTTAGTTGTCAGATACAATTTTAATTTGATTTTCAATCACAATTTGATTTGCCAGCATGAGTTAAATTCGCCTGGGGAGTATTTAGTTGAATGACGCTGAATGGATTTGTCAGCAACCTGAATGGTAAATTTTTGTAGCATACTTTTTGGGGCAGCAAAAGCCTTTTTATATTTGATACCCTGTACCAGTTATTTGTCTGTCAGCTAACTGAAGAACTTAAACTTTGATTTTAACTGTCCGTTCGAATTTTACTCGTTCATAAGATTTTAAGATTATGTAAAATCATCATCAATTCTAGAAGCTGCAAGACAATTGCTTTGTGTAAACTTTATGTAGATGAATTAAATACTAAGCTAGACCTATAAATTTATCATGTGAACCTTATAAACAAAAAAATATCGCTTTTTCTCTAAAAAAAACCCGATTGAGGTATCGAATATCAAACTTGGCTCAATTGGAAAATGAAAGCAGGATATCCCACTGTCGGGCATCGACCCGTGTAATTCAAATTTATATTAATGCAAATCATAGCAAATGTTAGCTCAGCCAACATAGAATTAAGTTAACAAGCTGACAGCTTAGACCCACGCATAACAACGTCAAACAAACAACTTTTGCAATGCCAAACAAAATGCCTACTTAATTAGGGTCCAATTCAAGTCAGTGAAAACGTCAGCAGAGCGACAAGCTAGCATTTGGTGATTAATAAGTAAGGAGATAGACAACAAACAAACAAGCTAACTAGTTAAGGTGCCGGCCAACAAGTGCTTCTAATTTAAATCAGCTAATAAACCGCTTAAACCCACTCGCTGGATTTTCAAAAAGAGCAAAACAAGTCAACATGCTGCCCACTTCTTGGCATTTTCAATCTGCTTACAGCTGCAGCCAAGCCCAAAGAACAAAAAAAAAAAACAACGAACTGGCAAAACTTTCGATTAAAACAGACTTCTAACCAGTGAGGATAAAGTGTCCTACACGACCTACCTCCTACCATCTATTAGTGCAAATTAACTTTCTTCAATATGGCCAAAAAGGCAGTAGGCACATGTTGACTCTCTGCTGCCCATTAAAACAAAAAGTACAGAGAGTCGAGCGGCTGTAGTTGAGGCTAGGCGACTTAAAAGATACTCTATATGCCTCATAAATTACTTTTATGGGCATACAAAATCGCTAACAAACTAAGAAATTTAGCAAGTATTATATTATATTAAGAAGAAATTAAGTACCAAAATAGTACGCTCGTGTAGAGATCAAAGAATGTAGCGTTTTATTAGAGGGTATTTTAAAGTCGGGATTTCGCAACTATTATGTATACCTTTTTGTTTTTTTCGCCATTTTGCCACAGAGCAATTCAACTTTTTACAACGTGCAACATTTGCTAGTTATCCTGATGATACTTAACCTGAAAGATACCTAACGATTCGCAGCCATGGCCTAAATGACTAACGTGACCGGAAGCTAACAAGATGAAATGATTAAAAGCGCAATTACAGTGCAAACGGACTATCGAGCCTACCCAACAAGCCAACTCCACCATGTTGACGTGGTTTCAGAGTGAGAGTTGAGGGAACGGGCAATAGATAATGGGCGGTTGGAGCTCAGCCGTGAAAACGATGGAACCAAACTGAGCGACGTGAAAAAATTCAATTATGTAGTACATTTTCCCAACGACAACATCGTGATGAAATGTGCGAGGCACAGTGTAACAAGAGCTATGGGAAATGTTAAAAAAAAAAAAATTTTGTTGTCTTCTTCTTAAAAATTGTAATTATGTCTGTTTGATTCCATAAAACTATTGGTAGAAATGTGTAAAAGTGTTATCCAAACAAAAATTAGTGCTTTCTTTAAACAAACTTTCAAATTCATTTTTCAATTTTCTGCTCGCCTGCTAATTCGCTCTATCGAAGTTTTACTATATTATGAAGATTTTCAGTTTGGTAGATATGCCTTTCCTCACAAGTTTTTACCGCAAATAGGATTGTTTTTTTTAATTAAATTTTAATTCCTAAAAATTTGTGTATTTCACTATATCTATGATTAACAGCGAAAACATTTCATTATATTTTACACAAAATAAGCTTGCATTCAAATTGAATTTGATCACTTTTTTTCGTTTTATCCCACTGTGCTTAGTAAGTAAAAAACAAAGTGCTCGTCAGTAGCTGCAGCTGCATGTTGACTCGATATGAAATTCAAGTTTAGTTATACAAATAATCCTCACCAAAAAAAAAAGTACATAACAAAAAGAGGCAAAAGAAAAATAAACAAAAGCAACAATAACATCCGCTTAAAGAAGCAGGAACTGGGGGTTGCAGGGGCATATACATCCAACATATATACATATATATGGAAAAGTAATGGCACTAGCAGAATTTTCAATTTTCTCGTGTATCACAGTGTATGTGTGTGTGCGTGTGTTTATGTATACCTGTGCCAGAGTCCCATTTGTTTGCTAGAGCCGGTGGAGCTGTTGTAGCTACCGTGCGTATATTTGCTTTTGAATTCAATTACGGGAAACGTGTTGGGGGTCAGGATCAGCGCCACGTATACTTTGTGGCATGCAGCCGCACTTAATTCAATTTTCATTTACAATGCATGTATGTGTTACTTTAGTGTGTGTATGTGTGTGTGAGCTGTAATGTCCTTCCGGTTGCAGTCTATATAAAGTGAATCCTGCCAATTTCAGCTGTGGCTTTGGCGTCTGCCGTTGCTGCTTTTTCCCACGTCACCTTGACACTGTTTTCTTCATATTTTTTCGCTCTTGGCTGCCTTTGCAGTTACGGCAGCAGCATCTTTTCTTTACTGTTTAATTTATTTTATAGCGCATCGCATGCTTCATTTTGATACCCTGTACCCAAAGCACAAAAGGGTATCTTAAGTTAGTGGAAGGATCGTGTAGGGCAGGATCAAAAAGAAGTAGGACGCAACGCCATTAAATTATGCATCAAAGAAGGGATGATTACGCGGATGTTGCCATGAGCCGCTCAAGAGTTTTAGAATGGTATAAGCTGTACCGGGAGGTGCGGGAGCTCGTCGAAGACGACCAGCGATGATTACAGAAGATTTGGCCAGCCCAAAGGTGTACGCCAAGTTTGTGCGCTTCTGGTGAGTGTTTCTGGCTAAGCACAACGTTGCCACGTTGCCCCATGAAGGCTACTAACTCATTTTCGCGGTTTTCGTGAAAAAAAATTTTCTTGGATTGAAATCAATATAGAAAAGTGGATGGCATTCGCCTTAAAGAACTTATTTGTAAAATTTTATTTATTTTTATGCGTATACGCAACGCTGGCGCATAGCTCGGCAAATCGAATAGTCTCGGCTGAGTAAAGCACAATCATTCATGATGATTTATTTAACAAGGAATACAAAATATTTTCATGTCGAAAAGACAAAGAATTTACATTCAGTAATTTTTTGGGTACAAATATAAATTTGACAAAAAAAATTTTGCGATACCTCACACACAAGGCAGATAACAATTTTTGGAAAATGATGAATGATGTTTTGCGTGTACGCAACAGAGCAAGGAAATGGGCTAAAGATTTTTACCGATTATGTAAAAAATATTTAAATTAATTCAGTCCTACTACTTTTTGATTCTACCCTGTAAACAAGTAAGCCCCACATCCTGTAAAGAAAAGATGTTAGAATAAAAAACAAAAGTAATCTATCCTGTCTGTCCGCATTACTATTTTTTGGAAGACCTCCAAAGCTGAGATCATAAAACTTAGCAGCAAGATGCGCCTTATGGTCAACTTCTTCACATGGATCCAGTTTTTTATCAACCCCCTTTCGCCAATCAATTCTTGAGGTTTGCTCCTGCAAAAAAGTAATTGATTGTCCCTACCAGCCCCAACCGCAGTGAACAAGGTGAATGAGCACAACAAATTAATCTTATTCAGCAAATACTTCAAAATACGTAAAAATTTAAATTTGTCCTAATGCCAAAATTAATGATACGTAGTACAGGGCATACAATAGTCGGGACTTCACCACTGCAACCAGCTGTTTCTGCGTTTCTGTTTTAATGCAATCTTCTGACCGCAATGGCAACTGCTCCCTTAGCTGTCATCATTGCTGATGTTTTTATTTTTGTTGTAATGGACACTTTCGGGCTCCCGAGACCGGGAGATAGCAATACTTGGTCGGGAGGGTTCCTGCGTTGACTCTGAAATGAAGACCCGATTGCCGTGAGAGTTGTTGTTGCTGTTGTTGCAGCACTTCAACTTGGCAAATATGTTTAATTGCCTGTCAGAGGCACAGAAAAAGCAGCAGCCGCCGACAAAACTTTTCAATTACAATTAATGATGTTAGACAAGAGCAGCACAGCGAGAAAAAAAAACAAAGAAGCTACAGTTGGTAATTTTCGACTATTAGTCACCCTGTACTCTTGGGTATCGGTAGATATTACAATTACATATAGCTGAAGTTTGATGGAAATTGATGAAGGATAGAGTTTTGTTTATTTTTGGCAAAACTCCTTGTCAAGGTCATAGGCAAATTGCCTATGAATTAAACACATTATTTTGCGAAAAAGACCAGCCAATGTGGTTAGATATTTTACTCTAGAAGGAAAGCTTCAAAAGCATCAGTTTACGAGAATGTAAACTTGTAGATTTTCTGAATAATTTCGCTGTGCAGCAGCCAAACTGCGATGAGATGATGCAAATTCTTGGTGATAGTATTAGGACAGTTTAGTACTATTCCAAGAGGATTTTACATTCTAAGTGTATACTTTTTGTAAATACAATTTTAGATCTTAAATAGATAGTCGTTGATTTCAGTGAAAAGTGAATTAATAATCTGAGCTATTTTAATTTTACCTTTTAAGTGTTTACTAAATTTTGAGAATTTTTAAATTTTACCAACAAATTTGTCAAAATCTTTAATTAAAAAATTAATGTAGTCAAATACTGCACTAATGGCGAAATTCAAATAAATCCCTAAAACGACAACCTACTTTCAATACCCTGCCTTTTTATATATGATTTTATTTGGCACAAATTTAACATACCTCGCATTTTTCTTTCAGTAAAGTGTATAAAGAGACACCAAAGGATGAAAAAAAAATATGAAAAAAAATCATGAGTAGCCGGTAAAATGGTTAAAACTTGCAGCGCTCTTGTGGGCGAAGCGGCTAAAAATTATTATACCAATTATAACTACAATTTTTACTGTTGTTCCGGAGTTCAAAAAGATGGCTAGGATGACTACAGACGGACGTCAACCTGGGACTTGCAGGACATGCCAGTAAATGCAGCGAGGCGTACAAATTATAAATATGTATGCAAGAAAAAAAAACAAAGGAAACATGGGAATTTAATTTATTTCTGTACGCAGCTTGACGTGTCTGTGCTTTGTAGGACATGCAATGAAAATTATAAATTTTTGCTGCATACTTTTGGGATTCGCATATAAATAATTATGTTTTAACAGGATATGCTATGTGCATACGTTACATGTAAAATACCTCAACTGGCATACTTCTACAAAGCGAAAATCCAATTTACATAAAATTTTATGTAATTTTAAATATATTATTATACACTGCGTCCACGGTTACTATAGGTTTGTGCAACATGTCTGATAGGTAGAAGGGTGTGCAAATATTGAAGATCGAAAAAACTACAAAAGATATAGGTGCTGCATTCTGTAGAGAACTTGGCACTGAGTACTTTAACCAATTTACTAAATTGCATAGCCAAAGGTCTTAGTAGCCAGCGCTATACCCCTATCCCTAAGCTAGATTAGAAATTTATTTGTAATCTTGCTGTATATAATAATAATAGTTTAATAAATTTGCGACTTTTAGATAAAGATACATAAAGGACCCGAAACATTTTTTCAGTTTTCGTTTAGCGATACATTTTGTCAAAGTTTTACCAAAATGTTTTACTCCTTTCAGATAATTGGTTCTCTCAATATCCTTAAAATAGGCGTTTATTTCGTGGATGCCACATCCATTCATCCCAAATTACGTATCGTCCACAGTCATTTGGAAACGGAATCTGGAACTTATGGTAGTTGGGGCCGAAGTCTATTAATAAATGTGACTTGAGAGTAACAGTGTTGCATTCAAAGTGACTTCCCGTGAATTTTAAAAAGTCACTGACTTGACTTTCACCCGGGAAACCTTGCACGTTTAACTGAACTTGTACATAACGATAAAAAAAATTGCTGCGGATTTTAACTAGCATAAGCCACTATCAGCCACTGCTCCGACTGACTCAAATGAAACTTATAAATATTTGTATACGGATGCGTTATTGATATTTTGCCTTTATATTATATTAATCAAATTAAAAAGAAGGAATCTTAAAGAGGTAAGAAAGTTTGAGCACCTTGAAAAATTTGAATTGCAATGTAAAGTAAAATCAAAAAAAGTGCAAAATTTGGGTCACGTAGTTTGGGTATGGCCCCTTACCTATTCTGATTTCTTGGAAACTCTTCAGAGGACTCATTTTGTAGATAGTTTCAATTAATTTAACAAAGTATATGGGTAAAATTTCCGAAAAAAACCCACCAGTTTTGAGATATTTGGAAATTATTCGAAAAACACCAAATACGATTTCCAACTTTTAAATTTAAACAGGCTTGAACCAATTGCCCTACAACCTTGGTTTAAGTCTTGATAGATAAAACTGGATTTTTGACTCAAGGCCTATACGCAGCACGCAAAAAAATGAAAAACTTCATATAAAAAAAATGGTGGCCAAAAATTCCGATTAAAAATGTTTGACGATGGGTCGCAGACAACAAAACAAAACAGTGTTGTATTTTAATTTTAAAAATGCCTAACGTTAGATGGCGCCACTACTTTACTAGGTGTGGTAACACTAACAACAGCTGTTGCGCGTCTACAATTTTTTTATTCGAAATGGCAGGTAGAAGAAAACGGTGTAAATTATTTCCAAGAGATCAAAAAATAGCGCTTATAAAAGCAGTAGAAGCTCTCCCAGTGTTATGGGACACAACACACAAAATGCACTTTAATGCATTGGTGATGAAAAGTGCGTGGGAGGAAATTGCTAAAATATTAAATAAAGATGGTTTTTTTTTTGCAGCCAACCGTTTTACTATTAGGTAGGCAGTCATACACGCATTGTTTACATTTAGTAATGTTAACAATATTTGATACAAATCCATGTTTGTTTTATTTATTTCTTTGTCTTATTTTGCGCGCTTAGTTTTTGTCAAAGGAAAGCAGCTGATTATAATGTGAGTGTGGCCACAATAACACAAAGTATCGGAAAAAAATATCGATGTATACCGCAAAAAAAACGATAGCTCGATTAAAAATGGCACTTTGTCTTACTATGCACACACTGGTGGCTCCATATGAAATAAAATGAAAAAAATTCCATATGGAAATTTTCATGCTGCGTAGACTTCTTCAGAATAAGGTCCGTAACGGTCCTTGAAAGTTTCATCTATTAAGTATTTTTTTCCAGTAGACGTATTTTTTTGAGCCTTCGTTTACTGTACTATTTGCCAATAAACTGCATCAATCTTTGACTATACGTAATAATGGTAAAAAATTTCTTAGAATCACCAATTTTGGTAAGTATATTCTTGTGGCCCTAATGAACAATCCCACATCAATTTACCGTGTTTTCTCCCACGCCCCTCACATATGGACTTGAAACTTACCCCATATATGGTACTTAAAATAACTTCTTTGACGTAACTTTCGATTCTATAAATAAATATCGTACTGTACGAAAAAAAAATTTCATTTGCAATTTCCTTAGAAGGACTGTGCAGAAACTGTGGTATTAAACTGTCGGGCACCGCCTCGACAGTATCACAAAAAATGTGAAATTAGGAGCACGCAAAACAAAAACAAATCAAATTTTTTTCAATATCAGTTTTCGTTTTTTAAAATACAGAGCATTGCTGAATAATAACTATTTTGTATTAAAATTAGCATAACTAAACTGAACTGAGTTAATAATTAAATCTTTTTCAAAAAACAAACATTACATTTTTTAAAAAATAATAATAATAAGCGGGTCAATTTCAGTCGGGAAAATTATTTGCTTTAAATTTTAACCCATGGAGCACTAATAAATCAGACATACCAGCAAACAAACCCCAAAATAAAAGTGAATATATTTATTGTAAGTATTATGAAAACAGATATAATATACCAAAAATACTTTTCCACTTAATAAAGTATCTACTTTATTCTGTTTATATGCATTAAAGTGAATGACAAATCCAAAGTAGACCATGTGCAATACTCACACCATGTAAAAGCCCGACAAATTTAAATGCCTTAATGGCCTTTACTGTCAAGACTTTATGTTGGCTCTTACTGTTGACTTTGGGTTTTTCTCTCTTTTGTGTCATTTGACTGACAAATTTCTGTTGTGCCATGGTTTTGAAGGCGTAGTAGATATTTACCTATGCGCATAGGTTACCAAAAACAACAACAACGAATTCATATTACTCAGACGTATAAGTATGTTATAATAAGTATGCACGTACACGGCTATCTAGAGAGTTATATTTAGGGAATTGATGGAAATAGGATTTAGGTTCTTGTGAAAAATTAAAGACCAAAACATATGTTGAACCTACAGTTACTGTTTTTACTTTCGCAAAGAGTCCATGCGCTTAGACAACGTTTTCTTTTAAAATATATTTTTTACTTCACCAATTAGGGTATTCACTGTCGCTGATGAGTTGTGCACTTTTGCAACAACAAAATATACAGGTAAGGAATATTGACAATCAATAAATTCAACTCCAGTAAGTAAAGTCATGTGCATTTGTTTTACTAAACTTACTAAACTATGTAATTAATACTTTTAAATAACTTAATTAAAACCAATACGGCGTAGGATGCTATCGCGTCAAATTTAAAATTAACAAATATACAAAAAATTTGGAAAAACAAAGCACAATTTCCAGCAATCAACTTGTAAATCAACAAAATGGGCGTTCATCAGTGGCAGTTAAGTTTTTGCACAACTTTTCAATTCCTCTGCCCAACAGCAATCGTGAATAAATCAAATATTTTTCAACAAAAAATTTCAAAACAAAATACATATACAAAATATACAAACATTGTTTAAAGCTACACAGTTGTATTGGAGTATAACTGTATAATGCCTATAAACAATAATGGCAAGGAAACCCTTTATTATGGTGGATTTAAAAAAAAAAAACGAAACCAATGTTTATTCTCCGTTCTAAGATCACAATATTTCAAACAAAAGTTTTGACAAACTGCTTTCGTCTAAAAAATACATCATCGATTGACTTATTCAACTGTCATCCAAAGTTTGTTTGCAACCAATTATGAATACAACAGCCCATATGGAATTTCAATCTAGAATATGCCATTTCAAGACAAGTATTCAACATGCAGAACCAGCCACTTCAGCCAACCAAGCAATATCCACAAAGAGAAATGTTTTCCCTATACCAGGCAAGGCCAAACCAACAGAGGAATACCAAATTTATGCGCCTACATAACCAAATTTGACTTTAAGCTGCAGAGTCAAGCAGCTGGCGCCAAAGCAAAACTTCAATAGCAAGAAATTCGATTTGTTTGCGAACTTGGCCAAGCAGCATGTAAATTCCCTCAAGATTTTAGAGAAAAAGAAAAAAAACAGTGGTCTCCTTACGTGTTTGCACAGGGAAAGAATCCAAATCCATTGCTTGATGAAAAAAAAACACAAATATAAAGAAGAGAAAAAACAAAGTGTAAACTATGTAAAAAAAAAACTTGCATATGCTTTAATCAAAAGGCAAGTGACGTACGGGAATGTAGGAAACCATTTCATTCTTAAATATGTTGAAAACGGGCACGGCGGCTAAAAGAGAGAATGTGAGAGAGAGTGAGCGGAAACGCAAGCAAAATTGTTGACGACAAAGCCGCACACACACACATACGCACGCACGAGGTGGATTTTTTTAAGGTTGCCCACGCAGGCGCTAGGGTTATATCAAAGAGAGCACCATGTGTACAATTGAGCGCCAGAGAGCGGCATAGTGGCGCACACGCCCAATGGGTGGTTGTTGTTTGACAGCCAACATTTACTCGCTGGGGTTGCTTTTGACATTTAATAGTCCATGTGTCGTGACGTTGTCTGCTTGTTTCCTCGCTGAACCCCTCCTTTGACCAACCCGTTTACGGTATTTGACTACGCAACAGCCCGATTTGAAGACCCCAACACAATACCATGGCCCGCAAAGCCGCCTTCTAGAAGCTAAACCTGGAAACTTGCGCTAGCCTTTCATTTCTTAGTAGTCAAATAGTTGCCGCTCATTGCTTTTTAATTATAGCTCAGGAGAAACGATTTTTTGTTATAGCGATAATTCAATTAAAGAAACCTTTCGAGATTGTGTGCTGTGTTGTCTGCAAGCGTGGGACGCGTATATATATGTATACTGTGTATGCGTCTGAAGAATATGTTGTACATATTTAGTAACTTGCTGCGCGTATCTCAAGCTCTACTTATCTGTTAGTGTTTCAACAGACGTAAGTTTGGTTTAGCCTGCAGCGTTATCGTCACCAAAGACGTCGTTGTCGTCAACGTTCTCGTTGTCGTTGTCTACCGGTATAATCCCCGGGGTCATTAAGGCGTCTACGTGTCTGCGTCGCAGCGCTGCAGCATAGCATCTCTGCTGCTTCTCTGCTGCCTGATTGTTACATGTTTTATTCAGTTCAGCGACGACGACAGTAACCTTCTTGGCGGCAGGTTGTAAATATTGAACAACAACAACAACATACTTTGTAGTAGCAGAGTCAGCAGTTCCAAGATGATAACAAAACTAGCAAGAAAGTATGGAACCCCTTACGGATGTTAGGAGCTTATACTTTATTTTATGCTGCATTTTTGATGTGAAACGCCATTTTTCTTTTTATTGGCCAAGACAGGCAAGTGACTGCTGACGATGCCTTAATTGTTTGGACGGTTAGTTTGATGGATAATCCCTAGACTACCCAGACTGCCACTTGAATGCGGGACATTGCAGCAAGAAAAAAGTCCAAGTGCATCTTTTATAGCGCATAACAGCGTGTAAAAATTTTCTGAGTAGCCATCAAATAAAATGCATAAAAGCAAGCTGAAACACTGTTGCTGAAACCTCTCGGAAATATTGTTAAGAATTGAAATAAAATTTTTTAACCGTTTTCAAAAAAAAATTAACCAACTTTAAGATCAAAATCAAACACTGTTCTCAAAGGTTTAAGGATATTCCAGATTTGCGCAAATTATTTGCAGAAAAAGACGTTGAGATCATTGTCCGAACGCAGTTAAAGTTGGTCGATTTTGAAACCTGTCTCCATCTCCTAGTGGGAAAATTTCAGTGTTTAAAATAACACTATTATAAAGTCCGATCGAGAAATACTACTCTTTTTTCAAAAAAGAATACAACTTCAATAGATGTAGCAAAAAATATATTAATTTTGTATAGTTATGTTGTTGGTCACTTTGTCGGGCATAATGTCCAGTAACAGCTCACTCTAAAAAAAAGTGGACCAAAGCAGAATGTTTTCGTCTTGAAAAGTTTTGCTAGCTATTATTTCCGTTATTTTAGCCAAAATCCTATATCTCTCACTCCAAATATTATTCCAGCTAAAACAATATGATTGTCAGCTGGAAGACGCTGGATATTCGTCTTTTTAAAGAAGACATTCCAAATTGCTCGTACCCACTTATTAATTCGAGCAGACTTCCAAATTGGTTTTAGGACAACCACTGCATTTTGAAACGTTGCAGAAACAATGCACCCAAGTTCGTCAATACCTTCTACTGGACAACATACATCTGCGAGTTTGGAAAACATTACAACATGCAACTAACTTATTGCTGACTACACACCTTTAATCAATTCAATCTTATGAAAAGTTTCCGTTACTCTCCAAGGGCATTTTTTTCACAAAAAACTTTTCTTAACAAAACAAGACAATAATAAGACACTTGTAAACAGCTGATTGTTGTTGATCACATTATTAGTAGGGCCATTTTGCCTTCATGCCTCGTTGTTAGGGTTGCTTACGTCCTTACTCCAGCATTTTGGCATTTATCCCCGACAAAGTGAGCTCCTCAAACATATCTTATGTGTTTATACTTGTAAAAGCGGGAACCAAACGTTTCGTATGTAAATTTAATTTTTTTTTTTTTTTGTTTTTTAATTATATTTATTTACAATCCATCCTTTAGACAATAAGTAAATGTTTTGGAAATTATAAATTAACAGGAGAAATAGTTAAACTCCAATGAGTAATAACTATTGCTTTTTTAAGTGCTGTAAGCTTAATTTGAATATGGCATGTCTAAGACATGATTGCGTTTTAATCTTCGTATTGTATCGCTATCATCCAAGAGGCCTATTGCTAAAACATTCGAATGATTATGTAGCCTTTCCACGTAACTAGTGCTTAGTCTTCGTATTTCGTCCTTATATAATATATAATAATTCCCTGACTGACAATTTTTTTTTTTGTCAGTCGCCCCTGGGCGGGACATGGGGATCTCTATTAATAACTGTTCAAAGAGAACAGGGACCTACAGTTTATAGCCGAATCCGAACGGCGGTGTCTTTAATTATAGAGACTTTCTCCTTAACGTATGGAATATCTAGGTCTTTATGAATTTGCTCATTGGATACAAACCATGGGGCGTCAACAATAAGTCTTAGTGTCTTGGACTGATACCGTTGAATGATTTCAATGTTTGAGTGACTTGCTGTGCCCCATAATTGGATACCATGTAAATTTAATTGAGACAAAAATATTTGATATTTTTCCTAAGCCACCCTTTCCTAATCGCCCCCCGGTCCATATTCCGGTCCATATTCCGTCTTATTTAACTTGATGTTTATTCATCATCATCATCATTGGGACGCAACAAAGAACTTGATCAATTGACAAATTTGCATTTGACAAATGTTTAATTTTACTTCTACTGTATGAACGAGCAGGAGTCATAAATAAACCTGTCAACTGCTTGAAAAAAATGTTTCTCAATTCACAAACGCAATTTCTTACTCCCTTAAGAAAATTCATTGCATACAAACCCCAAACACAACTAGTTCCAATGACAATATGAAAATACTGTAAATTAAAAGTACATTATGCCTAATTCCCACAAAGACCTGTGTTGTTTAACCTTTAGTTCACGAGACCCCTGGGTGTTCACAAGTGCTAAATAAAAGACGTTGTAAACCTAACATACAATCACGAAAAAATTAAGTGAGCGGGACGTGGCGCCAGCTTCTGTAGCACCACTAGTCATATATGGTAAGGAATTTGCAAAGACAAAAGAAGTCCGCTGCACCCTTCAACTGCGACGGAAATGAATGAACAATGGACACAATTGAATTGTATTAATAAAGAAAAAATTTGTATGCTTATAATGCTGCGAAAACGAATACTTTTTTCGGATTCGTTTTGAAATCACATGCTTGGTGCTCTCAATTACAGCAAAACAAATTTTTTACGTGGTTTGAAACCGACCATTTTGTTGCAATAGGAGTTAAAACGAATTGGCAAAATAGGTTCAAAAGTCGTACAATTTTTTAGGTCGATATTTATTGGTAATTATTTTTTTTCTAATTTAACCCTAAAAATAGTTGCACTACTCAGAACGATGTCTTGCACAAAATATAGTTCATGTCTTGCATAAAAAATTCCCTTTGCAATAAGAATAAGACGACTATGCGTCGTTTTCAATAATTCAATCGAAACAAAGAGTAAGGGAAATGTGATTAGACAACAAAGCATATTTTTTTCTTATTTTAATTTATCTTTTTCTTCTCTAATTTAACTTAAACGATAAGAACATATGTGAAAAAAGAAGCAGAAAATATGTTTCTTATACTTATTTCAATTTTCAAATACATGTAACGTATTTTTTTTAAATAATACGTTGATAATGACAAATTGGATGCAACGCAAAAAAAAACAGTGACATTTGTTAGAGCATACTTTTTCATTTTTCATTTTTGTACTGTGTTCAAAAGGTATGAATGAGGAATTAAAAGGTATGTGTTAAATATTAATATTCTACAAAATTCATGAATCTGAAATTAATAATAATAAGAAGTGCATAGTGTTAACAAAAAGAGATAACGGATTGAGCACTACAAAAACATCAACAAAAAAGTCCCGTTGGCCCGTTGGGGTCGCACAAGCGTCATCAAGTTGAGCGAAACGATCACACTACCCCCAAAACCCCCCAAAAAAGATGACAAGTTTTGGTTTAAAAATGGAAATGTTGAATTAAAATGTTACATTTTGTCGTTAAAGGGAAAAACCTATTTTTAAAAATCCGATGGTTTCTTCGGCAAAGTTGCATAGAATTGTCCGGCGAATCGACTTTTTCGGCTCCATACAAATTGACCCACCCTAGTACATATATACATATGTATTGTATAGTATATGAAACTTTTTTTAGTTAGAGGAATTTCCAAACAGTCTCAAGATCTCTAAATTTTGTTAAACTTATTTCTTTCTTGCGTGCAATTTATAATATAAGCAAGCGTTAAAAAAATATGACGAACGTTACGAAGTAAGGCGTGGCCGACTTTGAGAAACAATGGATCATCAAAATTTATGGCAAATTAGAATCTGCATATATGTACATTAGGACGGGTCAATTTGTATGGAGCCGAAAAAACGTTCTGGGGCTCACAGTGATTTTGATTCTTTGGGTCATTCTAAGCAACTTTGCCCAAGAAACTATGGGTCTAAAATTAATTTCGAGTCGCCCACTTTTTCAAAATAGGTTTATTTTTCGACATATTCAAAAATCGACTTAGACATTGCATTGAAAAAAAATGTCTAAAAATTATATTAAGCTTTAAGCTGAAAGGGAATTCTTTTACGAACATTTCGAGTCTAAGATCTTAAAAATCGCTTGAGAATTGTAGGTGTTATGAACGAAAAATCACGGCTACAGCTGCATACAAATTCGTGAAGACGTAAGTGAATGCAAATAAAAAAATTTTGGTGAACATTTTTTTTTTCATACAAAAGTGTGACTGAGTGAAGATTGGAGCTTCCGTACATGGTTCCATAACATCTACAATTCTTAAGCGATTTTTAAGATCTTAGACTCAAAATGTTGGTAAAAGAATTTTCTTTCAGCTTAAAGCTTAACATCATTTTTAGACATTTTTTTTCAATGCAATATCTAAGTCGATTTTTGAATATTTTGAAAAAAAAACATTTTTTGAAAAAGTGGGCGACTCGAAATTCATTTTAGACCCATAGTTTTTTGGGCAAAGTTGCTTAGAATGACCCAAAGAATCAAAATCGCTTTGAGCCTTTATACCGAAAAAAAATTGACCCACCCTAATGTACATATATACGTAGGTATGTAATAGTTATATTACTGTAATACTACTATAGTTTTACTATTTAGGAATATAATAGTTATAATAATTAAAATCGCGTATAAAAATAAAAACAATATTGTACTCGTCTTCGAATCAAACCTTGGTCTCGTTTGAGGCTAACAATCTAAAGCTAGCCTTTTATGTGATTTTGCGATTTATGCCATTAAAACTCCCGGCTCAAAAAGGTATAATGCTATTATTATTTATAGTCCGACTATAATGATATGTAGTATCAATTGAAAGATTTTTTTCCCAATTTTCCGCATGCATTGCATTGCCCGTACAAAAACAAAAGCATTCACTTTGAAATTGAGTAAGTGCACTTTAAAATTTTTAGGCTAGCTAGGGGACGCGGCAAACTCCTCCCGCTTAACTTTGCACACTTCATATTTAATGAGAAAAATGTATTTATTATAAAATAAAATTAAATAACAATTGAAATATGCATTCACACAAAATTGTAAATTATATATTATATGAAAATGAATACTGAATAAAAAAATTATGTACAAATAAAAAATTATATATGTATATATGTACATTAGGGTGGGTCAATTTTTTTCGGTATAAGGGCTCACTCGGATTTTGATTCTTTGGGTAATTCTAAGCGAATTTGCCCAAGAAACTATGGGTCTAAAATGAATTTCGAGTCGCCCACTTTTTCAAAATTTTCAAGAAAAAAAACCGAAAAAAATCAAAAACCAACACTAAAGCGCCCTCTGGCGGCACCCAAAATTAAAAATAGATGTCAATAATGAATTCCTCGACCCCAAAAACCCCCAAATTCACATTTGGCTAGAGAAAAAATATCGATTTTAGGCCTTTTCAATGAATTTCTAAGTCGATTTTTGAATATGTCGAAAAAAACATATTTTGAAAAAGTGGGCGACTCGAAATTCATTTTAGACCCATAGTTTCTTGAGCAAATTTGCTTAGAATTATCCAAAGAATCAAAATCCGAGTACATACAAATTGACCCGCCCTAATGTACATCATTCTACAAAATTATAATAAAAATGTGAATTTAAAAAAAAAATGTTATTCACTGCAAAACAGTAAAAGGTAAAATAAAAATTTGGCTCGACTGCGAATCGAAGAGTCGTATTTGAAAGCTTTAACAACAATTTTTTTTAGTCTCTTCAATTCTCTTACGCAGGGACATATAGGTACTTCATTTCGTTACGTGATGATTTTTTACCACTTTACTTTCAGCTGCGTAAAAAACTTCGTTATAAAAAATAAACATAATCTACCTGGTCATTTAAGATATCCAAATGCCAAATTGGAGGTAACTTTGGCGTGTTTGTGATATCTCCTTCTCTATGTTAAGCATAAAGATTTTTGATCAGAGAGGAGTGCCTGCCTGACTAGATAGTGCTTAGATTAAGTGGCATATCTTATTTTTAGTATAACTATGTAAAAGCATGTCACGAAAAAGATGACGATCAAGCTGCCATCGAAATTGTCATAAAATATTGTCCAATTTCGAAATAATGGAGAAAGGCGAGGGAGCATTTTATAAAATATATTTCGAGTTGGGCGAAATAAACAAAAAATTAAGTTAGTTCGTAAGTAAAAAAAACAAGAAAAATACCAAAAATTAAGTTCTTCCAAAAGCGTAACAATGGCACATAATGTACTATACTTTAAACTAACTCGTTCTTTTACATATACAGACTGGTGGTTCATTAAAATAAGCCAATTCGTCCACAAAATGTATAAACTGCTTCTGAACCGTTTCTATCTTATATGTCTTTATTATTAATGGTCCAGACCAGACGACAAGGATTTTCAACTTTTATAACAACATTTAGTAGTGCACTGTTCTGCTGTTCTAGACCTAAAAGTGTACTGTCTTACACATTGTAACCAAATTTTATCCTTCGAAGTAGTTTTCCATAGTATTTACATATGTATGTATATTCACCAGGTCCCAAGTTGTGTACCCATCAATAGCCCACCTTTTAATTCTTGGCTCAACCTTACTAACACACTTGACCAAGTCTTTGTTAGGCCCTACCTTCTAGGGCTTACTAACACACTGGACTAAGTCTTGGAAAGCCCTACCTATGTGTAAGTGATTAAGCTATATCGGACAGCAGTAAATGTTTGCATTCGATGTTGGCTGGTTTGTAGCTCGTGCGGGTCGTAAAACTCAAAAAGCCACATCCGCCATATTAAATTCTAGAGTTCAACTTTCGTTTTGTACATAAAACTGTCTATAAATACAGTTGAATAAGTATCTATGTGTGTGTGTGCGTGTGTGTGTGAATGAGTTTGTGTACCTTACTGTAAGTCGTAATGCGGTTATACGCGTGCCTCTTGTTTATATGTTTGTAGATACATATGTATTGATGTCGGTCGGCTGTTCGTACATAACATGACATGTTTTTGTTTCCTAGTTCTTGTTCTTGCTCTTGTTGTTGCCGTATTTCGTGTTATCGTCTGCGCTGTAGAAAGTTTCTGTTTTTTCTGTTTTTTTTTTTTTTTTTTTGGTAGAAAATCGATATGTAACAAAAATCCATAAGCGGAAACAAATAACTTTTGCTGCTTACCGCAATGTCTGCCTAAGATGTGTAGCCCACAATTTCCATATACTCGTACTTCACTTTTATTTGTATAAAAAAAAAATACATTTATATACGGCGTGAAATTTGTGCGTTTTTACGCCTTGTACAAATCACTTCCGGTTGCCCAGCAGCAGCAGCAGCTGCAACGCGACACAAACACACACAGGCGCAGAAACGTTGCAGCTTGCCAATAAATAAAAGACGCACACACGCATACACAAACACTTGGCAGCTACACCTACACATATGTACACACACACATGATTTATGTGCTAACAACTTTTTTTTTTTTTGAAGCTTCTGGTATGTGTATAATTTTTGCACTAATTTTGCAACTTGTGCGTTTATATAATTATATAATATGATTATATTTTATGCATTTAAGCCATTATGTGCACATATTTTAACACTATTTGCATAAACATTTTAGTGATTTTCCACACACACACATGGGCACACACGCACACGTATGCGCTATGCAGAGAGAGACTTTTTGCTTAATATATATATATATATCTTTCGCGTTATATACTAATTTGCCCGCGTGTTTTGGCCCAACGTCCGCGCAGTTCCGCATACGGCAAGCGTCTACAAAGTTAGCAAGTGGCCTGTATATGTAACTGACAAGCAAATAAAGCCTGTCCTGCGTGAGAGAGCGCATTGCGTGAGCACGCAGAGAGAAAGAGACACGCAAGGAGACACGTTTAGAGAGCGGCAAAATATTTTTTTTCTCCTTTTATCGCACAAACAAAGCTCTTCGCATTGACATTTAATTTGGTTTTTATACAAATGTAGTGTATGTGTGTGTGTGGGTTGTTATCAAAAGCGTGGTCTAATTTTTGGGGTTGTTAACAGGGCGTCAACCGTATGCAATGACACCCTGTGCACCCTGTGCTTATTATAAAGCGCATGCGCATTGTAAAGGTTTGTGTCTAGGGTATGTTAATCATTAAACATGGTGAGTTCGTATGAAACTGTGCTGAGTTGAAAAAGATTCAAATTGCTTGGCGGGCAAATTGAAAAAATATCTTAATTCGCCGAAATACAGATTTTTGTTAATATTAATTCGTGCAAAACATTCTGCATGAAATGAGCTATTATTTTTATACAAATATACGTATCCATTAGAATGTTAGAGCAGTGTAGACGACGGCACTCGTGTTTTTCTGCCATTCTCTTTGCACACATGACCCGAGCAGTTCTATGAAATCTGCTAAACAGAGAAAACAACTTTTAACCGCCAACGGCAAGCTATTCCGCTCTATATACTTTTATACTCTTTGCTTAATCGTTGATCACAAAAAAATTTAATTAAAAAGTCATTCTTTTTTTAAAAAAAGTGAAAATTTTTTTTTATTTCTTTATTTATTAGAAAGATCAACATCTCTCTCATCAAACAGGAAGGAGAGAAAGTTCACTTGAGAAGATACACGCCAAATCATTATAATTTCAACATAAAACTCTAAATGGCTCATGTAAAGCATAATTGGTAGTGCATCTCATAAGAGATAAAGATATAAAATTCCTAGAGGAGCGTCTAGGAATGTTAAACAAGAGCTGCCGAAGTAGGAATGGGGAATCAACATAACCTGTTATAAGTTTGTGCAGAAAAATAGCATTAAGGGCAATCCTACGATTTTTCAATGAAGGAATATCAATTAGAAGAAGTCTACTGGCATAAGGAGACAATCGGATATTGGGATCCAAATTTAAGCTACGAAGAGCAAATAGGAGAAACTGTTTCTGTACAGATTCAATTCGTGCTTGATATTTTTTATATTGTGGGCACCAAACACAGGAACAGTACTCAAGTCCTGGGCGAACGAGAGCAGAATAAAGAACCTTGGTCGTATACGGATCATTAAACTCTTTTGACCAGCGTTAAATGTACCCTAAAACACACCTGGCATTATTCACAATTGTAAAAACATGGTTGTTGAAGGTAATTTTAGGGTCAAAACCCTGACACCTAGATCAGTAAATAAAGAAATACGCACCAAAAGAGAACCATTTATGAAGTAGTTAACCAAGTGAAGCTTATGTCGATGAAATGTCATAAACATACATTTAGAAAAGTTTAAGTTCAAACGGTTAATCGTACACTAGTTATAAAGAGAGTTTAAATCATCCTGAAGTAAAAGATGCGACGTGGAATCATTAAACGAGAAACAAAGTTTAGCATCATCAGCGAACATAAGAACACGGGCATGATTTACCACATTTCGCAGATCATTTATAAAAAGGGTAAAAAACAGAGGACCTAGATGACTACCTTGCGGAACACCGGAAGATACTTGAACAATTTTGGAAACAGTAGACCTAACTATAACTCTTTGGGTTCTATCAGCAAGGTAAGATGAAATCCAATTGAGAAAGTTGGTCGGAAATCCTAAGAGCCCAAGCTTGAAAATAATGAGCTTGCGGTTAACAGAGTCAAAGACTTTACCAAAATCAGAACAAATGATGATGATGGACGAACAAAAGAGGTGAAACCAGGAGCCATGTAACTCAATCTATGATAACTTAACTTCTACCATGACCTAAGTATTAGCGTGGATGCAGAAACTGATTAAAACCGTAGTATGAAACATACAGTCCGACTCAAAGACCATCAAAATCAACACACTAACTGACCTAGATAAGAAATACAAAGAAATCATCTAAGTCAAATAACTCAAAAACAACTCGCACGAAGTCATAATCTATATAAAATACATATATAAAAACGAATGTATGTTTGTACGAGTCTTATAGAATCCACTATATTGCAGTGTGATTGTGTTCATATTTGCAGGCTATGTTCGGTATGTTGTCGAGAAGGTTTACACCATAAGTATGGACACCTTTCGATAGGTGGCGCTGAGTACTGAGCATAGTTTTCAAATGCAACGAAAAAAACACAGTGTTCACTCAGTGTCCATTCAATTCAAATTTAACAGACGAACAAAATTTTGAGCTTGAGAATTTGTGTTCCTATTATACTCCTCAGAAACACCACGTCTTTGCAATGGAACCAGACTTGCAGTGGAAAAAACGATGAACAATACCATCGAAGCAACCATTTTGAATGGCAAATTCAAAGGAGATATGTGCTGTTACCACGCATTCCAATGATATCAACAGATATGCCTTTCGAATTTATACGTTTGCAGTTTCCAATACGATTCGCAAGTGTTGGATAAACATTTGAGTTGAATTGAGTTTATAATCTCAGTCAACGTCCAATAAATTCAAGGAAGTATTGCCAAGTTTGAGAATTGCATTTTCTTAATGAATAGTTGAGGTATTCATGCTTTGTGTTGAGTTGAGGAGTTGAAAATTTGAGGACTTTTGCAAAAACAAAATGTACGGTGAAATACAAGCCTGTGTGTCAAATCTCAACACAAGTTTTAACTTTTCCTCAACCCAGACCCTATTCTACTTTTTCGTTGTTGAAGGCCCCTACGCAGACACGAAAACAGCCATCTAACAATAAGACAGACTTATTTTGGTCACGAAAGGAACAGTGTGTCTCTAGTAACAAAATGTACCTTTTATCTGAATTATTATCGATAATCAGCTGCTTTTTGTTTACAAATAGCTAATTTTTAAAAGGCGCGAAATAAAACCTGAATTATAGTCAACGTTTATTACTTTTGGTATTGTGTGTAAACAACGCAATAATAATGACATGCATTGCAATTGAATTGTTGGATGAGGAAAAAAAGCGACGAGAGGAGGCAATACACAGGAAAAGGCGGAGTGTTTGGGCGACCCCATATTTAATGCGCAGAGCTGAGTGTGGACGAATTGCATAGACGTATTTTAACGCACATTAATATAATTAATAACAATTGAATTATTTTATTATTATAGCTATTTTCTCACCCTTTCCCAACGATCCCCAACGATTTTGTTGACCAGCCATAAAATTCGAGTGCAAAATAAATAGCTCCACATAAGTTTTATTTATTGCGCCATCTATGGTTTACTACTGGCATCAAAAAACAAAAAAACGAGCAACACTGGTCTAAATACCACCTGCAAGAACAGTTTGTGACCAAACGTTTGTGAGCGTTTTTTTTATATGAAGTTTTGTTTATTTTTCGTGTCTGCGTAGGGTCTTGAGTTGTTAAGAAAGTGTTGCATAATGCGATAATTGCGACATTTTCAGCACTGCAATATTTTTGAGCCATTTCGTGATATAAAAAGAAACAAAGTACCTTATACTTGATAAAAAAAAAATTGCGCCAAATTTAAAACAATCAAATTGTATCAACGAAAGTAAAAAAAGGTTGTGCCTTTTTTGAGCGAAATTTAGTGAATTATACATATTACTTGTTGTTGGAGTTAAAGCAAATAAAAGAGTAAAAGTAGATGCGGAAAAGTAGAATTGGAAAATAATGAGGCTGTGCTCAGCTTGATATATGCTGGAACTGTTGCAGAGTTACCCACAGCATTTGAACAAATCGGGTTTCGCGAAGGAAGTGTGGAAGTGGTCACCCTGACGCGAAAGTAAAGTTGCATTCATGTCCTCGGACGTCGGTAGCGTAGTGGTAGCGTAGGTGTCGGTGGTTCGAATCCCCGCAGTAGCACTGGTACATTTGCCTAGCACTGGCATTGCTAGCTCAAAGACGCTATTTGCCCAAGAAAATCTCCTTTAATTCAAGACACCGCCGTTCGGATTCGGCTATAAACTGTAGGTCCCTGTTCTCTTTGAACAGTTATTAATAGCGATCCCCATGCCCCGCCCAGGGGCGACGTACAAAAATTGTCAGTCAGGGAATTATTATTATTATATATTATTATTATTAATATATATATATATATATATATATATATATAAATATATAAACTCAAATTTGGTTTTTCTACAATAAATTCATTTTAGCAGCAGTAAAATAATAAAAATCTATGGCACCCATAGCTACTTTAGCTACAGATTCTAAAAGCATTGATTTTTCTTTTCGCCTCGGCATTTTTAATTCAAGTTTTTGATTTTTAATGTAATTTGTACCAATTTTCAAATGTAAACAAGCACAGGAAAGAAGAAGAAAAACTCAACAGCTCAACTCTTAAACTCAACAGGGGGGATTCACGCTTTGGCCTATTGACTTTTTCAACAAATTTTCAACTCCTCAACTCAACACAAAGCGTAAATACCTCAAGAGTATCTTTAAGTATTTGGATCGGTAAGAGCGAAGTCATTCAGGTATTGTTCATTCGCTTAGAATAAAAATTTTATACTCAAAATTTGTTAAAGGATCTTTACTATTAAATAAATATGTGTTGAAATTTTAGGCTTGTGTTGCAAAAGATTTTGCCCGCTAGTCCTAAAACTCTCTTGATAGGCTATTATAAAACTTATTTTGAATATTAAAATTAAAATCCAGTCATTACATAACAGTTTTTTAATTTTTATTATTTAATTTAACAAATTACAATTGTATACAGAAAACGTATACAAAAAAATATTTTATCGAATTAAAAAGATTTATGAAAAACCAATAAGTTTAAATAAACGATGTTCTACAACTTTAAACAGATTCTTAAGTAGCAACCAAAAGTGCTTAGCCAATAAAAAATAAAATTTATGTTGTATAATAAAAATTAACAAACAAAAGCTTAAATAGAGCATAAAAATAAAAATATTTAAAAATAAAAAGGCAGCGTATACCCAAAAAATAAGTCATCACAATAAAAAGTTAAATAACACTAAAATAAAAAATGATATGTAATGTTAAACAAAATAAAAATACTTGTGTCGTATATAATAGTATACAGTCAACAACAGTATATAAGAGTGACATTAAAAGATCAAATAAAATTAACGATCTATAGCTAATGAACTGACACGTTTCTGTCCAACTAATCCCAAGACAATGGAAAAAAAAATAAAGGGTGTTTTTTAAATGCTTAAGAACTTAGAAACGACAAAATCAATTACTTTATTTATTTATTTTTATTTATTTATTTATTTGAGGGGTACAACTACGTACAGTTGACCTTATATTATAAAAAAGTACATATAATTTATTTAGAAAAGAAAATAGAGCGAGGGTATTGATATGAACTAATCCGCGTCTCTAGCCCGATGGGTGAACTTTTTAATGATATGTACCAACTCACATCAAGAACTGGCCAGAAACTTGGATTTACAATATAAAAGTTGAAACAAGGAAGCAAGATAAAAATTAAACATTATATCACAAAAAGAGCCAATGGATCACCGTTGACCAAGTGGGTGACTCATAATATAGGATTGGTCAAGGATGCTCGAAGTGGCAAGTCAAGGTGACTTAAGATAGAAGAAGTGATAGATTGAATAGACCGTTCGAAAGAGAGGAAATTGTAAAAGTTATTATAGTTAGAGCATAAGACACGGAAAGGGTCGTGCAAAGCATAATTAGATCTACAAAATTGTAAGGCTAAGGGTCGAAAATTACGAGTTACTCTGGATGGTATGACCAAAGTAACTTTGCTAAGGAGTACATTGGAATCGATAAGACGGAGTAACAGTTTATGCAAGAATAACACGCCGTGGCATGTTCTGCGATGATTTAAGGAAGGCAACTTTATAAGGCGAAGTCTATCAGAATATGGTGGCAGTCGGATATTTGGGTCCCAGTTTAAGCCACGAAGTGCAAAAAGGAGAAATTGCTTTTGTACGGACTCAATCATGTCCTGATAAAGGTGGTATTGAGGGCTCCAAACGCAGGAACAATATTCCAAAATTGGACGGACGAGAGAAATATAAAGAAGTTTGGTTGTGTAAGGGTCGTTAAACTCTTTAGACCAACGCTTAATAAATGCAAGAACACCTCTAGCCTTATTCACGATGTTGCAAATATGATTATTAAATTTAAGGTTATGATCAAACAAAACACCAAGGTCAGACACACTCTCGATGCGTTCTAAGGTAGAAGATTCTAAAGAGTAAGTGGCCAAATAAGGAGCAGAACGATAAAATGTCATAACGTTACATTTTGTCTTGTTGAGAAAAAGTTGGTTGATATTGCACCAAGATTGCATGTTATCAAAATCATGCTGAAGAAGTAGGTACTTATTATTATCGGAGTAGGACATACAGAGTTTAACATCATCCGCATACATAAGAATGTAAGAAGATGAGATTACCTGAGGGAGATCATTTAAAAATAAGTAAAAAAGAAGAGGGCCTAGATGGCTACCTTGAGGTACCGCTGACGTGACCATAATTTCAGTAGATTCGCATCCTTTAAAAACTACCTTCTGGACTCGGTTGGATAAATAGGACGATATCCAATTTAAAAGACAAGACGGAAACCCCAGACGAGACAGTTTAACAAGTAGAAGACTATGGTTTACCGAGTCAAATGCTTACTAAAGTCAGTATAAATGACATCAGTTTGTTTTTTTTCCGTAAAACCAAGATTAATAAGAGACGAAAGTTCTAAAAGGTTAGTAGAAGTGGACCGACGTTTTACAAACCCATGTTGGGAATCCGACATTAAAGAACGACAGTAGTGTTGCAATTGTGAAGTTACAATCCTTTCAAAAACTTTTGGAATTGATGAAAGCTTGGCAATACCGCGGTAGTTCGCAATGTTGGACTTGGAACCTTTTTTGTGAATAGGGATAATGAAGGATTCATTCCAGATGGCCGGAAGATAAGAATATTTTAATGAAGTGCGGAAAAGAACAGATAATGGCGTAGAAAGATAGTGAGCACAATGCTTTAAGACGCAACTAGGAATGGCATCGGGGCCAGGGGAGAAGGATGATTTAATGGACAGTAGGGATTGTAAAACGTCGGTTTCAAAGATTTCTGGATAAGCAATAAGATTTGAATGTGGTAGGTTATAGGGATAGTTAAGGTCAATGTTATTAGGGTTGACAGAATAGGTAGTTTGAAAAAATTTCGCAAACAGGTCGGCGATTTCTGAATTGTTAGTAGAGCTTTCATTTTTGAAATATAGCGATGAAGGAATCATATAAGTTTTACGTTTAGAATTAACAAAAGAAAATAATTTTTTAGGATCACTACAGAAGTTAAGCCGACAGCGGGAAAGATAATTATTGTAGCAAATTCTATTTAGAAGGACGAACTTGCTGCGTAAAATAGAAAACTTATAAAAGTCAACAGGAGATCCAGATTTCTTAAATTTTTTGTAAGAAGAAGACTTGCGATTTTTTAAAGAGGACAGACTAGTAGTAAACCAAGGCGGCTTTAAAGAAGGAGCCGGGACAGAATAAGGGACAAACAGATCAAAAGCAGCGTATAAAACCCGATAGAAATTGGAAATGGATAAGTCAAAGTCATTAGTAGTCAACAAAGGCAACCAGTTAACTTCGGACAAAAATTTACTAAATTTACTAAAAATATTATTCGCTTTTAGCAACTGTTGCAAACACAATTTTAAAAGCAAATATTGATTACAAACATGATTAGTTAGTGATAATATTTTTTGATATCAAAATCAAGATTGTTTTTGTCAAAGGTCTATTTGAAGGACAATTATCTTGCAGCAAATTTAAGATAATCATAACGGGGCTATTAAGCTTCTCTTGCACCTAAAAATTCTTAATTAATTTGATCATATATAATTTATGTATATGATTGCATCCAACTGGATGCCATCATGATCCTTGTTCCTGCTTTGCTCAAGCCGACGCACTACCACCTCGTGGTTCCGCTGGATAGTCACCTAACAACTGTTGGGTGCAAAATGCTGTGCGCGGCAGGTCTCCTAATACCATAAGTTAGATTGTGGCATAGGGCTTGAAACCCACCCATGTAAAAAACGAAACTTCAATGAAAGATGCAAGAAGAGCCTGAGACAGGGACCGAACAAATGTTGACGACCATAGCAAAAGGACCACGATTATTAACGTTGCATGACTGTATTTGTGCAATTCTCCTATTATTTGTATCTCTTGCCTGCTCAACGTAATTACGAGTTGGGTGAGGCCTAGCCTGTATTCCTTACTTGCTTTTCTCGCCTAACATCTTCAACGTGTCCGCTCTGCGATCTACGCAATGTATTACTCTCCTGATCTTCAATGCACAACAAGTTTTCTCTGATCAGTTTTTTATGCACAGTGTTCCTCCTGAGCATTCCGAAGCTCTATGTCTTCTTTGTGCTGCGTTCATAGCTTGCTCTTGGCGCAGAACCTCTAAATGTTGGCTGCATCACCGTGTACGCCTTATATCCCTCTCCTGCTCTGCATTCGAAATCTCTAAATCTTCTCTGAGACTGACTTCTGCATTTAGGCGCTGAAGCCAATTGGCCCAAATCCTGAAATCTAAACACACGTCGAACACGTATGTACTGTGCGAGTGAGTGATTTATTATTATTTATTCTTTCAACTTTAAGGCACTAGCATATAGATCTTAGCAGTAGTGTTTACAATTTAATGTAGGGGGAAGTGTCTGACTGACTATTTAGTCAGTCGCCCCTGAGCGGAGCATTGGGGATCTCTATTAATAACTGTTCGAAGAGAACAGGGACCTACAGTTTATAGCCGAATCCGAACGGCGGTGTCTTGAATTAATAGAGACTTTCTTGGGCAAATAGCGTCTTTGAGCTAGCGATGCCAGTGCTAGGCAAATGTACCAGTGCTGCTGCGGGGATTCGAGCCACCGACCTTCAGTTTGTAAAGCGAGTACGCTACCACTACGCCACCGACGGCCACAAAGAAATAAAGCAAATTGTTAAAAACTTAAACTTAATTTACCCTTATCCATTTAGCAACAAAACGCAAAAATATTTATATATTATAATGAATTGTATAAGTTAGGTGAGCTTTTAATTAACATGTTTGAACAGAATTTCACTTTTTGCTCCTTACAATTCGCAACTAGATAAAACTGTACAGGCCGAAAGTTCAATATTAGTTGTAGTTTATGCAATAGAGGTGGGGTACTATCGATAGTGCCAGAACTCGATAATTTAGGCTTTGATAGTTGTAACTATGGATAGTATCGATAGAACCATTGAGTTATACATATATGGCACACAAAAAAGGGGCGCATTCTTAAAATAAACACCATAGAGTAAGTGCGGCAAATTCTAATATTAACAAAAAGGGTATTTCAAAATGTTTAACAGACACGTTTTATACAAGACAATGTAAATAGGAGATCCTTTTAAATTTACATCTTAAAAACCCAAAAATAATATCTATTTAACAATTAAAATTAACAAAAAAACAAATTATCCTTAAAGCAACTACTTGTTTTTGTGGCAGAAGACTAACATGTCAGCATTTCTAGGTTTTTATCTGGTCCGTGACTATAAGGCCACTTTTACTGAACATCCTCTTACTTTGTGAAGAAGTAGCAGGAGAGCATAAATATTTTTTGCCTAAGTTTTGAAGTCCTACAGAGTCATATCGCTGAAAATAGTACAGTTTTTAGTTAACTTTTTGAATTGTTTATACTAACCTTCCAAAAGCTCCATGAACTTGCTTTTAGCTTAATTTTGGGCTGGCCAAATAATGTCGAATGTCAAATATTGCTGCTACCTTATTGTTAACGATCCATTTTTCTGTTTTTGCAACACGAATTTTGGAAGCCAAAATCTACTATCCAGACATCCAGCCTTTCACGTCTGTGGAAATCATTAAGGCTAATGTGGCATCGATTTTTGTTTTTTCTCTCCGAGGAATTTTCATAATAATTTGACTTACTCAAGCGTCGGAATGTCAAAAAAGTTCCAGACCTCTGAAGCAATTTAATATGTTTTCAATATACCAACAGTTTATCGAAATGTCGATGACTAAAAATTTAGGTAGACTTTCGGTTGAGACGACAGATCTCGTAAACGAATAAAGATATTTCAATAATTTTTTGTATTATTGAAAGATAAAACTTAACAAATAAAAGTAAATTTTTTATAATTTTTTCTTTTTTGCTGGCGATTCTAAAAAATTAAGAAATCAGGGATGCAGCGGGCTACTTAGCCTTGAATGCGATTTTCTATGAAGCTTTTAGCATTTATTGAGAACTTCAGTTGTATTTTCTTCCAATAAACCTACAGGAACTAATGAAGCCTCAAATATGCCGTCACTTTTGCCTTGTTTACATCCAAGCCCATTAAGGTACACAATTCTTTTACAATTACCTATCAACGAGTCTTCATTACTTCTTTTTCTTATATTTTGACTATACGGCATTTCTGTAAGCCCACTCGATGAGCAATAATTAAATCAAAGTCTAGGAACTTATCCGTTTATTACGAGGGCTAAAACTATATTGTAGATTGGTAGGCTTTGGCTTAAAAGTTTCGCAAGTAGAAAAATAATCAAAGTAAAGAAAATTATTTGTAGTAATTTAATTAAATTAACTGAACCCTATTTACTGCAACTAATAATAATAAACGATAATAATAAAATTCGTCGATGTTTTTGAGTCGTTTTGATATCGGGTTTATTTCCTGTGCCACAAAAAATGTTCAAAAAATATCCTATTATGATATCAGAACATTTTGTGCTTTATTCTGCATCCAAAATAGAAAACACCATCAAATGAAATTTCTATCACTTTTTATTCAACGTTTTACGTTAATTCAATTTTGTTTTTAAATTATAATGATAAATTAGGCAACAATCAATATGTGCTAGGGGGGGCGGGAGCTCATACTTATTTAGCAGTTACAACTTTTGGTCTCTGAACTTTAAACAATTAAACATACATAATTATATAGATGTGGCACGCTAGACATACCATTAACGTATTTTCTAGGTGTATAATTAAAATTAAATATAGGCCTATTGTTTTTAAATTATAATAAATAATCGTAATAAATATGTAGATATTAATAAGTAGATCTTTCAATGCGCCTGCTTGCTTTTACTTTTGCATTTAATTTTTGCAAATTACTCAACACAGCATTTAAACACTAATTTTTAGTATAAATAATGAATGTTGTTGCTTGATGCTTGCCAGCCCTGCAAATGAAATATACTCCGCAAGTTTAAATATTACTATGTTCTATTTCTTGTTTTTTTATTATTTAATATATATTTCTTATTGATGTACTCTTCATTTTCAGAAGTCATTAAACAACTGCATATCTCTTTGGTCTACTGCTTTGGCGGGCTTCCAATCTTGCTCGGGATAATCATCGAAATTCTTTGTATCGCCATCGTGATGCACATCAGGTATAATGGGTGGCTATAAAAAAAATAAATAAACAGAAGTAAAACCATTCATTAGTAACATTTTAACGCAAAATGCTAAGTACTATCTTTTTTTGCAATAAAATAAAAATTTAAACCCATGACGCAACAAGTTCACCTAGAAATTCATGACTAAGGGTACCCCGCCTTTTATTACATTTTATATACTCGTACTCGAGCAGATTTATGCTAACAACCAAAATAGCCACTGGGGGTCATTAACTAATAGCATAGCTAATTTCCAAAATTAATTTGTTTATACGCTTTTAATTACGTACATGTATATGAATACAGTATATAATACACTGGGCTCTATGGAGATGGCAACAAATTAGCCACGCTTGTGATGCAAAAACTACAATTGGCCATATTTGCGATTCGTAATACCTCGGCAGTTTCTAGGAACCAATTTTTGCATACTCTTGACATAAATTCTAAACCACACAGAAAAATAATAAATTTTCTAATTATGATTTTATACAGAACACACTTTGTTATGAGCTTCTTCTGCTAATTCGAAACTAGTTTCGAACTAGAACTTTTTGTTTCTCTTTTCCACTCTGTTCGTGTAAATTTTCGAAATTCTTCGTATGACCAGGCTTCGTATGACCAATTTTAGTTTACATTAAATTTTCACAAATAATAATATTCAGTCGTGCTCCGGAAAACGAAAAACACAGACGAACAAATTTTATTCGTTCTCGTTTGTGCGTACTCCCAATTTCACATTTTTAGTGATATTCCCTAAATCTATGTTAGAACAACTCTGTACCTTTCGATTTCTTCATATCACAAAAATCAGATTATTGTAAATCATATGTTTCCAATGCAAGTGATTTTTAAATATTGTACGCATTATAATTTAACAACAATAAAACACAATTTTTAAATAACTCTTATTTTTCATCTAAAATTAAAAAATTATGAAATAATTGTTAAATACAATTTTTATTTACAAATCGAGAAATAACACTTATTTTTCAATTTTTGTAATTAAATTGTAAAATAAAAATTATTATTATGTATATAATAGGTACAACCTTAGTTTTCATCCATCAAGGATATGTTAGGTATCAATTGAAAGGAATTGATGTGAAACGAAACATTGCACTACGCCCCTTGGGTTAAAATATATTTTAATTCAATTTTTATTTTGTGGTATCCTTAATATCGATGAAAAAGTATTAAAGTGAATGTTGCATAAATGCGGCACCCATTATAATTCGCACTGGCTCAAAAGATATAAAAATTAAAAAATTGCGTAATAAATTTTAAATTCAATTCATGAAAAAAAAAAATATTAACAATAATTTGTATTTTTAATTATTGTTATAAAATTTAAATAATTAAAGTTATTTCTCAATTTTTCGGTTAAGGAAAAGAATTATTCAGGCCTGTTCTAGATTTCGAATCGTTTTGAAAAGTCATAACGAGTGCATTCCGACAAATGGTGTTCTAGATTTCGACTGAGTTCGAATCGATTTCGAATCGTTTTCGAATAATTTTCATTGAGACCAGAAACAGCTGTGTTGCTTATGTTTGTTTGTGTGGCGCAAAATTTAAATGGCAGCGACATCATACAGCAGCCGTATTTTAAAAATGGAAACGTTGCAAAAATTAAGCTGCCTATAGTTCGCATTTTAATTTTATAAGTACACACACATTTTCGGCAATTTTATAAGTTGTTTATTTTATTTTATTCGACAAACTATTTTGAGCAGCAGCTTCAGAGTCGCCTTCAGTCCTCCTTTTTCCTGTAATTTTTTTCCCCCATAAGCATTTCACAATTGTTTAGGTCATGCGGTTAATTATACCAATCTGATGCAAGCAGATGCCTTCCAAGTCATCGCTTGAACAGGTACAATTCTTTCTTACAGCCGTAGTTGACGACGTCAGTGTTTGCAAATTTACGATTATTTGGCAACGTTTGGATTGTGTTGGCGTGCAAAATATTGCTCACGCATTATACCCTTCAAAAATTGATTATTAAAAATAACTACATAAAAAGCGGCTCATTGTTGTTTGTTTAAATGTGCGCCAAATTGCCAGCTGACCAACTCGCAAGCTATCGATAAGTTGACATTGTAGAGTTGCCACAAGTTTTCGAACAACAAACTAAATAATTTATTTTTTCTTTTTGCCAACATTTTTCAAAGAGGGAAACATTTTTCTTTATTTACAAGTATTGTACAATTTATTTTGTATACATAAAGTTATCTTCGAATTTACTTGTGCAACACGACAACACATAACTTTTCGAAGTTCTGATTTGTCTAAATCCAGAACACCTTACTTTCATTCCACTCGTTTTGGTTTTGCATGTACACACAATTTTAATAGACATTTTTTGTAATAAAAATATATAATGAAAATTAACCTTGATTTGTTCAAGTGAGCACATCAAAATTTTCTTAATACATTAAAAAATAATACAAAATTAATTTTAGTGGCATTAATGCGTTTATTTAAGTAAACAAAGCAAAATACTTTTCATTTCGACAGCTACGAGCCAAACTTTTCAAAACGAGTCGACTCTTGTCGGAATCGAAATCTAGAACACCTTTCATTTCGATTCCGACAGTTTTTGTCGGAATCGAAATCTAGAACATGCCTGATTATTTTTTTTTTTATAAATAAAAAATAAAAATATATCCTTTTTGGGATAGTCCTTTCAAAAACATGGTGTATTGTGACGCACTTATATAAAACATATTTTTCGATTTAATTTTTTTAACCTCATATAAATTACTTTGGGATCAGTGTGCAATGGTTTCCATAAACGTTTTTTTTAAGTATGCGGCAAATATCAGTGCCACCATTGCATAAAGCAAAAAAATGTTTCCTTATGTAAATATGATTTTTAATTAGGCGAAGCCTGACCAAAGGCTAAAAATTATACGTACAGACCACTGTAGCAAAATCAATAAATCGTTTTGTTAATAAATTATTTACTATAACTCAGCCCTCTTATTTGCATAGCTAATACTCTCCCAATTCAGATAGTGTATAAATGAAAAAAAAACTCACCTTTAGCTTCTTGCTGTAGACGTCATTCCAATTCAAGTGCTTGAACCAACGATGCCTCTTAACGTCATCAGGCCCATTCTATATGTACGCGTATATGCATTACGTGTATTAAGAAAAATAGACAAGGGAAAAATACAAAAAATTATAAATATTTATAATCATTTTTGGGATATTGCTAGTGCTTTGTTGTTGGCTCGTGTTGCAAAATGCCTGCGACATGCTATTAAAAAATTGTTCGTGCAAAATTTAACACATGCGAGTATTTATAAAGTACTATGAGCAGTGGCGGATCCACGAGGGGTTTTCGGGTCCAGACACCCCCCAAAAGTTGGAAAAATGGGTTGAAAGTCTTTTGTGAGCTCTGATATATATACACTTCGAAGTGAAGAATCCCCCCAAGACCTGACTATGAGTATAATTTTGGTTTTTTTTTTTTTGAGAAATTAGTTTATATAAATTTCTATATAATTGACATTAAACGCCCGACCATATAATCAAGAGCCAGCCAGTTACAATATACAATATATCATAAATAAACAATTAATTGTTAATATTGCAAAAAACAAATGCTGCCAAAATGTGACAAGCATAAACAATTGCGGGACTGAATTTTCCGTATACAGAAACTTTTGGCAAATACTCTTATATTATTATTTGTATATTTAAATGTGTTTCTTTGTGGCATATATTATATACTCATACAATATCGCCGGGCGCCTAATTTCAAATTTTAGACAAAGATTGTTGCCAAAAAAAAATATATGCTGCCAATAGAGATGTGCCGTTGTATACACATTTGTAAGTTTTTCTGCAAAATTTGTGTAATCACTGTTGGAACAGGGCATTAGTACCTATATTGTTCAAATAATTTATATTTAAATTATATATTATATAAAACAAAACTATGACGGTTATCTCTTTTGTTTTTAAATCTACCACAGAGCTAGAGCAAGCAATAAATTAATAAAATATCAGAACACCTACTCAGCCTTATTAATTTTTTTGATTACAAAAATTTTAAGATAATTATTGAAGATGTAACTTAAAAAATAAACACAAAAGTTTCATGTCTGCCTAAAAAAAGGCTAACTTTTAAAGTTATGAAAAACCGAATTTCTCTCATTTGCTTCAAAAAATTGTTCGAATATTAGATTAAGAAAAAAAAATGCCACAATGATTTTTAAAAAATAAGTAAAAAATGCCACTTTAACTTGACGCATTACGCTTATGTTACTTTAAAAAAAAAACGTGTTTTTCACTTTTTTTTATTTAATTGTAACTAAAATAATGAATATTTTTGAAACAAATTTTTGTGTTAATTTTAATGAAATATAACTAAAAACCAATGCATATAATTAAAAAATCCTTTGTTGAAAAAAGTTAATTTTTTAATATTAATCTACAAAATTTAACAGATTTTTTCATCATATAAACACTGAATATGTATTCTAATAAATATTACAAAGATTAGATTTGATTCGAAAAACAAAATAATTTTTTTTTTATATAAGTTGATGCCCAATGATGATTGCAGCTGCACCCTGGATTGGCGACAATACTACATGTAATAAATGCAATTTTTAAAAATAAATGAACTTTCAAATTACAGCAAATAAAAATATAAAAAAAAAAAAAAAAAATTTAAATATGGTTGCTTGTTTTTAACATTCTTGCACCAATTCCATATAAAAAAGTAAAATGATGAGCAACATAATTAAAAAAAATCTATTTTTATATAGATTTAATCTGCATTAGTTTTTATAAATCGTTCGGAGGAGTTTTTGGTACCTTATTCAGCTAATCCCTTTAAAATTTTTAATTTTAAAAACAATACAATTTACAAACGAAACGCCTTTATTAAATTCAAAATAATTTTTTATTTTACTCCCCAATGGTTAGGTCTATAAATTCATTTAAAAAAATTAAAAAAACAAATCTATTAATCTCTTTTTTGGAAGTGCTTGATTTAATTTTTATAAATTGGAGTGTTCTATTTTTTTCTTAATTTTTTTTTTGTAAATTAAAATAAATGTTCCTTAAACAATAAGGGTCTCCTGGTGTATTAATTTAAAAAATATATCCTAATCTATTTATACGAATAAGAAAACTAATGCACCTAGGGAGAGTTCAAAATCCACAGAAGGATTTGTCGGTTAAAAAAATATGGTTAAAAAGAAGCATCTGGCACATGGACAGATTGAAATTCTGTTAAAGGAAATACCAATAAAGCAAATAAATTTAGTTTTTGCGGATTTAGAAATCGAAACAGAGGCATCAATTGCGTATATAATTTGTATTCATTTAAAAATTTGTGTGTCCCTTTTAAATGTATTGAAATTATAAGCTTAACAACAAGTACTAATAAATTAATTTAAATCGTTTCTCAAAGTCTTTATTTTTCTTAAAAAATTAGCATCTGAATTTGGATGTATGTATAATGTACATACAATCCTTTCATCTTTCTTCATCAATATTGTACACTTAAGTTATTTTTTTGATGAAAGAAAAGGAATCAATAATGCAAAACCAGTGGACACTGTAGATATTGCTATAAGACAACTTCATTATATTCTATACTGCACTAACTCTGTTTCAAAAACCTAAAATATAAATATTTAAAAGAAATGCAAATTTTTAAAAGAAAGCAGTTGTCACTATCCATCAAAGCCCAAAACATTTGCCCATCTCTATTGGCCAGTATAAAAATGTATATCCCATGTGCATTTCGTGTGGGCGACAGATAAAGCTAAAATAGTTCTAGATTGAACAGGTGCAAGCCAAGTCACAAAAGTGTTGGCAAAATTTATCCACAAAATGGAAACTTACCTTCATATTGCCCAGTCGCTTGGTTCTATCATTCACCAATAGCTTCTTTATCAAGTCTTTTGCAATGGGATCCATATGACGTTCCCATTCAATTTTGCCACTCAGTATTTTTTCATAAATGCCAAAGGGTTGCTCATCATAGAATGGAGGATAACCCACAAGCATTTCATAAATCAATACACCTGTTATACAAAAGATTTCAATCATGTTTTAAGTTTTCAAGCTTTAAGAGAAACTCACCTAAAGCCCACCAGTCTACGGCTTTGTTGTGGCCCTTGGATTGTATAATTTCCGGCGCTATATATTCAGGAGTGCCACATAATGTCCAGGTACGATCTCGTAGCTTTTTGGCAAAACCAAAATCTGTTATCTTTAGATGGCCATCTCGATTGATAAGCAAATTTTCGGGTTTTAAATCACGATAGACAATTTGTAAAGAGTGCAGGTATTCCAGGGCGCTGACAATTTCAGCCGAATAGAAGTTGGCTAAATATAAAATTTTATTCAACAATTTGGTATTAATAAAAAATCAACTAATTCTTTAAATATTTATCTTCAAAAGTTAGTTTAAGCTTCATTTATTTATAATGTGCACGGAAACTGTATATAGGCGAGTAGACAACTTTGACATTTTCGTAACTTTATTCTAGGCGAAATAGAGGATTATTTTTTCTCGGTCAAAGTATCACTTATTTATTGAAAAATTAAATTGATCTGCGTACCTATGACAACTTTTGGCATATGGTGAAATATTTTTAAGTGTTGTCATATTCTGGCATTTGACACATCGGTGCCATGTTATGGTGAGATTTTCTTAGCAATTATGTCGCTCTTATGGAAGTTATGGCTATGTACTGACTCCTATGACTGCAGATACCACTTATTTGAGCAGAGGATCGAATATATGTACATATGCATATTATATTCGAAGTGCAAAATTTCGGGGATTAACCCAATTAATGTAGTACCCTTATATAATAGAGTGTGACCCTATCGATTTCATCATTGATATCGAATGAAACAAATTATGTGTTATCAATACAAGGACAAAATCTGTTACAAACTTAAAATGCCATTTTTTCAATTAAACCCACTAATTCATCACAAACAAAAAGAACACCGATATTCGTAGTTGTCCCGATAAAAAGTTACTTAAATTACACAAAATTGGATACTTACATGTTTGACTAGTGAATTTGCCTGCATTTCGCAAATACGTAAAAAGTTCACCGCCACAAACATAATCAAAGATCATATATAAATTGGAATCATCCTTTGTGGACCATTCTCTGCAACACAAACAAGAGTAGTTCCAAAAGTTCTGCATGTATATACTCTGCAAAAATTCTCATAACTTACAAACTGATAACAAAGGGATGACGAATTTCACGCAATATATTTCGCTCATTCTTAACATGTTCAATTTGTTTAAGGCGTATGACTTCAGTCATGGCCAGTATTTTCATGGCACAATATTTTTCGGAAATCCGATCCCGACATAAGCAAACACGTCCAAAGGTGCCAGTGCCTGAAATAAAAACAAGAAGTAATATAATATAAAAAAACAAGAATACAATGAGTAGACAAATTGAAACGTGAATGAGCATGAGCACGCGCGACTGCCATGTGAACCTAATGTAGATGTAAAAAATAGTTGACATTTGGCATATATCATACTTTAGTTTCTTGGCTGGCAATAAAACAGACCACAAATGTCTCAAGTAACCAGCACGCCCCATTTAAGTGCCGCAATCAACATGGTCTCTGTAAGTGATATGGTAGGCAGTCATTCGCGTAGGCGCATCTAAATAGTGCGGCTAACCCGAGAAGAATGAGACCCCCAGTAGTAGCAGAAACTAGAGATGCATAATTACTTTTTTCACTTTTGAGCACGTTTTGAGGTTAGTGCAAATGGCATGAAAAACAAAACAAAAACAAAAAAAAAAAAAAAGCAGCCGCAGAAAACTGCACCCATAAGATTTTCTCAGCCTTGAAAATTTAATTGGGCTAACGGCCGAATCAAGTAGTATAGACCAAAGCAATGCCTAATAGACATGTGAAAGCCAACAAAATGTGTATGAGTGTATGAGTGTGGACAGCTCGAATTACAACCGTATTAAAAGCTAAATGAAAGTCAAGCATGAGTAACATTGATTTTTTTTCATTTCCATTTTCATAAGCATTACTTTTTAATACCCTATTAGATAGAGTACGTTTATTTCATATTTATACCTGCACTCATTGTTTCGATGGTATTATAGATTATATTATTATATATGGTTAAATTCTGTTAAAACACGGCGTGGATGAGCAGATCTCCCCAGATCTCAAAAATCTTGAGATCGAGAACCAAGGCAGAACGAAAATGGGACACAGCGCCTGCGACACAAGGCTCAAGCGAGCATCCGAACAACAACAGGATCAGGATGGTGAACGAAACACAGCACCGTAAGCCTAATGCCGATAGGATGTACGTTCCCCATACCATGACTGCCCTGCCCTTCTTAGAAAACATCTGCAATACCTGGGAAAGACCTTTTTTGAAGACCCGGTCTGTCTGGTAAATCTGAAGTGACAGAATTTTAGAAGCCCTTATTGTGGAATCTAGTGGTAGACGACATTCTACATAGATTTAAACGGAAGGCCCCAAAGATAAGTGCCTATGCGGATGACATAGCCATAATTATCGTGGGCAAATGTCCCAAAACACTCAGCTCGGTCATGGACATTACGCTAAAGGAAATACTGATGTGGGCCACAAAAGCCGGACTCAGTATTAACGCGGACAAGACGGACCTAATTCTCTTCACCAAGGGATACAAGGTACCGCGTTGGACTCCGCCATCGATAAACGGCACTCCGCTCAAGCCCAAAATGAGCGTGAAATATCTAGGAATAGTATTGGATAGCAAGCTGAGCTGGAAACCCAATGTCGAGGAAAGGGTGAAGAAAGCCACAAATGCACTTTATGCATCCCAGAACATGTTGAGTAGCACGTGGGGTTTATCACCAAGACTTATGCATTGGATCTTCATCTCAGTAGTGCGGCCAGTGCTGCTCTACGGAGTTCTGGTATGGTGGAAGGCCACAGAGAAGACCACATACCTACGAATGATGGAGAGGACGCAACGACGTGCACTGATGTGCATAACGGGGGCGCTAAGGTCCACTCCAACCAAGGCCTTAGAAGCTATACTTGGAGTACACCCCTTGACATACAGGCCAAACTACTGGCGCAGAAGACAGCGCAACGTCTTTGTGCAGCAGGGAACATGGCCCTAGCGAACTACGGGCACAGCAAAGTTGAAGGGGTGACACACAATAGCACGGACTACATGACCCCAGTAAACAACTTCTCCATAACGAGCCGTATCAAGTCAACCGTCACTTGAGGATCTAAAGATTCCTCTAAGGACAATCAACCACAGATCAGAAGAGGACCCTGTAGTAAGATCTGATAGAAGGTGGTACACCACAACGAACTGCAGAACGGCTCGCACAATGTGCAAGAGAATAAACAGCAAATTAGCCCAGTATACTCTGCAACTCCCAAGGAGAGATTGTAGGCTTATAGTGGGCATACTCACTGGTCATTGCCTGACAGCAACCCACGCTAAGAAGCTAGTCATTACCAACAACGATGAATGCTGGAAATGTAGGGAGACAGACGCCAAAGAGACTCTGGAGCACCTCATATGCAGCTGCCCTGCCCTCTGTACATCGAGACTCAAATATCTAGGAAAACCATGGCTTACCTCACTGGAAGAGGCAGCCGATAGGGCACCTCAAAGGCTTCTGGCGTTTGCCAAGCACACGCACATACTTGACGACTAGCGTGCTTTGTACATCAGCCGCACCTTCCGGCACCACTAAGGACTACCCAGTCTATATGTGACTCCCCCCATGGGTCAACCTAACATAACCTAAGGTAGAAGCAAGAAGCGTTGACCTTTTCAAAAAAAAAATTTTCTGTAAAATTGCAGAAACGTCGTCGTCGTCGATATGCAGCGGAAAGCCATGTTAATAAGAATTGGGAAAGAAGGAGATGACTTCAGCTTCACCAAGAATGATGTTGCAGATCTAGCAAAGGACATGCCTTTGCTTCTGTAACCAAGGGATGAAATGCTAGCTTGAGTACAAGTTCAATCAGAATTTTGATATCAAACTCAGCACGAAAGAGGTCTGGACATCTCTTACGGCAGTTCAGCAATGAAACCACAAACAATAAAGTGGTACACAGACGGATCCCTCACTGATGAAGCAAGTGGCCTGGGGGTAGTAGGACCCAGGACAAAATATTACGAATCACTAGGCAGACACACCAGTATTTTCCACATTTTTACACCCATTACTAATAATAATACCTTATCTTTAAGAAATGTCATTAGGGAATTCACTTTGTTATTTATTTTCATAGCAGCTTAAGGATATGTTTTATGTATTTTTTCACTCTTAATTTGTTTTTCGTTTAAAACAAAACTTTTACAAATTGCTTGATCTTATAAATCAAAACCGAAAGTTCATCAGCTGCCCCTCACAATTTGCTAGTTACTTAGTATATAAGCAAGGAAAACTGGATGCTTATGCATGGTTTTGGTTTTTCAACACGTTTCTATTTAGATTTAGACCATCATTAATAAGATGTTATAATTTTGAAATCGAGTATTTCACATCTGAATATGAGATTATTGAACCAGCCCATAGCAACTGCTTTACGTATTATACTAATACTATATATGATATAGTATAATAAATAAGGTTATTTACGTCCGGTTTGTTTTCGTGCAATAAATTTTACTTTAAATACTGTCTGTCCCTCCGTCGTCTTTATAAACACCTAGGTAGATCTCAATGACCATAATATTAATAGACACTCTCTTCTACTTAATTACTTGCCCGTTATCGGCTTACGGCCTGACGTAAGACGTCCCTGCAGATATATCAGCTTCGGCAGTCCATTTACAATCTGTGATACTGAAGCTATCTGCCTGGTGCTCCCAGCGTAGGCACTTTCTACACCTTCTCCAGGTTCCCACAACAACCGCTTCATTACTTACTCAATGGAGCTTCTTCATCCATACGAACAACGTGACCGATTCAGCGGAGCCGCTGAATGTTTATGCGCTGGAGTATGATAATGTCACTGTATAGCTCATACAGTTCGTCATTCCATCGAATGCTTTAGTCGTCACTATCGCGTAAAGGACGAAAGATCATACTGAGTACTTGCCTCTCAAACATTGCAAGTACCTAAATTTAGATCTGACTGGGCTATCACCCATATATATACTTCGTAGAGTTCCAATGTGGAACTTACTGCTACACTGTTAATTTCCTCCTGTGAGAAAGATCAATTGCCTACTGACACTATTGTAGCCCTGACTAGCAAGAGTAATTCCTCTCTTGAACTCCATGCCGACACTGTTGATCGATGTGACGGTGGTTCCAAGGTAGTCGAAATACTTGGCGACATAAAAAGGAAATTCTTTAACCACAATCTGATCGTCTTATCGCCGCGAGTCTGTTCTTGAATAAAACATAAAAATCGTCTTGCTCTCGTATACCACCCTGGCTAATTATTTTTCAATAGATGCAAAGGCTGCGGAGACATCTCGCTTCGTACGGTCGATTATGGACAATTTTATTAAAAATTATACCTTTTCAATATACTGTGGCCTGAGGTTATAGGAGAGAGCATCGCCTTGTCTGAAACCCGGAACGGTATCAAAAGGTTTGGAGAGAGGTTTGCGTGTGTTATTCAGCAAGAGATACCTTATTTTACCAAAAGATGTACATAATCCGTAAGCAGATCATATGCAGGTTGTTAAATGAGTTCAGTGCCTGATTCCGACTCCTTCATAGCAATACCAAACTTTCGCTATAATATTGTTAGCCAAAAAAAAAACCCCTTTCACATCTTTGGTATAGATCGCTTTCTTTTGCAGAATCTGATGTTTGAAAAAGATACAACTTTTTTTAAATGTACCTTATACGGCATTTTAAAGCACATAGTTTTTAAAGAATTCCATTCAAATGATCTAACATGAAGAAAATAAGAAAAGTATGTGGCTGCTTTTCATGAAACAGAGTTTCCTTAAAAGAGCCACGTTCCTTTCGAAACAAGCCATTTAAGAATTTTGAAATAAAAATTCTTTCATGGATAAGCCGAACTATAAGTTTAAAAAATAAAAACTGAGTCTTATTTTATCCTAAGAAAGTTTTTAATTCCAATTCAAATTGATGTGGTACAAAGTCTTTATGCTAGTTTATTTACAACTAGAATTAAATTGATTTTGATTGTGGGTTGATTTCTCACAAATACGCTGATTTTTAAATTCGTGTGGCAGAAAACAATCATTATGTGAGTAAACTTAAAAAAATGTGTCTAGTTACAAGTCATTTTGAGGCACACCCCCGATGTTTACATGCTTCTGTAAACATACAGAAGGAACTATTTGTAGGAGAACATTCCACAAGTTGGCTAAAATTAAACAATTGAAACAAAAATCTAATTGCAATTTAAGTGGGCATTTTGGACCGGGTGGCTGCACCTGTCTAACTGCCAAGGCCTTTACACGCACGTGCAAGTCAAATAGTTTTAAAATCTGTCTAATTTTTATACCATGGACAGCGAAACAATTTCGAAATTTTTCATGTCATGCAATCAACTGAATCTTGTACAGTGCACTTGTGCTCCCAAAAATGTCGGATAGTCATGTTTTGAGATATTTTTAATATAATTTTCATGGAAAAACTGTTAAGCAAGGCCGAGCTGTGATTTTCTTCCTCAAAGTATTTTTTCTTTTTACCATGGGTAGCGGTGATCAGGTCCTTGTATTACACAGTGGCGATATTGTGATAAAAGCACACTTCTAGATGTTTGTAGTTTATATTTTAGACGGATTAAATTGGCTCCGATGGAGTTACATAGAATTCTGGGGCCTTCAAAAGTTTATTTTGCAAAATGTCGATTTAGTTCTTCTAGGTACATCGTACCTAGCGCTCTACTTACAGTCACTTGAGACCAAATGATGAGCATGCAGAACACCCCAATCGCTTCGAAAATCTTCGAATGGGAATTATAACCTTTGTTGAAAGCTCAAGCGGATGTATGAGCTGCGTTTACGACTGTTTCCGAACCTCCAGGCAGATGTTTTGTGCTGATTTAAGACTACTTCGGATTTTTTTAAATGACTTAATGAGTGGAAAGCAGTATAGAACTTATCTATTGCGACTCTCCGGTCACGAAAACACAATAGGAATAAATATCTTGATTATCAGGGGCAACGCGGGAAAACGAAAAGTTAGAGACAACGATTTATAAAAATATATGTCTCTGAAAATATCGATCCGATTCATTTAAAAATGTAAGGAAATATTTTTAAGGACAAGGTTATAAATTCTTTTATAACGTGGAATTAATTTCTACTTTATAATTATAAAATAAATAAATAAGTAATTAAAAACCAACAATTTTGAATTTAACAGTTCAGAAAACTGCCTTTGCTTACTGCATATATGAATATACTGTACTGTACTTATAAAAACAATTTATTTCAGTTAACGGGCTGTCTTGGATTAAAAATTTAACACAATGAATTGAACATTTATTTACTCCAATTTTTATACACTTGCATGAAAAAAATTAGAATGCCGGACGGCGGTGTCGAGGCGTTGCCCGACAATGGGATATCCTGTAGTCGCTTTTAAAAATATATTATTTCTGCATTCTTTACCATTGCAACTGAAGTATATAAGTCCAAACTGCTGCTATGCAGTATACAAGAAGTTTCCAATTAGAAAATTTTTATTTTTCTACAAAATTATTTTTATATCACTTGTCGATTTCAACCGATTTTCATGCGGATCGAGAGTTAGGTCAAAAAGCTTTATTTTAAATATGACGTGAAAAAAGCATAGCTAAAACCCGCAAAATTCAACTACGGGGGAATGGGGCACCATATCGAAATAATTCAAAAAAACTAAACTGAAGCAGGAGCTCTTTTTAGTCTCCGAAATATGAGTGTTCATACGGACGGACAGGTTTACAGACAGCTCAATGGCTAGCCGACAAGAATTCAAGTATAATAAAGCCTGTTAAATACATTGCAAAAATTTAGTACACCCTTGACCCTTTTGGTACAGGGTATAACAAGACATAATGCATGTATCTCCAACTCAGAACGTCAAAGTGAAAGGTGTAAAGAGAAAAAACACGATAGCAAGTACATCTAGACCCCAAAACTAAAGCAAAGTTCATGCATATAAAACTGTCAAAACATTTTAAAATAGATTTTCCCAATCATTGCTTATTTTAATGAAGCAATGCATATAAATCTTATATTTTTGACATGTGTTTACCATTTCGATTGGATTGAACATTGCCAGCCACCTGCCCAGAACTGTTCAATTTTTAATGCAATTTACAAACAAGAAGAAGAAGAAGAAGAAGAAGACCAAGAATAGAAACAACAACACGATACATAAATAAACAACATAAATTTGTTGTCAGAAATTTAGAAACTATTATACAAATGTCCACTATCGCTATGATTTTGATTTTATTGCAAAATGCAATTTTAAGATCACTTTTATTAATAATAAAATTATAGAAAGAACAACATTTTTCAAGATGTGTAGATGGTGTATGGTCGTTTAAAATGTTGTCGTTTACAAAACCGCTAGAGGCATATAAATGTGCAAAAACTCAACTTACAAATTATTTCAAGACTCCGAATTTGAAATACTCTTGAAAAACTGTATGCGTAAATACATTTATCTTTTTATTGGTAGTGCCATGGCAATGGTCCTATTTTGAAAATAAAATGCCCATTTAAGTATTACAATAACTAGTGAGCTTTGCTTACCACCCCCATCACTGCCTTTTTAAATTAATATCGTTATAAAAATGTCAATGACTTTACTTATTTTTAAATTATACTATGTATTATTATAAACATCTCCATCTAGCGACCACAACTTGCTAGCGTCATCTTGCGTCCTCATTAATAAGGTCAGAAATTGACCTTAAGGCTAGGACCCCATTGGAGCAAGACATGTTTTTGCTGCTGAAAGCAAGGAAACATTATTTCTAATGTATGCAGCCACACCAGAAAAGATAATCCGTTATCTTGGGATGGATTTTTAACTTTGGCACCTAAAACGTTTTTGCTTGGTTCAGTGTGACCCCAGCCTAAATGGAACTAATAGTTTTCAGTTCGAACCCAACTATACTTATAATCAGCGGTGGGCACGAAAAAAAAAACGGAAAGAGCCCTTCAACAACAGCGATTCAGTTACGGTCGCCCAAGCATCCTCGAGTTGAGCGAAACGCGCACACTGTGTGTATTTTGTTTTTGTAAAATTGTCGGCTTTCTGAATGTACGTCTTGCTGGCGCCACTTGCCAGAAATAACGGATAGAGCACTCGGAGCAAAAAGAGCCAAGGCGTGCCCACCGCTGCTTATAATATTGTTTTTAAGATATAAAAATATATTCTTACAGGGTGTTTCACAAGAAATAAATTTGCTGATTTTTACAGCGGAAGACTTTTTAAAAAAACTGTATTATGTTTTTGAATTATATCATTTGTATTGATTTTCAATACTTAAATTTTAACAGAATTTCCCTAATAAATTACACTAAATTGCCTTTGACATTCAAATTTAACAGAAATATTGCATAAATAAATATTAAATAATATTTTATTTAAAATAATAAACGCGTTTCTTCAAATTTTTTTTTAACTTTTGTGACTCCTTTGGATTTTTACAAGATTCCTTAACAAACTTATAATGCCATTTACAATGAGGGCAGAGTATAATATAGCTTAGGATGCCGCCCCAGACGCCTACGCAGTTAGCCAACCAGCCAGCCAATTTGGTGCGACCAGTCGGCATTTTGCCAATAATATTTTCTATATGCTTTTTATATACATATATCATATACAAATGTATTATGTGTTTTCAAATCCATTTTTTCCGTCTTGATAGAAATGAAAAGCACGCATTTGCTTTGATTTGAAAGTTTTCTTTTTTTTTTGGGACTTTCAGGCTCGCCGCATTCAAATTTTCCATATGATCATAAATTCGTGCTGACTGATGTTGTCTTTTGCGCTAGATATTATTATAATTATTATAGAGAATTTATTATGCATACGATATATGGAGACGGCACGCAGCACTTAAGAGCGAAAACATGAAATGCTTGAACAAAATTTTGCAAATAATTTTTCTTTTTTGGTTGCTTTTGGGTTGCTCTCATCTATACTATAAACTATGAAATACATAAAGCAGACTCTACGACGACACACAACTTGTTCTAAAATATACACAACCAGAAGAAAAAAAAACATATATGTAGTAACAATACAAATACAAAAGCTATAAGCATATATGTATGGCAACAAAATGAACATGTATTGCCCAATATCTGGCATTTAACAGATACGAATGTATCTGCTGTTATTTAATGGCTTTTTATTATTTAAATGCCAATTATTAGCAGCAAGGAACACAAATATATATATTCCAAAAGTTAATTTAAAGAAAACGCAATTGATTCCTGGCAGGCGCGCTAACAGCGGGGGTCCAGAACCGCCATATCTTGCACAAAAATTTTCTGAATCCGCCCCCGATCCCTGTGCCTATGTACACTGTGTTGTCATTTTCAGCTTGCCTTGGGAATTTTCATATGTTTTTCCGAGAATCGTGTATAAATATTTATTTTGCACAAATCTATCAATCACTGTGCACAGACAGAAGGATTGCCACGTTTGGATTTTAACAAGCGATCGCTGGCCATGCTATGCTAAAGATCACTGAATGGGACAACATCCCCAAAGACACCCACTATAAACATTTATCAATTTGATAGACTTGTACATATTTACTATATAAGAAGCCAATGACCAGACAAATTGAGTTTCTATCCAAATTGTCAAATATGTATTTCCGCATGCCAAAAAAAACTGTCGCTTTAAAGATTGATATAAAGAGACAAGGGGAGACAAAATAAAATTTGGAAAATTTTTTGGAAACAAGACAATAAATTTATTTCTACAGCATATTTGGTGAACTTTTTTTTTAATATGCCCCTTCTACTAATAGAGCTAAAGTTTATGGATTTTAGAACAAGCTATAAATACGTTCATGTTATCATATGTTAGTATGATATTATAAATGCTGCAAAGTCTTAAAGGAAAAATGTTTAATACTCATTTTCAGTACGGTCGGGCGTCGAAAGAGGATTTAGAAAAACGACTATTCGGATCTGATGATCATATACCGAAAAATACCAAAGGTTTAATAGTTTAAAAAAAAATTGATTTATTTTGCATCGGTAATTAATCATAAATTTCAAAAGAAAAATTTTACTCAATTTATATTTCAAGCTACTTTGCCTTTTATCAACTAGATTGCGGTCTTCTTGACCGACTTAATTTCCAGTTTTTGCTCATTTTTTTATGCGCAAAAAATTTTATTGAATTTATATTTTTAGCTAAAAATTGAGATAGTATCGTGTAGTAGCTTACATACAATAATTGGAACCTCCTTGAAATTCAGATCAATTATATATATGCACCACATAGATTGTGGCCCAAATTGATTTATGTATATATTTTCACGATATTGTCTGAGAAATTGAAAAGAATAATAAAAGGGTGTTTTTTAATTCGGTCATCTAATTTTTAAATTATTGAAAAAATTTTATTACTTTTAAATAGTATGTAAAAATGTTCTGAATTTCGAAACCACATTGTCGATTTAAAAAATGTTGTGTGTAACAACTAATATAGTAACCGATTTAGCCAAGACCGTTTACCCGGGGCGTTTGTTTCTCAAAAACCAAAACAGCATTCACATAAGAATTTTGTATTTTTACTAATAAGTTTTTATAATAATCTTGAAATTCCATCTTGCAGACCTTGAATTTCTTATTACCCAGTGCTTTCTTCAAGTTGTCTAAGCACGTCGCGAGTTGTTAACATAATGTCCAAATTTTAAACCATTTTACCTAGAAGTTTTTCTTAAACTATTTTAAAACAGCTACAGTTTAAAAGATGGTGTATGTTAAGGTCGGGGGAGGACGACTTTGGGATACCCTGTACCACCACATTGCAATCAAATCCGGTGTATTGCTTAAGAATACCAAAAGATATTAATTTGCCAAATTTGGTTAGAATATTTTTATAAATAAACAAAAAACAGTCGAATTTTGCAACCAAAACGTTGTTTTGACCGATCGTTCCTATAGGATCTATATGATATACTCATATATCCCCAGTGCTAGGCAACTAAAAAAAACTACCAACCATCAAATTTGCTTACGATATCTTTATAAACAAACAAATTATCCACTTTTGGTTTTTTCGAGGTCTTCTGGAACACTCCTATGGGAGCTATATAATGTAACCCCGATATCAAAAAAATAAAATAAACTTGTCTCCTATGGAATAATAAGGGATCTAAACTGAAAGTTTGGTTGCTCTAGCTCTTATCATCTCTGAGATCTAGGCGTTTATACGGACAGACAGACAGACAGACAGACGGACATGGGTATAGCGACTTCTCTAGTCACCCTGATAAAACTTTAGGTAACTTTGGGGGTTCTCCGATGTCTCCTACTGTATGTTACATACAATTTCGGATTGCACAAACTCCCTTTGTACCATAAGGTACAGGTTATCAAAATAGATAGATAAATAAACTCATGAGGAGATAAATTAAAAATTTATTTTTCTTTTTGAGACAACATAATTTTTTAATTATTTATTTATTTATTCAAAGCTCAGTTAGAGTTACATTATAAAAACGATTTTTTGTAAAAATAGAACAGTGCAAAATATATTTTAATTAATCAACTTTCTAACGATTTGCACCGACTTGAAGCTATTAAAAAAATAATCGTTTTCAAACTAAATCGCAAAGCGCGTTGAAATCGAAAGAAAATTGTGAGTATTAAGTTCGTAAACGTTTTATTATAGTCGGGATGTTTTGTAGTCTAGTGTTCTGTTCAATTTTAGTCCTTTTCATTAATGAATAATTGGTATTGACATACCATCTACCTCCTTAGTAGATTCATTAAGACTAAAGTAAATGGGATTTATAAACCCAAAATATTGGTAATTATATTAGGGATTACTCCATTTTAACCTCGTTACTTGTTAACACAAATTTAGTCTGCTGCTCTAACAAGTTATTGGTGATGCCTGATTTAAGGCAGTTTACTTTGACAAAAGCACTGGCTACCAAATTTGTGGACTTTTTGTTTTTTTTATTACAGAAAAATTTGCCACCCAAAAAGTGCAAATTTAATGCTGTTGAGTAAGGAAGTTAAAAAGTTGAAGACTTTTAAAACAGCAAAATTGGCAGGGTTGAATTTCAACTCTCAACTTAGACCCTACCCTATTCTACTTTTCAGCTGATGAATTGTTGAAAAAGTGTTACAAAGTACGATGATTGCGGCATTTTTAACACTGCAACATACGGAATTTTTTAGCCATTTTGTGATGCCAAAAGCAAGGGGTTCCTTATATTCTTGATTAAGAACGGAAAAATAAAAGCAAGCAAAATGATCTTTAATCAGATTTAATAGAACATTACAGTAAACAATGCAATAAAGTTAAATAGATATTATTATTATGTTTGTAGCTGAATCAACAAATTAAAAAATTTAGGTTAGAAAAGAATATGCACACACTCAACAATTCAACGCCCAAATAGGAATCACGCTTTAGCCTTTTGAGTTTTTGCGCAACGTTTTAACTGCTCAACTCAACAGCAAGCATGAATACCCCATATATAAAGATGGCGTACGTTAAAGTCGGGCGCGGACGACTTTGGGATACCCTGTACCACCACATTGCAATCAAGTCCGATATATTGCTTACAAACTCCAAAAGATATTTCTTTGCCAAATAAACGAAACATAACGAATTTTGTTCAAAATACGTTTTTTTGACCGATTGGACCTATGGGAGCTATATGATATAGTCAACCGATTTTGATAAAATTTGGTACAGTGTTGTAGATCTCTAAAAAACTTCTGAATGCCTAATTTGGTTACAATATCTTCACAAACAAACGAAACACAACGAATTTTGTGCAAAAAACGTTTTTTTGACCGATTGCTCCTATGGGAGCTATATGATATAGTCAACCGATTTTGATCAAATTTGGTAAAGTGCTTGGGAACTCTAAAAAACTTCTTAATGCCAAATTTGGTTACAATATCTTCATAAACAAACGAAACACAACGAATTTTGTACAAAAAACAAATTTTCGACCGATCAATCCTATGGGACCTATATGATATAGTCAACCGATTTTTATAAAATTTGGTACAGTGCTGAGGGTTTCTAAAAAACTTCCGATTGCCAAATTTGGTTATGATATCTTCATAAGCAAACGAATTATCCATCTAAAACTTTTGCTTTTTTTCGAGATCCTCTGAAACACCCCATCAAAAAAATAAAATAAACTTGTCTCCTATGGATTAATAAGGGATCTTATCTGAAAGTTTGGTTGCTCTAGCTCTTACCATCTCTGAGATCTGGGCGTTCATACGGACAGACGGACAGACGGACATGGGTATATCGACTTCTCTAGTCACTCTGATCATACTTTAGGTAACTTTGGGGGTCTCCGACTTCTCCTTCTGTACGTTACATACATTTTCGGCTTGCACAAACACAATATACCCTTTGTACCATACGGTACAGGGTATAAAAAGTGCGAATTTTATGCCAACAACAAAATCTTACATATGCCTCAAGGTGAAAAAAAGCTATAGAAATTCTATTCAAGAAGATATCAGTGAGCAGTTATTGGTATATTATAGTCGGTATGCTCGCACTGTAACCGATGCACTCTTTGAGTGCTTTTTTTTAATGCACTCTATTTGGTTTTATTATACTCGTACTATTTTCTCATTTTCACACATTTTTAATTGCATGCTTTTCATGCGATTGATTTTTGTAAGAGCACTCCTCTATTGCTCTTGTCTAGCTATTAATTTCAAGCAGTTACTTTTTTAAATATTATAGCTACCTGCTCATTTAACTAACAAAGTTTCTCTGCCTCTGCCAATATTTCGGGAATTTTTTAAGTATCTGCCATAAAAATGTCATATTATTGCAAAAATGTTTAGTGCATTTGCTGAATTCGACAGCTTTCTTTGCAACTGCAGATACTTTCACAAAACATTTAGTAAACGTTTAACAATAAATCAAGTTTCAATTGCAAAGATTTCCTTTTGAAGACCTGTCTGGTCTGGCTAATTGTGCCACAAAAGACATGACAGTTTTATTTGCTGGTTTATTTTATTGTTTTGTTTTTATTTTTTGAAACCAAATAACACAGATAGTAGATGCATGTACAGTCACGCATTTGTTTACCAAAATATGCAAAAACAAGTGGATTTTAGGTTTTTATTGCATTTTGTTTGTGCAAAATATTTAATTAAAATGTTAAAAACAATTCACGTGAAATTTTTAGAAAATTCCCCGTCAATGTTTTGCTTTGCTTCGACTTGTGCAACTGGAAAAAGTCACACAAAGGCCTTCTCCACATTGGCCATGTTTAATTGCTTTTCATTGTTTGCAGAATGACCAGCACATACAAATATCAATTAATTTCTTTTGAATTTTAAACAAAAAGAAAAACAAACTTTTAGGTTTTTAGTAAAAAAAAAAACAAAACAAAAATTCTTTAAATTTTCGTGCCCCAAGCTATGTGTAACCATATGGACTCCTACATAATATCAATTGCGTGTTTAGCCATCGTATGCAGTATTTGCTCTCTTAAATTTTATCCATTTAGCTTGGTTTACTTTAGTTATGTACGGGTTGTTGGACAGATATTGTTTGTTATTGTTATTAGTGTCGATGGCTTGCACAAGCAAAGCGGGAAGTGCCCGGTCTGTTGATATTTGTTTTTTTTGTTTATACTCTTTAAAAAAAAATTTGGGAACATCTAGTTGTTGCGAAAGTTCGTAGAAAACCATATTCCACCTAAGAAAATATAAACCAAATATTCAAGCCGATATAGACATATCTTTCCTTTAGGGATATCCATTTTGCCAAAAGATGCGCTTAGTCTCAAAACATATAAAGTTTGCAGAAAAAAATTAACATTTTTTTTGTTTTAGCCAAGACATTTTAATAAAGTTAAATTTAACGAAACAATTTTTAAACCTATGGGAATTTTTTACAATCGTTGAGGATAGTTTTTTATTACTTTGGAGAACTTCGGAAATTTACGCTGTGAGCCCCAAATGATAGGGCACCCAATTTTTCCCTAAATTTAAAGTGAAAGGAATTTTTAAAGGATATTTGTGTCAAAAAACGACTTCTCCGAAAAAAAAGAAATAATTTTGTTGGCCATTTGACATTTGACATTTCCACGAAGCGAGATTTCGAAGAACGCTTGCCATTCATTCAAATAGGCACTCATTAAAGTGAAATGAGCTTCATCCTGCATCAATTTGATGATCTTTTCATCATTGTTGTATTGCTCTTGAAAAACTTTCATGCGGTCTTCAATCGAATATGACTCCATGATGATGGATATCATACTTTCAACACACTTCGTGTATGACTTGGCTACGATAAAAATCAATGCGGGTACTATACCAGCACCACAGACATACGTTCTGAAATATTTCTTCCAACACTCCTCACTGTATGGACTTTAAACTCGCCCCTTAAACTTATAAAGATTTTTCGACTTTAAGCTAACATTGCTTAAAAATGTTTAATGTCCACTTTATTTTTCCAAAAATAAATTATTTTTTTTTTTTTGTGTCAAAACGGGTATCCCATGTCGAGTACCAGCTTAAAAAATGCGTATTTCAAAGTCGGTGATGCCCGACATTAACGTAAGAAATATTTTGTTTTCACTATGTAAGCCCTAATGGACGCGTGACTCATAAGCATTACTTGCATTGGCCCGTGTATGGCAAAATATCCGCTTAGTTTATTTACTTTTTGCACAATTTTTCTTTATAATTTTACTCAATATGGGAAGTCTGAGTATTGCTGGCTACTGTTTGTCTGACATTTGTTTGAAATAATCTTGGATTGCTCATACGACGTGTGGTGCGTGAGCAATAGCGCTGTTCAAATCAGTTCAATCCCGGGCAAATGTTTATATTGGAAAATTGCACCAAAACAAAAACAATCATATTCGAATTGTACGTGCACATAGTAAAATTTCGAAATATTACCCATGAGCAGTGGAAATATGAAAGGCGAGTGAAGAGTGCTGCAGTTTGTTTAAAAAATAAAAAGTACGGGTTATGGTTAAGAAAAAATTTTGTTTAGTATTCTGTCTACTAAAATTTAGGACTGGTTGAAACCAGTGAAATACGCACATGTATTTATTTTTAAATAAAAAATAATAGAATAAAAATGGTGAACAAATATTAAAAAACAGCTATTATATACTAAAAAATAAATAATGAAGAACTAGTTAAAAATATTGCGATGTATCAGGAGTTAGGTCCCGGAATATTGTAATCGGGATCCAGTTTAATATAAAAAGCCAACAACGGAGCCCTCTAGTTTGATATATACTTCCAGTTGATAGAAATAGTACGATTGCTGCTATTAAAATCGGTACGATACCGAACAATTGTATACACTATAAAGTAAAATTAGCAAAACTCAGTGGAATTTCGTTAAGGTCCTTTAGTTGTTTGTTTTTGTTGAGGAGGCAATGTTAAAACCAGAGAAAAAATTATGTGCATTAATAAATTTTTGCAGATAAGAAAAAAAAAGCTACATTTTTCCCCTATAACTTTATATAGTAGTACATAGTTATTTATTTGAAGTTAGTCCCTTAAAACAAAAAAAAATGATACTTATTGAATTAGAATTTATACACATTGATTTAAAACGTAATTATGAACTTTAGTACATTATGTACCAATTATTATTTTGTCTTACACGTTTTAAAAACGCTGCAAAGTAGTTAAACAGACAGGAAACAAAGTCTAGATTATATATTACTTATGCTCACTTACTCATAAAAAACCCGAACTTCAAAAAGTTTTTTGATAAGCACTCTTAAAGATATATCTTACGGAACATAGCAGATTTCTCTTGCCTTCAAAGAGATTTTTTCCCACACATTAGTTGGAATTCTATTGAAGTGTGCAGGCGCCAGCTAGAAAATTTGGATCTAAACAATAACAAAATAAACAAAAATTAGGAAAAGAAATGAGAGGGCTTTAATCCTACACAGTAAAAAAAGATCTCTATATTTGCTTCTTAGGTACTCTTGACAAAGCTTCCAATAAGAGTTGGCTTTGTAAAATTTTTTCGAGGCAGAGTTATTTACTCCATACAAGCTTGTTCAATTTTAATTTAGAAGTACCCCATCGGGACACTGCACCATAGACCGTACCTATAGCGAGCAGGATGCATGCCATCACAGCTTTCGACACTTAGTTTGTAACTTTGAAGTGCATTCATGAGCATTGCTGGACTCCAGCATCCCTGGTTCATTTTGTTAAAAGGGTAACGAATAGATCTATGCTGTCATTAGAAACAGAAGGCATTCTTGTCATCCCTGGCTTTATCGCTCTGCCTATTCAATGCAACCTTAGCTATGAACAAAATAAAATATTTTTAAAATTTTGTCGAATCATATCTAAAATACAATTCAACATTTTTCAAACGTTTAAAGTCTAATACTATAATCGCACAACTACAGATATAATATATCCTTTAGATACATCATATAAGAGCATTACCTAAGCGCAGTGAGAGAACAAAAATTTAATGGAGTGTGCCGGACTTACTACTTGTATATCCCAAAAGAAATTTATAAGAGAAGAGTAAACATTTAATTGTAGCCGTTGCCAAACCAATAGTCATTAAAATCTATACCAACATTTTGTATAGTAAAGATAAACACAAAAGACGGAACACATAAAACTATACAATAGATGGAAAGAACTGTTTAGTACCCATAAAATGCAACCATTCCTTAATAAAAGATATTTTCCCGAATCAAAATTAAAATAAATTCTAAAAATATCGTATACTTTATGGATATACTCGTACTAAAAAGCTAAAAAACAAAAATACGAATGCCGCCAGAAATAAATATAATTACCTTGAACCTCTGCAGTTCAAAATGTTAATAATTACAATCATAATAATTATTATTATATTGGGCAGCTAAAACTTTGTACGTTTCATTCAATTTGCGTAATCAATAAGAATTTATTTTCGTATAAAACAATAAAAACTAATAGAAACAAATTCTAATGGCATGGGCGAGCCTGAACATTAAAGCGTAACGAAATGCTAAAAAATTACCAATAAATATTTGAAATTGATTTGAAGATACAATTTAAAATCACATTTTATGTGGGAAAAATCAAAGCGCGAATATACAAAAAAAAAATTCAAATAATTGAAACAATGGAATTTTTAATTAAAAAAAAATATTAAAATAACATTCCTTAAAGGCAGGGCATGCTTTGGATCAGCTGATAACTACAAAATGAATAAAAAATATTTTATCCACAATTTTTTTAATACTAAAAGATATTTACTGCAAATGCGCAGAGAATTTTCTAATTATGTTCAAGCTCATATGTGGATATGTTTGCCATCAAAATTACTAGAATTCATTTTTGATTTTCTTTATTTTCTTTAAAGTAATAATATGGCCTTAAGCTAGCTTAATTTTAATAATTTAGACTTAAGTCTTAACAACTGAAATATTTTAATTTCATGGTAATTTTTCGTTTATACCTAAACAAATTATTTAATGAGCAAGAAAAATTGGATGACGAAACCTTGAGGCAAAGAATTGCTAGAAGAATGTCTAAATTGTTTTATATAACGAATGGAAAACTCATCGGTTTCCTAGAAATCTCTTTTTTTGGCTAGTGCGAGACATCTCTGCAAAGTACAGGGTGGGCCATCTGTTGGTTTGGTTGTTAAGCACTCATAAATCGGAACATTCGGAACTTCAACATATGTCGAGTTTAAACCTACTCAATCTTAGTCATGGATCGTTTAACAACTGAACAACGTGTAAAAGTGGTACAGGCATACTATGCAAATGGTCGTTCTGAAAAAAACATTTCGTGCATTACGCACAGTTTTGGGTCAGTTTAATCGCTACTCCATATTTGCATATTTGCATGCTCGTCTGGTTCGTACACGCCATAATATTGCTGCAGTTGAGGTCAGTGTCGACGAGTCGCCGGGAACATCGCAGCGACATCGTTCGCAAGAATTACACCTTGTTAGGATCACGTTGCGTCGAATTATACCTGCGGATCTGCATTTACACGCTTACAAGATTTAAATGACGCAACAATTGAAGCCCACGGACCGTTACCAGCGTCGCTTATTCGTTCAATGGATGGGAGTACAACCAGATGAGTTTTCATCCAATATCACGAGAATCCATTTCATCACGAAAAAGACCACTGTTTGGTACGGATTGCCCATAATCGGCATCATTGGGCTCTACTTCTTTGAAAATGAGGCCGGCCTGGCGGTTAACTCCTATCGCTACAAGGCCATGATAACCAACTTTTTATGTATGCGAACGAGCAAGATGAGGCTACATGCCATACAACTCGTGACACAATCGCATTATTACGTAGCAAGTTGGGCGAGAGGATTATTTCGCATAATTAATGTGTCATCCCAAGTATTGGACGTCAGTATCTTGATGACCAAGAGAGGTTGGACCATTAAAGTTGTCAGGCGCAGCTTCTTATGCTCTGATTCTTAACTTCGTCATTCATCATGATTTACCAGCCCTAAATATTTTAAGCTACAATTACAGGTCTCCAACAGGGATGGAGGGTGTTTTTGTTTTCAGCCGATGTCACAGATCTGGTCTGTAATAGGGATGAGGGTCTTTTTTGTTTTGAGCCGATATGTTAAAGGTTACGTTGCCCATGTGCTTTTTTTTTAATTCTCTAAGACCATTCAACAAATAGTTGGTCAATTTTCACTTAGCATTTTCCGATGCAACAGGCGATCATGGGTTTGGCTTGTTTTAGAATGCAGTTGTATTTTTCAATCGTTGCATTTGACGTCATAAGCGACATCCTAAGGGAACAAATCTTGAGTTTAGATTTTTATGCAATATGCATGAATAGTATGCGGGTGCCACTAATGCCCAAAGATGCCTTTATAGTACTTTATAATAATTCCCGGATTTGACTATTTAGTCAGTCGCCCCTAGGTGGAGCATGGGGATTTCTATTAATAGCTGTTCGAAGAGAACAGGGACCTACAGTTTATAGCCGAATCCGAACGGCGGTGTCTTCAATTAATAGAGATTTTCTTGGGCAAATAGTGTCTTTTTGCTTTGCTAATATCATCTTTAAAATATGCTGGCATAATCTGGGAATACAACTACACTTTGATCACTTTTTTAGACACTGCAGCAGAGTCGAAGTTGTGGCAAAAATGAAAAAATGTGGCAAATAAAGCTAGTAAAAGGCAGCGCGGGGTCTGATGGGTCTAATTTTTTGAGACAATCTGTGCGCACTGGCAAAGAAAGATTTATCAAAAATAAAAAAAAAACATTAAAAATTCTCTACAAAATTAAGATAAGCGTGCTTCGTAATGTAAACACATGTAATTTCCTGTAAGTCTTTAAAGTTCTTAAATATTTTTAGTCACTACAATAGGTAATTGTTCCATTGTGTAGCAATCGACTCTTTTTCTATGTAAACTAATAGCTCTGTGATCACCTTGGGCCTAAACTGACCTAGAGCTGAATGTTTTATAGCCCTACAACTTAAAAGCGTCCATATAAATAAACAAAAGTTAATAACAGCTGCCCTTTTAGCATTGTTAAAACAAAATGAGCTGATTATAATAATAACAACAGACAATTACAGTTGATATATAGTACGTAGTACGTGTACTTGTAAGAATATACAGAGATTTATTTACTTACCCACAGTTTTGATAATTTGATAATCATCCAAGTGAAATTTACGTACACCCTTTGCGGTTTGCACGCTGCTGCTTTCTTCTGAATCTTCTTCGTCTTCTTCATCATCCGTTTCATTGCCATCATCCTCATCGACACTTTCATCATCGACAGAATCGTCGTTATTGGTGGCATTATCTGCATCCTGCTCTTCGTCATCGTCATCGTCAGCGTCCTCACCGTTGTCAACGGAATCTCTTGACGTTGTGCCACTGCTGCTACTTCTAACACTGACACTAACATGTTTAGGCTGCTGCTCATCCTCCTCGGTTTCCTCGCTATAGTCTGATTCTAAAGGATCCGATGATTCACTATGACTGCCGCCAATAGCACTGCCATTGCCAGGGCTATTGCGACTGCTGCCTAATTTGAATGTGAACGTTGCCTCTGTAGGATTGTCATTTGTGTTTGGAATTTTCTTCTTATATTGTGGTGCTGCTGATGATGTCATGTTGCTTCCTGTTCCTGTTGTCAATTTTGTTGAAGCTGGCGAGGATGAAGTTGATGGGACAGCTATTTTGTTGCCAGTTCTCAATGGTGTGCAAAAACGCGCACAAGTTGCAGTGGACATTTTTTATATAGACACTAGTAGTGTTGATGATGCTAGCGCTGCCGATGGTGATGGTAATGGTAATGTTGATGATGTGGCTGCAAGTAAACGAAGACAGACATCGGTTAGAAACACAACAAAAACAAAAAAGCCTATTTTGATGTCACTTTCCAAGCAGGTTTAATTAAACAAGCGGAGAGTCTTTGTTTTTGGGCCTGTTCGGCTGGTGGTCGTGCGCATAAATTGAAAGTGAAATGAAAACGCCGCTGGTAAAAATCACGCAAGGAGCAATTCGTGCAACAGAGCAAAGAGCGATGACACTGGTGCAACGTGCCATGAAAATTGACTTGGTTGCCAAAGGTTAACAAAGACAACAATGTCTTCAAGCTAGCACAACATATAATAATCATAACAATAATAACAATAACAAATAGTAATATTATTAATAACAATAAATGCTGTTTTAATTCAATTTACTAGCACACACAAAAGGCAGCCGCCACTCAACGGCTTCTTGCTCCCAGAGCTAATGTAATGCATTAAATTGTAAAGTTATTGGAAGACAAGTCACAACCCAGTCAGTCAGTAAGAAGCTGCCAGTGGGTCAGATCTGCTCCAGTGGGGCGTTCAAGCACTCAGTCATAAAATGGCAATCTTTCGCACACCAATGCCGATTATACGCAAAAAAAAAAAAAAAAAAAACAAATAGGGGATATAAAACGATGTACTCGTACATGGTGCTGGTATAAAAATCAATAGCTAGGCCCGAGTGGCTTTTATTGTTTAAGAGCAGGGTATCTAGGCCATGTGCATATTACTACAAGCTGCTGCTTGGAAGCTAATGAAAAGCAGGCTATAGAATTTCTCTTATAGATATATATGGGCCCAAAATAATAGCATCCATGTGCCGAATAATCCATCATGTTTTGTGCGCCTGCAATGCACTGTGACGTTGATGTATCCGAGCTAATGAAAACTGGTCTTATGGATTTGCACTGGTGCCAAACAAAGAAATGCATAATGAAACACCATGCTCCGCAAAATGTTCATAGTTTACGCTCAAAATTCTAAAAATACGTCAAATTTAAATGTGTTTTCTTAAACTAATATACAATAAATATAACAAAAAAATATGAAAATAAATGCCAAATAAGAAAATAAAACACACTGAGAAAAACTAGTGGAATGGTTACGTTTCGGACATCCCGACTATAATACATATATCCTATTAAAGAAAATTTATATTTGTAAAATTGTGTCCCTTGGGACTCGAAATAACGATTTAAGTTGAAAGCTGAAAATACTGGAACTCAACACCCTCCTTATATTGCCACTGGCCTCTAATTTACTATATTGGGATTATCTCTCATAATTATGATTCGAATTATTTTTTATGAAAATATTTTATCTTATAAACTCAACGATCAAGGCGTTTATACGGACAGATACACGAAAGGGCATGTCTGTACAAAGTTCATTTTTTTCTGAACATTTGGCAAGTAACTTTTTGTCTATATTCTCTAATAACCCAATTCATAGGGGTACAGGGAGGACTGAGTGGTGGTATTCCCAAAGTGAAAAAAGAGTACTATATTTGGCAATAATTAATTATTGATTTTTACCTGCAGATAATGTGCATCTTTTCGTACAAATTTGGTGCTAAGAGATCCTTTGATTCACACGGACAGACGGAAGGATAGACCGTCATGGCTACAAAAGGCATACATACTTTATAGGGTCAACCTTTTTGTGGATATAAAAATGTAATTTAATGAGATACCCTGCACCAAGTTTCCAAGAATGTACTAAGTTTTTAAATATTTTAAGCTTATAAGCGGGAAATGGTTTGTTTATTAAGCTTACATCAGTCTAGTATATTCCAAATATATTGGGTCAACTAAAGGGTTCAACACTTTTGAAGAAGTAAATAGCAATATTTCTTCAACTTGATTCCATATTTTCGGAGAGTTTGCTATCTCAAACAAACTTGCATATTTATTTTTTAAAAAATCTACTTTTTTGGTAAAGGCCTATACGCAGTATGAAAAAAAAGTATAAAAAAAATCCTATTATATGAAGCTTTGGCATTCCGTACAAAATTTTACACATTCCGTATAGGCCTTAAGAAGGTACAGGGTATTCACGCTTGCTGTTAAGTTTAGCAGCTAAAAAGTTGAGGACTTTTGCAGCAACGAAATGTAAAGAAATGAGTTTCGACTCTTAACTTTTCCTCGACACGAAACGCTGTTCTAGTTTTTACTAGTTGAGTTATGGAGAATGTGTTGCAAAATACGCTTTTTGCGGCATTCTCAACACTAAAATATTTCGCGATATTTTCGCATATCAAAATATAAAATATAATATAAAAAGCGGCAAAAAAGTAATCAGAGTGAATTTTAATAATTAAACCGGATTTAACGCACTTAAATAAGTAAGGCTTATGTATTTTAGTTGCTAAATTAAGCAATTATTGCTTCGAAGTAGCTGACTTAAAATGGAGTAGTATGCTTAGTCGACAAATTCAAAATACAAAAAATGTAAACAAAATCAGGAAAGAAAAACAAATTTGACAACACAACTGATAAAGTAACAAAAAACGCGTTGACGCTTTAGTTGAGTTTTTGCGCAACTTTCCAACTCCTCAACTTAACAGCAACCGTGAATACCTCAATAAATTTGCTAGAAATTTTGTTTGTTTAAAATTTAAAGTTGATATTTCCATAACAGGAAACTTCACACTTACACACAGCTGAACTTGAACTTTTTTCCACAGTGTATGATAAGTAAAAATCTTAAATCCAAAGAGCTAGCCTTGTTGCGTTTGTTTTGTTGTATTTTTTTTAATTTTTTTTGCAAAATTTTGAATTTGGTTGTTACATATATTTATTTTATGCCTGGCTGTCAATCAAAATTTTTATTATTCAAGTTTTTTTTCTTGTTTGTACGAAAACGCAGCGCATTTAAAATTCTTAAGGAAATATAACTTTAAGTTGTATACTTAATAGTATATACGTTTTTATGATATGTAAAGTGCATGAGAGCACTTTGAAAACAATTTTTCAAAATTATCGCAGACAATTATTCTTTGGTTGTAAATTAACGCTGCCACGCAGCAAATAACGTCAGAACGACTGTTTGTGTCTGTCTGTCCGTCAGCCAGTTAGTCGCTCCGTCAGTCAGTCAGTCATGCCGACAATCATCTTGGTCTCGATCTTCCATCTACTCAGAACGTGTCTCACTCACCTTGGACGCTGCCAAAATGGAAAATGGAAAATGGAAATGGAAATTGGGGTCGCTAGCTGTTGGCAAGCAAATATTGCTTAATCTTCCGGTGCGCAGCTCGCACTTTTTTACGAAATGAAAAAAAAGCCAAAACATATACACACATATGTGTGTGTATACAGTATATCACATATGTTCGTACATATACCACATCTTATATACCTGTACAGCGTGACAAGAGCAATCCAACAAAACTGAAAATATGTTTATTGCAAAATATTACATACTTCTTAATCGTTATAAATAGGGTTTTGCTTCCCTGATTATCAAACAATGTAACACGTATAAGATTTGATGTCTTTAAATTTCAATTGTTATCACACCTCTAACTATTGTCCAGCTCTTCCGCTCCGCATCATATCACGAGCACGTCACATGAGCAAGTTTGGAAAACTTGTCAACAATTTATTTATAAAACTGCTACGCAAAATGCCAGCGGACAAGACACCTAAAACGATATCATCTCTTGAAAATTCTATATTTAGTCCCACAACTCTATCAATTTAATGAGGACAACAAGCCAATACCAAACCCAAAGATGATTATAATCATCCGTAATAATAATACATCGTAGTTAATTCGAAGATATAGATAAACGAAATTTATATCGCAAGCGATTTATTTTTGTATTATTTTAAATAAAATCTGAATATTTTGAATAAATAGCGACGTAGAGATTAAATCTGTTGTAGTGACGAAAGCGAGTCCTCAGTTTCATCTTAAGTAAATACGTGTAGTTCTTAAAACTTTTTTCATCCGAAATAGACATTAGTAAAAGCATTTTAGATATTTGCACTTCTTCAGCCGATGGAGGAGGAAGGCGAGGTTTTTGAGAGAAGAAATGGATTATCTCGATAACATTAGCCCGATAAGAAATGTATTAAAAAAGATAACTTATTATTATTTTTTTTGTAATTTAATTACATTTTAATTTTTCCTTTATATAAGTTTCATATTCACCCACAGTTGGCTACCCTGTAAAATTTGTATTCTTAAGGCCCATTCGCAGCATGCAAAATTTACGAACGGAATGAAAAAGTTCATATAAAAAAAATAGTCACGAAAAATTCAGATTTAAAACAAACAGTGTTGTCTTTTAATTTTAAAAATGCTTAACGTTAGATGGCGCCACTACTTCACTAGGTGTGGTGGTTCCATCTGAAATAATATGCAATAATTTCCATATGAAAATTTTCGAACTGCGTATAGGCCTTTATAACAAAAGACACATTTTTTTCGCAAGCCGAAAACATATAGAAGGAGTCGCCAGAGATACCCAAAGTTACCTAAAGTATGATCAGGATGACTTGAAAAGTCAATACAGACACTTCCTTTCATATTTCCGTCCATTCCTATGAACGCCTTGATCTCAGAGATGGTAAGAGCTAGAGCAACCAAACTTTCGGATGAGATCCCATATTATATCACGGGAAATTGACATATTTTTTTTTGATATCTGGGTATTATATACTAGCATCCATAGGGGTATTACAGAGCATCTTGGAAAAATCCAAACTTTTTTTTTATTTTATAAAAATATCGTAAAATCCGCATTTTTGCCTGACCTAGACTCTTAAGGCCCCTACGGAGACACGAAAACAGCCACCCAGCAAAAAGACAGACTTATTTTGGTCACGAAAGGAACAGTGTGTCTCTAGTAGCAAAATGTGCATTTTATCGGAATTATTATCGATAATCAGCTGCTTTTTGTTTAAAAATAGCTAATTTTTAAAACGCGCGAAATAAAACATGAACTTTTGCTATTGTGTGTAAACAATGCAATAATAATGACATGCATTGCAATTGAATTGTTGGATGAGGAAAAAAAGCGACGACAGGAGGCAATACACAGGGAAAGGCGGAGTGTTTGGGTGACCCCATATTTAACGCGCAGAACTGAGTGTGGACGAATTGCATAGACATATTTTAACGCACATTAATGTTAAAAATGAATTATTTTCTTATTATAGCTATTTTCTCATCCTTTCCCAACGATCCGCAACGATTTTGTCGACCAACCATAAATTTCGCGCCCAAAATAAATAGTTGCACATAAGTTTTGTTTATGGCGCCAAAACCGAACAGCTGTTTTTGCTGAGTGCGCCATCTATGGTTTACTACAGGCACCAAAAAACAAAAAAAACAAGCGACACTGGTCTACATACCACCTGCAAGAACAGTTTGTGACCAAACGTTTGTGAGCGTTTTTTTTATATGGAGTTTTGTTTATTTTACGTGTCTGCGTAGGGGCCTTTAACTACGAAAAGTATTACCCACAGCTGTATGAACATATTTTTAATACCATTTTTGGTATTATTAGTGCTTGTATTGTAGTAGTAATAATTAAATTAAACAATTGAAGTTATTCCTTTGCAAAAGTAGATCAGCAAATATATATTGTGCTAACAAATATCTAAAACATAATCTTTTATACTTTTAAATGGCATTTTTCTCACCAAAATCATAATTCATATCAAAAAGTGAACACTCTTAATTTAATTTAATAAAAAAAAAACGATTGAAGTATTGGCGAATTTGGTAAATAGAAGCCGTAAACACTTTTAAAGCAATAACAATTTCTGAGATTTTCTATATGTTAATAGTAGTAGATACTTTTAAAAAATGTATTAACATTTTGTGAATTTTTTAGCCGAAAACCTGGAAAGCCAGTGCTATAAAAAACAATCTGTTAGTTTGTAGCTAAAATAATACAAATTATTTTTAAACAAAAAACGAATTTAAAATAATATTTACATATTTTATTTTGAAAAACATACAAAGAGAATACATATTCCTTATAAATTTTCTCATTAAATTTAACCTTCGTTTAATCCAAAAATATGTCACATACATAGATTCGCATATAAATAAAATGTTTTAATCTAAATTTCCGTACGTATAAAGAGTCTTAACAATGCGGCACTTGGGGAGATTGTATTTTTTTTTTAATATCATTAAAATAATACGTGTAAGCCCTAAATATCATATTGCTCAATTATGACAACCAAAAATATTGAACTTTGCCACAAATTGAAAAATATAATTTACGCTTTAGCGCTTGCAACATTGCTCATTAGTCTGTTAGCTGGTTCTACCCCTGCCACATCCCCTATAAATAATGTTATTTATTAATTAACAGCAACGTGACGCGATTTGTTAACGCATTCAATGCAAAGATATATACCTCTATATACTATACTCCTATATATTTGTTGTATATATGTACTTATAGTACGTGTATCTGTGCTGTCGGCTGTTCAAACTTAATGTTTAAAATGCCCCCTGGCAGCGTCTGAAGCAGCGTCATCAACGTATTTTTGGGCATTTCCATGCCAAAGTGTTGTAGGCGTTTTTATATTAATGTTGCCACAAAATTTTGTACATCATTAACACAACGGATGACAGGAAAAATACAGAGGACAACAACAATATGAGAAATACTATAAATTTATAAAAAGTGTGACCATATTGTAAAGTAGTAGATATGTACATAGGTATGCTTTATAAGGCCCAAATTGGGAAAATTATTGCACACATATTTCATGATTTGGTCTGGAACTTGCTCTAGGTATGGCGGGCATTCAATGGGGTCATAATCATAAACCCAATGGTAATAATAATCAAAAGTAATGCCTACAAATGTGTTCATAAAACGCATGACACAGCCTCATTGTTGTTGTTTACTTGGTTGTACATTATTTTTGGTGAGTTTTTTGCAAATGTATGTCACATATTAATTGACTTCATTTCCATTGTCCTTGTACTAGTTTTTTCTGTGAGCGAGAAGTACCAAAGTTTTTTGAGCACTTTGCCTGGGGATTGTATTGTAGTGTAAATAAGTTTGAAATACTTTTGAAGCATGAGGACAAAAGGGAAAAAAATATACAAGGTAGTACACTAAAACGGACTCCAATCTTAAATGATGTGTTTAAAAAAAAAACAGGTTAAACAAGCCACTACCGACAGGAGTGAGTCTATAGGTAAAATATATGTATTGCAAATTTGTTTGAGACTTAAATATTTTGGCAGACTAGGATCCCCAGTACCCTGGCTTGCAACATAAGAAAAACTATCGGGTCTTCAAAACAAGGCTTGTTGTGACAGAGCCAACATACTTAGTGTGACCCGCTCATTTTGTGACATTCCGTTTTTAAATAAATTGATTACAAAAATCTACTTTTTTTAAAAATATGTTTGCTTCTATTTGTTTATATAAGTACTATATGTAAGAAAAAAAAGAAATGAATTTCGTTATACAACGAAGCCTGTCTAAACGGCACGACGAATTTTGATTCATTTTGCATGAAATTTTTTTTTTTTAATATAGGTCAGCTATATGTATATAATTTTAAACATACCAAAAGATGCATAAGAATTGCAAAGAAAAAGGCCTAATACGCCTTATAGCCTATAGAAGGTTTATAAAACAAAGAACTTCTGAAAAAGAAAAAAATGTCATCACATTTATTTCTATTACAATCGTTTTTCATTTTTTTCCAATTTCGTCAATGTACTTACTATAGTTATTTATATTCACTCAATTGAGCTTTCGAATTTTGTAGCATTGCCATTTGACATTTGCAAGAGACTTTTATTAAAATTTCATGTTTGATTGCATCGAGTGTAAGTTTTTTTGATCGACATATGCGTGTTTCAACTAATAAAACATTTTGTCATTCACAGCTCAACGCGTACATGTGACTGCCGCAAAGCTTAGTTAAAATTTAAAAGTGAGCAAATCAGTCGAAATGTTCATATAAAATGTATTTAGAACAACAAAAGTTAATGCAAGTCACAAATCACATCTTGATAGATCACATTAGTCAGAATTACATTCAAAGCATCAGGTAATTACAAGCAAGCCTTTTCACATTTCATTTTCACTAAATTCATTCCGTACAGCTGAGATTCATCTTCTATTTTACGAATGTGACGCTGTCCAAATTACTTATTTGCAGGCGTTTTTTATTCGTTCAGAATCTACGTAGTAGACGGTCAAAAACAATCGTTCGAATCGAGCAGAAGCCCTGTTTACTTGGATTATACCTTATACCTTATTATTAAAAAGAAATAAAATTCCCGCTCAATTCTAGAACGGTGTCAGTCCTGGCCTTTCGACAAGGGGAGTATAACCCGTGAGTCACACCAAAAGTCTAAAGTTTTCAGTACATAGGAATATTTTTTTTTATGAAATGGTACAGAGTATCATAGTGCCGGACAACCACTCGACTGTATTACATATTTTATATTCAGTAGTGTTTAGCTTTAAATAACAAATCAACTTACACCCAACAAAATCAGTGCTGTATGAAAAAAACATGCGGGGCATCATTCTATGAGGAAGCTCATGTCAGCCTCGCTGATTTACATAAAAAAAAGATGGCGTACGTTAAAGTCAAGATATTTTATTTGCTTACGATTTTTGGTTACGATATTTTCATAAACAAACAAAAATAAAGTCGTGCGAAAAACGGACGAATTTTGCACCAAAAACGCTTTTTTGACCGATCCGTCCTATGGAGGCTATATGATACAGTCAACCGATTTTGATCAAATTTGGTACAGATCTAGGCGTTCATACAGACGGACCGACGGACATGGGTGTATCGACTTCTCTAGTCACCCTGATCATACTTTGGATAAGTTTGGGGGGTCTCCGACGTTACCTTCCATATCTTACATACATTTTCGGCTTGCACAAACTTAATATACCCTTTGTACCATAGGGTACAGGGTATAAAAAAACTTTCGTTTCCAGTTTTATAAGAGCCCACAAGCTTTCCATGAGCTACCCCAAAAATGTCACTGTTTGGGGCATGCCCCAACGAGAAAATGGTTCTGGGCCCAGATCACCAAGATCATACGTAGCTTGACCCTTTTCTTGTGGGGTATTTCAAAGTTCATGATTGCAGCATTGAAAAAAAAAACAGATGAAGAAGCAAAATATGGGAAATATTGGCGAAAACATTGCCTCTACAATGCCAAGATCATATAGACACTGAACCTCAAATATCAAACTCATTATAATTATTTGGCTTGCAATATTTTATTAGTGGATGACTTATGAACTTTTAAGGCCCATACGCAGTTCGAAAAATTTCGCAGTTATAACGGTATATAAGTCTATTGTGATTACTATTAAGATAAAAATAAGAGGAAACTACTGCATTATCTGTAATGTACCTTGGCACTAGAGCTAAGATTAAGCGAAGAATCACTTGCCAATCGATTGTTCTTTGGTCTCACTGCATCCCAAGATGAATAAGAACAAGCAGAGCAAATCAACACGTGAAAGCTACATTTTAAGCAGGACTTTAAGCAAGATTTTTTTTTAAAGTCCTTTTTTTTGTGCGTACCCATATTCAAATTTTTCTCACAATGCTCCAATACAAATGCCCACTTTCTTGGGGCCCCCAGAATTTAACAAATGACTAATTATTATAACCACCGTTAGCATGCAAAGACCAAATAAATTGGAATAACAAAATTACATTTAGGGTGCTTAACCTTACACTAATGTTTGGTCTTTCTTTCTTTTCCAAAGAAAAACTTGTTCAGTTTTTTGGGCTAAGAGTAGAGCTAGATGATTACTCACCGAATCAACTTTAAGATCCACCGTTGCTGCTGCCGCTGTTCTTAATTATCGTTATTTTATTTATTAATTTTTTTTGCTGTTGCTATAATGATTATTATTATTATTATTATTGCTGTTCAACGTCTAGCTGTCTGTGAGTGTTTCAGTTTTTATTTCGCTGGAGGCGAAAAAAAAAAAAACTTATAACGCTTGCGAAATTTTTAAAAATAAATGTGTTTTACTCTAGCTAGCAGCGGTTTTTCGCTTTTCCGTCGACTTTTCTACTTTTCCAACTCGAACAAAAATAAAACCAACACTCAGCGCTACAGCTGTTCATATACTATGTATGTCAGTTTGAATAGAAGAGTTTATGCCACAATAAATATGGATGCTAGTACTATGTATTATTGTATATACTATATAGGGTGTAGATGTGCCGGTAGCAAAAATTACTTTATGATTAATGCCGTTTCAGTTTGCCGTTTAATTGTGTCACTTTGTTTGGTTTTTATTTTTTTTCGTGTGGTTCCCCAAGTACCAGAGCACCGCTTTATAATTTAACAACCAAGAAAGTTTTTTAGGTTTTCTTTAGTATTTATTGACGATGACGACAACGACAACGACGACGACGAGGTTGAAGTACTAACAAACGACGACGGCGAACGTTTGAAGTTTTTGCAATAAAAAAGCCGCGTCTATGAGATCTAGAATATCCGGTTTATTACCAAATATGCTGCGACGTGCAGCTTTCCAGTTGGCAAGCGCAGTTTATAATTGCAGCTGTGTGCACAGTATGCAAATTCTACAATAAACTTTGATAAATTATAATTTTTATACATATAATTTCACACAAGAATTTTCCGAATTTTATGGTGGATTTCTTTGTTTTTGGCGCTACACAATTTAAATTTTTGCTTTCTCGATTTGTTTTTATTTTTTTTTTATTACTTTTTATTTTGGTTTCTGTTCTGTTTGACCAGCCGCTTCCACGTTTTGCACGAAACTGAAACGTTAAATCTGCGAATCGCTTGCCACAACTCTCGGTCTCAACGGCCCCATATATGTAAGTAGTCGTACTGGCAGTACTACTCTTCGTCGGGGCTTTCAGCTGGCGGCAACGTTGCAGCGCGCCGTTCGCTTAGCTTCGTTCGTCGTCATGATAATGTTGATAATGACGTTGTTTGTTAATTATGATGATGATGCTGTGTATGTTTGTTTTTGTGTTTGTTTTGGCCAAGTTTGCGCGCATCTTTGTGTGCGGCGTTTGTGTGCCTGAGCGTGTAAGAGTGTCTGACTGCCGCATGACGTAGGCGCTTATTATTGTTGTTTTTATACCCTGATCCTGAATGGGGTAAATGGGCATATTAAATTAGTACACAAAAATGTTGTGTCTAACACCTAGAAGGACGGAACATTAAGAGGACGTTTGGTGACGTTTGACGGACACAAATGCATAAAGCCAAGGATGTCCGAGTACCGACTTAGCAATATTATGTTCAACCTAGTAGATATTGGTAAGTACTTTTTACAACTCTCTTTCGGGTCTGGATCGTAGTGCTGCAGCAACATCGAGGTACTTCTATGGCCATCCATCTTCTTTCCATCAAAACATCGATACATCGATACGGGAAAGCGTAAGTTATTTAGTACATAATTGCATTGTGTGTATGTCTCTGGGCAGGGCCGTAGAGAGAAAATCCGGGCCCATAAGAAAATGTACCAGCAAAAAAATCTTTTCCACAATCCAGGAAATAGCGTGAAAAAAAATTATCCATTTAAAAAATAAAATTTCAGAAAATTTTATTACGACAGTAATTACACCGGGCCCGGGGGGAATACCCGTCGGGCCTGTTTCTGGGTATAGGTGAGGCCAAGAACTCCTGGGATTCTGAACAGCACACTTTCTACCGTCAATAGTTTCAGTTACTTTATATCCAAACTTCTGCAGATAAAACTTAATCGGTGTTGAATTAAATTAAAAAATTTTAACTTTTTTAGTTTGGCTAGAAATGAAGTGGAGGACACTAGGGGGTGAGATAATTAAAAAACTATCGCGATATATCACGATATGTTCTTAAAATGCCTATATCGGACACTATCGATGTTTGTGCAGCACTTCTGGGTCGGGACGGCGATAGATGTCGACAAAATAGCTTAAAAAAATGTGTACTGATTATGCACTTTCTTAATTTCACTTACTTTAGTGTGTCTAGGCTCAGGTTCCTATCACTTTTGGCAGCAGGCATTACGAACTGAAGGACATGTCTCGCTGATATCAAGAACTTAGGATCCGTCATGCCTGCTTCCGTCTGTGACATACGTTGCAAAAAACTTTAATGGCCCTTGACCATATATTGTAGATTCTGGAGAGTTCAGCTTAGGGTCATTACACAAATTAAATTTAAATTGCTGTATCTATAAATTCGTTATTAAAATAATTAATGCACAGATATATTAAACATTTATTAATAGCTATTAATCTTTCGTGATTAGGATTAGGCCCAAAATCCCTGTTGCTTAAAGTCCAGAAACCTAATATTTTTACAAAAGATTAATCTAATGGTCTAGATCTTTTTTTCAAATAAATCTTTAGAACTTTTCGGGGATACCACTGTACTGTATACGCCAAAACTGTTCGTTTAGAATATACACCAAACAGGGTATTTAATAGTCAGTTATGCCCACTGTAACTGGCCCACTTGTTTTTACTCAAGTGTTGTTCCCTTGTTGATTTAAACGCTCGATGGCAAACAGTCAGCAGGCGATGCTCCTCTAAGCAACATTTATTCAGCGCGTTGTGTTGTTTGCTTGTTAGCTTCATGTCTGTCTGTCCCTCTGTCCTTCTGTCTGTCTGTTTGTCTATGGGCTTGTCATTTGGCTGTTGGCCACTTACGGAACACCGGCAATAGCACAAACATTCGCAGCAGCAACATGCTTACCACAGTTGCTCAAAAACAATCTTTCCATTTAAAATAAAAAGTTGCAACATAATTTAAGTTTACATTGTGGAGGGGGGAAATCAAAACATAACTTGTGTACATACATACATATATATGTATGTATGTTTAACGTTTACGGATGCATTATCGGTTTGTACCGACTCTCTCACAGGCTGCCTAACCAATAATTTCCTTTGAAACAAAGACACTAAGTTTAATTTAATTCCTAGGAGGAACATAGGGCTGTTACAAATATTTTCCATTGAACCCTGTCTAGGGCTAGGTATTTGATTTCACTCCAGCTTTTCCCGGAGCTTCGCAGTTCGACTTCAACTTGTCTCTTCCAGGTGTTACGCGGGCGGCCTTGTCTACGGCTGCCTTGGGGATTGAAGTCAAACGCCTGCTTTGCTACATCGTTTGCCGGTTTCCGCAAAGTATGCCCTAACCATTTATATTTTCGACATAGGATTTCTTCTGAAATAGCAGGTTGCTTAGTCCTGAACCATAGGACATTGCTTGGTATAGTATTCGGCCAGAATATGCGAAGAATGCGCCGCAAACAGCGGTTCACGAATGCTTGTAGACGCCGAGTGTAGATGACATTAACACTCCAACTTTCACTGCCATAAAGCAAGACTGTCTTCACGTTGGTGTTGAATAGCCGGATTTTTGTGTTGAGTGAGATGCTCGACGATTTCCACATGTTTTTAAGCGAGCCGAAGGCTTGGTTTGCCTTAGCAAGCCTATATCGAATATCCTGCTCGCTTCCGCCATTATTCGTAATGTGGCTTCCAAGGCAACAGAAGCTTTGGACGTCTTCAATCTGCTCACCGGACAATGTGAAGATATTTGGCAACGTTGATTAATAGACCCGCTGCTTGAGCATGGAAGGCTATTTTTTCTAGTGATCCTTGCATCTGCGCAAAACCGTGTGATAACAGGCAGATGCGTCCGCATAGTCGAGGTTGCTGAGTTTATTCTGCAGTCCAAACGCGATGCCCTGTCCAGTTTCAATTGCTTGTGACATAACTGCATCGAGGACAAGATTGAACAATAATGGTGATAGGATGCAGCCTTGGCGCACACCAGACTTAATAGTTATTTGTTTGCTAATGCATCCCGCATGTCGCACTGAGCAATGTGCATTAGCGTAAAGACGCTTCACCAGGTTGATAATCTTGATGGGGATGCCTTTGCGACGAATAGAAGATATAAAGGAGCACGCCACTCGCTGGATTGTTCTACGACTATACGCAGACTGTTTATGTGGTCTGTACAAGATCGTTTTGGCCTGAATCCTGCTTGTTCTTTACGGAGTTCTGGTTCAACAAGAGCGGCAATGCGGTTGTATAGGATCTGGGCAATGACTATATTGGCAGAGTTTAACAATGTTATGCCACGCCAGTTTTTACACTCCACCAGATCGCCTATCTTCGGGAGGTTAATAATCCTGCCGTTCTTAAGATCGTCGGGGAGTACTTCGCTTAGCCAGAAGTAGTGGACGATGTGCCTTATGTTTCTTTTAAAAGGGCTTTAAACCAAAAACAATCACTCGATTGGCTAGAAAAACATTTGAGTGCACAAGAAATCTACGACTATCTTCAGAAATTTTGTAATGTGTCTGGAACACCCAAACCGCTTGGTTGATGGATTGTGATGATTGACTGGGTGTGATGTTCAATTGTTTTTATATTTATTTGAAATCGCATCAATTAATACAGATGTACTTATATGAAAGAAAATATTCAAAGACTTGTGGCAACTTAGAAAGAAGTAACAACACAGATACAGATATCATTACATTTAAGATAACTTGATAAAGCGACCCAGAAAAGTTTTTTACTCCCCCGCTTGCCTGTAAGGTATGGTAGATCGATGCTGGCAAACACATTAGCTCACATTTAAAACCCATTGAACCACACAGAGGGCTACAGTCAAAACGTGTTTCAAGTGAGTCCAGTTTTTAAGCTTGACCTACAGCATTTGTACGTAATTGGCCAGCTTTCACTCCCAAGTCTGCAGCGGTTGTATTTGCAATGTGACACCATCGGACAACGCCTTTTGCTGCGTCTACCTACCTCTTGCGATACTTGTATGCATTTCGTATCTAATTTCCCTTGAGTGGTTCATACTGTTTTGGTCTATAGCTTAACCTACGATTTAAATTATTTCCTATTATTATCTTGCTTTTTTGCCCTTTCAGCTTGTAAGTACATACAGTCAGACTCATAAATTTAATGCTCTGTAACGCATAGTTGCCACAAAACTCTGTCACTGTCTCCGAATTCGTATTGGCAGTGATTGAAAAAAATAAGGAAGCACCAAATAACAAAAGTGTGGAAGAATAGAAAATTTGTTTGCGCGTTTTTTTCTGGAACGTATCTACCGTGTAAAAACAAAATTATGTTGAGTTTTCTAGATTTTGTCTTTTTTTTTGTATGTATAAGTATATATTTATTAATTTTATTAAATAAAATATTATTTTTCAATATTCAATCAAAAATTGTTCATTATGACTACAACAATTTAAGTGTCCGAAACATTTATGTTCCAAGAGTATGCACTAGGAAATAGGAAATAGTAGAGAACAACCACTCTTGAATAAAATTGCATGTTTTTTTTTTATTAATTGTAGTTGACAAGGTCAGGCGTCAAGCTGCGTGTAAGAACGTCATTTGGGGGCGGTTTCTGTGCCGCATTTTTTTATTTACATAAATTTGATGCTTTAATTAAGCGTGCCACGCACACAATGTTGGTAAAAACTTTCAAGTAGTTGTTAGCGCAGCTGTTTCCATTATAACTGTCAAGGACAAGGCTAAGACAGGGTGCAAGGCGTTGGTTAAGATGTCCGGGTGCACTTCACAAAGAAATACTTACCATCTGAGACATCCGGTTGCTTAGCACTGCAGTTAAAAAAAAAATACCACATGCTGGCCTGCTTTTAGCCGCCGTCAAATAAATGCCACCAGTTTTTGTCCATTGCTCCTATATTTTCTTAATATTTTTGAATCTTTTATGTAAGCAAACAGAATTCTATATATTTTACTACATGAAATATATATAACGTACATTTTTATGGTGTTGCCAGAGTTTAATTTTGTATCGATAATATCATAGCTTTAAAAACATCGATCATAGATGTCGCCAGCGTGCCCAAACAGCTGTTGCAAACAAAATAGAAAAACAAAACGAGCTTCTATAAAAATATTTCGAAACTGTGTGAAAAACACACGTACGTTTTAAGCCCAAAACTTAACAAAAACACAATATGCAGTTTTCTTGGATGAAAGTTGCCATCTACGTACTGACATTTTTAACTTACGCCTACTCCGGTTACGGTTCCAGCACAATTGTACATTTACGCGATGCCATCATAGCAGCCGAAGCATTATTTGGTGATGTATTTAAAAATTTTATAACAATTGTGCGTAAATTTCGCACAGTACACGAGGTATTTGATGCGGCCGTAGATGAAAATTGTGTGTTTCAATGTCCGGTGCCCGAGGGCGGTGGGCCGGGTAAGTGTGTGAGCTGACGTAAATACACGCAGACAATTATGTAAAACAGCAAAACTGACGTGTTTATTCTTTCCTTTTTGTACTTTGCAGCACCCCGGGCCGTGCAGAATAAGTTCTACACGCCAACAGCCGATGGCTGTGGCTCGCTGGGTCTACGTATCAGCACTGATTATTTACCTGCTGTCGAGATGGAGACTTGTTGTAATGCACATGATATATGCTACGAGACTTGCAACAGCGATAAGGAATTGTGCGATTTAGATTTTAAACGATGTCTCTATAAGTACTGTGATAGCTATGAGAAATCTTTAACCAGCGATTTGTTAAGCAAAGGTTGTAAGGCGGCTGCCAAAATGTTGTTTACTGGAACGCTAACCCTAGGTTGTAAGTCGTTCCTGGACTCACAGAAACGTTCTTGCTATTGTACGCCAGCCAAAACCAACAATAAATATTCTTCCAATAGCAAGGAGAAGCAACAGCGTCAGAAATATGGTTGGAAGGATCGAAATGAAATTTAGTACATAGTATGGACAAGGCGTAAGCTGAGTATACTGTAACATACGTGTGTTGTTTGTTCTTTTAAACGAATTGTTTTAGACTTTAGTTGTGTTTTGTACATGAAACGACGAATTTGATATTTATGTATACTCTTAAGAAAAAGCATAAGCATTGTATAAACGATTAAAATAAAATATTTAAATTTTATCGTCAATTTTTGCGGTTATATGTGCAGAGTGACCGTATTTAAAAAAAAAAAGATAAACCATATTATTTTTTCAAAATTTTACAGCACATTCCAAAACATTCGCTATACAACACTATAACAAAAACTTTGCAATTTTGTGCAAAGCAGCCTTTAAATTCTATTAAAATTTATGTATTTAATATAGTTAATAGTAAGCTATCGTTTGTACTTTAATATAGCACGTATTGCGTGTCAATACAACACATTCAAAGCTGGAGCTCCAACAGTAGCGTTATGGGCTACGATGTTAATCGCTTCCAGGGCGAAGTTGACGAGGAATTGACATGCCCCATTTGTTCTGGTGTTTTGGAAGATCCCTTGCAGGCAGTCATGTGCGAGCATGCCTTCTGCCGCGGATGCATCAACGAATGGCTTACACGGCAGCCCACATGTCCTGTGGATCGCAATTCGTTGACTACAGCAAATTTGCGAGCTGTTCCGCGCATATTGCGCAATTTACTGTCCAGGTAAGCACCCTAGCGCTAAGTACACTTTTAGGATTTCTGAAATGAAAAACTTTAAAACCTTGCAGACTTTCCATAACTTGTGACAATGCACCTTATGGCTGTACGGCCGTGCTCAAATTGGATGCTTACAATGGGCATTTGGAAGAATGTATACACAATCCAAAGCGTCCATTTCCCTGTGAAAAAGGCTGTGGCTTCGATATACCCAAGGACGAGCTTAAGGACCACAATTGTGTGCGTGAGTTACGCACACTTATTGTGAAACAAAATGATCGTATGGATCTGTTAAAAACCGAGCTCACGGATCATCAACTAACCATTAACGAACTAAAACGTGAACTACAACTGTTCAAGGATTTTATGAGAGCTATGCGCGTTTCGAATCCAGCCATGCGCGCTATAGCGGATCAAATGGAACGAGATGAGGTTATACGCTGGAGCAGCGGCTTGGCACGTGCACGTGTCACACGCTGGGGTGGCATGATATCCACACCCGACGATGCGCTGCAGGTGAGTCACATTCTAAGTTTTTGTTTTCACATATGTTTTATTTAAAACCATTCACAGTTAATGATTAAGCGCGCATTATCAGAGTCGGGTTGCCCGCCACATATACTAGATAGCCTCATGGAGAACTGTCACGAAAGGCGTTGGCCGCGTGGTCTCAGCTCACTGGAAACACGTCAAAATAATCGGCGAATCTACGATAGTTATGTGTGTCGGCGCATACCAGGTATAGTGAATTTACGTTTCCTGTGATTTACTTATGTATAAAATAAATGTTTCCGATTCTTAGGAAAGCAAGCTGTATTAGTGCTCAGCTGTGACAACATGCACATGATGACGGAAACGGAGGACGTAATGGTTGAGCCGGGATTAGTTATGATTTTTGCACATGGCATCGAATAGATCAACCATTATCTAACTACTAATATAACTAGCGAATAGGAATATACATAAATATAGAGTGCTCAGTTTTGTTATTTCCTTAACTTACATGTAGCTATAACTAAAAATAACTCGCAACTTAAAGACATTCAAGCGCCTCATAACAACTCTCAAGTTGTATAAAAATCAATTTTAATTGATTCCTATAAGTATGCCAGCATATTCCATTTAAACACACTTAAGAGTAAACCATATATATTTTTGTAGTTAAGCGATCTCAACATAAGTTTTTTCAGTTAATTTTGGCCGGCTAACTTTTATTAGTTTGTATATGTACTATTTGTTAAAAAAAATGAACTGCCTATTTACTTAAAGCGTAAAAATTGTGAATCATTTTAATTTAATATGCTTAAGAAAAACATTTCTTATACTTTCTTTAAATCGTTAGAATTTTTAAAATTTTTCCTGTTATTTAGTGCAAATATATTTTATTTTAACATTTCAAAATTCAACAAATAAATATGTGTAAAATTATAAAAAATGTAGCATCTTAAACTTGTTTCAAAGATCGTCCAAGAACACGATTGCGACTGCGTCCATCCATGGGGATATAATAAAGCAGATTATTCTCAAGAATTTTTATAATCTTTCTATGAGACTGTAAAAATTCTTAAATTTTTTTAAGTTAAAAGTTTGTAGTTTAATATTTTATTAAAATACTGCTAAGTTTAATAAAAATTAGGTTTCAGACAGAGTAACCATTATTCGCTAGGTACAAGTTGATTGTCTTTTATCAGCATATGTATATTGAGTTTTAAAGTTCTAAGCTGAACTTACACAACAGCTGTAGAGAAACCTAAGCGTTTAACATCTTTTCCAGAAAAAGAAATACACAAATCAAAGCAATAGCTGCAGCTATACAATAGCAGCCAAAACTAGTTCCTGAAACAAAGCTTTACGTAGGAGTTGAGAGTTGAGAGAGCACCATATAAACAAAAACCAGTTTTCGGGTTTTGGAGACTTGTTTTTTGTTTGCTATGCTATAATACAAATTAATATTATTATATATATGAACATATGTGTATAATTTCGGTGTAAGGCGTTTAAAATTTTTTGGCAAACACGAAACTAAGCTTTAAAATAAATATTTATTAATACAGTTAGCATTAGGCCAGTGACGCCTAACACCGGGAAGCCCTGTGTAATTGGAAAGTGAGAGTTGAATAAACGATCAGCAGCTTGCTGAGATTTTGTCAGTAGTGTGTTGATCGGCTTCGCTAGTAGACGTGCCGAAAAAATATTTCCTTAATAAAGCAAAGAAACAAAGTTTCAAAATGAATTTAGCAATTTCTGTCTTAATTATGGCTGCTGTTTGCCTAATGACAATCTCAGCAGCTCCTCAGCTTAAGCAGCGCAGCGAGAAGCAAGTTCAAACGGAGGAGGAATTGCGTAAGTACAATACCATGTCTTATCATTTATACAGGGTGTTTTTTAGAGGTAAAGAGTGCTTTAATATTGCAAATATTCTATAATCACTTTTAGTTTTTTCTATCTAGATTTTTCGAATAAATACTCGACTTGTTGCAAATAAATATAAAAGTAATTAATGAAATGAACTCTATTACCTAATCCCCAAAATCAAATTCCATATTTAAATCTTTATAAGGCCTGAAAATGTAAGTAAGCAAAATCAGGCATAGCGAAACAGGACCAACGTCATTGAGTCAGTTGAGTTTGAAACGTTAACGAAGAGGAAACAGGTAGGTAGGGAAAGTGGATGATCCGTCTTTAATCTTCTTGTCAAATATATAAAGTATCATCTACAAATAATTTTTTGCAAAGACTGCAGCTCGCTTGGAGCATCGCGAAATTAAATCTTCCATTACCGATTCAAAATCGATTTCCTCAACTATATCATGATATACGTTCAACCTCTTTTGGCCCATCGTTGCCCGGACGTAACTTTTTAATTGTTTCAGTATAGAAATCGTCATCAAAAAAAATCGTCTTTATAAAACCATCAAAAAAATTAAATAAACTTGTCTCCCGTAAGATAATAAGGGATATAATTTTAAAGTTTGGTTGCTCTTGTATACCCTTGGTACCTTGCAGATACAGGCTATAATTGCGTTTTATCCAAGAAGTTTACAAAAGAGACTCCAATTTCAATTTTTTCTCTTTAAAATTCCGTGTTTGTATTGGAAATTCGTATCTGAAATTCGTAATAATGCTTTCGTTTGACATTGTCTAAATCATTTCATTAGTGGATCTAGAAAAAAGGATTATTTTTTAAAGAACCGTTTTCAAATTTCGGCTAAAAGAAAAAAAAATCCCTCATTGTAAAATTTTCATCTATATTCAAACTTAGTGCCCCAAACACATTTATAGATCCAAGATCTAAAATAATCTATCTTTATTTCTTAATAATAATATTTCAATATTTCTAGCTGCCAAGGGCACAACCATAGAGGAAGTCGTTGTGGAATCGGCGCTATATATTAAGCCCAAAGCGCGCCAACAAGTGCGCCGTGTGCGAGCAGCTGTAGGCAATGCCCTTAATGATATCTATGCAGCACACAAACGCGTCAAGCGTCAACGTGGTAGACATGGACAGGCTGGATCCAATGCTGGAACTTCTGGAATCCAAGCTGGCATTAACGTGGGCGCCGGTCCCAAAGGTGCAAATGCTGGAGCTAACGCAGATCTAGGACCACTACGTCCATTAGGCGGCAATGACTACCGTCAAGAGCAGGCTGCCTCAAATGGTGCTGCCCACCATAACTTCAATAATGGTTTCGATTCGGGCTCGTCCGCAGCCAATGCACAGGCGCAGGGCTTTCAGTCGCAAGGCATAAGTGGTGGCTTTGGCGCATCCTCAGCCAACACGGCTACTCAGTCGCAGAACATAAGCCCTTTTGGTAGCAACAACTCGGCCGGTGCTTCACTTAGTCAGGTTTACAAGTTGCCCAATGGGCAGACTATTAATTTTAGCTCCACAAATAGCTTCGCCAACGGTCCATTTGGAAACAATGGCAATAGTCATGGCGCTGCTGTTTCAGTAAGTCACTAGTCTGTTATTTTCACTAATAAAAAGGTCAAATCATTTGGGACATGTTATGGTTTGTTTTATTATAAAATTAATTTTGCTGACTTTACGGACTAGACTAATCCGATTCGCTTTCGCTCTCTGACTGAAAGTCACCTACATCAATATGGAATTTGTATTCCTGATCGCAGCCCAAGTACGAATCACTCATATAGTATAAAGTATAGTCATGTCTGCCTGGACTGGGCGCCACAAAGTCCAACTTGACTTTGGCTTTTTGCTGCAGCGTCAATCGCTTAATGGAGAGCAGTGAATTCGTCTTTGGATCACCAATGACTACCCACCAGCCTTCTTCGCGTTTTTGTGGGAAGAATGGAGCAATGACTGGGCCAGTAACTTCATCCTCCCGCTCCAATTGTACTACTACGTTGACTGTAGATCCAGAATTGATGCGATCCTTATCAACGACCTCGTAGTTGAGTTCAATATTAGGATAGCGATTACAGAAGCGCGCTACATCGGCCATTTGCAAATCGGATAGTTGCAACAAACGCGAGCGATCATCATCTTCCAGTTCCATAATGTCGAAAACTGTTTCAATTTTCTGAAAATTTTGAAAAATTACATTGATTTAAAAAAAAATTAATTACTAAATTGACAACGGCACGTCTTCCGTTTAAGGAATATAAAAACTTTGCCCCAACTCTGCTCAAAACTATTTTAACAACATGGAGGTGTTTTAAACAACTCACCTTTTCGGCACAACGCTTTATAATTTCTGCGTTAAAATGCGGCAACTGTTTCAAGTATGAATCCTTGCTCCACATGGCTTGTGTAACCATTTGTGCCAGTTCCATAGCAGCTACTGCTGGTGAAAGCCAACCATTTGAACTTAGCACGTCCACACATGCTTGAATAAGCCGAATGGCTTTGGCCAAAATCTGCTCGGTATCGCCCTGCAGTTCAGGTCCCAGCTGAAGACGCGATAAATGCGCCTGCAGCAGTAGATTGGTTTTAATGTGCGGATCATTGAATCTGGAAGTACAACAGATTTTAAAGTGTATTTTATTTACTATTTACAAGTCTTACTTGGGAGCTGATTCATTGGGACCTGTCAATTTATTGGGCAAACGTTGTGACAGTGTACGCAGAACATTTTCCTCATGATGTCTGACCACTACGTCCTCATACTCTGCGGCCGATGAGATAATCTCCAGAAGTCCTCGAACTTTGGTTTTGCTATTAAGCGACAAGCTGAAAAGTTCTATAGGATGGATTGAATTAACTGAAGTAAAAAACATCCAAACATTTTTCACTTACCTATAGTTGTATAGTTTATGTAGTAGTACGCAGCAATCATGCCCAGATTTAATGGCAAAGTATCCATATCGTCTTCCACACTAATACATTTTGATTGTTCCAAATCACTTAAAGTATTCTCGACCAATTCTGACAGATGATCCGACAAATGACGATGAGTAACGCCCTGTAAATTGTAGTAATTGGGATTCTGTGTCAAACGTCTGTACAAGAAAGTCCATGTAAGGTAATCCACAGCGTCCTGTTTGTTTTCAATGGTTTTAGTGACCACCTCCGCGTTGAAGTGATCGTGCATGCGATGATCCAAATGACTTTCAATAGGCAGTGGCTCGTTGATAAACTTTTTAAAGAAATCTTTTTTGGAGCTTTGACACATAAGCACGCATTTCGCATCAGCATCCTCATTTGGTCGATTTGCTCTACCAATCATTTGCAAAACATCGGTTATGGGATAGTCCTCATAAGAATGGTTTTTTCCATTATAAAACTGTGTGTCCATAATGATAACCAAATGGGCGGAAATGCTCATGCCCCAGCTAAGATCACGAGAGACTACAGCTAGCTGCACTGCACCAGAGTCGAAAAGCTGTTCAACCAGGCGATAATCAGAAGCTGACAAGCCCTCATGTAGATAAGCTACGCCCTGAGCCAAAGTCTCTTTCAATGTTTTATCCGTCATACGCTCAAGGAAAGGCTGTATATCCTCCTCCTCAGCATGGAAAAAGCGATTGGGCTGCAAATCGGAGGCCGCGTATGTTAGCACATCAATGGCGGTAAGTCGCGCCTGTTTCCTAGATGAGACGAACACAATTACCGGCTTGTGAGCACTATACTTCAGTATAGCATTATACACCGGCTTGGACATAGTGGCAATTCGCGTCGCGTTATGTGTTACATTAAAACCTTGAATGTGAAGCTCTAGCGGTATTGGTCGTACACTCGGATGGAAGTTAAAAGTTGCATTGGGATTGCAGCCAAGCCATTGAGCAACATCGCGCGCATCTGTCAGAGATGCAGACAGAGCCACAATGCGAATTTGACGCTCAATCTGAGAGCTTATATAGCGCATTCGCGAACACACAATCTCTAGTACGGGTCCATCTTCTCCACCAACTAATTGTAGCTCATCCACTATAAACAGATTAACTAGTTGCACGTTTTTACGTTGTTTCCAGCGACGCGACAAGATATCCCATTTATCAGCTGTGGTTATTATAATCTGACCTTTGGCTATCAGCTTCAAATCAGTGCCCGTCTCACCGGTTAATTTAACAACCTTAATGTCTAAAGCGCCAAATTTGGCATGCCAGTCAGTAAATACCAAATCTGAGAGTGCCTCCTGTGATACCAAATAGACACAGCGTGCTTCAGCAGTCTGCGTAAACAAGCGCATAATAGCAAACTCAGCAATGGTCATTTTTCCCGAGCCAGTAGGCGCACCCACAAAAACATTTTCATCGCTGTTGTAGACAGCATTAAAAACTTGCGTTTGTATGGGATTGAATTGAGGAAAGCGTTGGGCGTAGAATTGTTCAAACTTTGGCTGACGTAATGCGCTAATGGGCAAGGGTTGAAGATCCAATAGCTCTGTGGGCGGCATATTCTTTTCGGGCAATATCAGGTGTCTGAAAGATACGGGCAACTGCGTTTCCGCGCCTATCCAGCGATCGGAAACTATGCGTAAGAAGTACTGCGGTGGGAGTGGTTCAAATACCGGCACGAAAAACTTTAGTTGATGTTCATCCTGTGCGTATTTTTGTTTAAGTAAAAAGAATTCATGGTGCAGTATAACCTCAGAGTCCACATCCTCAATTAAAACCCAAAAGCCTTCCGATTGACCGTGAACTTTCTCATCCCATTGAAAGTCTGGTGTTATGGTCAATTCCACTCGCAATGTGGCACGCGTAATGGGCTGTATGTGCGTGGATAGCTCCAGTTTGGGAAACTGATGCACAAATTTGTGTATGGTTTTACCCAGCTTTGGCACGCGTATAAGCTCGCCTAGCTCATGAGGTTCCAGATCATAAAGACGAGCCCAGGGAAAGTGTTTCTTTTCCAGCTTCTTGGCTATTTCATCGGGCATTTTCTTGAATTGCCTTAACGGCGTCATGGACTGCCACATTCGACGATCGATCATCTTGCAAAGTGTCAAAGTTTTATCAGCCAATTGAGCCCAACCGCGAGTTAGCACAATCTCATAAATGGCACGCATAAGTCGCGCAGCAGATTGCGTTATAAAAACCATATCCGACATTAACGCAAAACCTTCCAGCTTGAGCTGAGAAATATAGGCCTGCAGCAAAACATTTACTTTAGCGCTATGCTCTTCGATTGACTCTTTAATGGGTATGGGCACACGTTCCATAAGCTTTTGTAGCTCTAATTTCTCTTCCTCGCGCACAGATATGTGACGAAACTCGGAGGATAGTGAGAACACACGGAACAGTTCAATTTCGCTAAGCGTTTGTTTCAACAACTGGTTATAGGTCAACATGGTCTCATGGGTAAGATAATAATGCGAGGCTATACGACCTAAATCGGTCACCTGAAAGTGTCCTGTTTTTCGTTCATACTTGATAAGCCCACTTCGCTCGAGACAGCAAGCCGCCGTATGTAACAAATCCGCACGATGTTGCTCTAGCAGAGGATCCGCCTTAATGGCATCATGCGAGACGCCATAGAGCGTTGGATTGCGCAGCATGCGTATATAAAGATAGGTATATCCCAGCCAATTGACGGCATCCTGCAAATGTTGAACAGTACCCAACACTATTTCAGCATTAAGCATGTCTGGTAGTTTAGTAACCAACTGTGACTCTATGGGTAACTGTTGATTAAGCAGGGATAAATAAAATTGTAATTCGCTATGATTGGTAATAAGTATTCCCTCGCCTTTGGTATCATACTGTGGACGACCGGCACGACCCAACATTTGCAGCACATCCAAGGCGCTGAGTTCAACCCAGCGACCCTTTTCAGGATTATAGACCTGTGTGCCCTTTATGATGACCGTGTGCGCTGGTAAGTTGACACCCCAAGCTAAAGTTGCTGTGGATACCAGTACTTGTATATGACGATCGGCAAATAAATCCTCAACAAGCGTACGGTCAACGCGCGTCATACCGGCATGATGTATGGCAAAACCATAGGGCAGCAGTTCCTTGAGCTCATTGTTCTTCACCTGCTCCGCTTCAGTGCGTAAAACTTCCATGCTTGCGGAACCTTCGCGTAAAAAGCTACCCAGCGTATCCTGTTCCAAACACATGTCACGCACAGCACGTGCAGTTTTGCCAGTCTCTTTGCGTGAGTGCACAAAGACTAAAACTTGATTGCGACCCGCATGCTCCATGGTTTTCTCGTATACAATCTCATTCATGACCTGGAAGCGTTTGAGTGCTTTTTTTTCGGTCACACCTATATATTGCTGTTCCAGAGCGACAGGCCTATAGCTGTTATCAAAGTAAAACAAACCTTTGTCCGGTTTGACTCGCAGAAATGTGGCCACATCCTGATAATTTGGCAAAGTTGCCGATAAACCAACCAAACGAACATCCTCCTGCGTAGTCTCGATGTTGCGTATGGTACGCGCCACTAAAGCTTCCAGTACTGGTCCACGCTCATCGTGCAATAAATGTATTTCATCAATGATGACTAAACGTACCAGACTGACAAAGGTTCGTTCTCCACCCTTTCGTGTTATAATATCCCACTTTTCCGGCGTGCAAACGATGACCTGCGTGGCCGCAATTTGCTCCCGTGTTAGCTGATGATCGCCAGTCAATTCAGAAACTGTAAGATTATAGCAAGCGAGTCGTCTTCCGAAATTTCCGACCATTTCCTGCACCAAAGATTTCATAGGCGCCACATAAATTATCTTAAAATCCTGCGCATTTATGGTACCATCCTCATTAATATGCTTGCCAATCTCACGCATCATGGTAAGCAAAGCAACATTTGTTTTGCCAGCGCCTGTAGGAGCACAGAGCAGCATGTTCTCATCACTGTCCAGCGCAGCCTTATACAATCTACTCTGTATGCGATTGAGCGTCTTGAAGCCCTCGAATACAGGTTGCACATACTTGGGCAGCTTGTCAATGGACTGCAGCTCCTCCTTATCATCAAAGGGAACTGCTTTAAGAGCAGGCACATGCACTTCCTCGTAGCCCTTCCGTTGCTTACGATAGGATCCATCAGGCAGCTGACACCGTTTGTTGGCCATAAAATGTGAGCCATGAGCAAACGCCAACTCGTCTAGTTCCAAGAGCTGGCGCACGCCACCTACTTGACCCGCTGTTGCGGCGCCACCATCATCAGCATCGCCTTTGCCGCGTTTATTGGCTCGTGCAGCAGCTTCTTCCTGTTCATCCGACTTTCCAGTGTCCAGTTGGCGGAGGATTTTGGCCAATGCCACATTGCCGCGCATTTTTTCCCGTATACGCTGGCGTTCGCTGTCTGTTTGTGCTGAAGCTAGCATGGTACAGTAGAGTATCATTTGTCGATTTAGTTTCAGTTGTTTGATAAAGTCAAAACAATCATAGCCCAGCAACAAAACCAACTGATTTTCGCAATCACGCTCATCCGCAGCATCTTTAAGTATTTTTAAAACATCTGCAGCTTTGCTTTGTGAGACCATAGCATCTTTGTAGTATTTGCTGAGACAGCGTTGTAACCAATAAGCATCAATGTCCAGTGGATGCAAGAGCTTATCCTTTTTCACGTTCTTGGCAGCCTCCTCGCTAGTAAGCTGCAATAAATATTAAAATTAAATAAATATACACTTATGGTAAAATAATAAGTACATACATTCTCTGCGTGCAGCGTGTGATCAATGCGCGCTTCCTCGCCTTCATCCTGCCCTTCATCATCACGAATTTCGCCATACATATCATTATCGCTCTCCTCTTCGGACTCCTCAAACTGCACATTAATGCCATAAGTTTCATCAATTTGCTCCTCATTATTGGGAGCTGCACTCAAAGCACTAACAGCATCGCTGCCAAAGTCTGTAATCTTTTTACCCAAGTTTACCAGCAATGCAAAACGTTCATCCGTCACGGCGCCCAACAGGCTGTCTATCTCACGTTTGCGCTCACGATCCTTCAACCTATCGTTCTTTAATACAGCAAGTATTTCATCTGCGGCACCGCACAATATGTCACGCGGCTGATCCCCTAAAGCTTCCTGTATAAAACTTAGTAAAACTTCATAGGTTTGACGCGTTTCCTGTGTTTTAGGGCGATAGACAATGCCCACCATTTCGTCTATGCCCTCGGAGAGTAATGTTGCGCCTTTCATGCGCTCAAAATCATATTGGGCCTCATCCCGTTTCTGACGCTTAACCTTTCGTTCCTCTGTCTTCTCCGGTTTAGTGCGTTGGTAGCGGTCGCCCATTCGTGTGCCATCAAGTTTACCAACCAAAGAGCATACCTCACCAGTTGCTTCATCGCGACGTGGACGCTCAATAAGTCGTACATCAGCTTGCAGCACAAGATTGGAATTCTAAAACAAGGTTTATTTATTAATTAACAAATTTTTTTACGGCTTACTATGTAAACGTTTAGCGCATGTGGAGGACGCTGCAGAGAGACCTTAGCTTTAAAGGGTTTTTACTTACCGCCTTGTATTCATACTGCAATTGACGAGCTGCCGCATCGGCCATGATTATACACAAAATAAATCAACTTTAAACAAGTGCAATTATTACAATATTTAACTTTTTCACATAAAATGTAATATTAGCCGCTGTTTTTTTTCAACGCTCTTCCTCTTGTGTTTTTTTCGGCTGTTCGTCTGGTGGTTCCAAAAATGAATCAGCCATCGATAACTAATTGAACTAGCTCATTTCACGTATTATTTATTTTTATAATGTGCACTCACTGAGCTCATATAAAGTAAACAAACAAAACTCTTTACAATGCTTGACTTGGTGTTCATTTCAAAATAAGCCGGCGCACGAACAATACACCATATATTTGTTCAACCAAATGCACATGAGAAGATAAAAACAATATTGTATTGAAAAGCAAACTGCAAGTGAAGCGTAAACATTGTTGCATTATCATTGTACACGCGTGTAATGCGTGCGAACTTAATTAAAGGGATCAAGTTATAAACTGGAAGTAACATATCATGTTAGCCACACATCAAGACCTGCGCTGTCCAGGATTCTGCGACTGTACCTTTCCCAGCTGCATGGAAGTTACCAATTACAAAGGCCACATACCTGATTTGATCAAGTGCCGCTGTGGCGAGGATAGCGGAAATGGTTTCCAATGGCAATGGCAGCCTGGTAATGATTCCGATGCTCAAATCAATGGCTGTGACATCATTTTCCATCCTACATACAGTCAGGGGACAGCTATAGTAAGGGGCGAGCAGCCTTTGGAGGCCAACAAAGTGCATTTCTGGGAAATGCGCGTCATAACAGCCTTAGCGGGAACAGATGTGGTAAGTCAATACAACCAAACTTCTCCATGTACCCCTTCATCAGTACAAAAGTAAGTCAAAGTCGGCAGTTTAATATATATTGTCAACTCACATCTGATAAGCTATTTAAGTCGCTCGTCAACAACTTACAATTAATTAAACGGATTACAATTTAAAGCGATAGGGGGAGACTAAGTTTGCATTTCAACAGAGATAAGACAAGATGAGTGCACTTGGAGTTCTGTCTATATGCTTAGTATATATGGTAGACTGAATGATATGAATAAAAATTAAATACTCTACAGCAAAACATAGATGATTAAATGAGCTCTTACTCTACTGCAAAGCATAGATAAATAAATGACCTCTTGAGAAACTTAGGAAATCAAAATTTATCATCCAGATCTATAACTGTATGGTGTAAGTTTATCAATGATCAGAATGTTCACTCAATAAGGGCTGAACCCCTAACTTTTGTATGTACATACCACACGATTATATGTCATGACTCATAAATAACATTGATATAAATTGAAAAACAATTTGACTGGGCTAAGGCAGGTTTCACATCAGCCCTTAAAACATGGAACTTAGGGTCAAATTATAGTTTCCTCATAAATATAAAGTTATATTTATGCTCGTATAGCAACAGACAGAGGACTGATAAGGTTTTTTTTACGTATACGACTTACATTAGCATTACAAAATTTCAAGCGCATCAATTTTAATATTACATTTCTTGATTTCTTTTAGATGTTTGGCATTGGCACTGACAGCGTCAACTTAGAACAATTTAAATTTCACTTTGTCTCCGCTTTGGGCACTAATGCACAATCTTGGGGCTATTCGTATTATGGAAAAATACAGCATTGTGGCGAGCAACTGCCCTATGGGCAAAAGTTTTCTCAAGGCTGCCTTGTAGGCGTATATTTGGATCGCTTGCGTGGCCACTTGGAATTCTTTTTAAATCGACGCTCTTTAGGAATTGCCTATACAAATATACCCATAGATGCTGGTGTTAAAATCTATCCCATGGTATGCTCGACTGCGGCGAAGTCAGTGGTAAGACTGATTAACTCGACGTCCCAAGCGGTCACATTGCAGCTAAGAACCTTTCAGGCTTTAGCCAAACAGCCAGAAAAGCTAGAAGAACTACGTCAAATGCCTGGACTAAAAAGCATATTGCAGTATTTTTGGTTTCTGGCGCCACCTGTTCGATACTCCCGAAGCTCCAATGAGCATGAATTGGATTTGGACGATGAAGCGGTGCTGTCGGCTTCTCAGGTGCGTCTGGGAAGAAAACAGAAATATAGAAATATAGGTATGATTGCAATACTTTAAGTTTTATGTAATTTGAAAACCGAAGAGGGGAAAAAGAGTACTTCAGAGACAAATATATTTTTCTGTACAGGCCAAATTTAAGATCAATTGTGAACATTAATTTAAGAAAAACTCATCGAAGCCAACTGTTTTAGAAAAGCTTAGCGACTTCAAACGAATAGTACGTAATCCGTAATATCTCACATACTTAGATAAATTTGCACGAAAATATTTTAAGATTCCATTGGTTTTACTTTAAGAAATTTGTTGTATATTTATACGTAAAGCTTATAGTAACTTCAGAGCCCCAAAGTTAGCTTAAGCCATCCATTAGTTTAATATTCTATAAATATTCATATAATTTTTTATTCTACAGATACAGACGAAACGGACATAGATGACTTATATGCCAATGCACATAAGATTACCAATCGTCGCAACGACAGCGGCGACGAGGAATATAAAGCATCTATGCATGAACTATGCGATGAGTACTTTCATTATTTACTCTAGTCTGTTATTTCTTATACTTTTCGCGTATATTTTATTTTTTTTATATCATGCATTTATTGTAAAGTATGTACTTTAACTAAATATATGTCTGTATTAAATTGTAAATTACTGAGTTTTTATGGAGCACATGCTTTTGGGTAAACTGAAAAACAGCAGAGAGTTAGGTGAGTAGAGCAAAGAATACCAACTTAAACTAAAGTTATAAGAGATCCTAAAAACTATGTTAGTAGCATTAAAGATGCAATCCATCATACATCCGCAGTTTTTTTATAAATCAAGCCCAGTGGTAGCTAGTCCATATCATCATCATCATCATCAGATATAGTGTACTTCTTTTGAGTGCGTTTTCGACGCGTTTGCTTCTTTGATGTGGTTGCTGCGCCGCTGTTAACCACAGTTGCGGCTGACTGTGTGGGCGTTGCTGGTGCGCTCGCTATAGATTTGTTCAGCTTTAACTTCATTTTGACCGCAGCAGCCGAAGTGGTAGCAATTTCTTCATCATCGGAGGCATCATCGCCATCGTCATCTTCATTGTCTGAATTATCCGAACCATTGCCTGGTCCCTCACCAGTATTGTCGCCACCAGATTCTGCTGCAGCAGCTGCTGCCGTTCTTACGCGTTGCCTTGCTGACACAAATATTTTTTGCAAGGCAATAGAGTCCATATAGATTAGAGAAGCCTCCTCATTGTAGATTTGTGCATTTTGGCACAGCTGCATGAAATCTTTTTCCAGCTCATTTAAATCCCCATACTTGCAATCTTCAATGCGCTGCAATATCTTTTTAATATCAACCGGACGCTTTATGATTTCATAGTAGTCCGGCAGTCGCTGACGCGATGGAAGTTTCATAAAGGGTTCGGATAATGTGCGCCCATCTTGTGTGTGCTTGATGACAGCGCTCATAATCTTGTGCATTTGCTTTTTGGAGCGTTTGTCTATATTTTGACGGCGTCTTCTCTTTAATATCATTGAATCATCATCGGATTCTTCTTTACGATTTCTGCGCTTGCGACGTTTTCTTTTGGAATCGTCTTCTTCCTCCTCCTCATCAAATTCGGCGCCATCATCAATTGCTTTCAGCCATTCCTTTTCGGTAAGACTATCAGTATAGTCAACCTCCTTGCGTTGGCGCGATCCTCGACCTAGAATAAAGTTAAATGTAATAATTTTTTCGCAGACTTTTTGTGAAAAACCTACCCAATATGGTATCTTCATCGTCTTGATAGTGAAAACGCTCCACCTCGTCATCATCCTTAGTCAACCAGTCAGGTAGCTCAGATTCATCTATTAATCGCTCCCTGCCTGGATGTATTTCTTCATCTTCCTTCTTGCGGTCCACATCCATTTTCTTAAATATCTCAATTTCCTCTTCGCTGCGTGCAATCATCATATTAATCATTTCATCGTCTGGCACCTCATTCTCCTCTTCTTCTTCGTTAACATCCTGATGTAGAATTGTCTGCAGGAATTGCTGCCGCTCGCTACCCGTCGACTTTTGATCGAACATGCCCGCCTGTATAACTTTCTCATCCATGTTTAGTTTATAACGTGCAGCAGCTAGAATACGCTCTTCCACAGAGTTGACTGTCATAAGACGCAAAACGCGCACTTCGTTACGCTGGCCAATACGATGAGCACGATCCTGCGCCTGCAAATCCTGATGCGGATTCCAATCTGAGTCAAATATGACAACCGTGTCGGCCGTTTGTAAATTTAAGCCTAGACCACCGGCACGAGTCGACAGCAAGAAGACAAAGTAGTCCGAACCTTTAGCATTGAATTTGCGCAAAAGCTCGCCACGATCTTCGGCCTTGGTGGTACCATCAAGTCGTAGGTAGCCAAATTGCCGCCAGCCAAGATAATCCTCTATAATGGTCATGCACTGGGTCATCTGACAGAAAAGCAACACGCGGTGGTTGGTGGCTTTTAGCTTGGGCAATATGCGATCGAGCAACTCGAATTTTCCAGATACGCGATATAGATCAGGTCCTGAAAAAATATATAGTTTAAAGTACGATTCAAGAAGAAGTAATGTTAATACTATGGATGGAAAATCAATCCTAAACTCTTATATTAATTGTTTTATACCTGACACAACACCATGTCCTCCTGTATGATCGCAGTACTTCTCTTCAATGTGCTGGAACATGAACGGGTGATTGCAAAGCTTACGCAGCTGTACAATGGTGTTCATCAGTGCCTTGGCGCCGCCTTTACCATGTTTGCCCTTTTCGGAACCATCAGTAAGCAACACACCCTTGCTTTGCATGTGCTTGTAGAGCACACGCTGCAATGCGGACATATCGCATTTAATAATATATTCGACCTTGTCTGGGAGCTGATGCTCGACCTCCTTTTTAAGACGTCGCAGTAGGAAGGGACGCAGCACCTTGTGTAATCGACGAATAATCAAAATAGTTTCTTCTTCATTCAACTCCACCTTTTCACCTGTGGTGGCAAAAGGCGCATTAAACCACTGCTCAAAGGTGCTGCAGGATTTAAATATAGACGGCAGCAAAAAGTTAAGCAAGGCCCACAATTCGGGCAATTTGTTTTGAAGCGGTGTGCCGGTAAGCAAGAGACGATAGGGTGCAATATAATGGGTATTTAAAACCTGGGTTAATTTGCAATGGTGATTTTTCATGCGATGACCTTCATCGATGATCATATATTTCCATTGTATTTTGGCTAAAACGGATTTATCCTTGATTACATATTCATAAGTGGTAAGCAAAACGTTGAATTTGGTTGCGCGCATTTGATTTTGCAGCAAACGTCGACCTTGTGGACTGCCCTTGTAGCTGACTACACTTACAGCAGGCGCCCATTTCTCGAACTCCAGCACCCAATTGGGCAATGTTGAAAGCGGTACAATAATTAAAAAGGGTCCCATAACTTTTTTGCGGTCCATTAAATAGGTGACCAATGAAATTGTCTGTATAGTTTTGCCGAGACCCATTTCATCAGCAAGAATACCATTCAAATTGTTGTTATATAACGACACCAGCCATTCAAGGCCCTTGATCTGGTATTCCTTCAACTGACCATTGACCATAATGCTGGACTGTTCGTACACCTTTTCGTGTATGGTATGAGCTATGCTATAGTAGGTTTGCTCCTCAGTACGATATTCATCGTCTTCCACCTTTGCGATAGGAATCACTTCTTTTTCGTTTGTTTCTTGCGAATCCGTTGCCGCTGCGTCATCAGATTTACGTTCACTTTGCTCTTCTTTTTCTACTCCACGACGTTTTCTCTCATTCTCTTGTGGATCATCCCCATCATCTTCATCATCTATCCAATCCCAGCCAGGGTGTATGTCCAGCCAGCGATGCAGATGTTTTAACATAGGCGCATCATCGCCAGTTAACTTTTTTCCACTGCATTGCTCCACCACATTTACGCGCATATCTGCTACTATAGAGCCTTCATCGATATTTATGTACTCTCCACTAAGCAAAAGCTCTCTTTTATATAGCTGCAGGCGCTTGCCCTCCTCCTCTTTCTTTTTCATTTGATCATCCTTGTGCTGCTTGACCATTTGCGTTAAATTGCTTATGTATTCGTCTGTCTGCGATAACAGGAAGGCTAAGCGTTTGTCCTTTTTCTGATCAATAAGCTTGCGGTAACCCTCCTCATCCTCGGCCATTAGGCGTCGCATACGCTCCTTTTCAATGCGTTCTTGTTCCTTCTTTTGCTCGCGTTCAGCATTAGCATGATGATTCATCACCGCCTTGTTCATACGTGCCAATTGAGCCTAAAAGAATATGAATTTATTAGAGTATAGTATATAAATAACGACCCAATCCAAAAACCAAGACAGTCCAAGGGCATATGAGATTATCACAATTTACCTTGGTGTACTATAGAACCAGCAAAACAACTTACCTTATTATTTCTGTGATGTTCTCGCAAATCCTTGCCATGCTGCAGCACTGCCGCCAAAAATTCCAAATGCTTTTGTCTGCGCTTGCGTTCCGCTTCCAGTTTCTGTTGTTTTTCCAGCTTCTCAGTGGCGCGTGCCTCTCGAAGTCCTTGGCGCTTGGTGCGCTTATAAGCCTTCATGTTAACTGCTGTCTCAAGGGTTGTATCCCTTCTCGTGCACTGTACAATCTCCATGCGCAATTGACGCTGAAAATTCAAGACCCGCAATGCACGCAGCTCTATGGCCGCTTGTAAACGTAGATCCTCCGACATAGTGGCCGGCAATCGTTGAAGTTCCTGCATTCGTATGGAAATTCTTGCTGCAATGCGATTCTCACGTTCCTGTAGCAATGTTATTGGATCCAGGCCAACTGGTTTTGCCACTGTAGTGACGCGGTTCGGCTTAGCCATGGGTTGTTGTTGCCCGGGTGGAACACCTGGCCGCGGACCTGGTGGCATACCGGGTGCCATTTGATTACCAGGCAAACCAGGCGCTGGCGCACTTATAGCTCGCACTCCTTGTGGTGGTATTGACGTTGCTATTAGGGGTTGTCCAGCAGCTGCACCCATGGTCATTGGCTTACCACCATTTGGAAGCTGATGCTGCAGTTCCATTGGCTGTTGTTGTAGTGGCGTCGGCGGAGGTCCCACCACTGGTGGCATCCCTGGCTGCTGTTGCGGAAGCTGCGCAGGCAGCGGCTGTGCTTGCATGTGTTGCGGCGGCGGCTGTAGTTTCTGCCCAGGCACAGGACCAGGCCCGTATGGACTGGCTGGCGGCGTGGAACATTGCGGAGGTGTGCCTGTTGACGGTGGCTGTTGTGGCTGTACTGGTGGCGGACCACCATGCTGACCTGAGGGTGGTCCTGGCATGCCCGGTGGACCAATTGGTGCTTGCTGCGCCTGCTGCTGTGCCGCTTGTAGGGACTGCAGCGTCTGCTGCAATTGCATGGAAATGGGCTTATTGCGCGCTAGAAGCCTATAAGCATTGATTTGCGTACGCAGCATGTTCACTTGATTGCCATTGAGATGCTGATGTTTCGATGTGGCGCGCATGGCTAACAACTGCGAATACCGGGGATCTTCTTGTAGACCCTTTTCTTCCATGGAGTCAATGGCGCGTTGCAAGGCGTGTAAATTCTCTTGACCAGAGCGTTCTGGTGGGCCAGGTGGACCAGGCGGCCCTTGCCCAGGTTGTGCTGGCGCCTGAAATTAAAAACAATTCATTATGTGCAATTGTTGGGCTAATGCAACGTATAGTCCTTGTAAACATAAGCAGCTTCCAATTTATTTTTAAAATAGGGTGCGTATTACAAATTCAAGTCTTATGAATGCAATTCAGAAAAATTATAAACCTAAAATCCATTCAATTAACATTAAAAGTTTTAGCGTATCCGATAGTCACTATATTTCTTTCAGGTAACAAGTTAAATCTGCACTCAACGTTATTATACTATGAAAAAGTAGTAGAATTTCAACAACCAAGCTTTTTATGATGTCTGCTGAGAGTAAATCAAGAAACCGCATTTATATCATTGTTCAGTGCCAGTTTCAACGTTAGTGGAAAGGCAACGCGCAGCGTTATAAATTAACAAAACTTTGAAAAAAAAAAAAAAACAAGCAATTGCTAAACAATGACTACAAAATCTCAAATTGAAGAGCTTTACGAGTTCATTTACCCATTGGCAGTACGAGCTGGTGAAATATTATTAGAGGGATATGAAAAATCGGATAAATCAGTTTCACTCAAAGGTGGCGAATTCTACGATGTAGTTACCGACTATGACAATCAAATTGAAGAGTATCTGATGCATGAAATAATATCAAAATATCCTAATCACAAGTTTATAGGCGAGGAAGATACAGCAAAGAATAACAATATAACAAAAGAGCTAACAAATGCACCCACATGGATAATTGATCCCATCGACGGCACATCAAATTTTATCAAGCAAATTCCACATGTTTGTGTCTCAATCGGTTTATCCATTAACAAAGAAATAGTGTTGGGCGTGGTAAACAATCCTGCGCAGAAAAATATTTTTACTGCAAAGTTGGGACAAGGTGCCTATTGCAATGGCAAGCCCATACAAGTAAGCGATTGTGAGCAGCTAAAAAATGCTAATGTGGCCTATGAGATATGTCTGCTGCATGCGCCCAAGATTAGGAATAAACATATAAAGCGAATATATTATATAGGGGCGCATGCGCGACGGTTAGTATAAAGTTAACACATATACATATTCTTAAATGCATTTAAAAAATTATTTCTCCTATTCACATAAGGCTTTTGGCATATTCCTGTGTGGTGGAATCACTATGCATGGTCGCCGCTGGCAATTTGGATGCGTTCCATATTGAGGACATGTATCCTTGGGATTGTGCTGCTGGCTATTTGCTTATACGTGAAGCAGGCGGAGTAATTACACATCCCTATGGCACCGCATTTGATATTATGAAACCCGATTTGATTTGCGCCGGTACAGAGCAGCTGCGTCAGGAAATTGAGCATCTCATACGCAAAGCTGATCAAGAGAAATCTGTTGGAGCTGGCAATTCAATATAAAACTTAAAGATAAAGTAGAGCTTTTTTAGAACTCTTTAAAACAAACAAACAATAAGAACAGTAAAGCTTAAAAAGTTCAAAGTTCTGTTTAGTAAAAGCTCCATGAGCTTTTTTCTTTAATTTACATATGATTTAATTTCAATCAGTAAAAATAAAGTAAACGGGTTGGCAATTTTTAGTTGGAAACTATAGTTCAGCGCGTAAAGATAGTTTCATTCTTATAATCTCAAAATGAGCAAAATGGTTAACGAGGCACAATTGAAGGGTTACTACGATGTAGCCCTGAATTTGGTCATGAAATGTGGACCTTTGATGCTGGAGGGATATCAGAAAGCACAGAATGAATATAAAGTAAAAAAAGACTTTTACGATTTGGTGACCGTCTATGACAAACAAATTGAAGATGTTTTAACGGAAGGTCTACTGGCGGCTTTTCCTGAATCGCTTATTATAGGCGAGGAAGAGTCGGCGGCATCACAGCGCCAGGCAGAACTAACTGATGCACCCACATGGATTATAGATCCTATTGATGGCACCACCAATTTTATACATAGAATTCCACATTGTTGTATATCTGTTGGTTTGGCCATTAACAAAGAGGTAGTTGTGGGCATTATATATAATCCACCTGCCAATGAGTTGTTCTCTGCCTGGAAGGGTCATGGGGCCTATTTAAATGGGCATCGCATAAATGTTTCCAAAGTAACAACGGTAAGTGTAAACAGTTATTTAAAGAAAGTTTTTTCCCCTTTCCTAATGAGAGTGTGTAACAAAGAAACATCATTCGGTTACTATCTGTCAACTAACCTCAATTTTTTTGGTTAGTCTAGACGATTTCAATTTCACGATTTAAATTAATATACAGAATTTCATAAAACACTATTTCTACTTATTATAAGCTAACACTTTCCCAGTCTTTGCAAGCAATGATTTTAGAATAAAATTCTTACATAAAAATATACTGAAAAAATAACGAAAAGCAACAATCATTACTTAGTTAAAAATAATATCTTTCCAGTCATTGCAATCAACAGTCAAATAATATTTGTTTGTGTGAGATTAGGTTTTATGAAAACACGCGGGTTTGTACTTGTATCATACACTTATCAAATGTTTTTTTTTTTATTATTATTATTATTGTATATGGTTACAGATCAACCAAGCTGTTGTGGCCTATGAAATCTCGCTCATTCACGCAGCAGGTGTGCGGGACAAAAATGTCAAGCGCCTTTATAAACTGGCTTCCAAAGCGACTGGGTAATTAGCTCAGTTATACTCCTTCTTATTTGGTTACTAACAGAATAATTACATTTTAGAACTCGCTGTTTTGGCAGCGCTGCATTGACGCTCTGCTATGTGGCCACTGGTCAAGTGGATACCTATCATGTGGACGACTTGCAGCCTTGGGATATTGCTGCTGGAGCCATAATTCTGCGCGAAGCAGGCGGTGTTATATATCATACAAATGGCGGCGAGTTTAATGTTATGAAGCCAGATTGTGTTTGTGCTGCAACAGAGGAATTGGCCAAAGAAGTCATTAGTCTTATTGAAGAGGCTAGCCAAATAACCGGCTATACGTTCACATAAACTTTCTATGTAAACAATTAAGTAATTTGAGACAATTGTTATGTAAACAACAGTATCATATTAATAAATTCCACTGTATCTCAGTCTAGATACGGATTATTTAAATGTAGATTAAATTAAATGCATGCATTGAGTATTAAGAAAATGGCCAACCCAAGTTAATATTTATTTAGAAATGTTTTTAGTCTGATAACTGATATCGCTAGTCTACAAAAAACGATAAACAGTTTTGGAATAATTCTCCTTAGCAAAAGTTTTATGCACGACAGTCAATTTGATAAACATTTTGTTGGTACTAGGGTTATAAGCAATCATTAATTCCATAATTTTCTTCCCGATCACTTCTACGTCATTCATTCTAATATAATCTACAATTTGTTGCAAGAGCTGAGAATAACTTAAACTTTTTAAAGACTTTTAAAATTCCTTTTGCAAGCAGTTAATCAGAAAAAAATGTCATTGCAGATAAGCACGCGGGACAATTATGTTGAATGCATTAATGACGCTATAAAGAAACACGGCCATTCATCTAGTTACACTCGTAAATAAAAACTCAATTTAAACAAACAATTAATTGAAAGCTCGCGCGAGAGTCAAGACGTGAGATGAAGCATAGACAGTAGGCATTGTAAAACAGACACGAGCTCTGAGCATATGAGACGTGCAATCAGTTTTCAGAGTAACTTGCACGGAGATACAACGCATATCGGAGTAGATAAATAAAAGTTACATTCAAAAAACATAGCTACAAACACAATGGCAACACAGGCGGAAATTGAGGAGTTTTATGACTTTATCCAACCGTTGGCAGTACGTGCTGGTGAAATACTACTGGAGGGTTATAAAAAGTCGGCTAAGAACGTATCCATTAAGGGCGCCTTTTACGATGTGGTTACCGATTATGACAACAGAATCGAAGAGTTTCTTATGAGCGAAATTCTGGCCAAGTATCCAGATCACAAATTTATTGGCGAAGAAGATACTGCCAAAAATCAGAATGTCTCAAAGGAATTGACAAACGTACCTACATGGATCATTGATCCCATTGATGGTACCTCTAATTTCATCAAACAAATACCACACGTATGCGTCTCGATTGGTTTATCAGTGAATAAGCAAATTGTCTTGGGTATTGCAAATAATCCGGCACAGAAAAAACTGTATACTGCAAAATTGGGTCAGGGCGCCTTTTGCAATGGTGAACCCATACACGTAAGTGATTGTGAGCGTTTAAGTAATGCAAATGTGGCTTACGAGGTATCGCTGTTGCATGTGCAAAAGGAACGCAATAAACATATAAAGCGTATCTACCATGTGGGAAGTAATGCCAGGCGGTATGTGTTGACAGCATCAGAACTATGTTTGATATTTATTATTCTTCCAAATCTTATTTAGTTTACTGGCTTATGCATGCGTTGTGGATGAACTTTGCATGGTTGCAGCTGGCAATTTGGATGCTTTCTATATTGAGGACATGTATCCCTGGGACTGTGCCGCAGGTTACTTGTTAGTACGTGAAGCAGGCGGCGTTGTAACGTCTCCCTTTGGTGGCCCATTTGATATAATGAAGCCCGATTTGATATGTGCTGGCACGGAGAAATTACGCAAAGAAATAGAAGACCTACTTCATAAAGCGGACAAAGAAAAGTCAGTGGGCTGCGACGAAAACTAGAACTCTTGAAGTTATGAATTATATTGTATTCAACAAATCGCTTCAAAAGAAAAAATATATTCAATAATTCGTCAAATCATTCAAGGTCAGATGGCTCCCTCACTTGGATCTCAAAAGCTTTTAATGATCGTACTTTTTAATATGTGCAAAAAAGCCGGTGAAGCTTAACAAGCTTTTTATTAATATTATTTCGATCAATTCGCATGAATCAAAAGATTTGTTTATTAGCTACTTGAGCTTAAAGTTTGGTTTTCTATGTCTGAGCAACCTCTAGAAAATATAAGTTGAAATGTTACATTTGTTACTAAAATTCTAAACGCTGGGCTTCATCAACCCAGAGCTAAGGTATGCAGTTTATCTGTTACCGTACACTTTAATTATATGAAAGCGATACTGCTACATATAAGATCGGATTAATGTAGCATTTTCTTAAAACAATAATTGTTTTAAAAATTATCCTTGAGCATTATATGACACTATCGCGGCTAAATTCACTTTTAATAAAATCTTAAGCTTCATCACTCACATTTGGCGGCATTCCGTGGGGTTGATAGCCTATTGGCGACATATTTGGTCCTGTTGGAGGCATTTGCATCCCCATATGCGGATCTAGAATCATTATTTACATGATAAAACAGAAACTCGATGAAACAGAAAATCTACGTACTCATGCCTTGGTGATGTGGCGGCATATGATGTCCTGGTGGACCTTGGCCAGGCGGGCCATGCTGCATGGGATGTCCATAAGCCGATGGATGTCCCGGTGGCGGTGGTCCTTGCATATGAGGTGGTGCACCAGGAGGTGGACCTTGTGGCGGACCAGGTGGTTGATGTACAGGATACGGACTGTGAGGAGATGGTGCGGGGCTTTGCGAGGGTGGAGCCATAGGGCTCGGCGCCTGGGGTGGCGGCATGGGACTATTCGCCGGTGAGGGCGAAGCCATAATGATACTTAGGTTTTTTTTTATTTAGGGAGTAAGCTAGCAAAAACAGCGAGCCCTTGATAAAATTATAATAACCGTATAATCATTTATTTGGTATTATATTAATTTTTATTGTTTGCACATGGGCCTTATATGAACAAGATGAACATTTAACTTTTGTCACACTTTTGCACAACAGTAACAAGGGTTATTAAAGCAAGCGTATTACAAAATAAGCAAACGGGCTTTTTACACGTAGCATGCATCAGACATTTTGCAGCAAGATTTTTGCATTTCTTTTGAAATGTATTATCTATTTGCACTATTTGAAGGCTTTTTGTACACGATTTTCACACTTCGGACGATGCGACACAAAAAACTTTAATGGCGGACGTCTCTGTATAACAAATTAAAAAGTGTGGCAGCACTGTTCGCCGGTAAGAATAAGGGCGCATTCAAAAGGCACACTCTTATTAGTTGAACTAGATATCAATTGCAATGCAGTTATTTATGCAATTTTAATTATTCTTTATTTATATTCGAAAGCATTTCCATTTATTTATATATAATATGAATTGATAACCGTTGTGTGGTGAATGCTGCCTATGACACGTCATGTTAACGTTTCATGCGAATGCCAAAAGAAAGAAGCAGCAGCTCCCAGTCTGTCATATTTACGGAAAAAAGTGAAAACAAGAAATTAAATTTGAATTTACAACATTTTTAAGCAGCTTATAATTAGTTAGGCTAACATATCGCATTTAGAGGCGCCTACTGTTATTGATTCTTAATCATGGGTAAGAAGCCCTCAAGAATTAATCACGGCCGCAGATGATTTGTGTGACAAAACGCCTTCATAAAATGAAAATATAAATCCATATATTTTGCAGGTGGGGTGCTTAGCTATTTTCGTGGACTTCTTGGATCAAGGGAAATGCGCATATTAATACTCGGTCTTGATGGCGCTGGTAAAACCACAATTCTCTACAGATTGCAAGTTGGCGAGGTAGTAACAACAATACCCACGATCGGCTTTAATGTGGAGCAGGTGACATACAAGAACCTGAAGTTCCAAGTCTGGGACTTAGGTGGACAAACTAGTATTAGGTAGGTTTGTAGTTTTTTAGCCATTATACAAATGATAATAATTTTTCCATTTGCAGACCTTACTGGCGCTGCTACTACAGCAATACAGATGCTATTATCTATGTGGTGGACTCTGCGGATCGTGATCGCATAGGCATTTCAAAAGATGAGCTGCTTTATATGCTGCGAGAAGAGGAACTTGCTGGCGCCATACTCGTTGTGCTTGCTAACAAACAGGACATGGAAGGTTGTATGACAGTTGCCGAAGTGCATCACGCCTTGGGCTTGGAAAATCTTAAAAATCGCACCTTCCAAATATTCAAAACATCAGCCACTAAAGGCGAGGGCTTGGACCAGGCGATGGACTGGCTGTCTAATACCTTACAGAGTCGTAAATAGTCAGCGCTCAACTATCTGCCTTTTCTACCTAGCCCTATGTAAAAATTTTCATGTGTATCGCCTGATGCTACCAAAAAGATTCCCTTTTCGCTGCTTATCAGAATTGCGCAAAATAACGAAAGCAAGATTCACACACATACAACTTTGTAATAATTTTAGTAATATAATTATTAAATTATAGGTAAACGAAATGCAAGCAAATGTATAAACTTCTACCACTCAGGCAGACCAAAGCGGTGCACACGCTTCTCCTGCGAATCTAGATCTATGCGCACTTTTTGCCGCATATAAAATATAGGACAATCACGATTGGAACATATAACTTCCTCATGCAGTGATCCCTGGCAGCGTTGACACTCTGTCCACAGGCGTGCAAAAGATTCCTCCATTAACCGCTTTGCGCTCACTTCCTTTTGATACAATTCACTCATTTTAGGCTCACAGTGCGGACAGAGACAGGCTTGCTCATAACCCTTTGGCATAAGGGACTTGCAGCCCAGGCACGAGGATTTCTTAGTCATAAAACCTGCCAAGCCGCCTACTTTTGAGGTGACCACAGTGCGCGTGCGAGTATGTTCACCTTTCAATAACACTGATTCGGCTTTATCACCCAAGATGGGCTCAAAAATACGCAAAAGTGGCTTTGAAAGCTGTTGCTCCAGATAATAGTTGGCATCTATAGGCACGCTATTTTCCAGCACATAGAGCGGATCCTCTGCTTTTTGATATGCCGGTGTATTTTTAGCGGCTGCGCATATAACATAAGGTACACGATCACCTAATTTGGGCGCTGTGCCCGGATCACGTTTCTTCATTTTGGTGGCCAGCTCTACATGTGCTTGTTTGGCTGCGTAATCTGTTTTCGCTAGCTCTTTAGTTATAACCAATTGAGAAATATCAATACGATTGCAAAGTAGATCAGCTATAACCTGCTTGACATAATCCACAGCACCGTCGGGATCCCGCTCAATTAGCAATTTTTGCAAGCATGAGTTCATTAGATTAGCAACCAAGGGCGAATTATCACGACGAACAGTCTCAAGGCCTTTACAATCCATTTTATCATACGTTTCAGGGCGCGTAAAATAGAGACCAGCATATCGCTTTTTGTTAATCAACAAATAAGGATAGTAAACCTTTTCGAATTCCAGCTTTATAGGTCGTACAAATTTGGAGCTAACCAATTCTGCCGCCTCACGACCCAGTTCCATGCTGCGCTCAAGCGTTTTTACGCCAAAATTTACCATGACAGAGTCTGTGTCGCCATAGATAACCACAGCATCATTTTCATAACCATTGGCGCGGGTGTAATGGGACTCTACCTCATTTTTGGTCAATTCTATCATGGTACGTCCATAGGCTGTCACACTCCCCGAAATTTCTAAGCAAGGCAGTTTACCCACCTGTGCACCAGTGAAACCGTATACCGAATTTGCTGATATTTTCAAAGCCAGTTGTCGTCCATCTAGCACTTGGCGTTTAAAAGGATCAGTTTCCACCTGGAATAAAAATCAAAACTCCATATTTAGTTTTGTGTTTATGTTTTTTATATGATTACAGAGGGTAGGTAAATATTCATTCGGGAAAACGTAAAACCAATTTAAAATAGTGTTCTAGACTCACCTTTAGATCGTTCTTGGCTCTTTTTCGTGCTGACAACAGAGACTCTAAGATCTCAGGCAGTAACCCACGACGCACATCAGCTTTTACAAAGCTGTTGTTTGCCGGCGTACGTTCTACCTGTTCATCAGTTAAACTTAACTTATCCCGCATGCCTGGAAGCAACAGTGTAGTATAGCATAAATTGTGCGCCATCATAATACTAGGATACAGCGAAGCAAAATCCAATGTTGATATGGGATCTGCATAATAACCACGTTTGGGCTCTATGACTGTGGCACCCTCATACTGTTCATCTGAGCCTTGAGAAGTGTAAGAAGGCATTATAAAGCCCTTTGTTCTTGCCTTTCGCAACAGCTGGCTAAGTACCTTAATCTGCTGTCCGCGTGTCAACAATGATTCTAGTGGAACTCCCGTAACTCGAGCCATTTCCATGTAGTTAACAATGGCCATAAGCTTTCCCAGCAAACGCAAAGGCAGATAAGCATCCTTTAAACAGTACATGGCTAGACGACGCCGTGTTTGTTCATCACCATTTTGCAAATCTGTAATAATGCTGTGATGAACATCCTCCTTTTGCTCCTGCAGGAAATGATAGCTCACGGCGTTAAGCGTATAAGAGCGAAGCTTATAATCTCGCAGCAAAACAAACAATAAATCAAATGGCACGCGTCCTTCAAAATTAACATATTGATTCTCGCGACGACCCATTTGCTTTGACTGCAGAACCTGTTCCTTGATGACCGAGCGTATGTTTTTTATGCGGCCCAAATACTCAAAATTTTTTACTTTTAAATGTGCAGCTCGATTAATAAGATAGGGAACATCAAAATTGTTTATATTATAGCCCGTGAGTATATCCGGATCTACTTCGCGTACAAAGTCTGACCATTTATCCAAAAGCTGTGTTTCCTGATCGTAGCAAAGCACCTGACTGCCTAATATTGGCGCACACTGTTTGAGCGTAAAAACATTTCTTATAAAAGGTTCCGACTCGCCCTGTCGAATAACCATATTGGCTATTTGTATAACCGGGTCCATTTTAGGCTCCGGGAAAATTCCTTTGCGGCCAGCGCATTCAATGTCAAAGGAAAGTATGCGTAAAGGCGCAACTTTAGACCACTCACCTTCGGGTTCGTGTGATATAAACTGATCAAAGGCAACATCCACTTCGATTTGACAACGCGATTCTGGCAAAGGCTTTGAGTTGCGTTTACGCTGGCGCCAAGTTCCCGGCGGCAGCTCAATCCAATTGCAGCCCACCACGCCAGTGTCTACCATAAAACGTATGTCAAAGTCAATGTTGTTCTCAAAGGCGCGGCAGTCTTGAAAATCAAAGGCACCCATAATGACTTCTTTTTTTAGCAATCGTGAGGCAGCAGCCACAAATCGTGGCAATGTTAAGGTAATTTTTATATACGTTTGCTTCGCGTCGCCCTGATAGCCGTGTATATTCAGACGTTCGACTAGTTCCACCTCCAGTACGGCTTCCTGCACATTATCCTTATTGTTGCGTATGTCGGCCAATACTTTCTTATCCAATGCCTCGTGCAGCTCATGGCAGTGTCGTTTTTCAAAGTTACGTGGTGCCGCCAAATAGAAATACGGACAAAAGCCATGCACATGACAGCACACTGAATTGCCCTCCATAGTCACACCAAACATGCGCACAACTGGCACTGGACCTAATTGAGCTCCAGGCATGCCGGGAAGCGCTTGGCCCAGATAGTTTTCAACGTCCAATTGTTGAAACACGAGTTTATCTTCAAGGGGGTTCAGCTCAGGTGGAGTAGCGCGAGACCATTTCGCACTTGTTTGTTGATTTTCTGGTCCGTCTCCCAGCAGCTGTGTAAGCTCCAGCTCATCGTTGGGCTCAAAAGCAGCCAATTCGGATTCAAAACCACTGCCCATATCATCGTCATCATCGAAATTTCTATTAATATTGAAAGACACAAAGTAGGCATGTAACAGTTTAACCCAAGACGCACATTATCATTACCTAGATTTTTTGGCGTGTCCATACGCACTTCCGTTGGCTTTACGTTTTGCATCCATGACTTCAGTAACATATATTAATAAATTTGCAAAGCCTTCAAGAGAATGCGAATATTTTTACAAAATATTTCGCTGATAAGGCGGGAAAGTGCAGGCTTCTACAAAGCGCTGCAAACTTTTGATAAACAAGTAGAAACTGCCATCTTTTTAAAATAGGTAAAAAATAAGCTGGCAGCCCTAAGAAATTGAGACGTGTTGCCATGCTCTAATGGTGTTTTCACATACCAATTCTCACACAGCAGTAATCGCATGTAAAACGCATTAAATTTATATATTAATTGCTAAAATATTGCGACGCCAACTACTCTAATGAGTTATACGTGGTGCGCGCTTAGATATGTGCAAGGATAATAACACCTTGAAATGTTAAGCAATAGCAAAAGCCAGTGAGTTTATTGGGGGTGGTGTGTTGCTGAGGGGTGTTATGAACGAACGTCGAGGCAAGTGAATCACATTTTAGTTTGTGGCAAATAAAGCCAAAAAAAACCGTGGAAATGTACCAAAGCGCCTGCAATGCGGCCACAACTGGCTCGTGTGTGCCCGGTGCAGGCAATCAGCACGATAATGAACGGCAGGCGGCACTTATTGCCCAACAGCCACCCACCGCACCAATTGAGCCCGATTACAGTGGCTTCGATATAGTTAAGGCTACACAATACGGCGCCATAGCGCGCGTACGCGAACTGGTTGAATCTGGATGGGATGTAAACCAACCAGACAGCGAAACTGTCACCCTTCTACACTGGGCGGCTATCAACAATCGACGCGATATTATAAGGTACTTTCTCGAAAAAGGTGCTACAGTCGATGCAGTGGGTGGGGAGCTGAATGCCACACCGTTGCACTGGGCTACGCGGCAGGGGCATCTTGGCGCTGTTGTGTTGCTAATGGCGGCGGGAGCCGATCCTCGCATTCGGGATGCAGAAGGTTGCTCTTGCATACACATAGCTGCCCAGTTTGCACACACTGCGTTAGTTGCCTATTTTATAGCCAAAGGTGTCGATCCGGATTTGCAAGACCGCGGAGGTATGACAGCGCTCATGTGGTCGGCTTGGAAGGTTAGTTATCATGCTTAAACATTATTATTTTTTAAATGACATTCGTTTGTCGTGAAGGTCTGTGCCTTGGACCCCGTGCGCCTGCTGCTGACGCTTGGTGCTAATCCTGCTATGGTTGACTATACACACGGAAATACCGCTCTACACTGGGCCATTTTGGCACGTAATGCCACCGCCATTACCACATTGGTGCTTAAGTCAAAGGCATCCCTCGATGTGCCGAATTTACGCTCTGAGACGCCGCTGACTATGCTAGAAGCACAAGCTGGTGCTATTTGGATAGGTGCCAAGGTTATGGACCGCGTTAAAGAAGCTGCCGTAACATCACAACAACGCCGTTCGTTCGTATCCAAGCTGCGGCATGACAAACGCTTACGCTGGTGGTCTATGGTGGCCTGCCCCTTTACTGCCTTTTATTTGGCCGGAATTGTCTTTACAATAAACACACTCTATATCATCAAGTTTTTCCTGCTCGGCTGCCTGTATGCCATATTTCATACCATAGGAAAAACTCTGTTCGATGAGCATTTGATGGCTTTGCTACCGCTTAGTGTTTACCTAGCCACAAAGGCATGGTTCTATGTTACATGGTTAATGTACATAGATGAGGCGGTATCATTTGTTGCCACCGTGAGCTTCCTAATTTGTTCCCTGGCGCTATGGGTGTGCTTCATAAAATCCTGGAAGGGCGATCCAGGCATCATACGACCCACTAGGGAGCAGCGCTTTAAGGTAAGTTTTAAAACTTCAGTTAACATGAACTTTTGTATAACATTAACATTTTTGGCAGACCATTATTGAACTATCCGAACGTGGAGGTGTTGGTTTCGAGCCAGCCTCATTTTGCTCTGGCTGCCTAGTGCGTCGACCTATACGCTCCAAACACTGCTCTGTATGCGATCGTTGCGTTGCTCGCTTTGATCACCACTGCCCCTGGGTGGGTAATTGCATTGGTCTCAAGAATCACAGCTACTTTATGGGCTTTCTCTGGATGCTGCTTATCATGTGTGGCTGGATGCTGTATGGCGGCTCAAAGTATTATGTTAACCAGTGCAATGTGCACTTTGATGGTAAGTGCCTTTAATCATTTGAAAGGGAATCTTTTGACAGGGAATTAATGGTGTTATAATTGGCAACCAAATAGCATGTATGTTAATTCATTTCTTTATTCCCGCTTGTTTTTCTTCTTTGAGCCATATATGGGAAATAGAATTTTGATAAGGAACTTACATCGAGTCTTAATAATCGAGAAGCTCCGAAATTTGGGGGAATTATAATAATTTATTTGAAAACGACCACTTTCAATCGTATAAGACTGCAACAAGTCAAGGACGCATCTGTTGCTTCTCATGCGACTTTGTACTGTTTGTCTTACACATTTGTTTATATTTTTTTACAGATTTCCTCGCTGCCATGCGAGCCATCGGGAATTGCAATGCCTGGGTTGGGTGGGTGATGGGCAATGCTTTGCTACACATGTCATGGGTCATACTGTTAACCGTTTGCCAAACCTATCAGGTTCTTTGCCTAGGCATGACTACCAATGAGCGCATGAATCGCGGACGCTATCGTCATTTCCAAGCCAAGGGCGGCCACAGTCCCTTCACAAGAGGTCCTGTACTCAATTGCATTGACTTCTTCGAGTGCAGCTGCTTTGGATTGTTGCAGCCAAAACGCGTGGATTGGATGAACTATTATGACTACGATACGCAAGTGCATCAAACTATAGAAAAGGAACCGCTACTGCGTGCTGAATGTGCCGATGGTATGGCAGCTGATCATCAGTATGTGTAGGATAAGTCCTATCGGGATGCGAAGACGCTTCGAATGCCCATAGCGCATGTTTAACGTTATTGTGTGACAAAAAAAAAACTGCTTTAGATACGCCACAACAGCTTATAGGTATAATACTATACGCCTTATCATGTTATTCTCGATAATTTGTAATTGGTACGCGCTGCAGCATATTTTTTTTGCGCTAGCCCTCTAAACACAACGATTAAAGAAACAGGAGCGTCGTAGCTGACCGATATCGGATCGATTAGGTACCCCCAGTGTACCAAATAGAATATGCATACATACATATATCGAACATATGTATTTTAATGCACAATACATTTATGCATGTATTATTGTAATTAAGCAGAAAAAACTTTGTAAATTTTTGCATATTTCTTAAACTACTTTTTTTTTGGTCGAAAGTTAAACCAATTATATGATGCTCCCTTTAAAGTATTTGTAAAACCAAAAACTACGTAAACACCGAACAAACTTGTATGCAAATATCGAAAAAAATCAAAACTAAAGGAAATTATGAAATAAATGTTTTGTCGTGCAATATTCAAGTCAGTTTTAGAGCAATATACAATGAGATATAAAAAACACCAAAGTAAAAAAAAAAATTGTAAAGCGCACATCAAATTAAATCTGAATTTTGAAAATATTCTAAATTGTTAAGCACAGAAAAGCTTTTTATATATGTAATACACTTTACAAAAAATTTACTTAACAAGAACAAGATTCGACTAATCTTAACAGTTGCATACTTAAATATAAATAAATTCTAACAGGTAAATAATATTATATATACCGATCTATTATGCACTAGTCTAGTCAGCAATCATTTAAGTAAAATGTTATAGTGTAACAAAGTCTACTATAAACACATAAAACTATTTCATATACATAAATACATATTAATTATAGTTAAGATCAAGCAAAGTTATATTAAAAAATAACTAAACATTTAACAATTTCAAAAACATGAAAATGCGAATTCCAAAAAATGAGCCTGGCGACAACTCTTAGCTAAAACCGTTTGTAATTCTAAAACGTTACTTAAATGCATTTAAATTTTAAAAAAATTACTAAAATTTCAACTAAAATAAATAAACTTAAACTACTTTTCGATGTATTTTAGATTTTACAAAAACACATAAAATGCAGCCAATGTAAAATGCTTTTGTTAAAAGAACTTTTATGCGTGCGACTTGCTAAAAATCAATTCTTTTGTATACATTTATTGTGTTTCTTTTTGCAAATATGTACTGTTATAAAGCTTATAAAAGACTAAAAGAATACACAAACAAAATTTTGAATAATAATAAAAATAAAAGCAAGGCAAGTTTGACCTCAAAATCCAATTATTTGCCTATAAATTTAGTTAAGCATCTAAATTCAAGACAAATACAACTACGTATTAAATAGTGTAAAAAAATTTATTAATTGAAGGTGTATGTAATGTGCGTTGAATATAATAATAAATAGAAATTATTCCGTATCAAAAATAAATAATTATTGAATTACCTGAAGTTGGGGATTTCATACTCATAACATGTAAAAGATTATCGTGTTCTGGTTACTTTAAGAGACATTAAAGACGCGCCCTTCTACTTTTAAATCACCTGTAAACATTGTTTTAGTGTATTTTTTTTTTTAAAGAATTGATTACATTTAAAAAAAAGAAGCAAAATTTTGTTATTTATTAAAATAATGATTTGGAACTTAGTGAAAGTTTGCAAATCGGCTTCAAAGATTGATTTAAGCACATTTCTACCGAGTTTACTTTGGATAGGGAAATTAATCAAAGTCCACTTCAAGTTTTTCAGATTCAACTAAAAACTTATGTCTTATGTCTATTATACTTACAACCTTATTTACTAAATTTCATTATTATTTATTAAAATTTGTGTTAACAAACACCTTAATCATATTCAGTAGATAATGAAAAACAAATTATAAATTAACTACCATACATATAATTTTATAACGCAACTCTTAGTCGGATATTTACATCTGGACTTGTTTTAACTTTGACGGAAAAACATACAGCCATCCAAAAGTCAATAAGCTCATACTCTGCTGTAATTTTGGGTACAAGGCTATTTATTGTATGCAAAGAATCTACGTAGCTTTTCATTAGAAACCGCAATCCGGTCAAGCTTCAGCTTTCACATCTCATCATCCATGGGAAAAGAAGTATCTCCACCGATTCCGTTAAGTCCGGGTGCCGGCAATATGGCTTTGTTCAGGCTACTGGTAAGATATGTGACATGGACCCCATATAAAGAAAGGCCTTTTTAGATTATTCTGCGGAAGAAGAGGATGAACCCAAAATTAAGCGTACCCACAACGCAATAGGAAATATATTGGATAATCAATTATTCCCATCAGCATAGATTTCGGGTATCGATTTAGCCATGCCCGTCTGTCGATATGAATACCTCTATCACAAAGATCTAAAATCTTAAAATCTTTTTTTCATATACGAATCATTGCAAAATTTGACGCACATATAAACTGTTTTGTGGAAAATGAGAGCAGGGTATCCTACTGCCACGATACCCTCTTAAATACATATGCTCTAAAATCCAACTGGCTCAAAAACATCTTTGAAAAATTTCTTAATAACTGATCAAATTCCCGAACATCAATCTTCGTATGCTTGAGAATGGTTTTATCATAGATTATAAACTTAATATCAAATGATGGATATCTTGAATATAAAGACAAGGACATACTTATACAAAAATTAGCATTAAAAGATGTTTAGTTTGGGTTTTAATTTTTTGTTTTTTTATTACTCTTTTGATGACATAATATTATTATATTTAAATTTTTTTTTGTCGACATTTATGCATTATATTTATAGGCTCGCTTTAAAAATAGATTTTCTGTTTAATGATAAATTAAGTTGCTCCTTATTATTTCTTTACTTGGGTTTTAATTTATTAAAAGTAAAACTTTTGAATACATGTTTTTATTTCTTTAATAAAATACCTATATGTATTTTATACTTAGATTTTGTTTACGATTAGCTCCTATCTTTTCCATTTTCTTTTGCAGCGGTGTAAATGATATACAGTATACACTATAATTAAATATATTTTTCTTTCTGTTTGCGAATTAACTTGCTTTATTGCAAAAAATATGTGTGAAAAACGCGTTTGCAACACGCCGAATTTTGTTACAAAAAATTTAACATAAACTTATGCACTAGTTTTAAAAGAATGCCAACTCACTTGAATAGTCAGGAAATTTGAAATATCAGTTAATTGAAATGGTATTTATGTAAGAAATACAGTAGACGCTCGCAAACTGGGCCTACACGCAGTTAAAATTCATCACATTGCAACTTGAATTTAGAAAAAACTCACTAAATTAAGAGTCGGAAACTCTGATTTAGGAATGGTTCTTAATTTCTTTATAGCTGTTATACTTTTGAGCATTTACTTTTTGTTTTAGAAAAAAGTCAATACAAAAGTTATATTACATTGTAGTATTAAAAAGGACTGTAGTCAACCTGCTTTATTCTTGGCTCATGCTTTTACGATTTTGGCACGTTGATGACTGCCCTTTAGTAATTAAAAAATAATAATTTTATATTAAAAAAAAGCAAACAAGTGCGTAGAAATGTGTATAAATATTAAAACAGGACAGGACTCTCTAGTTGACAGAATTGTTCACTTTCAGAAATAAAAAAATTTCTTATCTTAATCATTTCAACTAAATATTCATAAATAAATAAAGGATTTGCTTATAAGTTCGGGTGATTTTTATTAAAGAATTCTAAATAAATGTTACAAATAATTCTAATATCGAATCAACAAATAATTTTTGTTCTGCTAACAACTCTAAACATACCTAGTTCTTGAGCGTCTACTATATAACTATTGAAATAGTTTATAAAAAAGCCGTGCCAGCACTGGGCGGCATTAATAGTATGTGTATAGCATAGCGTCTTTTTGTAACTGTTTCCTCATATAGTATATATTATATACATATAGGTGGGATTTTGGCGTGGCCAGCTTGAGCTTGTCATAAGTGTTATACTTGTATATGAATATATTGTATATTGCTGTATACTAGTTGGTCGGAGTTTTACATACAATATGTTATAGCTTTGTACATAATTATTTTGAAACTGTCATCAGCTATGCACTTAGCCCCTCCAAAGACTCTGGCTTCCATAGGTTTATTATTATTTTTGCTTTTGGACAGCATTTAGAAAACTTTATGTATGTTAATATAGATAAGTTAGTAAGAATATGTGTATTGTAATGCGTTTTATAAGCGCACTTGGCGGCATCACGATTAAGCAATGAAAAGAAGAAAAAAAAGTTTTCATAGAATACACATGGTTTTTATCTTCTCAGTTTAGAATTTCATTTAAGTCTAGAATAATGTTTGGAAACTGTCTTTATGTGTGGCCTTACTAGGAAATCAATGTAGTGGCGTTGTAGTAATTCTTTGATAATCGTTTCGATTTTAGCAATGGTTTAAATAGGTTAAATTTAATTATTGTTTTATAATTTCAATCGGACAAGTCTAAAATATGACGTATGTAATTATTTCAGTAAATCCTTTAATTAAGTCTTACATTAGATGAACTTAGTCTGACTTTTTTTTAGGCGCACAAAGCTGGATTCCATTAGTTGTAAAAAACAAATTTATTTAAAATTGCTTGAGCATAGTTTATGTACAAATATTTAGGGGAAGGCGTAATCAATCAAATAATACATTCAGTTTACTTGGCACTATTTAAAAATCTAATTTATATTAAATTCTTATAAAGCACACATAAAAGCAGTTATTTGGGAACTACGGTCATGCCGCAGACTTTGCGCAACAGGGAGGGGTTTATTCTTCTAGAAGGTGGTGGGCTGACCAACTTAAAGCTTTCTTGGAGCTCTTACTTATATAATGCCTCACACATTTACTTGATGCGCCCCGCCGTGCAGTGCATCATAAAAATACAAATTATTTATACATGCTTAGTTATAGCACATGTGTAGACATATGCTTAATATGTATGTATATGTATATAAATTGGGGTTTTTTTAGTACATGTATTATTTTGTTTAAGTTTTTAATAAAAAATATATATAAATATATGCTATTTTAGATTTGATTTTATCTCTCTGCTCATATGTATAGTTTTTATATTTTTTTTTTTAATTTTTACCTTTGTTTATTCATTAAATCTGTTTACTTGCTCAGTTTTCCGTTTGTTAAATATGCGTACTTAAGTATGTATACATAGCGTGTATATAAAAATTAATGATTATTAATTATACATACATTTTTTTTTATGTATATAGCTAAGTTATTATTACGATTAGGTTTACCCTATTTAAGGGTATGTGGGCACGGAGACACGCCTTTCTTTGCTTTTGTTAATAACACATATAGAAAAATTATTTTAGTTAAGTTTTAAATAAACACATCTTTAGCCTAATTCAAACAAAGCCTAGACCAACCAGTTAAAAAAAACAAATAAATAATATAAAATTTACAGTGCTTGTATAAAACGTGTAAATTAAAATTGAATCAAAAACTTACGTCTAACTTTTGCGATTCCAATTATGATATAGAGCAATGGATAGGTAGTACATTGTGCTTGTGGTTGGTTAATGAGTAGTAAATAGTAGTATGTATAAGGTTTGCTTGGATTTTTGCTTGCTTGGTCTCAAAATATGCTTGCATTTTACACTTTATCATATATTTATAAACATTAATTCCCACTGATGTTACGTTTTGTTTATCAGCTCGCTTTGTGGATTTGGCGGACTGAGCTGTGTTGGCGACTGTTGTGCATTTAGCATTGTTGGCGCCGACAAGGTAGTCGCCTGGGTAATAACTGTCGTGGCAGAGATGGTCTGTTGTTGTTGCTGCTGCGGTTGCTGGGGCGTTTGTTGTAGCTCCTGATTATGATTATGCTGTTGATTTATTTGATTGTTTAGCGGCTGATTTGAGTTACAGAGCACCGAATATACAGAATCAACTTTGCTGAGTTTTTCAAAGAGCGGTATAAGCTCATGCAGCTCACAATCAGTGACATCGTCAAACCACGATTTTACGGGAACCTAACAGATATATGATTAATAAAGATGTTCAAAATGGTATTGCTATGCAATAAAACTTACTGCATTATCTGGATGAAATATATAACTGGCCGGTGAGTTATCGACAATAACAATCTTTTGTAAATCACGTCCCAGACGATTCAAATCCTTAATGTAGTTACCCCTGTAGTAAACGCATGATTCCCTAAACAGTCTTGCACGAAAAACATTCCATCTGTAATAAAAATTAATGACAATTGTATTATATGCAATTTTTTCGTTCATATATCAGAAAAATCCACTCACTTGTCTAAAAGATCGGCCACAGGATCTGCATATTTGGCTAGTGATGCTGTAAACAAAACGCACTCGTACAATTCACCCATTTTTTGTAAAAACTCATCTACATGTGGTCGCTTCAGCACGTACACTTGATGTATGGTGCCATCAATTTCTACTGGTACTATGAAATCGGCATTAGGTATGGGCTGTTATTAACAAATAATACTATTATACTCTATATTTAGTTTTAAAAGATATTCATAAGACTTGCCTTAAAGCTACTGTGCACAAGGGTTTCGTCCAAATCGATGACCATGCACTTTCTGTGCATATCCGAGTGCCTAACCTGAGGTAGTAGGTACCTTTGTTGGTCCGGTAATGGTGGCGGTGTTGTTGATCCATCGATTTGTGTGCCATTTTGATTTGTTTTCGTTCGATTGCGTCGCCAACAGCATAAAATCGATTGAAGAAAGCCACGCTTCTGTGGCTTTAATCGTTCTACATCATCTGAAAACGAACGAGTTAGGAAAATGAAATAAAGTTTTAGGAATTTTTGTGGATAAATACAAATTTCTTTGGATGTTCCTACTAAAATAAAGATGCGAAAAACTTTTAAACAAAGAGAGTTCCGCGGACCCATAGGTAAGTGAATTCTGGCAATAAGACACTTATTTTATGACCTCGGTCAAAATATTTCTTAATAATCTTTTACATTGTGAAAGACGACATAGACATCTCCCACTTTGATAAATCCCAGTTACAAATAATTCAAAAATATTAAAAGGTTGATCATCTTAACAGAATAAAGTTGAGAAAATAAAGACGTACAACAGTCGGGGGATAATTCGTGGGAGTATTATGGGTAATGATATAGCAGTGTGCACACCTCTTCAATACTTCCAAATGTATTTTGATAATGATATGATACATAAATTTTCTGATGAAACAAATCTATATTCAGGTCAGTTAATGTAAGTTCCAATGAAATAGAACTGTACGTATTTGGCTTCTAATGGGCATAGTTAAATATCCAGAAATGGGAATGTTATGGCAATCAGACTTTAAAATTCTTTTAATAGATGAGGCTAAGAGTGGAAAACGATTTTAAAAAAAAACCTATTTTAACATTTCTCTAGTATTAACGAAAAGAAAGATGACTCTGAATATGATAAATTGCATAAACGGCCTAATTAAAAAGCCCCAATTATGATTTAGACGAAACTTATGATAACAGACGAAATGTTAAAGTCATTCACTTGGCAAAGGATATACCAGCATATCGACACTTTAAAGTATTTTTCGATAAAAAAAGAAATTTCGGCAACTGGAACAGTTTCTTCAGCGATGGAGCCAAAAAGACACAAAGTCAATGAAAATTTTAATTTCTAGAATTCTTTAGCAATAAAATCGATTTATGGGAGACGTAGACCTAGCCGACATGCATTATATACAATAAATCAACGAACCCGAAAATATTGTACGCGAATTTTCTTTTGGATTCTTAACTCAGCAGTTACGAATATCTGACTTTTTTATAGACGTGTTAAATTGTTGATTAATGATTTCAAAATTTTTTTTAATTTGCTTAACATTTAATTTTCTAATATAAGTTTTTAAAATAGTTACTATGAGTCAACGAGATGAACAATTATTTGTTTTTGAATATGGATACCCATTTTAACTGTAATAATATATAATTATAAGTTCCTCTTTAAATGTCCACAAAAATTTTTATTTTTTTTACTAATTATGTTTAAATTAAGTTTAAAACACTAAATTTGCTCTCAAATGTTAAAATACAAGTGTTTGTCTTGATATAAACAAAATATAGCTTTAGTCAATTTTGCCACTCAGTTTTACTCCTTTAATGCACAATGTGGTACATGTACAACAAAACATTAAAAGTAGTAGGAGTTACAAAATTTTTAAAAATTTGATTTAATTTTGATATTTGACCACAATATAGTAAAAAACAACCGTCAAAAAAAATCTGCATGTCCTGTGCAAAAAGCGTGCAAGAAAGGGTTAAGAGTCCGATTTGTGTGTATTGTTATGCAGGCAACGCTTTGAAAATCAAAATTACGAATTTACAATAAAGTAAATAGTTTTCTGTAGTGCTGGTTTGTAAGGCTTGAACGAAAGAAGATGTGACTGATTCGAACGAACTTTGGATAATCACAGAATCTATCAGTCCGCCGCCTAAAACGTTGCCTAGAAAATTAAGTATAAAAACTACCTAGGATAAAAACGTCACCCTTTCTCATATTCACATGTCGAATTGATTGATTCATTCGGAGAACTTTCCGAAAAGTTATAGGGCGATTAAATTCTGTTTTTTTTTTTTTTTTGTTTTTTTTTTGATTTACACTCTCTTGACTAGACGTAACAACTCTTTACCGGATTATGGCTTACAATTATAATCTGCATAGGCAAACAAGCAACAGGACGCACTAACCGTGTCCTATTTCCAAACTGGGATAATGCGTAATAAAAATACGTAATCCCTCAAAGGGCTATCAAACATATAGAAATATAAAGAGAATATATTTGGGCAATGGAAGTCTAACCACATCTGCAGTCACACTTATAAGGTCATATTAACACCCACGGTAATAGATTTGGTTTTTTACTCAACTCATGCGATACCGTGGGCCACTTTTCTTGAGTTCAGCAGATATAGATTTCAGTAAGCTGCACAAGCAAGAACTGCTGTTCTTCGTAATAACCTATCTCTAAAATGTTCAAGATTATTATAAATTTGTGCAATAAATTTGACAAAAAGAGGCGTGAAAAACCATAAGTTCCTATCAAATGATGGCCCTATGCTCCACTAGGAGTAACACGACATAAGAAGAAGAAACGATATATTAGCAATGGCTTAATTAACAATCAAATCACGTAAGTCCATCCATCCGTATGATAAACTAGGTTGCGGAGATAAGTGAGCTTGATCACGAAATTCGTCCAAAAGATATGCATTATCCATAAGTAAGAGAAGTTTTTCAATTCATCGCATATCTGACTTAGTTCCCCCGTAAAAGACTTTTTCAACGGCTGAAAAATTAAAGAGATGTAAATTAACTTTATTCGAGGTAAGATCGCTTTTTCAATTGAGTTAGCCCATTTTCCCTTTAGATTTCGATGTCGTATTTATTCAATCGATAAAATTTTAATTTCAATCTCTTTTGTATTTTGACATACAACATTCCCCATACTCTACTATGCCCCATTATATAACGTTTATAAATTGTCCTTCTGTAGCATAAATAAACATAAGAGCATATCTTTTATTTGTTGTACGCTATTTAAATTTAGTGTGTGTGAAAAGTAAAAAAAAAAATAAGCTAAAAATAATTCGCAAGCGCAAAAAATAAATAAAAAACAATACAATAGTTGAAGCTAAACAAAGCATTAGGAGGGTAACCAATTTAGCATACACGCGTTTAATCGATGGTAAAATGCTATAATTGCACATACATATAGTAAAGAAAATTCATATGCATGAGAAGGTCACTGGTTGACCTTTAAGGTAACGACATTTATTACAGGTGTGGCTATAGAAAGGGGGTTGGTCAGTGTATAGAGATGGAAACTTGTAACCCATAGGGAGGACGCAAACTGAAACCCAACTCTGTTTGCCTTTGACGTAGAACAAAAGAAGGCAGCAACAATCGGAATGACAAACAAAATGCCATTTAAACAAGTAAAACACAACACAAATACAAATGTTATGAGGGTATGAGTTTGGATGGGGTTACGGTAGAGGAGCACCTGCTTAAGCTTAGCTACTAGACACACGCTTGGTTCATTGAACCGCTTCGTTCGTGAAATTGAGCTACAAAATGCAGCAACCCTCGCAAAGTCAGTCAGTTTATGTATATGTGTGTGTTTGTCGTCTCAAAAAGGACACAAATGCAGCAGGAATCTCGGGAACCTTTTGCGACAAGTGAAGTGCAACCAACAGTGCACTTGAATATTTTATGAGCCTCCTATATACCTTTTACATAGAAGCACAATGTAGTGGACGTGCTACAGACACGTGTATTTCCATGTTTAAGCGTTAAACCAGACGAGTACAAAACAAACCCACACACAAAGCCATTTTACAAAGCAGTTTGTTTATTTGCTGGCATTTTGATTAGGCAGGTGAAAGGTGAAAAGCCTACGGACAAGTTGGCTTAAAGCACAATTCAACACGCACAATATTATACTCAAAAAAAATCTGTTTAGAACATTGATATCTGCATATAAGCTTGGTAATTTGTCGTTTACTTATTGCATGCCAATTCTCATATTGATATCTTATGGATTGTCTATATTTATGTTATTTTTTATACCCTTGACTTTATGTACAAAGGGTATATTAAGTTAGTGAAGAAAAAAAAAGGGGGGACATTAAACTGGGGCACAGACGACTTTGAGATGCCCTGTACCATCACAACAAACTAATAAATATATGAAACTAGTGCGATCCAATTATAGTATATATAAGTTCCCATAAGTCCTACAAGGACTGGGGGGCCGTTACAAATCTGGCTACCGCCAGATATTTTTTTAATTTGGTGCCAATTCATTCCTAGACCTTCCAATTCCAGGTCAACTTGTCTGCGCCATGTGTGAGCTGGCCTGCCTCTACATCTTCTTTGTCCTTGGGGATTCCAAGCGATTGCAGTTGGGAGTATTTTGCGTAGACATCGATTGATGAAGGCTTGGAGTGGTTGTAAGAGGCGAGGGTTAGCATTCCATGTTTCGCATATAAAATAATCGACATTATGTTAGTGTCAAAAATTTTCAATTTCGTTCGAGTTGAAAGCTGATTCGACTTCCATATAAACTGAAGGTATCCAAATGCTTGCTTTCCTTTTTTTATGCGGTTGTCAATGTCTGCTGAGGATCCACCGTCCTTGGTTATGACGCACCCTTCTAGGACCTCTTAGTTTACCATAAACGGGCTCCATTATTTGCCAGTAAACATATAACCTTGGTTTTACCAACATTGATTTTCAACCCAGCCAGTGCTGCTCGCTCAACCACTGGCTGTAGCTTTCCTGAAATATCTTTGTAACTATGAGAAAGTATATATGTATCATCTGCATAGTCAAGATCCTCCAGGCAATCGAGAAGGCACCATGATATGCCTCTGTTAGAGCGCAAAGCAGACGCAGCCTTGTCTTACGCCTTTCCCAACTCCCACCCTTTCGCCCAGGGTTTGGCCGTGCAACACTCGACAGGATGCATTGGCATAGAAGCTTTTAATGATCGTGATCATTCTCTGCGGTACTCATTTACAGTGTAACGCATCCCAAATAGCTGCATGGTGGAGGTTTTCAAATGCCTTTTCAAAGTCGATCCAATTAGGGATATTGCTTATATACTCCAAATAACGTTTTGATTGCCGATTTTGGTTACAATATCTCTGTAAACAAACGAATTTTGCACCAAAACCATTACTGTCAAAACGATCCATTGAAAATATGATCGAATGAAAACTTCAACAGATTTATGATAAAATGTTACCAATAAACTGCTTCATTATTCCATTTTTTTATTAATAAACAAGGTAGAACCACCTTATTTGGTATGTAGACTCATGTTAAAATAGACCAAAAAAGGGGTTGACCAGGAAAATATTACACACTGGAATTTCTCTTGCTTAATGTTTTCAGGACCATCCAAAAAGTCTAAAATGAAAAAGGGGACCTCCTCCCCCGTAGGGTTTACCGTTATTTTGACATATGTTTCTATAAGTACACAAAAACATCCTAGAAAAAAAATTTCCAAAATTGAATTTCGAGTTTATCTGTAATGAATGGTATATCCAGAAGCTCATATTTTGGGCGGTAGAGGGCGCCAAATTTACTAAAACGCATATTTTTTGTATTTTTAACCACCGCCTTTCCCTTTTTTGTTTTTGGTGTGTATCACATCATTATATAAAATTGTAGATCTTAAAAAAGTACGGTGGTTTTTGAATCATGTAAGTATCTCTAGTAGTTCCTTAGTTATACAGCTTTTTAGTAACTTTAGCGCCGTCTACCGACCAAAATATGAACTTCTGGGTATACCTTGCATTAAATTCGAGATAAATGGGCTAAAACATATGTCAAAATAAAGGTAAACCCAACGGGGGGAGGAGGTCACTTTTTTGTTTTTAGCAGAGCACGCAAAAAACGCTCAACACTTTCAGAGTGTCCGAAAAAAACCGCTCTCTTACGAACACTTTGAGAGAATCATTGACAAAACACTTTCAATTGTGTTTTTGCTCAAAAGTGTTCGGCTCAGACCAAGACCAATATTTTCGCTTCCTTTTTGGTTGTGTTTTTCGCGGACACTTTTGCTTGAGACATTTAGCAAAAGTGTCTTTTGTGTATGTATGCGTGCTTGTGCGAGTCGCCTGTGTTTTACTTCGTGTTTGGTCGCACAGGCGACTTACACAAGCACGCATACACACGCAAAAGACACTTTTCGCGGACACTTTTTGCAAAACGGTCTTTTGCTGAGGGTTTTTTTGTGAGCGATCGCTCAAAGTGTCTCAACATAAGTGTTATTGTGAGAGCGACACATTTGTTTTGCTCAACCGAAAACACTGACCAGAACCGAAAAGCGAAACGCAAAAAGTGTTCGGCTCCGTGAGAGACCGTTTTTGTTATATTTTTCTGTTTTGCTCGTGACCCAACCGCATTGGATAATTGGGTTGACAGTTTTTTGCGAGCTCTGGTTTTTAGACTTTTTGGATGCTCCTTAAAAAATTAAGCAAGAGAAATTGCAGTGTTCAATTTTTTTCCTGGTCAAAACCTATTTTTACTGTACTATTGCGTTTATTCAATACATTTGCCATTGTCCTTGCCTTCAAATTCAAAGTTTGCTCAAATCTTCGAATGGCAAGCCAGCTAACGTTCAGGCAGGACAACTTCTATATTGCCTTAAACCATGATCGTTTTCAAGATAGAAAATAATAAACTTGGGCTACTCCTATTTTCGGATACCCGTCCCAGCACAGAAGACAACTTAAAACAAAGTCAAGACCCATGAAAGTAAATATTTGTTAAGTCCAGGTCCGGGTCTGACCGGTTCATTGACTTAACATATGCATACGAGATATTTGAACGTTGCTCTAGTAAGTACGTTACCTTTGATATTCCACATCCAGGATGAGAAAATTAACAAAATATTATATTCGATTTACTAAGAACGGTTCAGTATATCAGGTTATAACCGAAAATAGAGCATTCCATAGTCAGAACTTTCCATAAATTTGCTACACTCTTCAGCAACCTGTCGCTGATTGATAGACAACAAATTGCTGGCAGCATCTAACAGGTGCCATCAATGAAAGACCCTGAACAGGCTATGACAATGGTGGGTGGGTATGGGAATAGCTATTGGACATTGGGATTGTGTGGCTATTCAACCATCGTTACACTCAAATAGGCCTGAAGGTGTTCAAGTAAATACGTATATGAAAATGTGCTCATGTGCTTGTGTAGGTGTATACCTACTTATATATAGATATACGTATGTGTAGGAGTCATCCAACAGAGTAAAACTCTTATATTTTTAGCTTGAGAGAAAGCTTTATTTTTAGAAAGTTATTTAAGCTTAATCCTTCTGATGTGGTAACAAACTTAATTATCGCCTGACTAGGGCAACAAAAGTATTTTAACATACTCGCATGTCCGTATATCCTAAGAAGTATCTTTGAGTTGTACACTTGTATATAATGTGTATGTACATGTATTTGCATACAATAATAAAATCACTCATTATTATGTAAAAATGTTGTGCACTAATTTATGCAAATGCTTTTGGGTTCTAGACTGTTAAACGACCTTACGCGTCAATTGGATTTTGGTTAATGCAGAGGAATAGAATATTCAGAGACAATACAAAACAATGGCAATGAAAATGACAAGTTTTTTTTTCGTGACATTTTAAATAACAAATAGCTACACAGAAAAATGTATATCTAAATTATAAATAAATATTGTCAGTATAAGTTCAATTAAAATTTTTAAGCAAATAGCGTTACACTTGAAACTTGGCAGTAAACCATTGCTCTTTCGAGTACCCAAGAGTTGGTTTCATTATCTAATCTTGAACATAATGTTTGTTATCTGACATAGTATGATATCATTTGTGGCCTACACACGCCTTAAATACTTTAAACAATTGTTGGAACAGTAAGAAATCAAAACAAAAAACTATGACCTTCAACATATTTATTTATTAAAAGCTTTCATAAAGTACGGGCTGCTTTTTATAGATAGAGTATTCAGTCTACTGCTTAATCAAAGCCATATCAAATGCTTGACAAACTTAACCGCACGTGATATTTAAACAAGTCGAAAGAAAATATTTTCAGGAAACTGTCACTCAATTGGGTTAATACCAGTTGATATCTATCAAGGTTACCTCCAAATCTTTGGGTCAACAAACTTTTATGCTTAAGTATCAAAAATTATTTTTGGCATGCATAAAAAAGTTTCTAACAAATTTTATGCCGAATATGAATAAAGCTATATGCTTTTTAACTTGACGTATGCTTAGTGAAAAAAGTTTTCGGCACACTTTTCTTTTAGTATGCCGGAGTTGTCGTCATTGGTTATGGAATTTGATTGTCTTATTTTATGTGCAAATATTTCGTGTCCTCAAATAGCGGAATCCTTACCTATCACTTCGGTACTATTTTCAAAAATTAATAGAAACTGTTAATCATTCAGGCCTCAAATTGTGATTTCTTATGAAATTTCATATATATTTTTATAGCCTGTACCTTATGGTAAAAAGTGCATATTAAGTTTGCGAAAATATATGTAACATACAGAAGAAGACGTCGGAGACTCCCCAAAGTTATCTAAAGTGTGATCACGGTGACTAGAGAAGTCGATATACCGATGTCCGTCAGAGATGGTAATATCTAGAGCAACCAAACTTTCAGATTAGATACGTTATTAACCTACGGGAGACAAGTTTATTTTTTATTTTTGATATCGGGGTTATATTATATAGCTCCCACAGAGTTGATTCAGAGGACCTCGAAAAAAACAAAAGTTTTAGACGGATAACTCGTTTGTTTATGAAGGTATCGTAACCAAATATGGCATTCGAAAGTTTTTTAGAGTTCCCAAGCACTATACCAAATTTGATCAAAATCGGTTGTCATATAGGCTCCATAGGACCGATCGGTCCAAAAAAAACGTTTTTGGTGCAAAATCGACGTTTTTCCTTTGATTATGAAGAATCACACGTTTGACTATATCATATAGTACCCAATGCGAAATTCGACTGTATTTTATGTGGTAAACATATTTTTTTTGAGTCCTTAAGCAATATATCATATTTGATTGCAGTGTAGTGGTACAGGGTACTCCAAAGTCCTCCGCGCACGACTTTAACGTGCTCCATCTTTTAAGTATGTATGTAAGGAATATATAGAATATTGATTTTTTTTGCAAATAGGAAATGTTTGTTGGGTAATACCACAAAAAATACATTTTTCACGCATATAAATATTGTAAACAGTTCTACGTACGTATATGTATGAGTGTATTTATAAACATTTAATTTTTCTTTTTTCTTTATTTAATTATGCATTGCGCGGCATGTAGCTAATTTTAATTATTAAAATATTTTTTTGTATCTGCTTTATGTGTTTCACGCGCTTTAGAATTTTGCAGCTTTTGAAAAGGAAATGGTCTGCAATGTTTATTTAGTTTAAGAGACACAGATACACATAACATGTACGTACGTATGAGTGCCTTATGTACATTATGTAGTGGCGCTGCCCCGCCCTCTAGCCTTGACAAATTAATAACAAAAAAAGTCTACAATAAGTGTGAGCAATTTGCTTAAGACCTTCAGAAATTGAAAAATTAATAATAAAAAATCAAAAGCAGAAAAATGTCTGAGCGAAAAATGAGATACTAAAAGCGTTGACCATAAAAACAATACATAATGTACATATTGATGTACATTTATATATCAATATTTTATATACAGATGGGCAGCAGCAGCACTTAACGACGGCCACTGGGCACCCACTCTGAAATAATATAAAAGCATACATACATAGATATTTCAACTGTTGCCGCCGGTTCTAATGCTCTTGGCTGCTGGTAGCTCTCCTCCACAAGCACTCACTCGCACGCCCTCACGCACACTCAGTTGTCGCAGTGTTCAACAAGTCAAAAAGCAAAACCTACGCTACATAAGCATATTTGCAACACGGAAAAGAGCAACAATCATAAATTCTTGAATACAAATGACAGACAGAGAGACACACATAGACGGACAACATTGGAGCAGCCCAAAGTCTATCAATGATGATGTAGTAGTAAGACAGAGCTGACAAGCTTCGCCAATTAACACCCAAACGTAAATTTTTTTTCTCTTTGCTTTGGCTTTGACTTAAACTTGTTTGTGTACATGAGTGTGTGTGTGTTTGTGCAATTGTCGTAATGATTTTAGAGCACAAACAGATTAGATTAAAATTTGTTATTACTTTAAAGTGTGTGCCCCCCGCGAGCCCTCCCCCTTTAACTTAAATATTTGCAGTAAATACAGTAAATCTGAAAAGTCTAGGCACAGCTGTGCACAGGCTATTTTTTTTGTCAAAAGTATACGAAAATAAATATTTTGACTAATTTTTTTGTCTTGAAATTTTTGTCATACTTACTTGACCATCTCGTTTTAATAGTCTGGTTATATTTTAACATATTAAAAGAACCTTTTGGCGCCAGTGTTACAAAATTGGGCTTAAAAGTAAATCTATTTTGATAGAAATGGTTAGTATTTGTCATGCATGTGCATTGAAACACAAACAAATTAACACATTGTCAGTGTTTTTGTTCTACATGCCTATTTCGACTGTAATGGGTTTTAATAAAGTCTAGTGAGAAGTAGATCTGCATAAAGACATTTATTTATATATATATAGATTGAAATTTTGCCTGCAAAAATAAAATAAAATACAGTAAGCACATATTTTATTGCTTTATGTGTTTTTTTCAGTGTTAGTAACACAATTATTGTTGTAGTAATTGAAAACGAGTCCTACTAAGATAACTTTATTCGCATATGGTCACTTCAACAGAAATGTCAACCGGGGCCAATTTGCACTATTAGGGTATTCACGCTTTGTGTTGAGTTGAGGAGTTGAAAAGTTAAGGAAAAAGTCAACAGGCCAAAACCTGTTGAGTTTTATGAGTTGAGTTGTTGAGTTTTCTTCTTCTTTCCAGAGTTTGTTTACATTTGTAAATTGGTACAAATTACATTAAAATTCAAAAACTTGAATTAAAAATGCCGAGTCAAAGCATAAAATCTATTTTAATTAAACCTGTAGCTAAAGGAGCTATGTATTACATGGATTTTTGTTATTTTATTGCTGCGAAAATGAAATAATTGCAGAAAACCCATATCTGAATTTGTGCTTCTTCTTGCGTGTGTTTGTTTACATTTGCGAAATGCTGCAAATAATAATTTAAATTAAAAATTTTGATTTAAAAATGCCAAGACTAAGCGTAGAATGTGTTTTGACTGAAGCTGTTGCTAAAGTGGCTTTGGCTGAAATTGATTTTATTGAAGGTTCGTCTGCTAAAACAAATTCATCGTATAAGAACTAAATTTTGTTTAATACACTATGGGGTATTTTTTAATTTGATGACTAAGATTTTATATTTATTTATTTTTCTTATTTATTTGCATAAATAATTGGCCTTAAAACTGAAGATATTTAATTTTATATATTAAATATATATGTGTATAAATAATATATATATTTTTGAGTGATTTTCAGTGTAATTTGTTTAGGTCATTTACTTTTACTTTTTTCGTTTCACACATACATATATTTAAATATTTATATTTTTTTATTACAAATGTAAATACAAGTATTTTTAAAAATTACTTGTAAAAATTCATAAAACTAAACAGCTGGAAAAATATTTCGCGCACTGAATGTCACGTACTTACTCAGACTTAGGCTTGTAAAAAAATAACTAGTTATAAATTAATTGCTTTTAAATATTTTTTATTATTTGGATACGTCAAATTAACAGATTCTTCCTTTTGCACTACATATAAAACAACAAAAACTAATTTTTCGTTTTTCTTTACTTTTTTGCACTTTGAAAGGCGTACGAATGTACGTCTAAATATTATAATTTTTTGTGCTAAAATTAATTTAAGTAAGATTAAATAATTATTTTCTGTCGGTAAATTTTTAACGATTTTCCTTTTCTTTCCAATCTCATTTTCTGTTAAATTTTCAACTCTTTTTATATTTGTATACATTCTTTTATTTTCCTTCAGACAATTCGAACTTTTTGTGACGCATTTTACTTATTAAATGTTTATAAATAAGGTTAATGCGCAAGCACTTTTTACTATTATGCAGACATTGGGTCCAACGTTGGTTTTTTCAAAATTACATCTTAGAACAATATTGTAAGTTCAAATAAAAGTTATTTACAGGTAAACTATGAAAATAGGGCTGTGCCAATACTAATTTGATTCACTGTATGAACACACATATACACACACACATAACATTTGACTTTTTGTTTAGCGCTCATTTCTGCTCAACCCTAAAGCTGCATTTAGACGTATTTGTATTTACATTCATTTATTTATTTACGCACTTGTATGTGTGCACGTTTTGCCATTTGTTGTTGCTGTTGTTGTTGTTGTATTTGCTTTGTTTGTTTGTTTCAAAAACTAGTCAAGAGACAGAATTGCCAGTGTGAGTCTCTGTCTCTCTTTATACCGGTTTTGCTTGTTGTTTGGGTTTTTTTTTTTTTTTTTTTGTTGCTGTTATTGTAATATGCACTTTAATTTTTCTATTATTAAGCACACACTGCAGCTCACTTTACTGCACCGTACAAACTTTTATGCAATTTGGTAGTGGTGCGGTGCATCAACGACATTGCATGACGTCACAAAAGCAAGCCGTCATTAAATTGATTTTATATTAAAAAAAGGTGGTGGACAGGGACGTAGACGCAGACTGCGACGTAATTGAAAAAAGTCGATAAGACAAAGTTTAATACAAAACAAGCAAGAAAGAGGAAGGAGGTAGGCAAGGAAGAAGCTTGCAAGTGGTTTGCCTTAGATTTTGATCATTCACAATAGACGGCATACAATACAGAATACATACAGAGACAGAGAGAGAGAGAGAGAGACACACACAAAAAAAAACATAAAGCGACGTGTTGATGGCGCTTGTGTCTGATGGGGCGCGCTCACTTTCAACTTCTTAAAACAGAAATCCTCAAAGGACTTTTGGCATTTTTGTGTCTTTGTTGTGACGCTGACTTTGTGTATGACTCATTTATGGCAGACAAAACTAACGCGCACTTTTCGCTGTTTACTGCTTATATACATATGTATATATACAACTTTAGGTAGTTTTATTTCTCACACACTTACCTTTATCGCTTGGATAGACATTCAATTGCTCATCGTCGCGGGAAACTTGCGTTATTATTGATGTTGCATCCATTTAAGCATACACTTATGGCCTGTGTTGGCTGCGTGTGTGTTGAAAGTTAAAACTGCTTTTCACAAAAACTTGAAAAATCGTCGCTAATATCCAATCCAAAAAGCATTTAAAAGGTAACTAGGCACGCGTAAAAAATGATGATAAAGATAAAAACACAAATATATACAACATTAATACATTTTTGCACACATTTTCCAAAGAAAACATGGAGTTTTCTTTATATAGAAACACATTATTTATATATGTATATGTGCATGCATGCATGTGTATGTGTCTGCGATCCGTCGGCTATGCGACTTGCGACTTGGCTGGGGACTGGGGACTGCGCCAGACAGTGGAATTTTACAATTACGCTTTGACACCCTCATTCGCATATAGGTTTCATTCGACGTCGCAGAATGCAAATGTTTTTTTCCCCACTGAATATTCACCTTTTGTTTAAAAACTCTCAACTTAAAACATGTAAAAATGCACTTTCGCCTTTTTTAGTAGTAATTATTATTGCACACAAATTTGATTACGGAAAAAAGGCAACGGAAATGAATTTAAAAAACACTTTCTTTTCTTTTGCTGTTTATTGGGCACATTCTTTATTTTTCTCGGCGTCTACTATTCGCACGCAGCTTCGCAACGTTTTATTTATAACGCACTTGGACACGACACTCACGAAAGCACAACAGCCCCGTTTTGTTGTTTTACAATTTTATATATTGTATTTACAATTTTTCGCACGCATTTTTTGTAAGTGAATTTACTTTAATATTCATTCTTATGAATGCGATTCCGACGCGCAAAACAAAACGTGACCTCCTCGAAAAAAAATTTAGTTTAACTAAACCGCTGTTGCTGGGCTTAGAGATGTAACAATTTGCAGCGTTGCTAAACGATACATAACTAAGCACTATCGGTTGGTAACAAAATAAAGTTGCCGAAATTGCGAAATCGCAGTTTTCCGTTTCTTATTTTTTGTTCGAGTTAAATTTAAATTACTTGACGAATTTAAATTTGTTTAGTAGAAAAATAATAAAAGCTTAAAATGAATAGATGTTTTTAGCCACAGCTGAGACGTTAATGTTAATAACATTGGTATTTCCTGTTAAATTTACCATCGCCCAGAGAATTTAGTTCTCTCTGACCATCGCCAGACTTGACAGGGAGAAAATTTACCATCGCCAGACTTGACGAGGAGAAAATTTACCATTTATTTACTTTTTCAGAGTATGTATAACTTTACAACACTTTTTCGGTAATATGCGAGTCTGGCAGCATTGGCCGCTTATTATTATTACGCGAGCACCGTACGAAAATTTCTTGTTAATATTTTTCTTGTATTTATAAGTTAAATTGACAAAAATGTTGGCTTTACGCAGCTCACAAAAAATAGGTTTACGGTAAGTAAGCACAATTAAGTTCATAAAGATTGCTATAATGTGTGCACAAATTTTCGTAGTTCATTTCTGCCGGCAGCACACAAAAACGTGGCTTGTGCTCGCTATTCTTCCAAGGATGAGGATGCTTCCTCTTCGGATGATGAGAAAAAGACCAAAAAGCAATCCAAAAGTAGCAATAACTCTGGCGAAACAGCAGCGCAGCGTTTGAACCGCTTGTTATCCAGCATGCAAACCACTGATCAGTTGTCTGTTGCTGACTTTCCACATCCAGGTGATGCGCATCGTAAGCGCAAGGAGGCGCTCAAGCAAGAAGTATCTTCTAAGGACGTCATAAGCGCAGCTAAAAATATTGCCAGCATGCTTGGCACCGGAGAAACTGATCGAAAGCAAACCGAATCCGAACTATTGGCAAAACTTTTGGGACACAGCAACGCTGAGAGCTCCAGCAATGCTTCAGGTTCCTCTAATGTGGATGCCGCTCCCACAAACGAAAAAGAGCTTAATCTAAGGTATAAAACTTGCCTTAAGTTATTGTGCTTGTTAGTAAACTTTTTTTTTTTTAGCGAACTTATTGTAGGCATGAAAATTGATCGTCGCCAACAACCTGAGCAGCAGCAACAATCTCGCGCCGAGTTTGTGCGTCGCACACTTGCCGCCCGCGGTAAATCGAATGAAACACATCGTTATGCACAACGACCGCAAAGGCAGGTCAAGCGCGAAGCGGAAAGTTTTACGGGCAGCGTTAATTTATATGGTGGTGAGCCTTTGGGCATTTTTAAGGACACCAGCAATTTGCTTGACTCTCCGGACATGCTTAGCACTTGGTCTGCCTTGAGTAATAATGAATTGAACCTTCAAACAGCACACCCACCAGCAAATTATTATCAGAAACTTATTAAATGGACGGAACAGGGCAAAATCTGGCGTTTTCCCATAGACAACGAACAAGATATGGGTGAGGAAATGAATGTAGACTTTTCGGAACACATCTTTTTAGAACAACATTTGGAAGATTGGTGTCCCAGTAAAGGTCCCATACGTCACTTTATGGAACTGGTCTGTGTAGGTCTTTCCAAAAATCCCTACATTACCGCCAAAGATAAAAAAGAGCACATACTCTGGTTCAAGGATTATTTTGAAGCTAAAAAGGATATTCTAAAAGATCTTATGAACAAGGAGCGGATGGATAGCATAAAAAGTGTATCAGCTTAATGTTGTAATTTTTGTTAAAAATATATTTTTCCTTTATAAGTATGATTAATTTATGCTTTTACATATGTATATGTATGATTATATATGTATGGTATTTAATACTTAATTTAGTATGGATTTTGGAACGCAGGGATCCTGGAGATTCTATTCTTGTCTATTTTAAGTCTGTGCGTGGAATGTCGGCCAATGGTGCTTTAAAAGAGTAAAATGCGCTTCTCTACCGTCTTGCGGCAAATCGGACAACCCTCGATTTGATCGCCACACATTTGACATGTGCCATGGCCACACAAGAAGACCATATTTTTTATGCGATCAAAGCAGACTGGACACATTGTCTGAAATATTAAAAAAGGAAATAGTGAAAAATGAGATTTGTAACTCAAGGACATTCAAAAGAGACTTACTTGTTCTTTAATGTCCTGCAGTTGCTGCTTTAGCTTCTGAACATCATCCATCTGGAAATTGTTAACATTCGAAGGCGCGACCATGCCGCTGGATGCTACGTTAGACGCATTAGCAGCGGCTGCTGCAGCTAAAAGATTATTCTGGCTATTCAGCTGACTACTGCCCGCCACTGGCGTGACCACTGTATTATTCATTGCCACACTATGACCCGAGGTGTTTACACAAGGTGGCTCGACAAACTTCTCTTCGATAGCCACGGGACAAGTGCCGGCCACTTTCTCGGTTATGCCAATGCCACCACAACAGAGTGTAAAGGATGATATCTCTTCAATTTGTGTGCGGCAGAGAACGCACTTCTTCATTAGTGCGCTGCAATGCTCACAGGCAACCATGTGACCACATGGCCTGAAAAATACTGCAGCTCGTCGATCCGAGCAGACCAAACATTCGTCAATCTTTTCACGCGATGAGACTGTCTCGCGGCAAATGAGGCATTTCTTGACACGAGGGGCACATGTTTCGCAGCAGCTAACATGGCCACAGGGCTTGAAAACAGTGTCGCGTTTGGCATCCGAGCAAACAAGGCATTCCTCCAGACTATTGGCTTTGGTGCCAACGTTGGCATTGCTGCCCTCAACGTGCAGCGACTGTGCCGTTTCTCCGTTAGCACCATTGAGCATAAAGGGACCAGAGCTTACCGAGTTAAGCGGTATATTAGCTGTAGCGGACTGATGCATGCCGCTGGTGGCAACTGCGTTCGCAGCTGGTGCAGATTGGCAACGAGCGCGTGCATTCAAGCTGGTGCCAGCCACGTTACCCGGCAGCTCGGAGTCATCTGTTTTACGTTCGTTATAACACTTGACCAATGTCTTGCATAGATTCGGATCGGGGCACAGATCAAGAGGAGTTTGTAGTTTTCGATTTTTGAGCGTCAAGTCGGCGCCATTGGCAGCTAAAAAGCAGGCAATAGAAGCCGAAGCTTTCTTATTAGTTGCATTGCGTAGTCCCATCAGCAGCTTGCCAAATCCTTCTACATCCTGCAGCTGCTTTAATTGCGACAGAGTGTGATGTCGCAGTGCCTCATGCAACGGAGTATCGCCATCCTTATCCGGTATATTCAAATCGGCGCCTTCCTGAACCAGCAATTTAACGATTTGGACATGCTGCCGCTCTACGGCCAAATGCAATGCCGTCTGTAAATTTACATTCTGCCTATTCATGTTGGCTTTACCCATGTGAACCAGCAGTTCGGCAATTTCCACATGATTATTTAGCGCAGCCAAATGCAAGGCCGTATAACCATCGTCTTTTTTTTCTTCCACAATCCAAGGCCGACTGGTCTTGGTTAGCAGTATTTTCATGGCGCTGGGATTACCCTTAAGAGCTGCATGATGCAGCGCATTGAATCCATTGTTATTGTTAAGTGTTATATCAGCGCCAAAGTCTAGCAGCAGGGAGAGCATTTCATCATGCTCCTTGGATATGGCATCATGCAAAGGTGTGTCTCCCTCCGAGTCTTGTAAACTGGGATGACAGCCCAGAGTCAATAGGGTCTTGACCACATTTAAATGTCCTTTATTCACGGCTATGTGCAGTGAAGTTTGCCTACGCTTATTGCGTGCATTCAAATCAGCTCCTGCCTTCGAGAGTATTTCAATGACTGCAGCTTCATCTCCAAACGCAGCGTGATGCACGGCACGATCCCCGTCCTTATCCTCAATTTCCACATCGACGGCATGACGCAACAGAACTTGAATTACTTCAATATGACCATTTTGGCTGGCAGCCTGTAGAGCTGTATGTCCAGCAAAGACACCATTCACATCTGGCACTACAGTGGGACTGCTGGTAGTGGCAGCAGCAGCAGCGCTCGATGTGGAAGGCTGTGAAGCGCCTGACAAATACTCCTCGCAGCGGGACTGTAAGTAGAATACAATTTTATATTTAGATTGCTTGTGAGTAAGCTCCTGGATGTTTCTACTATATCATTCTTTTCTCCGAAACATCAGTAGACGGGCTAAACCTGTCTCTGGAGGAGGTAATTGTCTAAAAAGATACTAAAAGACTTACGGCAAATCCATTGGCGGCCGCCTTGACAAATTCTTCCGTAGCATCGCCGGACACATTGGGCTCAAACAACTTCTTGAGTATAGCTGAAAGGCGCTCCCCGCTGGGTATGACTGGCGCACAGCCGCCATCAGCCGTTGATGATGCCACCTTACAAACGGCCAGCGGATTATAAGTCCAAGAAGTGTTGGCTACTTCCACCTTAAGATCATTGTCATGGTAGACCTGTTGCACGCGTCCTATCTTACCTAGCGTTAGTTGCATAGCATCTGCCCACTCGCCATGCCCGCGCTGTAGCATTTTTATGCTCTCTACATCCGAGCAAATTTTTACAATATCACCCACTTGAAATTCTGGTGGTGCTGTGCTGGGTGAAGAGACCTTTGTAAGCACTGCGGGATTAAAAGTCCAGCGATTGCCCGAGTTGTATGCCACTACAATGTCATGATCCTCATCTATGCCCACAACCATTCCCGCATTGCTAAGGCATTCAAACATGCCATCAGTCCAGCCTCCATGTCCATGCTGCAGCGATTGCACAATTTCCAAATCCAAATCGACGGTGACTTTGTCGCCGATCTGAAAGCCGTGACCCTTGCCTGGGCCATTCTCACCAAGAAGCGGCAAATGATCGCGATAGACATTGCTGCCCTTGGCATCATTGACCACCTTTAGGTCGGCCATGCCTTCGAAACCAACGCGATACAGGTTCTTGGAACCATTATCCCATATAACATATGCTGCAGAGCGTGGCGAAGCTGATGACCAATCCTGTATCTCATTGACCTTGCCGCGGCGCCCAACTCCACCATCCTGGTCCTCCCATTGCCAGTCCACGCCACGCACTACACGAGCACCTGGGAATATGCCGCGCGCTAAAACTTTCTTCGACTTGCGTCGCGGCTCGAGCATGCTGCGTTCGCCCCCTGGCGTGGTTATGCGATAGAAACGATGGCGTAAATGGTGCTTATCCCCATGATAACAAATGCTGCATAAATCATAGTTAATGCATTCCGCACATTTCCAGCGTATGCCAAAAATGGGCTGCTGGCGACAGGTGTCGCACATTGTGCCCTCATGTTTGACGCCTGTAGGTGCGCTGTCCAATATGCGTAGATCATAGGCACCAGCGCATCGATAATTGGCCGCTGTGCCATTGTCCCAGACTACGACCACTTCCTCGGCTGATTCAAAGTTACGCACTGTGCCCACATGTCCCTCGCCGCCATCCTAAAATCGAAAAAAAAAAAAAAACAACAATCAATTCTTTGTTGTAAACGATTGCTGTCTTTACCCCAGAACCTACGCTAATTATTACGCGAAAGTTGTAGTTGAAACGCATTATCTGCCACAATCAGCAACTAAGCTTATAATGCGCAGTCAGCTCGTTGTCGGTTAAGGGTTTAGTAGCTTAATAGAGGCGAAACGTTTACTTATACATGTTTCGACCGCGTCAAATCACAAACAGCGATCTCGACCCTTGCTTAAAATTGGGTCAGAGAAATGCAAAACAAAGCAAGCCGCTACTTTATTGAGAGAGCACGCTCGCGCGTTATTTAATTTATAACAATTGACACCCAGTGTGACCTCTAAGTGACTATATACTGAGACTCACCTGCTTGTTCCACTTCCAGTCTGGACCACGTATAACACGGGCACCAACTCCTTCCATTGAAAAGCGTCGCGCAACGGCGGCTGCTGCACCACCTGCTGTAGCAGCGCCACCCGCTCCAGTAGGGCCATTACCGCCACCTCCACCAGCACCGCTTACTACGATACCTGCGCCAACAGATGCTCCGGTGGACACAGCATTTGTTGAATCTTTAGCCGCAGACAAGTTTGCGACGCAGGACATATTTTTATGCCAATTTAAAGGTGATGGTTTCACTTTTGCTTTAAATACAAAACTTAACCCGCTTTGTTAATTTCAACAACTTCCAAAGAGTTTTGCTGCACGAAAATCTTAGAGCACAAAAATTTTTATTGCTGGAACCAGCCCATTTAATTGCAGCGTTGCCAGTCAATTAGTTTGTGCAAGGTAAATGACGAAACTTAACATCATTTTAAATGCAATATGCAGTTCAATAAGTTACATGTTAAGTACTTAAATATAAATTAAAATACACTATTAATAAAATATTTCAAAATTAGAAGCACAAACTAATAAAATACACAACATGCAGTTGCTAGCTGAGCCTAGCATAACAAGTGTACTTGAAGTTTTTGCACAGGTGGCAGCACTACAATAGCGCTTTTTCGTTGCCACATCGCCAAAGGTTATTGTTGTCAGTGTGGAGTGTGGTGCATTATTACAGCTGTCTGGCAACGGCTGCATAGTCTTGTTCGTTCATACAATTCTATCTGCAATAGTCTTGCCTATACCATTGTTTGCTTAATAAAACTTGAAAAGAAATACAAAATTGACGTTAAAGTTAATATTAAAATGTCCAACACCAATACGGACACAGGCGATACCACAATTTTGGCTACAAGTGCTTCAATACAGGACTACAATGGCACAACAGCAGCCGTTGACGATGAACAGAAGCCTAGAGAGTCGCTGGTGAGCAGCAGCCAAAACGACCCTTGACTTTTTGTCTAATCTTTTAATCTGACACATTAAAAAATTCAACAGATAACCACTGCTGTGAGCTTTCTACAAAATAACAAGGTTCGCCACACAACGCTTATCCAGAAACAGCAGTTTCTTCGGTCCAAAGGTCTTACAGCGCATGAAATTCAGTTGGCCTGTGAACGTGCCGGTGTCTTTAGTCAGGATCCTAATAATCCCAATACAGTTATAAACATAGGCTCGCAATTAGCAGTTCAACCCCCGCAAACAGCATTTGGACGGTTACGTGAGCTGCTGCATTCGACTGCGTTGTTAAGCGGTGTCATTTATGCAGTATATCTATTTTGGAAGGTACGTTAATCACTGATTAGAATTTGTTTTTGTAAGTTAATTGTAAGTAATTAAAGTTCTTCTGCTACTGTTATTCCGCCACACACAGAAATATGTTGCGCCTTTCTTGTTTGGCATTCCCAAGAAAAAACCAGTAGATGTTGCCTTAGAAGATATTGACAAGAAAGTTGACTTGCGTATTGATGAGCTTAATAAGGAGCTCGGTTATGTAAAGGATTTAATTACAACGCAGCAGAAGGACCAAACTCAAACATTGAACCGTGAATTTAACAACTTTCGTAGTGATTTGGATGCCATTAAGGGTTTGCTTTTAAACCGCAAACAATTCGCTTCGCCTCTGGCCCCCGTTGTTGCTCCATCCATACCCGCCTGGCAGTTGGCCAGCTCACCTCATCATCATCATCGCCATAGCCAATCGGATGATAACGAAAAAGGCGACGATGCTGGTTCCGGTTCGGGTTCTTCCGAGACTGAGGTGGTCACCAAAAACAGTGATTCTAGCTTAGAGATCATGTAAAGCACCAGATACTACTATCATATTTAAAATTAAAACAAACTTGTAACATTTCTGCTGCAGTTTATTGCGTCTCAGCGTTAAACACAACATAATGTTGCTATGTGCCGATTTGTAAATTAATTTCCTAGACGGCTTGGTTTGCATGTTAGCATTTAAGTTTTAAAGTCAACAGCTAATTTGTATCTACTACCAAGAGTATACACATATACACACACATAGCCGTACATTTAATTACGATACGATATATAATACATATGTAAAATTTAGTAACTTAATATGTAAAACAAGAAAATCCGAATCTTCGGCTTGCCGAACAGATAATACCCTTGTAAAAGTAGCTTTACTACATAATATTTTCTCAAAATGCATCCGGTTTTAGTCAAATTTTTTAAATCTTGTTTTGCTCTAGAGTCTATTGAAACATTCGCAAATTTATATGAGGATTGTCTTCACAATCTTTATGTTTTGAATGCATTTCAATAAAATAAAAAAGTAATCTAAAATTTAATCGTTCAAATAGTTATATTTCAAAGATGACTCTACCTTAAATTGTTTTCAATAAATTTGATTAAAAAGCTAATTGATCATAAACTGATAACACAGCTTATAATCGTTCATTTCTGCGAGTTATACGTAACAATAAAAGGTGTGAAGTTATACAAAAAAATTTATAATTGAAAATATTTATTTAATAAAGGTTTATTTTTATTAAAAATCAGACTAAAAAATGATTCATTTGAGCAGTATCATAAACTCTATCAAAATAATACGGACTCTTGAATAATAGTTTTCATTTCGACTCAAAATAAACATTAATTTGTTAATACTTAGTTTTTTAATCTGGCATATCTTTTATAATCGAAGGTTTAGACGATTGCGACAATGCAAAAAGGAAGTTTAAGAGAATCAACTAGGCCATGGATATATAAATATTTCTCAAAGGGGTCACGGTTAAAAATGTTGCACTGGAAGGAACTATTATTTGGTGTAACTTTCCTTTGTTAATTTGCCGGCCCATATGTTATATAAATTTTATTTAAAATAAATTTTGTTTGTCAAAACACAATTTTATAAACTTGGTTTTCAACAAGGACAAAAGCGCAAGGTTTTTTAATTTCTGAACGCATTCTCAGTGGTATTCAAGAGTTTATGTTTTGAATATTTTCAAAAAAGCAGAACAAGCTAAACAGTTTACATTAAAAAAATTTAAACAAGTAGTCTCTAATAAACAGACAAAATAGTCAACCCACATTTCGGTTCTTTAATGAAGAGATATATAACATACGAGGACAGAAATTTTTTTAAGAAACAACATCAAACGGATAATAGAGTTCCCAATCTCTTTAAATTTATAAACACTTTTACAAGGCTATGAGAGGATTTACATTGCTACAATTCGACGATTCCAAAATGTATGTTGATTAATGTTGGTTGTAGGTGCATCAGTTTAGTAGTTATTAAACTTAGACTTTAGCTTTAACTACAATTTTATAAAATTGCCGACCTTTTGACAACATTGATTGGGTTGCATTCATAAATTGGCTAAGTTTCCATTAATTTGAAAGTTTATTGTGCGGTGCGATACTGCTTTTTTGATATTTATTACAAATTTGGTTCTGATACTATTCGCATTCTATTCATTTCTACAACTTATGCTTAGTGTTAATGGGTTACTTAACTTTGTTTCATTTTGTGGCATTTATTTAAAAAGTTTGCCTATATTATGTTAATAGTCTCAAGATAATGCAGCCACGTAGTAAATACGGGCACGTTGCTGATCATTATTTTTTTGTGTGATTAATGCAAAATTACTTGGCAAACCCTGCAACAAAAGTAAAACATAACGCTGGGACCTTTAATTACACCCTGTAGCCATTCATGAATACAATAATTTAAAATGATTATAAAGTTCAGTGTCCCATTTCCAGACATATGAAAATTGAAGTAAAACCTTTTTAAAGAACATGTGAATTTATTGTAATGCCAATCCAAGAAGTTGTATATCTGTTGCGGCCCAAAGAACCCACGCATTAATCAGATTAAACACATTTTGTAATTTATTAAATAAAAACTAAGCAGGCAATAATACTTAGTCTGAAATAAACTCCCACGTTAAAAAATTTCGAGTTAATTGAACGATTCTATGAAGTCAACCACCGAATTTTATATTTTACTACTTTTAAATTTATTTAAAAACCAAAATTTTTTATGGGTTTTTTTTTTTTATATTAGTGTAGTAGCGAACCAAGCAACTTGGTCAAAAAAGAAATGGCTACAGGGTATCGCATAGTCGTTATAATCCGACTATAGCATTCGGTTTCCAATCATTGTGGGTATGCACGTTATAAACAACGGCCAGGCCGAAGTTCCTAGCTTCTAATTAGATGATAAAAACATATTTACATTTAAACTTTTAACTTTTACCATTACTTTTAAAGATTTTTTTTGCAAAATTTAACCTAAATATTATCCTAAACAAAAGGAAACACAATAGTGGTACTTAGCCCAAGTGCACATACATACTTAGAAATAAATATCGATCAAGAAAAATAGACAAAACTGCTTAACCCACCGCATCCTTAAACAGCAGAGTTAATCACTGCTTGCGTCGTGGCTGGTGTGCTATTAAGATTGGTGCTGGCAAACGCCGTGCCCGACGACGTACTCGCTGTAGCAGTTATGGATACTGATGCAGCAGCGGCTGAGCCGCCATCGGGATAGCCGCCTGAGGCGGGCGCCGGGGATAGGGACATGGTGGATGATGAGGGCGAGGAGCAATCGCTTTGAACGCTCATAGTGGGCGAGGCAGCAACCAGATTGTTGCTACTACTATTATTGCTGATAGTCAGCGGGAACTGCGGCGGATTTGTTGTTGGAGTGTGCGGCGATAACGGCGTTAGAGTGGAAGACGCTGTGGGTGAGCTGGTCAAGCTGTTGCTCATAGTAACTGCACTTGTGGTAGCTGTACTGCTGCTGCTCCCCGTTGTTGTGTAGGCGGGCGTGGCAGGCGAAGCTGCTGGCGCTGAAGAGTTCTGCTGATTCGTTGGTGCTGACTGTTGTTGGCTGGAATTAATGCCTGCAGCGGCTGCTGCAATCATTGCATTTCGTTCACGCTCCCGATCTCGTTGCGGGCGGAATGCTTCACGCAGTGCCTCTACGCGATTCTCATTGGGTCCCCAGCGTGCATAGCCTGCACTATTTTGCAACCAGACCACCTGCGTGCCTTGCATGCTCTTTATGAGTACATCGCATCTGTTGGGAAAGAATAAAATTAATATTTTAATAGCGGTTCATAAAAAATACCTGGCAAGATCACAAAATATGAAATTTATTACTAGTGTCTTTTACCGACAATGGCTTACTTTTGCAACATGTGCTGATATCCATGTCTGTATTCATGGGCCATGCCTAGAACCACCATTGAACGTCGCTTATACATGCTCTCCTCAAGCTTGGATATACTTTTCCACTCGGGCAGAAACACAATAAAACTGTAAGCACAAGTATTTATCCAGTCGCGTGTTATATTCAATTCTAAACTCGGTTTTTCAATGTCCAGTTGGTAACAAAGCAATAAACTCCAGTTGCCAGTTTTAACAAGACTAGTGCCTCAATTTATCGATAACTGAACACTGAGAAACCTCACTTTAAAGAAGGATTAACTTACCTTAAGGATTCCATAGAATCAGTAAGTAGCTTGTCTATGTGTTGCAAGCATGCATCCATAAGCTCGTCGCAATGCGGCGGATTTACTTGAAAAGAGCCTGAGACAGGCTTAAACTCCAAAAAGGGCCTAAGAATTACATATAATGAAAAATTTCTGTAAATATAAGAAATTCAGGAAAAGCTTACCCTCTAGAACCAAAATAAGCATCGGTATCCGCAAAGGACGAGCAGTATTGCCTGAAATACGAATTAAATGGCGAAGCAAAGCATTCAAAGCTTACGCCAAAATGTCGGTGCAGGCACTCAAACACGGGCACTGGCAGCGCAGCTTGTGTTTGCTCGGCTTCCTGTGAGGAATTCAATGCATTTCCCAAAAATGTTTGATATCTCTTGAGCAGGCACCATACGCGACCAATAAACAGATCAAACTTTTTGTCATCGAAACAATTGTGACGATAGAGCTGTTCCAACTTTTGCAGGTAGGTAAGATTAATGTACTGCGCATCCGGCTGGTTAATGGTCGATGGCGTGTACTTAATAATCATATGATCGCGATCTTGCAAATATTCAATTGCTGGCATGCGCGGTGACGGCACTGCAAACTGTATGGGATAGCACCAGACCTTTTTAAGGTGTGGCGGAGGTGGCGGCGGCGTAGGCTCGGGTATGCCGTGTTCCTTAAGCAGCTGCAAATGACGTTCGCGTATTTTTCGTGCATGCTCTGCCGAGAGATGAAAGATCTTGACGCATAGTGTTTCTACCGAGCTTTTGACGGTTTCCACCAGATGCGGCTCGCACTGTCGCTTTAAATGCGCCAAACGGTCCTGAAAATCCTCATAGCTGGCTCCTACTGTGCGTCGCAGCCATTGAAAAGTATCTTCTACATTCCATTTAACGACTTTCTTCGACTCTGCAGGCGCTGAACGCGATTCAATTATTTGCTTAGCAGCCTCAGCATAGCGCGAAAGTTGCTTACGCGCATCGCCGGTAAACTTCGGCTTGACCAGCTTAATGGGTATATCGGCCATTATTTCCCTGTACATAGAGCTCGATATTTCGGGAACGCAATTGCTGGGCAGCAACGGATCGCAGCCCGTGTCAATAACTTTGCGCTCCATAAGCCAGCGATTAAAAGAGTCACGTGGCGCTTTAATATTCTCACGCCGCATGCACAAATCCTCGTAGGTCTTTAACAGCTTCATGGTAAATGCAGCACGCAGGGCTTCTACTTCTGGATGCGGCTGCGGTAATAACGTAGGTGGACGCTCAACAATCACTGCATTAGTGCATACCTCCAGATCCCAAGGTCCGGCCAGTATAAACTTTTTCATTGGCGGACCATGCTGATGGTGCGGATGTACATGCATGTCATCCGATGGGCGCCGCTTTAAGTGATGGTGCTGCTGCTGTTGCATGTGTGGCGCCACATTAATGGGCGTTTGACCGCCTGCATGACATATGCCCAACGGATCGGTAAGCGGATCAAAAGGTCGTGTACCAGGCATTTCCCATAAAGACTCGCCAGTTACCTTATTCCAGTAATATGGACGATTCTCTCGTTTGGACCAAAATTTGCGCCAGCCTTGATTAACCAATTCTGCAGTCAGCTCTTCACCATAGCCGCCGCCAACTGTAGGCGGCCCTTGAGGTGTGTGTGCCATGGCCTCCATTGATGGCGCATGAGTCTTGGTAGGCGTTGAGGGCGAAGAACAGCTAGCCACCGGTGAGCTGCCAGCGCTCATTTGGCCTGCTGTATCATTCATGGTAGCGCTTGGAGCCATTGTGGATGCAATGTTTGCGCTGGGCGTGCAATTGTTGGATACACTTGCCGTTAGCTGATCCCAGGCGCTCTGTGAAGCACTGACACTTGTCGCAGCACTTGTATTCGCTGGCATGGGGCTTACCGTACCGGTGGAGGCAATAACCGATGGGCCTGGCGTTGCCAGCGGAGGTGAGCTACCAATATTATGCATATTGCTGTTGTTTGCTGCCATTTTACGCTAAAATAGCATGAGCATTTTGTTTATAAATGTTTACATTTGAAAATGAGCGCAAAAAGAGAGCGCACGTAGCGCTCTCTGGTAAACAATGAGATAACAAAATGAGCATGAGCAGTCAGCCAAGTGAGCAACCTAACAACATTAATACTCGGCTTAACTTGAAATGTTTCGTAGTCGGATGGAGAGAGTCATCGAGCACGCGCGAGCCAGAGTGCGCAAGTGAAACACAGTTTTTGGTGTTAAATCGCATGGCCACATTGTTAAAACTCATATTATTTGGTGTAATACTTTTTTTAATTTTTTAGCGTGGCCAGATTGTTGTTCATTAGTTTTAATTGCACCTGCCATAATTTAAGTGCACAGAATGTGTGTGAGTGCCCTTTGCGCATGTATGCGAGAGAGCGAGCAAGTGTCAAAAGAGAACAAAAATAAATGAGAAATCAAAACAAATTGCAAAAGAATAGAGAATTTCTGCCCTCTGTTATGTGTATATGTTTTGACGAGCGTGTACCTAGTGCATGCGCTTCGCACAAATAAAATACATAAAAAAATATATATTTGCAGGCAGCTGTGTGTTGTGTGCAGTGCACATATTAATAGTTGCATTATTCATGCAATAAACAATTGTACTTGGGCCACGAAAACTTGCAAAGCATTCCCAAATGCTGCAAGGACTGCCGTTGTCTACGTCACACCACAAAAAAAAATAATGGCGCGCTTTTTTTACAACACCAAAACAAAAACGTAGTGCGAATTGGAGCTAAAAGCAAACACTACTTATTTGCATTTATTTTTTTGTTTTTTCTCATTAAGTCTTATGGTAAATGATAGAATTTTATATTTTAGTAATATAAATAAAATGCTGCTAGCTGTGGCGGAAAAAACACCGAAAATTTCTCTACACTTTCTTTTTTTCACCCACAGCAGAAGCAGCAGCCGCACATCAATATTTTTCATTTTATCTACGCCTTCTTCGTGTGGCAATTTTCGAAATGCTTGTAAACGCCACAAAACTCACCGATTTTTAACTATCCTATTAATAATAACACGCGCTACGTGTTTTCAAACATTTAGACGTATTCTACGTACTTTTTCGCGCGATTTGTATGGCAATTTGTAAATAAATTCGACGCGTGAAAAAAATTCTGTGCGTCTGCCATTTGCAAAGTGCTTGACAGCTGAAACCAGTGTGACCATATTTGCAAATCGATACATTTATTTTATATCGAATCTCGGAAATTTGGCCACACCGTATGTTACAATAGTTTAGTATTTACTTTTTCAGAGTATTATTTAAAGCTATTTTTTTTAATAATGAATGTACCGAACTGTTTATATCGAGCCTAAATACCTCTAGGCTTTATTACAAAAAATTACTGAACATTTTTTACGTGAATTTTATTCAAGATGGATGGATTTGAGGAATGTACAATAAAACACACATACTATATCTAATTGGTTGCCTGCAATTTAAGACAAATTTCTATGCTGATATTAAGATCTGGCTTAAATCTATTGATTAAACATAGCAAGTTCAACTTCTTTGCCTTTGAATTGTTAGATTCCAGCTCGTATAAAGTTGATAAATTTACAAGTAGACTCTCGTTTAAAGATTTTTGTGGATTTAATTTAATGGCGCGTTCGTATAGATTTATAGCATCTTTGAGTTTGCCAGCGTAGAGAAGACAAACTCCCATGTTATTTAAAATCATTGTATTACCCGAGTCCAAGTGCAAAGCCTTTTGAAATATCAAGTAAGCCTCGGGGAAATCATTTTTAGCCACAGCTATTAAGCCCTTGTCCACTAAATCACGTAGATCCGGTGCTGAGTTACTACAAAATGTTAAATTTTGAATCCAAGACTCATAGAATATTCTAAAAATAGAGCTTACATTTCACGCAATCGTCTGGAGACTGCAAACTTTTGTTCTGCACCAAAAATATCACCTATTTGAAGATAGATACGCCCCCAGGCCGAATACAATGCGCGCTGTTCGTCCTTGCTTAGATTACTACGGGTTAATAGAATACCACTCATAATGTCATCAATCATATTGAATTTCTTCATCTGCAAAAAAGCATTAAATGACAGTGTATTTTAAAGCATTCCAAACTTACCATTAAAGCACAGTTTATTATTGAATGCAGCACTCTCTCAGAACGTCTTTGCCAAAACTCAGTTGCTGGTGCACTCTTTAAGGTCTCGAAATGTTCTTTAATTTCATTGCTGGTCACATATAACTCTGAGAGTCTATCCAACGCTATATGTGGCTTTCCCAGGTAAATGGGCAACTCGGACAGCAACAGTCTAAATGAGAAACTTGCTATTGAACCACTTTTTCCGCTGTACATCTCAGGATAGTGTTCAAAGAAGACATCAGGTCGGTTGAGCTGCTCAAAAGGTTCGGCTTCAGCTTGCAGCAGCTCGTATTCACCCAACTTTGCCAGCAAAGCCAGGCGTGTAAACCACAATTGGAGTGAATGTGGCGAGTGCTTGGCCGGTTGTCCTACTCGCCCATAACCCTGGCCATAAATGGTTAAAAGTCTGCCTGTTAGATTAACGGCTGAACGATAGCAGCCTGCATAAATAAGGGTACGCAAGCCTCGCTCATCCTGAGTCACATCATCTACGCCCAGTATTTTGCGATGTGCCAACTCTGCCTCGCCTAAATGTTGCGTTACCGCTATGCATATGGGATCGGGCTGCAGTAATCACAACAATTATATTAAAACAATCTATTTTTATACGCTCAAAACCTACCAAATCATTGGACATATGTATGCCAGGCATAATCGATTGATGCGGTTTGCCAAACTCATTGCTTACGGGCAGGTCCCACAAATTGCGCACTTCATCGGTTACTTTAATAGGTTCCTCAGAATCTGCTGCACTTTCTACATACTCTGGTGGCTGAAAAGTTCCAGTAAAACTGCTAGCCAACATTTGTGAGCCGTCTGATTTTTGCGCAGTAGGTGCACCTGTCGTTTGTGCGCCTCCCTTCGATTTGTTTGTTAGCTCATCAAAGAAGCTGGGCGGGTCGTTGGCAAAATACTCGCTAAGGCGACCGTTAGAGCTGTTTGACATCACTTGTGTCTGCTTGAAATATGTTTTTTATTGCACCTCCTTATGCCTTATGTATATTAATAAGCGGATTTTTAACAAATACACATATGTCTGAAAAACTGTTGTACGTGAAATGTTTCGGCCTGCTTCTTCTTATGCTTAACAGCTGTCTGACAGCGTTGCCATATTGCCGCAGCTTGTTGCACAAAAAGTGCGGCCAATTACACAAACGATATTTGAAAGAAGCAAACTTTTGGCATAAAATAAATATAGCATCATTGATTTTATTTTAAATAATGGAAATATTTTTTATTTTAATTTTTACCAACGAAAAATATCACAAATTACAAAGCAAATAAAATAGCTTAACAGTGATGACTATTATGGTCGTTGCCAGCCTTGTCACATTTGGATTTCTAAAAAGGCTTCAGAATCATGGGTCTTTCATTTTCAAATAAAGCGTTGCTGTTTGAAATATTTATTATACATTTTTTGCTTTATTTTGATTGTACAATAAAATTCAGTTTAATCTAAACTATACAATTAAACTACATATTGCCATTTGATGACCAATTTAACATAAAAATATATTTACAAAACAATGCGTACGACTTGATTGTATGCTGTATGTCACATTATTGCCCATTAAAAATTGTTTCGGGATAATAACTCGGAGCGTTGAACATGCGCGGAAAACCATTGGCATCCAATTGGCCCACTGGCAGCACAGACATTATATCACTGCAAGAAAAAATTATATACAATTACTTTAGCTATAAATGTGAGTTGTTGCAATTTGAGCCTGCCTTATGTACAATATGGAACAGCGGGGCGTGCGGCATGCTGCAGCACATGCTATACGCATGCGCTGCATTAGGCCCCTGGGCACGTCCCCTAGCCGTCAACGTTGGCGACCAAGGGTCTATAAATATGCATAGGACTGAACGGGCCGACAAGTCCAAGGAGCAAGTCAAAATTGAACATAAAACACGCTCAAGTGGCATTTTTGAAATTTGTACTAAAGACTGGTCAGCGAGCACTTGCCTGTTTTACGGGCACTTAAGTTTTTTTTTTTTTTTCAGTACAATTGCTCGAGTGTCAAACTACGCGCTCTATGAATTTATTTTACGAGTTATGTGGAATAATGTTTAATTATAAAAGAGCAATTTCCTTTGTTAACTTACGTTCTTTGCTGTGGCGTGCGATCCCTTTGCCGGCGATTCTTGAACCAATTCGATACTTGCGTCAGCGTTAGACCCGTTTTTTTGGCCAACGTTTTCTTTTCATCCGGCGTAGGATAACGATTCGTTAGATAGCAGTCCTTCAAAGCATTACGTGACTTTTCTTTGAAGCAGTATACTGTCTCTTCACCATCCCATATGGTCTTGGGCAGTGGATACTTTTTTCTTAGTCGATATTTATCAACGGCGCCTAGTGGACGACCACGCACCTTTTCCGCCTCCTTGTAGTGTGCCCTAAACCAGAGATTTTGTAAATCCACATGATATTTGATGGAAAAGACGTGTGTTTCCAGCAGATTATAAAGTTCGTGAAACTGGCCCAGATTGTAGGCAACCATGGCACGGGCGCGTAAAACACTTTCATTGGTCTTGAAGAATTCACTAGCAGGCAAGCTGCATAGAAATGTGGTCAACTTTTCAATATCGCCCTTTTGCTGCAGAGCCTCGCACATACATTGGATCTATGGATAAAGAGGATTTAAATTAATAAAAGAAGCAGTGAGCTACGCTACGAAAAGTGAAAACATTTTTTTGTATATGTACATGATTAATCGAGAAAATAATGTTAAGTTAAAATATGAAAGGTGAAAGGTGTCTTTTCACACCTCGTGGTAGTTGGGGCACGGACGACTTTAAGAGATGCTCTCTTATACCCCTATGGAAGGTATATAACATAAGCCCCGATATCGAGAAAGTATAGCAAACATGTTTAACGTGACAAGATAAGGAATCTAAGTTTTGTAGCCGTAACTGAGTTACTAGTCAGCCTCATCATACTTTAGGTACCTCTTGGAACCCTTCATTTTCATTAATTGTACTAAATAATTCAGACTGAGAGAAGCAAATAACGAAGAAATTAAAATTTTCACTTTTGTTGAAAAACTTGATCATATGGTAAAAATAAGAGACCAAATCGTTATATAATTAGGATTCAATTTGCATTATCGCTGTGTAGCCCAAGTAAATAAAAAAAAACTAATAAATACTGTCTTTTATAGAATTTGTTTATTTTCTCGTTTAGAGCTACAATGACTCATTTAAAACTTCTTGGGAATATAATGTTACGAACTTAATATGAAAGACAAATAAATTTTGGAGACTTACTTGATCGGTGGAGAACTGTAGCATTTTGGCATCGATTGGAAAGTTACCCACAGCAGACATATTGTGTGCAACTGTTAGATTCGATATAAGATGACCGCCACCTGAATTCAGACCCGTGGAGCTTCTTTGTAGACCAGCACAAAGTGCATCTGTTTTGGTATTGCCATTAAGATCACCCAGACTATTGCCATTCTCAAATATAATACTATTCAGATTAGGATAACCATGTGTGGGTGTGGTGGACGCTGTGGGTGGTGGTGATTTGTCATAGTCATTGGTTATATCCTGAAAGCGACGCTCAATCATCTCCTTTTCGTTGCTCTCATAGGGCGCGAATTTGTCCAACTGTAAAACGGTCTTGCAAGAAATATTGCCGCGATAACCTGCAAATAAAAAATAATAATTTGTTACAAAAAGAAAAAAGTATTCTTTCTCATGTGCTACTTCAGTAAGCTTTATGTGACTAATCAAGTTCTAAACCCGAGCACACGTTGCCTTTCGACACCTCAAAAATAAAGACAGACCAACAGACAATATTGGCATAATAATAATATCATAATGAGCATAGAAGAGACATGAGCAAATAAATGAAAAGACATGTGATACATATACATACGTTATGATATGTAAATAATAATAATTAAACAAAATGCATTAATATTTCCATGCGCTTTGCATGCTCACTCGTTTTTAGGTTTTTTTTTTTTTTGGCTTCTTCTCCCAAGAATAATTTGGTTTCGATTTAAGTCAACTTTTTATATACACTGCAATAAATTTATGTAAGTTCTAAATATGCATTACGAATATTTCTAATATTATTATTTTCAAGAAAAAACGATCCGAAATTAATTACATAACAAGCAAATTATAGCTTCTTTAATAAACGATTAGTTTTATCTAAATATTGCTTCTAGCCAGGAAAATATAAGATCGTTAATAGTTTTCCAAAGCAAAAATTCTATTAACATTTTTTTAATTTACATTTTTTTTTAAATTATTATTAACATATATATGCATTTTGGCGTGACGTTTCGTTTGTACAAAAAACTATAAAAAGAGGGAAAAATCAAAAATTGTAATTTTTTTATACACTATATTTGATTAAAAAAAAATGACAACAATCGGTCATATCGATTAAAAACCATAAGGAATACTACGCATGGCGTTACGTTCCAAAAACTAGAAGTAGGATTTGACTTGAATTAAAAAATCACAAATTTATGCGAATGGGGCAAATTTTTTTAATATAAAACTTTTTCTTTTATCATTTTGAAAGTTATTAAATCAAAAAAGCATTTTTCGTTTTTCTTTTTTTTATGCCTGGCAGTACGTTATATAGCGTGACGATACTCAAATATTCATACAAAATTTTTTATTGATACATTTTTTTTTAAATTATTATGCTATAAAAAAGAATTCTCTTAAAAATAAGCAAATCTGACCAAAATATGAACTTTTAGGTTTGCCGCCAGCTTTCTGGCAGTTTCCTTTAGCCCTTTAATGTAATAACTTTTGAATATGAAAATACATATTATATATTTTTATTTAACGTTATATTTTTGGATCATGTTGGTCTCAAAGTAGTTAAAAACAAGCAGAGCTATGACTAGTCTATTATTTTGAACAGTTGTTATAGTAATGAAATAATAAGGGATCTGTTAATTTTAACTCTTAATTTAAAGAAACTGATAAACCTGCTTTTTGACGTAAAATATAAGACTGACAGGCTTTAATATAATATTAAATTAATCTGAGCCCTTACTAAATTTACAAAAAATTTCAGAAAATGTTAAACCAAAAAATAAATAATGCTTAAATAAAACTAGCAAATATAAATAATGAAAGCCTCCTAAGACTAACTTAAACTATCGGACTTAATCAAATGTTTTCCATTTTTGAAAGCTTACACGAAAACAATTTTGATAATCTAGGAATTGAACAGAAACTAAATTTGTTCTAGCAAAAGCAACATAAACTAATCAGGAGCGGTTTCAGGCGGAGGATCCTGTGGTTCCAGTTTTAAGTTTTGATCAATTTCGTATCCATAATTAACTGAATTTACAACAAACTTTATTAGAGCATTAATGTCTGGCATGGTTTTGTAACACAAAAGGCAATATTTCAAGTCGGGTAAATAAAGAATGACAATGTTTTTATAAAATCATGATTAGGGATCGTAATAACTTGGGAAATATGTTCATTTTGGGCTATTTTCAGTCGTGCTAAAGTTTTTATAAACTCAAACTCCACCTAATTCATTAATAAGTCAAAAACCTTCGAATTTTTGCATATAACATAAATATTTTATATTTGTTACCAAGAACTCTATAAATATGTTATACAACAGACAATACAGACAATTGCAGCGTATCAAAATTTCAAAAAATGTGAAAATCTCAGCAAAAAATTGAATAATAAAATAAAAAAAAAATATTCTCAGGCTTTAATTGTTTATGCAGCGCCTGACTGACGCCTGTTTCATGTAATCTGATATTTCTTTTGGTCAGTGGTCAGTATGGCTGATAAGAATTTGTAGCTATGAGCACTAGGAATTTGTTTAAATTTAATTCAGCAACTTGCCAGGATTGGAGAGAAAAAGCGATCCATAGGCCATGGGTGGGCTTAAGTTATGAAGATTATCCTGTTGCGCTGTGGAATTATCCGACGAAGTGCCGCCGGAACTTGTCGAGTCCAAGTCACCATTTATCGAGGCAGATAGATTTGTTGCATCCATATTTTTCACAAACATAATCACTTTATTTTTTATGCCCGTTCACTTTTAAAAAAAGTTAAGTTGTTATTCCAAAGCCTGTCAGCCAATAATCTATGCAACAAATACGTATTATATGCCCGCACGGTTAATTACACAAACACCCGAAAGCCGAACGATCCGAACCGTCTGCAAGCTGAAGTTGAAGTGTGCGCTGCACTCAGAATTCTCTACTACCCCTGACAGAGAGAGAGAGAGAGAGAGGCGCGCGCATTCGCTGTGGTTGGCTGACTGGATCTTGGACGGCTTTGTCGCCACGGTTATATCCGTCAATGACCTAGTATGTAATTTGAAATGGGAGTGAAATGGCAGAAGCAACGAAAGTAGTGAATTGTAGCTGTGTATGTTTTCAGCCTACCAAAGTCGTGATTGCATTTGCGAATATCGTGAAGAGCTGAGAAACATTTCAAAAACAAGTTAAGGCTGGGAATATTGTGTTGTTGTAAATATTTTGCAGCCAATTCTCAATGTATAATCTTAACTAATATTAAAACAACTTTGTCGGGTCTCTGGTTTTACAAGGTGAAAAAAAATTGCGAATTGAATTCGGTCTTGTCCGACTTAGGGATACCCAGTACCACCATAAGGCATCTTTGGATCTGTATACAAGTAATTTGTTGCATAAAAATAACACATGAAATAAAAAAATGTATATGTGCCTTGACTGGAAAACGAGCCAGGATCTCCAGACGACTTTTATTTTTGAAATCAACACTCTACCAATACAGCTACCCTTATCAATTTTTTTTTATTACCTCCATCATTTATGGCTCGATTGTAAAGATTTAATGCATTTTACCAAAACAAACTTAAGCTGTAAATTTAAAGTTAAAAATATGTCCAACTCTAAAGTTTGGTTATCCTAGCTCTTCTACTAGCTCGCCTTAATCTTGGGCCTTCATAAAGACGAATAAAAAGCGTAAAAAACTGAATAAACTACAACATCAACTATATGAATATGTATTTAAGTCCTTTAAGTCTTCTTTAGCTTTTTTTCCAAAAGATGGTAATGAGTTAAACAATTTTTTTGATTAAGGAATTTTTTTTTATTTAATCTAAGTTTATAGCTAGCTCTCATCTAAATTAAATAAATGTATTGGCCAACATAGTTGGTTTTTTCGTTCAAAAAGTCATGTGGGTTTTCGGAGTACTTTGGCACCAGGATCCGGGAGAGTGTCCCTTTTCTGAAATTTTTTCTGCATCCGTCGCTGTTTTCTTGTAGTGTCTTTAGGTCAAAGAATAACATTTTTACAAAAAGTACAAATTTGTTAAAGTTATATGGGAGAAAATTTTCCTGGATGTTAAGGGATAATCGATATCACCTCAGCGTGGATAAATCGCACGATTTGGTAAAGTTGGATAATCCCAGCACCTATGGCCTCCGTTGCGAGATAATGGTTTTGCCATGGACAGCTGAACATGGCTTTCTTGACAGCCCCAAGTCATTTTTTCAAAGGAAACTTATTGCCTGCAACTGCTTCTGCTATCGCTTACAGACATTTTTAAATACCATTGCTATCAGTAAAAAAAGCGATACTTTTTTAAGTAAACCTTAATATATTTGGTAATTTAATAAATAATTTAAATTCTATATTCATATATTTTCACGATAAACTTCGCTCGTATAAACGAAGTAGTGTATTAATTATTAATGATATGGTAAACAGGTGACAGGTAAAAATTTCACGCAGGGCATTAAGTGCATTGAGCAGTTTTTCTTTTTCACAATTTTTGAGCTACCTTCAATTTTTATGTAATTGTGCTCAATATTTTACCAAGAGTATATCCGACATACATTATTACTACGACAAGAGACGCATAATTTCGCGTTCAGACGGAAACACGTGGAATTGGAACAAACGTTATGGCATTGGGCCAATTGAAAGTGTGCGTGTGAGTGAGTGAGCGTCATTTAGGGGTTGATTTCCGTTGTACAGGATTCATTCGCAAACAAAATGGGGCGTGCTTAGTCAGCTAGCAGCCATTTTAAAACATTTACCCAAACTTGTTTGGTTTTTATTTACTTTCATATTATGTAATTATGCATTTTTGTTATCCAATACATGCAAATTAGAGCTCCACTTTTCATTAGATTTCATTTTTAAACGTCATGACCCCATTCAGTCGTTTTATATGTATTTGTAAAATTCAATTTCATTGAAGGGCTCTGGTGTTTTTCACAGAATTTACATACATACATTGAATTTCTATGACATTGCTTAATAAATATATGACTATATAAAGTGCTTCGTTTTCTGCTGTTTTTATGGAAATTCTGTCTTTAAAGTCATCAAAATGCATGATACTAGTAGACAGTTGGGCTGCAACTTGATGCTGCTGTCCATTGCCTGCTGATAAACGTTGCCTGCGAGAAAATGTTGCCTCGTTGTCATCTAATGGCATCAAATTTCAATTACAAAATGCTCTCCTCCATTCAGTCAAAGAAAAAATAAAATCAGAGCGCTTGCATTGCGCACTTCACAAATGGTGTGATAAAATAGTGACATGACAAAGGTGACGTTGTCAATGGTTGTAGTATGGTAGCAGAAAATCCACAAAAAGGCTAAACAATGGTTACCAGGAGCATACAGCATTGCTCTGAATGTTTGTTATAGTTGTTGAAAAGAATTCATTAAGCATCAAATTAGGAGGGTTGACAATTTCGTCACGCTGCCAAAATCCAACAAAATACAAATTCCAATTTCAATCCCACGAGTGCGCCAGAGATTTATCACCCCGTGTGTGCGCACCTTTCACGCTTCTTGCGTGTTCCATTGTGGGATTAGTAAGGAGTGAAGAAGGCTCACAAAAAGGAGACACAATAAAACTGAACGCTGTCATCGCTACAGGTGTTCGCTTTGAGTGTAATAGCAATCAGCTTGTGTGTGTGTCGTAATGTGACAGCAGCAAACGAAAAGGATTTAGTAGTGTATTTGTTAACTCCCTGCTCCCTTGGCAACCTGCATTTACTTTTGCCCTTTAATTGACCGCAAAAGGATTGCGCCCAGTCTGCTGTAATCGCATGAGGGTAATTTTATTTCATTATTAAAATCACGTGTCAGGACTTAGCAGCATAACACATATAGTATACAGTTACAATATACTCAAAAAAAAAAAGAAAAAGCCTCGTCCGCACACTTTTCAGTAGTCTCTCCTTATATTTTATTTATAATTTATAATGTTGTATGCAGATTGACGCGATGCGGTGCGCTTTGGTTCCCACACTGATGTGTTCTGCTGATCTCAGCAGATTTTTAGATTGGTGTCTGATTCAAAGTAAATGCAAATCTTTGCAAAAATCCATTGACTATATAATACTGGCGTATTACCAACAAATAACTGAATGAATTTCATACATGTATGTACTACGATGCGTACACATTTTACACGTAACTTTGTGATGTCAAGAAAATATTCAAGATTTGTAGAAAGCATGTCACAGACAAAAGAAAGCTTTTCTAGTCTTGTTATGACTAAGCTATGTGTATCAAATTAGGAGAGATTTACAGGCCATGTTGACCTTTTGTAGATGCAATCAGTAATAAATTAATTTAATAAAATTAGAAATAGATCTTTTCCTGAGTATCACTGTGCAACAGCCCAGGCTATATGGGAATAGGATGATTCCAATTTCGGTTAGTAGCAATTTTAAAATCACGCAGAATTACAATCATTTTACCCCGAAATTTTGTGCTAAAATTTTAGTTTATACTAAATCTTCAAAAGTAGAATTTTTCAGTAATCAACAAAACTACTTTGTACCTAAATATTGGAAAATGTTTTGAACGAAGGATTAATTTATAAAACAGAAATCGCCATTAACCAGTTTTTCAAAGCCAATTTATTTTTGTGTCATAAGTCTACAATGCGTTTTTGTCTATCGTTGAAAGAAAAACTACTAAAAAACTACCTAACATTTTTCTATTGATGTTGTACAGGGATTTAAATCGGTATCGATTTAATAGTTGCAATAGGATTAAGTCAAAGTAGGGCTACACGCCTCGATCATATTTTTGTGAGGTTCGATTTGAGCTTTCCAGTTGGTTCGGTTAAATTTCATTCATGCGATTTGCGAAGACCTCTGAACAAAGTTTTAAATTTTAAAATCGTATAAATTTTACATAAAACTAGGGGTATCCGGCTCCTGCTCGCTTAGCTCGAACATCACGGCTTTCTTATTTATTTCAAGAGTTCCCAATTATAATACTTTTTTTTTCTAATTTTATTTACAATCTGTCCTAAAATCAATCAGTAAATTATATAAAATTAATTAAATTATAACTGGAGCAGCTAGTCTCCAAAAAAAGAAGAAAATTCTGAATTAAAATCTACTTGAAAGATATTTTTTTTTACTATGGTAATAATCTTTGCTGACTTCTTCTTTTACAAAGCAAATGTATAGATCTTTGTGTATTTCGGCGTTTAACACATACCATGGAGCGTTAAGAATGTTTCTCAAAGTTTTGGATAGGTAATTATAATAAGTAATTGTAATTTTTGTGGTTAGCAATGATGTGAAGGAACGCTTTGTTGATTTGCTCTAGGGTAAAATATAATATAGGCCATTTTATTTTTTTACGATTTCCACAGTTTTCCGACTGAATTTTTAGATTTTTTAAAAGTTATTCTCCTATAAGGGGCGACATTTTTTTTGGTGAACTTTACGATTTTTCAAAAGACATTCTGCCATTCATCACAATAATCATCACGATTGTGTGTTGCATATCTTTGAATTAATTTTAATGGTAATTTTTTTATTTTTGCAGAATGGAATGCACAATTGCACGTATCTTATGCAAACATACCACATTTTACCAAAAGTTGTTCATCTCTCTTGTGGATTCAACTAAATCCATTTCCCCGTAGTTAAATTTCTGCTTTACATCCACAATATTACGGCTATCCTGTCAAAATTTTACATCTTGTTACTAAGAATAGTCACAAATTGAGCCTTAGTAACCAAACGAAGGACATCCTTCCTGCCAGATCGCTCCGCTCGTCCATTTGTATAAGTAATCGATGTCTAAGTAAATAATTCCTTAAATATTCACTTCATATTTTTACTCTTTGCATTTCTTGGAATCCTTTAACCCCGAAATCAATGAAAGTAATCTACAATGATATTTATCAATGTATCAGTAGAACTTTTTTTTTTGGAACTACCTTGAAAGATTTATATCAGCATTCACAATGGGTTCCCTAACCACAAGAAATCAACTTCTTAAACATCTACGTTCAGCTTAAACAAAAGTAATCCGAGCTAATAGGCAAATTCTAGACTCTACTCTATGTATAAAAAGTACTAAAAAATCATTTCGTTCAAAGTGTATACAAATAGTTTTGGCTGTGATTGAGGAAAAAAAAGTCTTGTTCGTTATAATTTGTATATTGCGAGTAAATGGACACCCAATGACAAAGCGACAGAGCTTCATTAATGAGAATAATGAGGTTGTTGCTGTTGTTCCTAGACTCTAGACTGACTAACTAAGGATCAGTTTACAGCGCATTCGTTGAGCACTGTCACCCGTCCCTTTTACATGGCTGGCTGGCTGCGCGCTGAAGTCCCAAAACATGTCCAATTAGCTTTAAAAATGTAGCACATAGCATATGGTTTAAATTAATAAAGCAAATTTCTATGCTTTGATTGATTGGCGTTACTAATAGGAAAAATTCAAAAAAAAACTAAAGAGGTAAGCTCTCCGGGAATATAGTTTTTGTACGGAAACCACTTTACCTGTTTGTGCAGATTCAAGAACTGATGACAAGGTGCGAAAAATCATTTTCCCGCTGTCGACGCAATAGACGCAAACCCTAAGCAACCCTCCTACGTCAAAACAATGAATTCTTTTGGCCTATTATTATATGATCGACAAGCAGATAAAGGCCAAGAGGAACAGCCTTCAATCTTTATGAATGGCAGACACGAACAATGATGTAAGTGAATACACTTTATAGAGCGTTTGTTGGGAATTTCGGGATTATAGCTGTTAAGCTGTTTGGTGGGCTGGATTGCAGTGGTTGCTCTCTTTTCGATTAGGCAGCTTCTGGCTAGGATTACGCAGGTTATTCTATGTAAATATTATGTTCTGGCATGACGTTTGCTAAATTTTTTTGCAATAAGTTAAGTAATTTGTGCAGACAACAATGGACTACAATGGAAAAAAGGATAATGTTTGACCCAACTGGCTAGACGGTTAAGACAAGTTATGTAAGATGTGCTCTCTAATAGTTTTCAATATTGCAATATTTGACAAAAAATAAACAATGAGCTGGAGTTTGTTGCGTTTGCAAGTTTCTTAGAGTTCCCAAGCAGTGTAACAAATTTTATTAAAATCGGTTGACTTTATCATATAGCCCTTATAGAACCGATATGCAAAAAAACGTTTTTGGTGCAAAATTCATTGTGTTTCGTGTGGTTTATGAGGTGAGACTTTTATTTTATGTTAGGGTAATGTTCTAGCGTTAAAAAACGGGTTTTTTTTTTCATCCTCCCATAGCTTGTTTTTTTTTTATGGCTATTTTAGTGAAAAATGCCATTTTTCATAATACGGTTGCACATATGAGGTCATAAAATCTGTACTAATTCGAATTCTTTCAATATTATTTATTTTTTCAAAAGTAGAGAGTACTACCTATCCAAAATGCCCCAAATCACAAAAATTGGAAGCCTTATCTTCGACTTATTGAATTTTTAGTAAAAACGAAAAAAATGCAATTTTTTTCGGGCGATTTTTTTGTCACTTTTGACTGCATTTAACCTTTGAAAAGTGATTCACTTTTCTATATTTTAATTTGTTATAGAAAGTAGCAGTCAGTACTTTTCAAATAAGCCCTTTTTCGAAGTTCGAACTGAATGAAAATCCATCCATTCCAGTTGCTTTTGTAACACATATGAAAGAAGAATTTGAAACGATAAAAGCTATACTGGAATCAATACAATAAGTTCAAATTCAAAATTATTGGGGCCTTTAAAGTTATTGTAATCCTAATGGGATTGCAGAGTGGTTACACAAAATACAACTGTTTTCTTTGCTTATACAACAGTAGAGCATATAAAGACCATTTCAAAAAAGATCTTTGGCCTGAAAGGATAGAATACACTCCTGGTATATATAACGTTGTATCAGAACCGTTGGATTGGGTCTAACGAAAAATTTTGTTAAGGCAATTGGGAAAAATGGAAATGATTTGGCAATTTAAGCAAGCTAAAAGTCAAGGAAGGAATATTTGTTGGTTCTCAAATTCGCAAAACAATGAAATGCAATGAATTTAGAAAAACATTGGCACCTGACCAAATGCAAGCGTGGAACTCTTATCAGGAAATGGTAGAAAAGTTTCTGGAGAATCAAAAAAGCCCAAATACTAAACTTAATGTTGATGAAACGCTTCATTGGAATGAAAAAATTGGCTCAACATAAAGTTGGAAAATGCATTTTTTTGAAATCGCATTTTCAACATTTTCCAGAAAATTTGGGTGTGATGAGGGACCAACACGGTGAAAGATTTCATCAGGACATTAAAAATATGGAAGATCGACTCAGTGGTCGTTTCACGGAAAAAATGTTAGGTGAATATTGCTGGTTTTTGATTCGAGAATCAAATAAAAAACTCAAAAGAATGAAAACGAATATGGGCATTTCCAGGATTGCAGTACGCGACATTCGTACGAATTTAAAGTGCAAAAAAGTAAAGAAAAAGTGAAATTTTTTGTTCCTTGTTTTTATTTTTCGATACTTTTTTTGTCGCAGTATATATAGTGTAAAAGTTGGGGTCTGTTAATTTACCGTTTTCAATATATCGGCAATAAACCTACGATTTAGTACGTGACAAAAATAGAAGTCGATTTCAACTGAATCTATTAAAATGTAAAAATCTGCGAAATATAAAAGAATATTTAAAAGCGTTTAATTTATAACCAAAGTGGAATATTGTAGATTCCTATTAAAATTTATTACGTTAAAATATATACACTAGTTATTTTTTTATAGGCCTAAGTCTGATTTAGTACGTGACATTCAGTACGCGACAAATTTATACCCTGTAAGTTTTTGCAAGCCGAAAAAGTATGTAATATACGCCAAATGAAGCGTTCCGAAACTCGCAAGCACTGTACCGAAATTGATCAAAATCAGTTGACTATACTATATAGCTGCCATAGGACCGATCGGTCAAACAAACGTTTTTTTGTAAAAAATAGATGTGCTTCGTTTTTTTCTGAAGACATCGTAACAAAATTTGACATTCGAAAGTTTTTTAAAGTTCCGAAGCAATTTGCCAAATTTTATCAAAATCGGTTGATTATATCATATAGCCTCCATAGGATTGATCTGTCAGAAAAGCGTTTTCAGGGCATAATTCGTTTGTTTATAAAGATATCGAAACCAAATTTGTCATTCGGAAGGTTTTTGGGCCTCCCAATAAGTGTTCCAAATTTGATCAAAATCGGTTGGCTGTATCATATAGTTTCATAGGACCGAGCGATCAATAAAGTGTTTAGTGCAACGATTTTTGGCCTACGATTGCGTACGCGACAAACTATGAAAATTAATAAAAAAATTTTGGTGTCCTTTTTACACACTATATGTTTTTTTTTAGTTTAAGTCACTAAACTTGATTTAAATTTAAATTTGCGTTCACTTGCTTACACCGACTGCCAAGCACGGATAACAAATGATAGTTTTTGAACAAGTACGCGACATTCAAAAATCGAGGAGTTTAGAATAAAAAATTAACCGCTAATCGGGCTTTGCTTAAGCTCAATTGTTTTTTTTAATGCCTATTTGTTGTTGTTAAAAATATTCGAGTGATGAGAGAAACGTAAACAGTTGTTAAATAGCCTTACCATCTTTAAGAGCAAGCCACTCTAAAAGTAAATAAAAGCGAGAAAACAGTATCTTCACCTTTGAGGCCAATTTTTATAAAACAATAAGACAGAAAAGCCAATGTCATTACGGCTATTATATATTTGACATATTTAAAATAAAATTTTAAAAAAAATCAATAGTTTTTTCAAATTTAATTTTTCGGTCCTGGTTGACATTTCTGTGGAAATGCCCATATGCATTTTTAGTTAATTTTTGTATTTTTTGAATTTTTTTAATTTTTTTTAAGATTGTTGAAGAAAATTATACTGTAAATCCCCAATTAATGTTTTATTAAAGCACCATTATAAACAAAAAATGTCATATTTTTTTGGTGAAACCATGATTTTTCGTATACTTATAGTGATATATTGAGCTACTGGCGTTCAATGGGCAGTTCGAATTTCTCGAAAAAGGGCTTATTTGAAAGGTACTGACTCCTACTTTCTATAACAAATTAAAATATAGAAAAGTGAATCACTTTTCAAAGGTTAAATGCAGTCAAAAGTGACAAAAAAATCGCCCTAAAAAATTACATTTTTTCGTTTTTACTAAAAATTCAATAAGTCGAAGATAAGACGAAATTATATAGAAATCGCATCAACATATCATGACCAATAACATTAAATCGTTAACTTTTTAAGTGTCTAAGAGTTTTTCTGAAAGAAATAGCGATATTTGTACAAAAATTCACCAAAATGTTGTTTTTTTTTGGGGTTTTGGGCACACACTTTCGGCTGTAGTTTTTTCTTAAGGTTTCCAATTTTTGTGATTTGGGGCATTTTGGAAAGGTAGTACTCTCTACTTTTGAAAAAAAAAATACAACAATGAAAAAATTCGAATTAGTACAGTTTTTATGACCTCATATGTGCAACCGTATTTTGAAAAATGGCATTTTTCACTAAAATAGCCATAAAAAAAACAAGCTATGGGAGGATAAAAAAAAACCGGTTTTTTAACGCTGAAACATTACAGGTACGTGGTATCTCAAAGTCGTCCGTGCACGACTTAAACGTACGCCATATTTAATAATGAATGGGCGGCACGAGTGGGCGTGGCCGGATTTAACTCAGTTCTTATATATATACGTTATTACAATCAATTGTACTAAATTTCAAGTCTTTCTGGCCCAATGTGCAGTGGCGAAAGTTGGCAGAGTGTTAAACTCAAAATCTAAAGACGCGATTTCTAGAGGTTTTTTTATATTTTTTTTTATTTGCAGTGCTATTTTGATGAAATGTTTATATTGTTATTAGGTATATAAACGCAGATGTTAAGCTGTGAATTACCCAATCTCCAAGAGCTTTATATGCACGTTAAAGTAATTTCCGCAAAAAGAGTAACATGAATTATGTAAAGCCCCTGGTAATTAGGTGACAATTCGTTAACAAATTAGTACGAATGGCCTAACCTCTACGTTTATTGTGAGGCCTGCATCAATATACAAAAGACACCGAACTATCAATTAATTTCATATCGATAGGTTTAGAAGAAGGGAAAACTACGCCCTGTTACAAGCTTTTGCAGGGAATCAATCTGATTTTACAGTATATTAGCCCCTCCACTGAATTGCCGTGTAAGTGGGTTAATAATTCAAAACAGAAAAATAAAACAAACAGCTCATATTTATCAATTTCACTAGTTAATAAATTTAAGGGTCATCGAGTGAACCTTGAAAATTAAGAGTTTTTTAGGGTAGTTTTGGGTCGAGTAGCCAAACCCTGTACCTACAAAGGGTATACTCGATTTGTGCAATGTATGTAACGGCCAGAAGGGGGCGTGGCAAACCCCAAATCCTTTATACCAAAACCAAAATGTTTTTCATAACCTCGGGTAGCGATTGAGCCTTGGACGTCTGTCCGTCCGTCCGTCTGTATGAACACCTAGATCTCGGAGACTATAAGAGCTAGAGATACGAAACTTTACCAGCTGGTGCGCATATCTCGTGAGAAGATGAAGTTTGTTGAATTATGTCAATATCTTGCCCCGTTCCACCGTAGTAGATTTTCGCGGTTTTTATTTTTCTGGGCAGTTGGAGCCTCCTCAGATTTTTTTAAGATATAGAGAATCTAGACCAAAATTGAAAAAAAATTTAAAAAAAAACCAAATATAAAAATTTTAACTTAATTAAAAAAATCCATTTTTAAAATTTAACCTTTTTTGTCAACTTGGCAAAATGATGTGGCTACTTGGCAGAACCAGCAAGCTGTCCCTTGAAAATAAAAGCATCCTCTTTAAGAGCATAATAATGCCAACTTGGTATTATGGCATCCAAGTCTGGGGAACTGCAGCTAAGTCCAATATGAAAAAAATTCAAACTTTGCAAAATAAAGTCTTGCGCAAAATTGCTGATGCCCCATGGTATATCCGTAATCGCAACCTTGACAAGAATCTAGGCATTCCTTTTGTGGGTGGGTGACTTGTTAAATAAACTAAGCGACCGATACGCGGATCGCTTACGATCCCACCCGAATTCTCTTGCTTGCGCCCTGGCCGGTCACAGACCGCGAAGACGCCTGAAACGTCTCCACCCATGTGACCTCAGAAGTCGTCATATAATCTAAATCGCTAATATAGCTCGTGCTTCATATTTATATATCATGAGGAAATGTTTAAAGATGTATGAATCTCGCTGTCCTGTGCTCTCTCAGGTTAAAGGCATTTGAATATTTAGTAGATTGAGTCGAATCAATTGGTAAATTTTGTTTTTGTAAATATTGTGTAAATCTGTAAATATGTATATAGTAATTTAAGCCCTATCACACTCTCAATTTTATTTCTTGTGTAGCGAATAATTTTGCCATCAATATTGGATTATAACCAAATTGTATCCGTTGATTGCCAATAAAAAAAAATAAATATAAAAAAAAAAAACCTTTTTCGTCAAAATTGATCATTTTTACATTTTTTGATTTGCATCTTTGTAAGTATGCTATAAAATTTTCAAATTGTACATTTTAGTACAACTTTTGAAAAAATGGTTATTAAAGCATACTTTTAGCCAACTAAGAGATTTAAAAATTAGTAAAATTTCCAGGGGGTCAATTTTTAAAATTCAACTTTTAGATACAAAATTCAATTTTCGAAAATCGTGAAGAATTATATTTTCTTGTAAAATAAAAATTTATAAAATTTTTTTCGATTCAAATATCGAGTGGTAGTCGGAGGTACCCTTTAAGCAAAGTAGCCAAATGATAAAAAAACCAACAAAATCTTTATAACTACTCGAACATATTGAAAACAAAAAAGCTTTTAAGCTTAATTATATGTGTTTTTTTTTTGAAGTAATATTTATAAATAATAAAGTAAATGAAGATTTCGTAGCTACATGTATCATGGTAAATGCAGGTTTTTTTTTCTGTAAATTATCGCGAAAGCTTATAAAATACAAAATGTCAACTTTGATTGCCAATAACTTTAAAACGACAAATTATAATTTATTAATTATTTTTAACAGGATACCTTAATATGTCTAAAATCATATTAAATTGTCATTTTGGCCAAATTTTGACTTTCATCTGGGGACTTTTGACCAACATCTGGCTACGTGGGACCATTGTGCAGTGGGAACTCTAAAAAACATCCGAGCGCCAAATTCGGTTAGGATATCCATCTAAAACTTCTGGTTTTTATCAAGGTGCTCTAAAGCACCACTATGGGAGCTATATAATATATCCCCGATATCAAAAATATAAAATAAACTTGTCTCCCTTGACATAATAACGCATCTAATTTGGTTGCGCTAGCTCTTACCATCTCTGAGATCTAGGCGTTCATACAGATATATGGGTATATCGACTTTTCTAGTCACCCGGATCACACTTTAGGTAACTTTTCGGCTTGTACAAACTTAATACCTATACCTTTTGTTCAATAAGGTACAGGGTATAAAAAGAGAGAATAAATGAAAAAAGGTAAGAGGTATAGGTTTATGCAAATGTATGTAGCATAGAGGAGACCCCGAAGAATCCCAATCCAATGTGGCTAGGAAGAAAAAACATATTAAGATTGACGTGTTGGTTCGTTCGTTCGTTCGTCTGCCTGTCCGTCTGTATGAACTCCCTGATCTTGGAAACTATAAAAGCTATGACAAACAAACTTGCCAAATCAATTTTTTTTCGGTCACGCTCCTTCCACACAATAATAATTTTAAAGCGCTCTATTTTCTACACTTTTAAAGACTTAACAATGCAGGTTATCGGTATAGTAACAACTAATAGGAAAAGACCTATAATAGGCTTTGGGAAAAAATATACAGATGTACTTATAAGGATAAACTACATTGTTACATCGACAAGTCGGAATCGGAATGGAAATCACTAACAGGCATGATTATTTTCTTTTTGCGTTAAATGGAGATAAAATTTTTGTAAATTAAAACTTACACTCACTTCATTAAGCCAATTTCAACTAATTTACCATGGCCAAAAAAATCTCTCCCGGGATATAATTAGTCCTTTAAAACAATCAGTCTGTTTTGCCATATGCTTAAATCAACCCGCTGCGCTCGCTGATGTTACCACAGCCACAAAATGAGCAAATAAATCATATATGCCGCATTCAACGTAATTGAGCTCACCCTTGGCTGCTGAATGGCGCACCCTTGTGCGCCTAGAACTAGAACCAGAACGAGCTCCAGGTCGTTATGCCAACAGCCCCATGAACGAGAAAAAACAATGTAACCGGATCTTACGCTGCGCAAAAGTGTCCGTGTGTGTGTGTGTGTTAGTCCGCGCTGTTAAGGTATGCGCAATAATATCCTGTTGGTGTGTCTCAACAAAATAGGAAGAACAAAAACCAGCTTTGCAGTCATTGAGATTGACAAGGGAGTAACAAGCTCCACCTACCCAGCGGAACATTTTGAAAACGGAACAATAAAACAATTTTTAATAAAAATTAAAACAGTAAAGAAACAAAGTAAAAACAGCAATTAAAGTAAAATTAAACATCTTTGGTCAGTTGGCGCACATTTCTGTAATTTACGTTGACTAAACGAAAGCTGCTGCCCATGGTAGCCAAGGGTTTTATGACATTATTAAGTGTATCCGAGACGGGCTCAATTATATCACGCAACGAACTCATAACATTGTACACAAAGATCATGGGCGGTTGTAAAAAACCGTTGAATAGAACCGTCAATGCTGGCTTCACCAAATAATCCGAGGTCATGTCCAGCAATCCAACAATGAGCGTATTTATCAAAGAGTATAAGATAAAGCGATAGCTTTGCAGCACAAAGGCCACAACAAAAGCCACTCCAATATGCAAAAGACCAAAAAACTCGGCCCAAAAGTGTGTGGCATAGATGGTCGCACGATCGGCGAGCACTATAGAGTTGATTTTGGGATGCGTATCGGTAGTTTTTAAGTAATCCGCACAGCCGTGCTCAAAAGGATAGATGCCTATGCAAGTGTGGCGTGTTTCAGCCTTTTTATTCCAATGCGGCTCGGGCACATCATCGATAATACTTGGCGTATGCTTCGGCTGGCATTTGCACATTTTGTCCAAGGAGTTGAGCAAACGCTGGAATATATTGTTGGGCTGCTTCTTCAATTTTGTCTGTTTTGTTTGACTTTTGCGTTTACGCGGCGGAACTGTGCAAAAAACATGCTTGTGCTTGCTGTAACGTTGGAATTCAATGCGATTTGGTTTGGATTTGGTGGTCAATTTGACGGGCTCCGCGCGCATTTCATAGAGCACAGACGGTGTATCGTGTGCATCAGTGGTTTCGGTCGAATTGGCTTGTTTTTCATTTTGAAACATGCTATAATGTGATTTTATTTGATGGCACGTTTCGGAGTCGGTAGAAGAGCTCAGCACGGGTAGCAGATTTTTAAGCGGTGATTGCAATTTGGCCGTAACGCCTACATGATGTACCTCAATAAGATGCGATTGAGACAGCGAGTTGGATAAATTCTGCTCTGAGTCCTCAGACATGATGCAATTTCTAAAAATAATTAGCTAAACACAAAAATATTGCCCTAAATTAATTTAAAAAAAAACTGACATTTTACTGATTGACAAATGTGAGTGTGCAGCCCTGCCAGCTTTTAAAAGCAACAGCTGTACTTTGTCTGTCAAAAAGCTCACTGCTGTAATCAAGTAGGCAACACAGCTGCTAACTGCTGTCAGTCAAAAAAAAAAGGTAAATAATAAAAAGCCAAAACTGTATAAAGCCGCCATTTCTGCTCAGTCGTTTGGTTCCATATATTTTTAGTACGGGACTGATTTAAACATATAGTAAATACAAACATATGTACATAAATATCATTTAATTTTTTTTTTTGAGCTTATCGTATTAGACAGTGCTAAATGTTTTCGTCAGTCTGGAGAAGCGTTGCAAGCAACGTTGAAACAAGTCTGACGGCTACCTACTTTCGAGGTTTGTCTAAGTTACGCCGACGGTCATTCAATGTGGCTGCGTCTGGTACTGGATCAATAAGGCGGTGTCTGGGTGTCCACGTCTATCTCGTCAATTGTAATCTAACGTGTAATCTTATCTATTGGCTTTTTCTGTTGTCATTGTAGTTTGCATGTTGTGCCGCAATTTTTATATCATTGCTACACAGGTATATTGTATCATATTAATTCTTAATTCTTTATATGCGTTTTTCAGTTCAAAAACTGCGCAAAGTCGGCTATAGAGGGATGCATAGCACACTGGAAGACGTTAGCCTAAATGGCATGCAAGTTAAGATACTTCCTGCATTGCAGGATAATTACATGTATTTAATTGTTGATAATAATACGCGCGAGGCAGCGGTGGTGGATCCTGTCGATCCGGATCTAGTCATCAAAACGGTACAAAAAGAAAAGGTTACACTAAATAAAGTGCTTACCACGCATCATCACTGGGATCATGCTGGTGGCAATGAAAAACTGGTCAAACTTTGGTCTCAGGAACTTCAAGTCTACGGTGGCGATGATAGAATCGGTGCGCTTAGCAACAAAGTTAGTCAGGATGACATTTTTAATATTGGCAGCCTTCAAGTTCGCTGTCTTTCCACGCCTTGCCACACAACGGGTCATATTTGCTATTATGTCACCGCAGCTAATGGACAAGGAGGAGGCGCGGTCTTTACGGGCGATACGCTCTTCCAAGGCGGCTGCGGGCGTTTCTTTGAGGGCACACCCGAAGAAATGTACGAAGCTCTGTGCAACAAGTTGTCTTCACTTCCAGATGACACAAAGGTCTTCTGTGGTCATGAATATACGCTGCAGAACATGGGCTTTGCGCGCCATGTAGAACCAGACAATGAAACTATACAGCAGCGCATTGAGTGGGCTAAATTGCGGCGTGCTTCGCAGGACCCTACCGTGCCGTCTACAATTGGCGAGGAAAAGACTTGGAATCCATTTATGCGCGTTCATGAGGCTACCGTTCAAAAGCATGCCGGCAGTGAGACCAACCCCGTTCAGGTTATGGGAATTTTGCGCAAGGAAAAGGATAATTTTAAAGCTTAAGTTATAAATTGTCTTTTCGGCTCTATAAAACGAAATTGTAAGCATCGTCTATTAAATAAAGTTGTTTGGGTCATTAACTGCAATTGTATTTCTGTTCAAGGTCAAATAAACCGCGATAAATAAATCGAAAAAGAATCTTGCCGAAGTGGCAACTCGCAAATACGTTTTTATTAGCTGGCAACCTTAAACTTGTAGTAAAAACTCGTACCTCGTACTGGAGCTTAACTTAATTTTTGTTTGAATAAATTGTTTTTCATTTTTCTACTTCAAATAAAATGGAAAAATTAAGTAGCTTGATAAGGGCCTACGAAGCTTGGGTTGGAAAAAATCCAGACATTATAGGCGATGTTGAGACAACAGCCAAATGGGTATCGTACTTTATAGCAGGTCAGCAGATGACAACAAACATTTTGCCCTTTATGACGCAATTGCAATAACACCTTTATAATCCATTAACAGGCAGAATATCCGATTCCAATGTGCTCTCCGAAATGGTCTATACACTTTCTAACATGCTAGTCTTCTACAATGATCGCATCATCGACAGAGCGCGAAGCTCCAACGAAAATGCCATCATACGCTTGCAATCTGGCCTTTGCTACCGTCTAAAGGTCGCATTGACCATGCTCGAGTACAGTGAGGTGTTTATCGAAATATCAGCGCGACGTGTATTTGGCCAAACTGGTAAATGGCTAGTTATAGCCATCATACAAGTATTTAAGGCTGCCGGTCGTTTGTTTATACTTAAACATTCGACCGCAGATATAATAAGCTCCCCACCTATTCCGTCTTTGAATCGTCGTGCCAAAAATAAAAAGAGCAATAGCAGCAGCGAAAATTCCATATCAGAAGTGCCTAGCAATGATAGTACGCAGTCGGAGCATTCCATTACGTTTCAGCTAAAACGCTCAGGTAGAATAATACGCAAGGTGGAAGGTGCGCCGCCCATACAATACCGTGATTTCAAGCTTCATTTGGACAACAATGAGGCACAGAAATCCTTGATACCGCAACAACTGATGCGCGCCGAATACTTGTACATTTCCAAACCACTAATACATCTTGTTGCCATGGGCCTTTTTGGGCGCCGCAGCTGGAAGCAATATATGACTGCATTGTCCGTCGATCTGTGGAGCATACACATGTATCGTCAACATCGTCATTTGATGTCACAGCAACAGAAGATAGAATTGTCAAGGCGTTGCATTAATCTGCTTTATTTTTTGGTACGCACGCCCTTCTATGATCGCTTTACAAAATCGCGCATCGAACGTGTGCTGCACTTTGTAGCCGAAAATGTACCTATTGCCAAAATGATAGCAGGGCCCTTGCGCGATTATGTACCACAATGGCAACAAACTTACTTCTATTTATGGTCGACATAGGGTTTCAGTTTTATAGTGAGCATATTGTATTAGTTCTAACATTACTTTTCTACTTGTTTAATAGTGGTTCTAAATGATTGAACCTCAAGTAATTCAGCATCATTAAATTTTATCGAAAGGTGTCACGACGACTCCCAGCCAGATGCGTGGGTAAGCCTGTGTAAGCCATTTTGAAAAGTTGATGAAAAAATTTAAAGGTTCGTTTTTTTTTTGTATGGCTTTTAAACTAAACATATGTATTTGGAACAGTTTTTACACATACATTAAATGAAAATATTTGGCTTACAAACTAACTATACATAACAATTATTTTTAATTTGCTAAAAATTGTAACTTCTTACAAAATGAATGCTCAACTCTACTCAGAACTTCAAGCTAAAGCCCGGACCCATGGCCAGCTGTCGTTGTGTAATCCCAGCATTCAATACAAATCCTGTGCTGGACGCTGAAGCACCGCTCTTTTTATTACCTGTAATAATGCCCGAGGATAGTTTAGTGCCGCCAGCTGACACTGCTGGCTCATCGCGTGCCAACTGTTTGAATTGGGAGCCACCTGAGGGTGGTTTCGGCGACGATGCTTGCGCTTTACGTGCGCCCAGCTCGCTTTTGGCCGGCCAAGTGGGAAACATGGATGGATCGATGGGTAAAGGTAGTTCTTTGAAATAGGCATGTTTCAGTGCAGCATCAGCAGTCAGTCTTTGTTTGGGATCGTAAGTTAGCAAGCCCTGCAGCAAGGCAAGACCTGTGTCAGAGGTTTTTTCCTGGAAATGCTTTCGTAGCTGCGATACAGGATATTCGGTAAACTGCGAATTTTGACTCATCATATTCTTTACTGCAGGCAAATCATTGTAGCCGGCCCACACCTTTTCGTTTGGCGTGCCCAATTCCTGTAAGTGAAAGAAGTATTGAGTATTTAAATGAGTAACTAGAAGTAAACAAGTTTACCTTAAAAATCCGATTGAGCTCGTCAATCTCCGATTTTCCTGGAAACAGCGGGCACATTTGCAGAAACTCAGCGAAAATGCAGCCCACAGACCATACATCAACGGGCGTAGAGTATTCGGGTGAGCAAAGCAATAGTTCCGGCGCACGGTACCAGAGTGTTACCACCAGGGACGTATATTTCTTCAGTGGCGACCCATACTCGCGAGCTAATCCAAAATCGCCTACCTTTAGTATGCCCTTGTGAGAGAGTAACAGATTTGAGGTTTTCAGGTCCCGATGCAATATCCAATTGTCATGTAAATGCGCCACTGCTAGCAACAACTGCTGTGTAAGACATTTCACCTCCCCAGGGAAAAAGCTTTGCTTACGATTTTTCATAGTCTCCATTAGGGACTTTAGATCATGCTCTACATAATCCATAACTATAAATATTTTGTCCATATTGGAGCCCACAACTATTTCACGCACCGTCACAATATTGGGATGTTGACCCTTGAGTAAAGTGTTAATTTCGCGCAGTGATGTTATAGGGAAACCTTCTTTTTCCTTTTCCATTTTAAGCCGTTTTAATGCTACAATCTCATTAGTGCGCTTATCCTTGGCGCGATATACAACACCGTAGGTGCCCTCTTCTATACGATTGAGACACTGAAATTCCTCCACTGACCGGCAGCCCTGCACGCCAGGGAAGTAGTTAGGCAGCGGAACGCCTTTGTCATCGCAGAGTGGCACATCTTCAGCCCTGACAGTCTTCGGTTTCTCCGCGATATCAAGCCCTTTGTCATTTAGCTGCGTCATGCCACGCTCCTCACTTCGCGTGCTGGAACTTGGCGAATGCTGCTGATGGCTGCTAGACAGCGAACGGCTGCGACTACGACTACGTGAGGCACTTGCCGACCGTGATCGAGAACGCGAGCGGGAGCTATGAGTGTGACTGCTATGTGAGCTCTTTGTACTGACGGAATGAGAGCGAGTTGCACGCCGATGTTCCGGCTTTTTACTCGATTTTTGCTCAGGAGATTTGTACAGGTCGCCCACAGAAAGCGGACTATCTGGCAGCAGAACCTCATCATCATCGGCTTTTGGCTTTTCCATACGTTTTCGCTTGGTTTGTTGCGGACGACTGACATCACTCTCATTAGATGCTGACTCACTGGCACTATCTGCGCTTTCATCTTCCTCTGTTTCGGTTTCTTCCGTTTCGTCTTCATCCTGTTCCTCGTCCTCGCTATGTTTGCTGCGTTTTTTATGCTTTACATCCGGTTCATAATTATCGTATTTTTGTTTGCGCTTAATAACGTTCAAACCCGCAGTTACACTGGCCGCCACAGCGCTGGGGCTTAACGCATCGCTGTGATCGTTGCGCTCACGTAGCAATTCACGGCGTGCCTCCAATGCCTCGCGTGCAATTTGCTTGCGCTTCTGATTTTCGCGCTCTGCAGCCAATATTTTTTCTCGACGAGCCAGCAATTCTGGATCATCGGGAGTTTTTCGGCGCGCTGACTGAACATCAGCAGTACTACGCATTCGCTCGGTTGCATGCCGCTTGGTGCGCTGTTTGGGCTGTTCATTGCTTTCAGCTAACTCAGGACTGTCCAATAAATCAATAACATTTCCGCGTTCCGCCCGACCATGACGCAATTTGTGACGTTCGCTTTTTGGTAGACGCTCCTCACCACGCAAACGCTCTTTGCGACTCCTATGCTCAAAGTTTTCCTCAGTTTCGTAGTCTTTTACAAACTTGTGACGTTTACTAAGTAGTCTAGAACGTAAATCCTGCTCCAGACTTTCTGCGTCCTTGGTTTGTTCGTAGCTGTACTTATTGCGCCTTTGCTCCACCTCGACAGCTGCGCCGGCAGCAACATAATCTGCATCCAAATGATGGCGACTGCTGTGATAAGCAGCGGTCTGATAGTATTCACTACGTGTTCCGCGTGTGCCGCTTAAATGCAGGTTTGGCTGATTGTGATGCTGATGATGATGGTGATGAGGCGCATAGGGCTGATGCGGCGGCGGAGGCTGTTGATGGTGATAATGATAGGCATGGCTGATATGGTGCTTAACGTAGCCGCTGCGTTCCGTCCGATGATGATGATGATAACGGTCTAAGTCGCTACGTTCGTCGGCTCCACGACGATAATCATAGCGCTCTCGAAGGTCGCCACGCTCACCGCCTGACTCAAGATCGCGTTCATTAAAGCTTTCACGCTCTTTGCGCCGCCGTTCACGGGAATGTTTTTTGTCTTTGCGACGCGTATGTGTGGAATCGCGCTGGCCGCTAGCCTGTGGCGGTTGTATGTACAGGGAATCCGCATCATGGTCCTGTTCTTCGCCGCTAAAAGTAAAGAAGAATTCACAGGTTATGGGGCATACAAAATGACGATTAGTTCCATTGCTAAATGTGCCAAAGTGTAGACCAATGACCAAAGGCGAGATGCGCATCTGCTGCAGCTAAATATAGTTTTGCGAGGATTTGCTTGTCGTTTGATTACATTTTACAATGACCCCTGTATACAGCTTCAAAGATCCAGTGATGAGTTTAATCTGTTTTCACTGTGTGTGGAATGTAATAGTAAAAATTTAAATAGATTTTTGTGGAGTTCTTTAATCGTATGATATATGGCTTTTCATTTACTTACAGAGGGTAAAATTTTTGTTTTATAAAATATTTTAAGGGTACCCAAATCTAAAACGACTAGTTCGATTTGGTTTTGAGCAATAAAGAAAAAAAAGTGGGGTAAAACGGCAACAATTAATATTGAAAAAAAATAAGAAAAACTGCCGATATTTAAAGATATTGAACTTTTTCTTTTATTGTTGGAGCTAGAGCAACCAAACTTTCGGACTAGATCCGCTGTTATGTAACGGCAAGCTGGTTTATTTTATTGGATATCGGGCTTATACTATATAGCTCCCAAGGAGCTATTTCAGTTTTTAAATTATAGAAATCTACCCTAATTAAGCGAAGAGAGGTGTAAAAAAATAAAAACAAGAATCATTTAATAGCCGCCTTAGAACCTTATTATCATGGTATCTCAAAGTCGTCCACGCCCGGCCTTAACCGGGAGTTTTTGTTTGGTTGCTTATTTTCATCTTATGAAAGAAGGCTTTGCAGAATATATATCACTTCAACAAATAGTATTTATAAGCGTTGACATAGCCATCAACTACTTTGTTTTGAGTCTTTATTTAATATTAATTTATAGAAATATTATTCAAAGTTACACATAGACTATCTACTTTTTGAATATAAGATAATTAATCTCCTTTTTTAGCTAAACATTTAATGTGCTTTTGCTTTATAAAAAAAAGAAGAGTATATATGTATCGCGAAACTAAGCCCAAACCAGATTACTTTAAATAATCGCTTGGAGTCGTATTTGTTGGTTTTCTCTCAATTTTATATTTGTTTTATCTGCAAGGATATGTAAGCTTCGATTTTCCGATGTTTTTTTATCTCTTGTTTTGAGTATAACTGTAATTTAATTTCATCGCTTACTTACCTGAGTATATCCGCACAAAGCAAATAAAACGTTAAACTATTCCATGGATCTGAGCTGAAATCCAAGGGCAGTAAAATGTAAACTTACGACTGCAAACCTCTAAAAACGCTTCGGCAAAACAAAAGACACAAAGATATGACAGGACTAAGGCATTAGATTTGTTTTGTACTTGATATTATTAATTTGAATTTACCGCCAACTCAAGACCCATGTCTCATAAATAACTTTAGCAGCGGTCTGTGGTCTCTTGAATATGTACCATTAGTTGAAATTATATTGTAAGCATTTCGTTGAGTCGCATTGGATACATCCGGAGTTGCTTGGCCTTGACGAGAGGACCCCAAGTTGCAGTTTTAAATAATTTTAATTGCATTGTTGGTTTTAACGCACATAATTTGTTTGGTTTTTTTTGTTTATAATGAACTCTTTTGCTTTTGTTTTTTATTATTATTATTATAGTTTAGTTTTGTTGCTGGCCATCGCGCGCCTCGGTCATGGGACAAGTACACACTTTTTGGCCTATTTGCAATGAAAAAACTCAAGTAAATTAAACTGTACGATACAAAAAGTTTGCAATAATTTGGATTTTGTTTGTTATTTAACATATGGAGGCATATATTAAAGAGGCGCGAAAGGAGTTAAAGGAAATGTTTAGTGGCAGGTGGGTGCTGGAAGTTTTTATGTGTGTGTATACATTTTTTTTTTTTTTTTTTTTTTTTTTTTTTTGTTATTTTTTGTTGTGCTGAAGCGCTGCACAGCGGCAACAATATAACATACATTTGGCTTTTTAAATAGAATTAGCATCGTTTTTTCAACATAGATATAAACGAAAAAGTAGTTGAAAAATTGTTTCACCCGCTTACCACACAACCCACACAGCAGTTCACATACTTCAACCGACATACAGAAAAGTATGCAAGTTGTTGGGTATGAGCGCTGCGTGTGTCTGCATGAATTTTTTTTTGTACAACAATTTTTCGTGCGTCTCATTTGGCCTAGCCATACACACCTGACATATTGCCCATCATTGGGGCTGCGTAGCTGGCCATCTTCACTACCAGACGTGTTGACCATGATATGTAGCAATTCCAAGTATATTGACCACTTAAAAGAGGGTGCTGCGCTGCCGTCTCCGCCGTTTTATAGAGCTGCGCTGTTGCTGCTGATTCACGTAATTTTTCAACAGCTCACTGGCAGCATTTAACTGGTAAAATATTCACTGTACTAGATAGTAAACGTTACTTCAAAGCCTTAAGTTGTAGTTTTTGTACAATTAAAATCTTTTAATAAATTTTTCGGTGGATTTTACGTTTATAAAAACACAATTACAAACGTTTGCCCAGTTATTACAAATGTGGTAGAGCTAAACGTTTGACAGCGAGTAGAGAAAAAAATGGCGTCTCATGACTTGCTTAGTGTTGCCATACTGCAACAATTTGTCACAGCTGTTGCGTCAGCTGCGATTTGATGCCTTAAGCAGATGTAAAATTTTGTGAATAGTTATGTTGTGCACACGCCGTATATCATTAAAAGCACGATTTTTAAACAGATCAATTGGTGGCGGTGCATCCGTCTTACCAAATATCGAGCCGGAGGATGAAAATGCCAGTGCAACAATAAAACGCATCAGAAAGGAGTTAGCCGAAGACAAAGAGCAGCTGAAATGGCGAACGCCGATAGGTGATAGACCAGGGGACTGGAATAGCAAATTTAAACTCTTTGGCAACACGGAGCAGACTTCAGATTTTGTTGTACTGATGCAGCAGCCAATCGATCTGAGACCGTCGTCAATAAAAAATTGGTTCAAAAAGCGGGAGGAGCGTATCGAGCGCCACATGCAGCAGTACATACCAGATCGTCACAGAATACTTGGTCCTGATTTAGCTGCTTCTCATTTTGTAATATACCGTGGTGGAGCTGTGAAATTTCATGGTGATACGCGCTGGCACCGGGCTACTAAAGAGAACGAGGTTCCGCTACCAAATAAATATCAACCCGACTATAAGGTGGAGGCTTTGCGTTGCGACAATATGTTGTTGTACTACGAAGGTTTAGAAAACTTACGTTGTCTAGATAAGTTAAAGTTTCTATCATTTTATAATGTTAAACCATTTGACGATTGGTGCTTAGATCGTATTTCGGGAGCAGAATATCCGCGTCTAGAAGTGCTAGATATTTCCGCAACAGCCATTACTGCCAGAGGCTTGTCGTGCATATACCGTCTGCCTTCCTTAAAACTGCTCATTGTGGACGATCCTAAGCAATCGTTGGAATTTGAGCTGGCAAGCGCTATGTTGGAAGTGGCCTTTCCTGCGCTCAAAATCGTTGCCTCCGATGCCATACATAAATAAATAACGTGCTTGGCAAAATTAAATTTATTTATACAAAATAACAAACGCGTTCGTTTTATATTAACTTGCTGACGTCTTTTTGTTCATGTACTCAGCTTTAATGGCATCACGTTCCTTCACATCCGGCAAATAGGGCACAATGCCTTTAGCCCGACGATCAACGCGCACAGTGTTCTGCAAAGACGCGATTATACTTGAAGGTTATTGCTATATTATTTAAATCGCTTTAAAACATACCCAGAACTCTTTGCAGTTGTTGTAGTTTACAAAATAAACCTCACACTTGTCGCGATCAAAATTGTGCTTATTTAGGCATTTAAAAGACAACTCCTGCTCCTATAAAGGCGAAGTTATACAATTAGCTAGCCGCTTTGCTAAAAATGCATATGCCTACCTTGAGGCAAGGATTATCGCGTTCAGCATTCAGATTTCGCGGCATCTTTTTGTTTAGATAAACTAAAACTTATACTAAACTTATATAAAATTTTGATTCGTTTTGTTAGGTAATGCCAACTTGTTTTCTTTTGAGCTAAGGCCACTTAGTTAAAAATTGCCGTAATGTGGCAGCTCCCCGTAAAAAAATAAACAAATGGTTGGAAATGCAATATGAGTGCAATAAACTTTGAAATAAAGCTAAAACGGGAAAATAAAGTGTATTATGAGAATGTAAGATTTAAATCAATTGATTGCTGTCATTGCTTTTATTGTTATCTTTGTGATTAGGATATGCTGCTTGGTTGCGTGCAGTTTCAGTGCCCGTCTGAAGTGAAGCACGAAGGCATACAGCTCCAGCTAGATGGAATAGTAAATTTACAACTAAGCAGCAAGACCGTGGGCCTTTTTGATGCCTTTTACAACTCTGTCAAACCCATAACATTACTGCAGAATAGTTTGGAGCTATCGGCGCCGGGCAAATTGTCAGCAGGTCGCTCTGAGTTTCATTTTGAGCTGCCGCTGGTATGCAAAAAGGAACCGCGAATGCTGTATGAAACATATCACGGCGTGTTTATTAGCATAAATTATCAGTTGAAATGTGATGTTAAGCGCAACTTCTTAGGCAAATCATTGCAAAAAGTACAACAGTTCTGTGTGCAATATAAACCGACGCCGCTAAGTGATGATCCAGCTGTGGCAAGACCATTGTCTTTTAGTTTAAGTCCAGACACTCTACAAAAGAACGCTACAGCAAAGGAAAGACTGTCAATGCCGCGTTTTCTTATTACCGGTCGGCTGGACCGAACAGAATGCTGTGTATCAAAGCCTATTACAGGCAGTTTAGTGGTGCAACATACAGAAGCGGCCATTAAATCTATTGAAATGCAGCTGGTGCGTGTGGAGACTTGCGGCTGTGATGAGGGTTTCTCGAAGGATGCTACCGAAATACAAACCATACAAATTGCCGACGGTAATATCATGCCAAAACTCGAATTGCCCATTTATATGGTGTTACCGCGTTTGTTTACTTGTCCCACTTTGTTGACCAAAAACTTTAAAATAGGTAAGCATGGGCCTAATGGATAAGCGTTTGCTTGTTACATATAATCTTTCCCTGTTTTAGAGTTTGAACTGAATTTGGTGGTGCTTTTTAAGGAGGACTACATTGTCAATGAAAATTTTAAAATAGTGCTAAAGCGTTCGGTGGGGCCATTGCAGCAAAAGAAAACCACAATTCTCGAATATTGAAACTAAATATATTTCTCAACAATATGTATTTAAATTGATAGCTATGCTATGATTAACATTCACTACGAACATGATATGAGTTACAAAATGCATGTTATAGCATTCAGCTTTTCACAGCAGCTATTATGCCGTTAAATCTGAGGATTCAACTGTTTTAGGCGTTCCAGGTGAATGTCAAATTTGCTCCTGTCATTTGGTCGTGTTGGTCTGTGGGTGGGCTGTCGGCTAAATAAAGTTACATACACTATTGCAACACGCGGCGCACGCACAATTTTTAGCGGAGTACTAATTTTTGAAACTACATACTCATATTTTTCGTTATTGTTTATTACCCAGCGTGTTTTAATTTGTGCCATAAGACTTTCAATGTGCCGTAACATTATTAATTTGCAAAAAGTGTGGGAACCCGTGTAATATACACGGCGTATAAACAGCATAATTGAAACGTAAACACACGTGAGTATTCAAATGCACACTTACTTATTTATGTCAGCAGAAATGTGGGCTTGTGTGTGGCAATTGAAAATTTGATTGTAAATACCATAAGATGTTTAGATTTAGGGTGTTCCGCTTGGGTACTATTTTATTGCTACTTTGTTGGTAGGTATGTTTTTTAAATAAATCAAAATGAAGCTTGCAAATACGATTTATGGGAGTCAGCGTCAATGCAGATGATTTGGCGTAAGCATTATTAGCCAAAAAGTTGTTAGTTGCCCTCGAATTTATTCTAGTTTGCAAATATAATATTTCTTGTCTAACTGGAATCTTAAGGTACTAAGGGTATATTAAAGTTGTGAAAGCCGAAAATGTGTGCAACATTGAGAAGGCGAGGTCATTTACATCCAAATGTGTCTAGAATTTGTTAAGGGGGACTAGAAAATGCAATACAGATATTTTTAGTCTGTTTGTCCGTCCATACGAAGAGCAGCCAAACTTTCAAATTAGATCCCTTATTATTTCATATGAGACAAGTTTATTTTATGTTTTTGATATCGTAGTTATGTTATATAGCTCCCATACGGGTATTAGTAAAATTTGAAAAATTGGGGACGCCTCATTTTGATATTTTTCTAATAATATGCAATTCCTGTGAGTCGCTCGTTATTCTTGATGTAGTAACTATTTGATTCGAGGACATTGTTCTTTAATTTCGTATTTATGTATTAGATAGATAAATAAAATATAACTTCAAGGATAATAAAGTGTGGGGGGGGGGGGGGGGGGGAAACTTATGTAAAAGCTAAAAGTGACTTCAAAGGCTGAATTTTAATCTACGATTCAAAAAGCATATCCCTTTTAGCTATCTAAACCCAGCCTATCATAGATATTCACAAGTTTTGATTTATCCTCTTGCTGCATTTTAATATTTTTTATTTCGTCAAAGATTGGAATACATACATATCTATATATATGTATATGAAAGAGAGTTATGTTAGTTACACCATTTATAACTCAAGAACGGCTGGGCAGATTTTGATGATCTATGGTTTGTTGGATTCGTGTCCGCACTGGTTAACAGAGTAACTCTTAATACATCGGAAAGAATCACATAAAAAGAAGTAAACCTTACGGAGGTAGGGGGCCATATATAGACATAAATCTTCATCTGTGTCACTATTATGCGCATCTTTTAGTAAAATTCCAGCTCCATAGCTTTTATAGTTTCTGAGATCCTGACAGCCAGTCATGGCTATATCGACTCGGTATTTCAACGTCGGAACATGCCAGAAGAAATTTCATATCAAATTCGTGTCAGTTCAAGAAATCCCTATCTTGAGGCGAATGAGGAGATGCATAACCAGGCTTTGCTATTGATCGAAAACTTTTGTTATCTCACTTTTGTCTCATCGAAAGACGAGCTCATCAACAACGTATTCCGGAACATTTTTGCTAACCACAAAAATAACGAATGGTTAAGTAAGCGAGCAATTTTAGCAGCTAAAATTAATGATTTGGATGACTTAAACTTTGTAAAATAGAATCAAATCGTTGGTACTTTGCATTCATTCAAATCTATTGACTGTGTTATACACGAAAAGGAAGCCACCAACTATCCAACTGAATTTTTAAACTCCTTGGATATGCCTGGCTTGCCAGCACACAATTTAAAACTAAAGGATGGCGCGGTAATCATCATGCTTCGAAATATAAATCAACCAAAACTATGTGATGGAACACGTTTGGTGGTAAGAAAACTGATGATGAATGTGATTCATGCGACGATACTCAAATGAAAATTTAAAGGTGAGGAAGTTCTGATTTATTTATTTATTTTTTCAAATTTTTTGGAAATCGAGGAGCGGCTTTGATGGTTAAGGGTATATTAAAATCCAGACGAATGGATTATGGAAGTAAAGAAACATACAAGGGATATTATAATAAGGATGATTTGAATTGTATAAAAAGACAGGGGTTGCCGTGCGAAGCACGTAGGGGGCCGATCCCCCTAGTGTTAGTATAAAAGCTTTAAGACTTTATTCGTTTACTTTGTGCTCGATTTGATAGTAAAATCGTTAAACATAAGTGTTTCCAATAGCTTTGTTTTTTTTTATGTCTCACTGCAAGTAGTACTTCTTGCATAATTCTCAATTTTATCTTCAATTCTGCTGTTATCTTTCAATTTGTAGCAGCTGTCAAAACAAACAACCATACAGCAGTGTTCGTTTTTTATTCGGATTGGAACAAATGCATTCATAGTTTGTCGAGCATAAAAATCAATTGTACTGTGACACCTGTCGCAAGTCTTTATCAAATTGTTTTTTGCATTCCTAAAATCTTTAAATCTTTAATAAGCACTTATTTGTAGCTGTCTGCCCCATCTCCCGGCTGGTATAAACAAGCAAACACATATGCTTTGCTTTTTATATGTGAGTAGCACATAGTACATAAGACTAAGCATAAAATGTCAGGCTCTTTGGAGGGTTGTCTTGGGACACCTCTTTTATATCCAATAAATATATAGTACGTACGTTGTGTAGAGCATTTCGTCGGCACAAGTTTCAAGTTTACTAAATTATGTACATACATATGGAAGAGACTCTGCATGAGTGTGTTGAAGTTGGGTATATATGTATGTACTTTGTATGTGTGTATTTGCGTGTGCATATATTTACTCTACTTGATGGCCCAACTTTCTTACTTTTCTTTATAAAGCAACACATGCACATTAATATATTTATTTAAGGCAAATAACAGAAAAAAATTGCGTATATATGTTATTAAAGCTTTAATACTCTCTCTCTCTTTATCTGATGGGCAAGGCTTAAATCCTAAGATTTATTTTAAAATCCCAAAAATTCTTTAACTTTAAGCTAAAATCTTCGTTCGAGCCTAAATTTATTGAAACGACGCTGATCGTGTTTTCGCTTCCAAGAAGGATTGATTCTATACTTAAGCTTTCGTTCAAAATAAATTTTTCTTTTTTGTTCTGCATATTCGTTAATACATATATCTGCAAAACTATTTGAAAACAGAATTGTTTAAAGCGCTCAGAAAACCTAAAAGGATTACAACTCCAATCTTATCGAGATAAGATCTAATAATATCCGTTTGTATGAACACCTAGATTTTGGAGACTATAAGAGCTAGAGATACGAAACTTTACCAGCTGGTGCGCATATTTCCTGAGACATCTTTTTTTTGTTGAATTATGTCAATATTTTTCCCCGTTGCCCTGTAGTAGATTTTTGCGGCTTTTAGCTACACCATTTAAAATTTTTATTGGAAATTTAAAATTAATTGTGTGTTCAAAAATGTACAAATTTCACCTTCCCTTGGCAATAAACTACATCAACATTTAACTCCACATACAAATTTTATCGATACGATCCCCACACCCCCTGCAATCGATTTACCGTGTGTTCTCCCACACCCCTTTAAATAACTCCTTTGATGTAACTTTCGATTTTTATCAAAATCGGTTCAAATTTGCGGAATTTATAGAAACAGATATCGTTCTGCAAAAAAAAATTAAATTGGAAAATGCTTAGAAGGAATATGCAGGAATACAATTTTTCGAGAAAAAAGGTACAGGGTATTAAACAGTCCGGCACCGCCTCGACTGTATCACTTTTTTGTATCAAATAATGTATGCATTTGGTTATGATTTAATAAAACTGTTTCCCCAGCTTAAAATCGCTTTACTCTCTGATTTCTGATTAAAATTATAAAATTATCAAGTGTGTATATAAAATTAAGTAAGTGTGACTAACACTTTTCACCAGTAAATAAAAAATATGGGACGGACGGGTACATTTAGAAGAGTCCGACTCATATATACCCTGAACCCCAAATATATTTTCTAAGTTTTATCGGATTTTAGTTATAAGAAAAAAATCAGGTAATCACAAATGTCAGCTTTCAATTCTCATATAAGTAAAAGGGTTTAGGCGTGAACAGTAAAAATAAGTGTCGTGGGACGGAGTGGTGGAATTTTCAAAAAGTAAAAATTACCGATTTTGGTACGAAAGAGGTTCACTGCTTAACAGATGTTAATGAAATTTTACCTATAAATGGGTAATAACAAAAAAGACTACAATTCTTACATTGGAATGAGTGCCCGCTAGTAATATTTATTATAATTACGTATACGTTAAAGCTTAAAAGCCGATTTAACTCATTCCGTTAGAACTTAGGTATGTTTTTCCTTTAAATATCATAATTTTTTTATGTTTCAACGTACTGCGAATATAAAACTTTTTTTTTTTTACGATTCAAGACAATGTTTTTTATGCGCCACAAACTTTTTGCAAAACTAAAAATACTAGTCATTCACATTGTTTAAAGAGTATAAAAACAAAAGAAGAAAAGAAAACCTATCGTTTTCTCTTTCATTACATACAATGGGTGCTTGAAACTGAAATTGAGTTTAGAGTTGGCTCTACTCAGAGTTCACACAGAGCTACAATTTGTGTGTCACCAAATGTACCGCAGAACTGACATTGGGACAACGAATACCACTTGGAAACTTTTCTCTTTTCTCCTTTTTTCTTTTGCTTTTTTGTTTTTTACACATTTTGTATTTACCAGGAAATGAATAGGGGTTGCCTAAAAAACTTTTAAGTAAAATGTATCCTCAAAAAACCAAAAAAAAAATAAAAAAAATTAAAGTAACTTTTCACACCAAATGTTGCCACTGTGTGCGCACGCATTTCGATTATGTACTTATACATTGTTTGGGAGTACTGCTACATAGTATTGTCAAAGGATGTGGCACATTAGGTGAATAGCCCGTCATAAACATCCGTAGTTGGAAACACTGAGGCAGTAGCAGGTTTTGTAATTGATTTAAAATTAGCACAGCGCTTACGAATTTAAATTGTTTACATGTGCCTGGGGACAACAAGCAGCCAGCTGTGTGTTTATGCATGTTTAATGAACATGGATGGCATACCAGGGCTGCTGTAATCGCATTTCAATAAGCTCAACGCTTGGACCATACCTGGACACACGTGGGCACTGCATGTTGATCTTTGCCCTGGAAACAGCAATTTAGTTTGTTTGGCAAACTTTTCATAGCCGTTCTGACCCGTAAACGAGGCCAACAAAAAACATTTTGAAAAATTCATATGCAAACGTATTTTCAGTTGCAGGTCTGTAGATTGCATTTGCAGGTGCTGCGAGTTGAAACAAAATTCCTTTTCATAGTCAAGTGCTGTTACAAGCTGCCCGTAGAGTAAAAGTTTTAATGGTCGCACATTTTAATAGCACCGGGCGGCCTATATACTAGGTACTTATGTGGTGGCTTGCCTCAACCCAACTGGTATGTGCTACGGCAATTTTCCGCCTTCTCAGCTTACGGCAACAGTTAGACACCCGCCATGGGTAAACTGAACCTTTTTTTTTTAATTTTTTTTTTTCTTTATACCCTGAACTTTGGGTACTAGGGTATATTAAATTAATGCACAAAATTCTTGCATGTAACACATAGAAGGAAACGGAAAATAGGACTCCACAACCTTTATACCAAAACGATCCAGACAATAAAACAAATCGATTTAGCCAAGTCTTCTTGTCTGTCCTCCACATTTTCGTAATCGTTTGTGATTTTCGGGCGTTTAAGGCATAAATGACCGAATTCGAATCCCTTTTGACTTTCTTCAGTTACGAAAATTTATATGTATCATATGAAAATTCCTTATACATTTTAGTGGGATACCACAAACCTGTTCCTCGGCAAAGTTTTCACTATTTCATAATTTTCTATAGTTTATCTTTAGTAATTTTATAATCTTAATAAATTTATCAAGTTTTGTCCAAATGTTTAATTGTCTGTATCTTGAAGACCAAATGAGTTAGGAGTACAAAAAATAGTCGATAGGTGCGCCTGTTCCCAATGGAATTTTGCAGTTTACTCCCACATTTTCCAAATTACCTTCCTTATTTTATAATTCATATGTTAGTGTTATTTTTTTATAATAATGAATTGGAAACTTCGTGGGATATCGCCAAAGCATTCAAAATTCAAACGCCTTTCATTTGTTTTCAGTTACCAAAACCGGTATGCAGATTTAAATATCAAAATTCTTTTTACTTTTAGGGAACACCAGAGTGTTTAGAGTTATGAAATTTTACACACGTGTTCGTAAAGGATTGAACTATTTTTCTGTGAAGTTTGAGCCTCCTCAGATTTTTTTAAAATATAGATAATCTAGACCAAAATTGTAAAAAATTTAAAAAAAAAAAACAATAAAAATGTTTAACTTAATTACAAAAAAAAACTATTAATTGGAATTGGACCATATCTCATACAGATATATGAGCTCCACATATATTGAAATAATAGCCTATACCCACAATATTGAATGGCTTTGGACTTATAACCCCAAAAAGTTTCAGTTTTCCAAGCCAATTACAAAAAGACGACACCACCAATCAATCTGGTTTTTAAAAGTTATAATTTTCTTGGTATGCTCTTTTAATTTCCGAAAAAAAAATTTCAAAAATCCATATTTAAATTTTTACTTCAAAATTGATAATTTTTACATTTTTTGATTTGCATCTTTGTAAGTATGCTATAAAATTTTCAAATTGTACATTTTTTTTGCATTTAAGTACAACTTTTGAAAAAGTACTTATTAAAGCATACTTTTTGGCAGCTAAGAAATTCAAAAAATAGTAACATTACCTCGGTGACAATTTTTAAAATTCAACTTGTAGATACAAAATTAAATTTCCGAAAATCGTGAAGAATTACATTTTCTTGTAAAATATATAAAGAAATTTATAAAATTTTTTTCGATCAAATATCTAGTGGTAGTCGGAGGTACCTTTAAAGCAAATTAGCCAAATGATAAAAAAACCAACAAAATCTTTATACCTACTCGAATATATTTAAGACCAAAAAGTTTTTAAGCTCAATTTTATATTTTTTCTGAAGTAATATTTACAAATTATAAAGTGAATGAAGATTTCGTAACTACATGTATCATGGTAAATTCAGGTTTTTTTTTCTGTAAATTATCGCGAAAGCTTATAAAATACAAAATGTCAACTTTGATTGCCAATAACTTTAAAACCACAAATTATAATTTAATAATTATTTTTAACAGGATACCTTAATATGTCTAAAATCATATTAAATTGTCATTTTGTCCAATTTTTGACTTTCTTCTGGGGACTTTTCGCCCATTGTGCTATGGTCAGACCTTCGCAAAAGTTTTTTACTGTTAACGCACAAAATTTTCCTTGTAGAAAGTTGAAACTGCATTTGAAAAATAAACTTATCCTTTTAACAAACTCTTCAAACTCGTACGAAGTAGTGTATATTAAGGTCGGCATGCCCCGAATGTTTCTGTAATTTCGCTGCTATAAAATGGTTAAAATGGATACATTTGATTCTAAATAAATAGTAGGATATTTGGGCTACGTATAATAATAAAGTAAAATTGCAGTTCTAAAATACTATAATCATTAAGTGTCGAATTGATAGTATGCCTAGGAGCTAGAAAAAAGGTTAGAGCTAGTGAAATTGTTTCAGGGGTACATTTATTTTGAGAAAAAATTGTATTTGTATCCTTTTTTATTAAGTACACTAATAAGCAACTTATATTAAAAAAAAACTAGACGGCTGAAACATACCAATTATAATACACTTACTTATACAACTCACGTGAAGGGGGCTTAATTATCATTTCAGATAAGATGATGTATTCTTTTATAAGTTATGTGTATGGCCTTAATCAAAAACCAACATAGAAATTTATGTTTAAAAATTATTATTATTTTGGAAATTACAATTTTTATCTTTCAATAAATAAAATTAAAAATCAGCTTCCGCTTATTATTTTTTTAAGAGATATACTGTAAGTTGCATTTTATATTTAAGGAGAATAATTTTTTCATTAAAAATTATTTATAAAATATTTATTAAAAATTCACTACTTTAGTAATAGATACATTCTAAAAACACAAAATATTAAATAAAAAAATAAAAAAATAGTAAATTTTATATTTATATAAAAAATTATATATAAAATGAAAATGAAAAAAAATAATAATAAGCATGATAAATTAATTAATTAATTTTGTCTTGTCGCAGAATCGAACCAAGGTCTCGATCCGATTTTAAAAGTCCACTCGATACTCTTACTCTCTCGTTATCTCACCCACTAAACCTACCAGCTATTTACCATTCCCCCTTTAAGGTCCCATCGCTAAGGAATCTCATCTATGATTTAAATTGTGGAGCTGGCCGTCAGCGCGACATCAGAATTTGATTAGCACTGCTGTAATGTTGCTTTTAGCAAACCAGTTGTTTCGCAAACTAAGTAGGATGTACACCAGTCAATGACTACGAATGGTCATACAATTCCTCAGCTTTGCTCCTCCCATTCAGCATATAGTATTAAACAGACAAAAAAAAAACATGTTCAACGTCTTCTGTGGTCCTTGTACAGTTTGTGCAAAATGAATCCGTCTTATGCTGAAACGTAATCAGTAATCGTGACAAATAAAAATCAGTTGATCCGTGCTTCCTACCCACAAAATTAAAAAAAAACAATGTTATGGTATGGAGAGTCCCTACCCAAGGCATATTTACAAGAATTTTTGCAAAAACTTGGAAAAAAATTCAAAATATCTGCTTTTTCAAATATTTCGATACATGTGTAGTGAATTCTGTCAAAAAATATTTCGACTCAGTTGTGAGCCTTATAAACAAAACAATGTCGACTATCGACCCAAATATCAGATTTGCTTAATAAAGAAACGCAGCGTATTCAAAAGTCAATGCATTCTGAGCAGCACATTAGAATTTTTTTTTTTTTTTTGGTGATAATTGCTGACCGCCGTTGTCCGGCTTAAGTGTTTGCGCTGGGAAGCTCAACAAAACGCGTTGTTACTAATTGGTACACAGCCCTATAAACTCCTTGAGTAATTACGGTCTGGATTGGTGCCGCTGCTGCTGCAGCTGCGTTAGGCTTCACTAACTGCCTAAGTTCTTCCAATGAATTGCCGCCCGAAGGCGTAAGCTGAACGGTCCCGAACCGTGTTTCCACATTTCCACATAAAGCTCGAGCTCGACTTTAGCTCTGGCGCCGATGTGTACGTGTTTTGGCGTTTTTCCGTGATAATTTTAAACTTTTGCACCAATTATGTGCACGGCACAATGATGCGACTGCGTGGGAGTTATATTTTTTTTTTCTTTTTTGACTTTGCCTCTTTGTGTGCTTAAATATAGTATGTATGTAGTATGTAGTTTATGCTCATTACGTGAGTCCTGTGCAAAACTCACAAATTTTTGTTGTACAAGAAACGAAGCCTCCGGCACTACACACATACACACAGAAGTACGTCATGATATCGTACAAGCGCATAACGAAAAGGAATTATATGTATTTTTTTTATTTTCATTTGCGCTTTTTTCATGCTTTTAAATTTAATTTTCAGTTAAAGTAAAGTTTTGAAATGTTATTTTGGGCACTCCTACGGGGCGTATGCGGGTTATTTAATTGCCCATTTCAGTTTGGATAGCTTTGTGCCACGAATGCCAGTCCGTCGTCCGCTCTTGAAACAGTTAAGCTCAAAGAAATTTAAGTGTCTGTAACTGCAGCTCCTTAAAAATACAGTTACTTGTTTTCCATTCATTTTTTGCATTTTCTATATACTCTTTAATAGTTGTCTTTAGTTATTCCTATTAACTTGTGATAATTTTAAAGAATTCATTAAATAAAATATTGATTGTTAATAAGTAAGGATTTTTACTTATCTGGGCAACATACTGTAAGTTATCACTTACATAAAATGGGTCGATTCGACTCTTCAGAGTGCAGGCTTAGTTTTTAAGACGTCGCGACGACCAAACACATTTTGTGCGACTGTCCAGCAATAGTGTGGGACAGAGTCAACCATTTGGAAGCTGAACGGAACGTCAAATCCCAACGAAAGACTTACTGCTCTTCATAAGGAAGGCAGATGGTCTTTTGTCCTAATAATGGGTACGGTACAGTAGATCTTCAGGACGCAGTGCGCACTATCTTTGTGGGAGAGCACAAAAAAAAAAAAAAAAAGTAAGTATTTCTGAGGAAATTTGAAGTGTCGTCAAAATTCATTAAATGACGAGAATACAAATACAATTTGTTTTGGGAATTCTAAACTACACAACGGAAATTTGCAAAGAAATGCCAAGTTAAACTTATATAAAACGTATATATTTGGATTTAAAAAAATGGGTTTTTATAAAGCGGGAAAATTTTAAGTACTGCCTAGAGCTTAGTATCTACCAATAATGACCTCGTCAATTTTGTTTGCAAATCTTCCGTTTATATTTTGAGTTATCGATAGATATATACTTAGTAGAGACCTCTTTGAATAGTCATATCTTTAAAACTAATCGAAATATTTAAAAAAAATTTTTTCTAATTGATTTTTAACAAAATTACTTAATTGCTAATATAACTGGCCACAGCTGACTGATACCAAATTTCATAGAATTCTGTAACAGCTTTAGCTTTACCAAAACAGTAAGGTAAATAATAGCACATGAAATTAATTTTAAATCCTTTTACAATTCAAATATGGGTATACTAGTACATAGCAATGATCAGTGAATTAGTGTTTACAAAAATGCAAGGTATTGGTGTAGCTGACGTGTGGTTTCAGTAGGATGGCGCTACTTGCCATACAGCTAACGATGTAATCGCTTTATTGAGGGAAACTTTCGATTGAAACATCATCTCAACAAGCGGTCCTGTTAACTGACCACCGAGAGCTTGTGGACTCGTTATCATATATTACTTTTTGTGCGAATATGTGAAATCTCTTGTTTACTACGATAAAACCGAAACGATTGAAACTTTGGATATGTTTGAAAGAGTGTTCGAAAATTCGAATTAGTCGTGGGCAACAGAAGAAGGAAATTATCTTTAAAATGAATATGAACAAAACTAACAAATCAAATAAAGATTTAAGATCCTTTATATTTATTTCTTGCGTTTGGCTTATTTCCGCACGTAACATATGTTGGATTTGGACGTCGAATGTTGTCAAAATTGTGAACATTTGAGAGATTTATTTTCTCCACATATACTATTAAGTTATAGGCGCACAAGGCTTTAAAACAAAAATTCTTTTAGAATTAGAATAATCGAGGCGTTTTTCCAGTAAAAGTTATTATGTACTGTATTTGCGGCAACTTTTGCATTGATGTGTTAAGGGTACAATCTCAATATTAAGAAAATCCCTGTATTAAGAAAAAGGGGGATATTTTGTTTAAAATCGGTCCCAGACGACTTTGACTTTTCAGAGCATAATTCTATTGTTATTCGTTTGTTTATGACTAATTTCATAAGATTCGAGAATCGAAAGTCTTTTGGAGGATCTAAGCACCAATCTTTATTGGATCGAAACGGGTTCATTTATTTATTTGTTTTTTGTGAATGTTGTTAATACCCTGTACCTTGGTAGCTTCGGTACAGGGTATAATTATGGAAAATATTACATTTCTTCTGTTTTTTTTTTGTGTTAATTATTATGCATACATTTGTATTAAAATACTTACAGGACTTTATGTAAAACGGGGTCTGTTGCTCAAAGAGATGGAGTGTACTTAAAGTGTCTCTTAAAGTTGCACTAAAAAAAAACACAGCGTTTTTATCTAGTGTCTTTTGGCTTTAGCAAATTGGTTTTTGCTCTGTGAAATGTTGATCGTTAGAATTTTTATCTGTTTACCTCTTGGACATTTCCTGGCAAACATCTGGCGGTACTGGTGGCAGCAAAGAGAATATGCTCAACTTTATCTATCCATTGCCAGCAATATGCTCCTCTGTGACAGTTTTTCTATAGTTTGGAGGGAAGCGATGGAAAAGCGAGACGAAACCTTCGCCATCCAGACAACTTGGAAAGAAACAAGTGCACTTGCACTTAATTTGTTGTTGTTGCAGTTTTATACGCTTTTTGGGTTTCCCCGCTGCAATTGAAGTAGGCAAAAGCGGCATAAACTTCTATCAGAACTCGGAATTAAGGTGGGGTAAAGTTGGGAGCACATTCTCTCTCATTGAAACTCAAACTCAAGCTAAATGGCTCGTGCCGAGGATACATTTTGTTTGTTTACTTTTGAAATTGTAAATGGATTAGCCACACTGCGAGCGCGCCAAGCCTGACAAATTGAATTTGTTAGACTCGAGAGAGAAGTTTTTGGAAACTTTTGCGTGCATGCGGCTGCGGTGATTCTATACGAGATACTATGCTTTAAGCTGCTCCTCTGCTATGCTTTGGTGCGGTGTGGTTAGAGTTGCATCAACAAAAAAAAATAAATAAAAAAGTTTGGCCAAAAAGTGTTGGAATATAAATGGCTTTGGCAAACGGTCTGCCTGATAAAACTATCTGGCAGTGTGCCATAAATAATGATAAGGAATCGAAACAAATTTTAACTTAACGCCTACCAGCTGTTACAAAACTGGGATTTGACAGATCGCTCGACAATGTCGAATCAAGCAACGAATTAAGAGCAACCAACTCTAGGGGTCTAGTTTGCAGCAACTTTGTTATAACTTTTGGCAAAGAGCTGCCAACTTGGCGAAAAATGAGTCAAACTTTTAGCTTGTCACTTATTAAATTAAGCTAATAGCTATAATGTGAAATTAAGATTGTTTAACGCTTTATTACTTACATGGCCAAAATGTGCTCAACGAGTTTGCCCCAAGTCGACTTTAATCAACCCTTTTGGTAGTTGTATTAAATCCATGTTCTATCGCTAGCCAAAATGTTACCCCTATATGTCATTTACATTATTATGATGAGATGCAAATCTCGTTAAAGGACACTTCACCCAAGCAGCGAGTCACCCAGTTGGCTCTTGCCTGCTGTTGCGCCACAGTGCTACGTCCTGCATCGTCCTTTTGCCATAGACTATACTTCAATATGTGTGCCATATGCTTGAGAGTGTAGCTCTCACTGAATGTGTATCTATGTGTGTGTGTGTGTATCTGTGTGTATTTGTGAGTGTGTGTTTGTGTGTCAGTGTGTTTGTGTTATTCTTATGCAAATTACATTTCCTGTGTTTGAGCTACAGCTTGTAGCTACATGCGTACATGCGGCGTGTGTATATTTTCCATGCACACTCTTCCCAACAACACTCATACATACACCCACACACACACACACAGATACTCGCATATACACATATACTTACTACATATAGATAACAAAAATATTATACAATTCTTTGTGAAAGTCACCGACAGACAAGAGCACAGCATGGCCCAGCGCTGCTTTGGCTCATAAATGTTTTTTACTCTGCATTTTGTGCCATTTATGACATATGTACAATATATATATACTGTAGTATGTATTTCTATATAGCACTATGAACGTTCCGGCTTATATGTATGATGTTTTACCTACTGGGTATATACCGCAAAGATAATTGCAATTTGTTAATTGGCATTAAACTAAAAAGTAGCTTTTACATACTAATTTGTTATTAGTAGGCGTAAGTGAGTATGTTGACTAATGAGTAGCTTACATTACAACAGGATCGTACGCATGTTATTATAATGTGGGACTTTCATCTCGATTTTTGCATTAAAGGCGCTTTTGACTCTGTTTGGTGGCTTATTTTCAAAAAGATTCAACTTCCCAACAGGGCTCACGAAAAAATCTATAGTTTCCTTAAAAATTTCTCTGTTTATGTAGACATATCAAAGTCAGCGAATTTAAACATTAAAGCTGGGTGCCCACAGGGATCATATCTATTACCAATTCTCTACAACATATTCACATCAGACTTCCCGACTGTACCAGGTTGTGCCTTATCAATTTTTGCCGACAATACAGCTCTGTTCAGGAACTTTTCCTAATAAAGTAACAGAAAACATTAAAAAAAAATTATGCGTTTTTTGAAGATAATTCGGATATTTCGGCTTTGAAGAGTAGCGTAATGGGGTAATGCTTTTTATTTTATCGTCCTAACGATCGTCCTAACGACTTAAAACTCATTTGGAACCGATAATGGGGATTAATAATAACACTACTATTTTTGAGCAAGCGGTATAAAATCTTGGCATATCTGTTCTGTATGGGGATTATAAACAACAATTCTCAATATTTTGTGAAATTTTGCCAACCCAAACAAACCGAAGGTGAGGATTGCTGTAATATGTTTTATATCTATGGTTGCGATGCTTATTTTTCATGATATCTAACAAATCAAACGGGAAGTACTAAAGGATTTATAATGGCGGAGAAAACCATTGTAAAAACAAATCCACCAGATCATCTACTACCTCTATGGTCAGGAAACGAGGATCTATTTTTACACTTAGCACAGCTAAGTCTATTTCAGTCGCCAGTGGCGCTGTGTAGGTCTAATTGAGCTGCCACAAGAGTCATATGCAAAAAGGTTAGGGTAGGTTAGTTAAGCTGCTCGGCACAGGCCTAGATCATTCATACACCGTGCGTTCCAATGTGATGAATAATATCGTGGGAAGGAAGTATAAATAAATGGTGGGGGAGGGGCATGTTCTGAGTATAATAGGGTGGGGTAGCTGTAAGGCCCCCTTATTGAAGCTTAATCTCTCTCCTTGCTGAACCATTTTGAAGATTTAATTAAAAGAGCCATATCCTTTATGGGCAGATTTCTCATGCAGCCTAGATCTTCAAAAAATGGCAGTCGAGTCTTGGTTGCTTTCTATCTCCTCTCCGCGATGGAGGTCGTGATGATTAACATGCACCCTTTCAGCCATTAGGCCTATAATGCAGTGCTCCTGTTACCATCATCTTTTGAAATCGTAACTCGGAGATGCTCGGGAGATGTGACAACCGCACTCGGTGTCCCATTGTCGTTCTGCCTCGGTCTGACCATCTTTGTAATTGCTGGAATTTCATCTTGAAGAGGTATTTTTATATCCGTAACCACTGGTAGTACTGATCCGTTCCTGGCGCACTTGTCCGCCCCCTCGTTTGCAGGTATTACTAGTACCCAGCAGTGGGTGATTGAGTGACACTGACTACGGCTTAGCGTCCCCTCTGTGTTACGAATAAGCACCTACGTCCCTTAGGCTGTCGTCCAACATCTTTATCAGCTAATATATGCTGCAACAATTGTGATGACCTCCCCACGAATACTAGTGCAAATGATGATGCGGTTAAAAAATTTTTGGATGTTATATACATATATAACAATTGTTAATCAAAAATGAATATATTCTTGTTAGGGTTTATTATAAACTAGTAGGCTCCGAACCCCGTACGGTCTTCTTTAATTAATTCAGATCATGCAGACTATTATATTCCCTCTAAATTTATTTATTTCCATAATGTTCTTCCCATTCTATGCTACAGTCGGTCCTGCCCGACTTTAAAATACCCTGAAACAACGCAGGTTGCTGCTCGGATTCGCAACTGAATTAGGAACGTTTATAACGACTCCTTTGATGCTGTTCTGACTTTCATATCCTAACGATTTAATTATCATAAACGGTAGCCGAGGTGACACTAATCTTTCCTCTAATCATGTTAGCCTTTTTAAACATTCTGGTAGAGCTGTTTGAAATGGAATTTTCGGACTTCCTACCTACATTATTACCTGCCTTAATTGTACGGCGGCAAGTTTTAAAAAATGGTAATATGCCATTAATTAAAGGAAACAGATCTGACAGAAAAAAGATATCTGGTTAAACACAAGAGTTTCTATATATTCCCTACTTATTATTTCTGTTTGATGAGGGAACATCAAGCCGGTTTCCCGTTCGTTCCAATTTTGTTCACAATTTCGTCCGTTCTCTGCTAAACAATTTTCCCTATTGCTCCTATTTAACCTGCTCGCTGGGCTGATTTCTTAAAAGCGACTAAAAAAGCTGCCTAGGGCATATTCTTGCACTTCTCCTTTTAATTGAATCTCGTGACCACTCAATGAAATTAAAACTAGATTACATGTTGGATCAGCCCTAGCCTGTGACCTATTAATTGTATCTATTTCTCTTTTTTATAATTCAATATTTTGTCTTCGTGCTAATCTATATAAAGTGTTGCGCACCTGTTCTAATCTTCTTACCAAGACATTCAATCTAAGCCTACGTCTACGCAGCGTATCGCGTTCCTGCTCTGCAATCATAAACTTTAAGTTTTCTGTGAGCTGTGTTCTATGCAAAGTGTTTATAATTTGTTTTTGTTGCCTAACGTCTTCAACCTGTCTGCTCTGCGATCTACGCGATATATCTTGCTCCTGCTCTGCAGTCCTTAACTCTAAGTTTTCTCTGAACATTGTGTTCCTTCCATAGTGTTCCTTCTCTACAATCCTAAACTCTATGTCTTCTCAGTGCTGCGTTCTTAGTATAGTGTTGAAAACTTGCTCTTGTCGCCTAACTTAATCTCTATTAATTCAAGACACCGCCGTTCGGATTCGGCTATAAACTGTAGGTCCCTGTTCTCTTCGAACAGTTATTAATAGAGATCCGCATGCTCCACTGACAAAATAGTCAGTCAGGGAAATTATTATTGAAACTCTGCTCCATTATAATCCCGCTGTTGATCTATGCGCTAAGCTCGACGATTTCTCATTGCCAACCGAGCGTTTCCCGATTCCTCGTTCTTCTTCAATGGATTGATTCGCAATGATCCAAATCCTAATTGCATTGCGACTTTGTTGGGAAAGATTCGATCTTCTTCGTCGTAGCATTTTTAATAATAATACTCGCACAATAAGATTTATTAATAACACTCGCGCTAAACAGACAAATCGACCTTAACGGTCTTTATATTTTTTTTTTTTAAACAAATCACAGACAACATAAAACAATAATTATGTAGGACTGAAGCTATCCAAGCTCGAATCCGGTGAAATAATATGCACACTTCTTAGGTTTCACAGGTTTAACTCGGTTCACAAATGTTTATTAAGTTTATTGGAACATTATTAAAGCATCTTAATTTGCTTTTAACTTTCTTAATCTTATTATTTTTAACAGCGTAACAAAATCACGTCTTAATACTGTGGCTGCTCTCTCAAAACTACGCACTCCTGCTTTTGTGCTGCCAACTCCTGTCTTTCTTAGTTTTCTAGCGCTGCCAACTACTTTACGTAATGGTCAGCTGTAAGCTGCCAAACGCCATTCCCACAATTATATGAGTTTTCCGATATTTTAATGGTTATTCTGTTAATCAGGGCGGAGACGAATCCAACAAACCATAGGTCATCAAAATCTGCCCAGTAGTTCTTGAGTTATAAACGAACGTGGCAGACGTTGCGATGCTAATACCGGGTTCAAGTAAGGTTTACTGATATTATCAACGTAGAATGAGATGGAAGATAATAGCACAACCCAAAATTCCAAAACTAAATTGGAACTTTACACAACTATGATGCGGTCATAGGACCCGCGTCAAGAACGATGTTTCTTCCGCTTATCGTTTTTTAAGACGAAGTAATTAATCAATTAATTAATTAATTAAGTACCTAAAATATAGGGAAAAAAGTTTATTTATTATTATTGTACAAAAAACTACATTCAAAATGGAAATTAAAAAAAAGGATTATATAAGTATATATTTTACTTGAAACTCTTACGCAAATGTATTCAATATCATTTAACATTAAGCTTCTAAAAAATTGATTTAAAAAAAAAAATTTTTTTAATTGAAAGCTACTTGTTAGACTGCATACAAGCAGTTTGGATATGCAAAAAACGTAGCCTTTCTTTTTTTTTTTTAATATTCATACAACACTGTGCACAAAATAAGGTTTTCGGATAAAAGGGTGAAACCTGTAAATTGTAATATTTAGAAAAATTTCCCGCATATGCACATAGAATTATGTCTATGTGTGTTTGTTTATAACTCATTTGCATTTGTAAATTTTACTGCGTCATGTAACCATTTGTTTTATATAAATTGATGCAAATCTCTTTTCATTCTTTTTTTTCATCACAGCAGGTACTAAAAATTGAGGTTAACTGGGTGGTAAGTCAGTCACTCAGTCAGTCAGCCAGTCATTGAGCACGTGTGCACGCACCTTACTACTTAATTTTTTGTTATATAATATATTTGAAACTCATTAGCGGTTGCGGTTGCGGTACTTTATCAACAGATAAATGCAGCATCAGAACATTTCGCATAGTCATGACCTCACTCTCTGGTATGGTATACTCGGGTACGCTCTGCGGCTGTCTGCGGCAGTCTGCGACCATTTCCATGGTTAATGGCTGGCAGGGAGCACGTCTGACAATTGGAAATTGGAAGTTAAACCATTAAATAAATGAGCGTCACACGAGTCAAAGTCACAGCAGTTACATTTAACAGGCTGCCATTGCGACTGCTGTGCGGTATTTTTATCTCTTTCGATTTGCGCACTCATTCACAAAATAACCCGCCAGCTTCCAGCTCCAGTTCCAATCCAGAACCTTTCTTTCTGTACCTTAGCCACTTTGATTTTGCTTGGCATTCACAAAACAGAAAAAGGCATCATCAGGGGGCAACAACAGGAAGCCCGTTTAAAAGTCAACAGTTTTAACCTAATCAGAGTGGATTTTATTGCCGCTGCTACTTCGAATCGATACGAGCATGCCACAAGGCTGTACCCAAAAAATCTCAATTGGGCTACTTACACTTGGGTCATCGCGACTGTAATATACCCTTTAGAGTTTCCACAGTTTTCATCTGATTTAATCTTGCGGAAAAACACGTTGGAAAACTTAAAAACAGGCGTCTCGTCAACGCCAATCCGATAGGAAAATTATAACTATTGTAGTTTCTTCAAAGAACTTTTCTCTGCCCTCTTTCACTGTAACCAAATATTTGGAAAAATTCCGAAAAACTGCGGTTACATTTAGATATTTTTCCATATAACTTGCGAAGTTCTCAATTGTAATAAAACTTGTATTCGTAGATGTTATTTAAAAGAGTGCTGGGAGTGAATATAAAAAAAAAAAAAAACTAGACCACAATACGAACCTTGCAATCTTCTGGTCTTCGAAAAGCAGGCAACAGTTTGACGGTTGGTCTCATCAACGCCAATTAAATTGCACGGTTAAAAAGAAGATCCTTCCTTCGTCCTATTGGAGCTTTATCAGATGATTACTAATAAAAATTTATTTCAATTTTTGATAGTTTAATAGACTTTTTTTTTTCTAAATTAGGTGTTTTTTTTTTTTGCTTGGATAGCCTTATATAGCCCTTATGCTTTGGTTGCAGGATACACAAAAAAAAGACCAGTAAAAGCAAACGCCTCTGTTGTAGCACGCAGCACCCGCTGTGCTTTGAAGCCAAAAAATCATTAGGTTTTTGCGCTATTGCTGCGTAAGAATTTTTTGGGTGCGTTGAGTGCCGAGCTTTGGGTTTCTAACCAACCATTAGGCGAATGAAGGGTGACGAAGCTGTAAGTAAGACCACCCCATGTTATTTATCTCTAGATTAAATGGATTTGTGTGCAAAATTGTCTATTTAGTTCAGCAGCATCAGCAAGTACCAGGCAAGTTCATTGTTTGAACTTTTCAAAAGTGGTTTCTCTTGCAGCTCTTCTGGGGGAACGTGCGCCGTGAGGGCAGCACATGTTTAATAGCAAATACCATAGGGTAAAGGACTACGCAGTAAGTTAAGTTATAAACGGCAGGAAGTGCAGCTTAACGCTTTACAATTTGCAGGTTTTAGTCGCAATTAGAACTGACAAGTGCTGAGCTGATAAAGTGTGTGTGCAGTGATTAACAAGTAACTTTCTGTTCTTTTTCAAGCCAACTTGCATGTGTTTCATAGCTGCCAGCTTGAGTACGTATGCCAATTAGTGCTGTGAAATATAGGACTACGGTGCAATTTGTAGTGTTATGTCATGCGTGTTGCACTCAAGTTGGCAGCACATTTTATTGCTGCAGCCTATTGCACTTGTCATTCACAATGGTCGTTACAATTGGATTAGACCTAATTCACAGTAGTCGTATGGTGAGCAATTAAAGTCTACTCGAGAGTTGGTATTTGTCCATAGCCACTACGTTGCGTGAAAGCATTTGCTTTAATTGCTTTTACCTTTTCACTAGTTACTTTTGTAGCAATTTCAATTAAATTAAAAAGGACAAAAGTGTACCGTGTGTTCTATTTAAATAAATTAAGGACGCTTGTTGCCAGGTAAACATAACATGTCAGACTAGTGGGACTTCTAAACCCTTGATTTAAAACATAAGAAAAGCAAACAAGATTTGGGGCCGTTGGAATTATTTCGGAGGTCCCCTTTTGTCGGTCAGAAATACACAATTTTTGTTGTGCAAGTTTTTTGTTGGGCACTTCCGCATTTCTGTCCCATAAAGCGAGCATTCTAAATTTTATTTTAAAAGAAAATCCTACAGAGACCTTTCTCTCATTCTTGTCTTGGTTTGGAGCTTATTTTATTAGATGAAGTGATCTCGTAAAATTGCATGTATTTGAATTTTTTAGTTTAGAAATAATAATAAAAAATAGTAATTTGAATTAATTTTTCGCGATAAACTTTTGTAGCTATCAATTTTAATATTTCATTAAATTCAAAAATTTTCGAAAAATTACTTTTTAAGCTAAAACCCATTTTTTGTAAACAAGTTTTAACTGTTTGTTTTAAATCTACGCTTATAAATTTTTAAATTGAAAAAGTCGGTCTAACTGGAACTTTCAATAATTTAAACTAGTGGGCACCACGACTAAAATATACCCTGTACTTTCCTTAATTTTCACAATACTACGATTTTGAAGCGTTGTATCGATTTTGATTTCTTAACAAACATATTTACCTAAAGGTTGTTTTTAGTGCTCCTTTTCGGCTATACCTCCCGAAACTCCTAACCAATTTTTATGAAACTTGCATCGATGGATGAAAAAAGTAAAACCTATGTCGAGTTGCAACTTTCTACTTGTTTTCTTAGTCACACAAATTTCATGCTCCCAGTTCATTTGATCTTTGAGAAACGGGCAACATGAGTCCATATTATGGATAGGCAGGCAGACGGACATGACAAAATAGATTTCTTCTTTCGTTTCTCTTTAGTCTTTATACACTCTTTTGTATACAAGCGACAAAGAAAAGGGTATAAAAACCGAGAAATAGTGTGTTTTTCTTAAATTATGGCCGTTCGATAGAACAGTGTTAACTTTTAGATTATATAATTTTTTTTCAAACGAAGTTCTTTTAAGTACGATGCTCGTTTACGGGGCTTAGACTATAATGACAGAAAAAATTATAGAAAAATCGTTACTTACTGAAAGTATCGAGAACTAAATTGTTGAAGTTATGGACTCCAAATTTTTAAAGTCGTCTGGAGTCCAAGGTTCAATTCTCAATCGAGACAAAATTTTTTTACTACATCTTTTTGTTTAATTCTCATTTGGAATATAATTTTTTACATAATATACTGTATTGTATTCATTTTTTTTTAATTACTGCTTTGTAAATAAATAATTTATTTATTGTTGTGTTATGTATGTTGTTTTTGTAACTTCTAATGAATAAATATTTTTCATTAAATATTTAATAAAACTAATATTATTTGTATAATATTTGTCCTAAAAAGGTGTAACGGAAGGAACTTCGTTCTTGACGGGGGTCTCATGACCAATTAATTTTTGAAAAGTTATGCTTTTAAAAAGTTTTTTTCCCCTTTTGCACCTTGTTCGTTGAACAACTCTGGCAGTGATATTGTTTCCGTCATCTTCTGACAATTCATCGAAGCAGCGCTCCATCCTTAAGAAAATCAATTAAAAAAGTATCCATATATGAGTAGATCATATTTCAAGCTACATTTGTTGTCGCCTTTCTTTGGACATATCTTAAAACCACAACCGTTTTATTATCCAACTATTTTGTGTTGCTTGCTCGGTATTTTTTTTGCTGTGAAATTTAATAACACTATATCAAAAAGACGTCAAGCAATGAAACTTAGCTCAAAAATTAAGTAAAAAAGTTGTTGTTGTGTGGGAATGTGCGCGGAAATTTGACCAAAAATGTAGCTTCTGGTTATAATATGGTATATGGTATGCACAGGGGCTTCTCTTTTTTCAGAAAATCTGACACTGTTTAATTTAATAATTAAATTTAATACCTGGGACAAGTGAATTAGTTCAGAGAATCTGGTTTGAGAAGCTGCATATACATACATATGGTTCTACCGAGCGCAAATCAAAAATTTTGTGACTGTGGGTTAACCACGCATCCATTTTGGCCAAAACAAGTTAACAAGTTCTATATCGAGGTTTTAGGGGCTTGGTGAAAGTCAAAGAGAGTACCATATGCATAAAAATAAGAGCTGTTAGAGCTGTGGTCAATAAAGTAACCGACATATGCAGAAGAAGTGCTCCCACGTTTCCAACTCTTCTTTGTTTCTTCCTTGGTTTTTGAGGTAAACCTGCCATTCTGGAGATTTTATATCTCAGATTTATATAATATATAATCTTTATAATTTAGTAACTAGGTTAAAAAAGTAATTAAGTCTAAACTCTCTGATTTAAAATTTCACACTTAGCTAAAAAAATGGAATTGAAAAGAAATCAATAAAATGTGATACATTCCTGCATATTTTGCAGAATACAAGAAATTTCTAAATGGAAAATTAATCTTGATGGGCTGTACGTGGAGAAAAAAATTTCCAATTATTGTACAATACAAATCGCATTTAACAATCAAAACAGGAAGTTTGTATGTCTTTTCATCATGCCACAAATAATTCCCAAACTTTGCCTTCTTTTCGGCCAAATTTGAAAGAACCTCCCCTTAAGTTAAAAAATGTGGTACAGTCGAGGCGGTGCCCGACAGTGGAATACCCTGTACCTTTTGTGTCAAAAAAATTTTCCCTGCATATTCCATCTAAGAACTTTCCAATTGGAATTTATTTTTTTTTTTGTTCAAAACGATATTTATACCTATAAGTTCCGTAAATTTGTACCGATTTTGATGAAAATCGAAAGTTACGTCAAAGAAGCTATTTTAATTATATTGGGTAAGTTTCAAGTTGATATGTTAAGGGGTGTGGGAGAAAACACGGTAAATCGATTGCGGGGGGTGGGGGACCGCATCGATAAAATTTGGATGTGGATTTGTTCATTAGAGCCACATGAATGAGCTTACCAAAAATTGTGATTCTAGGTCACTTGTAGCCATAATTGCGTAGAGTCAAATATTGACGCAGTTTATTGGCAAGGCTAGGTGAAATTTGCACATTTTTGACTATAACTTCTGTTGCATTTGTCCGATTTTATTCATTTTTTACACATAGATGCATGTGTCCACAACGCATCTCTCAGTTAAATTTCAAATGAAAATATTAAACGGTGTGGCTAAAAACCGCGAAAATCTACAGCGGGGGAACGGGGAAAGATATTGACATGATTCAACAAACTTCATCTGCTTAGGAAATATGCGCACCAGCAGGTAAAGTTCCGTGTCTCTAGCTCTTATAGGCGTTCATACGGACGGACGGACGGACGGACATGGCTCAAACGCTACCAGAGGTTATGATAAGCATTTTGGTATAAAGGACTTGGGGTCTGCCACGCCTCCTTCTGTCCGTTACATACATTGCACAAATCTAGTATACCCTTTGTACCTATAGGTACAGGGTATAAAAAGTTGTTTAAAGAATATGTGGTAAGTTTCAAGTGTATGCATAAAGTGGTGTGGGAGAAAACACGGTAAATCGATCTCGGGAGATGATGATAGCAAATTTGTTGGCTCTCGCTCGTGTATTACAATACATATGAGCAACAAATTTTGTACAAAAATCGTTTTTTTGACCGATTGGTCCTATGGGAGCTATATGATATAGTCCACCGATTTTGATCAAATTCGGTACAGTGTTGAAAATCTCTAAAAAACTTCCGAATGCAAAATTTGGGTACGATATCTTTTTAAACAAACGAATTATCCATCTAAAACTTTTGTTTTTTTTCCTCTGAAACACCCCTATGGGAGCTATATAATGTAACCCCGATATCGAAAAAATAAAATAAACTTGTCTCCTATGGAATAATAAGGGATCTTATCTGAAAGAGTCTTCGATGTAGGACGGGACAAGAATCGATTTATCTCCACATACTTGATCTGGAGAGAGATTATGCGCATCTGCTGGCTAATTTTGTTGGTTCTTAATTCTTTTGATATACGAGATCTAGGTGTTCAAACGGACTTAGGTCAATCGCTAAACGAGATTATGATAAACATTTTGGTGTAAAGGACTTATGGTCTGCCACGCCTCATTCTGCAAATTAGTATACCCTTGACCCTACGGACACAGGGTATACATATAAATATAAATATAAATATAAAGATAAGATAATAAATTTATATTTTATTAAGATATAAATTTAAAGATATAGATAAAACTATAAGGTTGCACTAAACAGGAAAGCGCAAAATTCTTTTAAGGAGTTACTATCATTCATACTCATTGTAAGTTTGTTGCACAGAGTTCGGTTGGTAATTTTTGACTACGAATGTATAATTTATGGCAAGTGGAGCCCCGTGGCAGTATTTAGGGGAGGTCGGTTTGAAATTTACACATTTTTATTTAAGGCACTGAACCGATCTTGATTTGCGCCAACAACTGCGTTTTTTTCATGCGCATCTTTTTCTAATTTTTGGTTTATGTAGCTTTTATGGTGCCTGAGATGTAGGTGTTCATACGGATATGGCTCGTTAGTTGCCCCAGGCGATGCTATTCATTTTTGGTATAGACACCACGCCTGCTTCTGCCTGTAACATACATTACATAAACGTACAATAGCCCTTACCCAGACAGCTAACAACAGGATTAGTTATAGTAATTCCCAATAAATGCGCCAGCTTAATAATATTTGTGAGGGGCATTTGTGCTAAGCAAGTTAAAACATATTTGTTGTGCCATGTGCCATTACTTATATGGTAATTGGTAATAGGCAATTGCATACATACACTTATTGTATTGCACTCATGTTTTTAGCACTCTCTTTTTTATTGCCTTTGCCCTTTTAGGCATTAACAATTCACAATAGGCTTAGACACATTACAATTGGATTAGAAGTAATTCACAGTAAAACCCAAGTGCGTTTCGTACAGACATAAAGTTGCTTAGCGTGGGCGCAGCTGATTTTGACCGCAAGCACAGGCAGCATCTTAAAGCCAATTTTGGTCCATTTTATTATTACACTGGGCACACACAATGGTGTATGGTCTCGGTTGTGGACTCAGGATTTGGTCGTTTGCGTAATGCGCATCTGTCGCCTACTGGTTGCCATGTTGCCCTGATCTGTTGCAATGGCCTTTTTTGTGCTTATGGTGAGAAATGCTTTCTTTATGTATTAATACTCCCTTCTGGTACTTCTGGAGCTTGTGAAGCCAGCGCACATTTATACGGAATGACTTCAGTGTATCACGTAGTAAATAATTCCTTTGTGGCGTTGTCTTGGTTGGCTTACGGCTTTCGGCCGGTTGCTTGTTGTCGTTTACCCGTCGGCAACAACAACAAATACAGCGACACAGACACAAATACAACAAGCTGGGAAATTGGTCTAGCTGGTGTTTCTTGGTGAGCGTTTCAAAAAGGCAAGGAACTTTTGTGTGGCATGCTTCTGCTGCTTTTATTGTTACGTGGCAAATACAACATAAAATGAACGTGTAAATGTTATTTCTTGATTTATTTTAGTGGTGCATGCAGATGCTTACGCCACCGATTTTAAGGTTTTTTTTCTTTTCGTTTAGTTCCCACACACCCATAACGGTTTACGTTACGTATACGCCAAGTTGATGTTGACTGCGGCAGTGACGCTGACGCTGACGTTGACTGTGACGCTGCCAACAAAAATATAAAAATTTTTGGCTTACCTTGCACAAATATTTATACATACACATTTGTATGTATGTACTATATACCATATACTTTGTATTATAGGTATCATCCAAACACATGCACACACATTTACCCATAATATAAAATTACTATGTGGCATTGTCGGCGTTCTGTGCAAATTGGTATGGCAAATTTTCATCGCTGGCATTTTCGTATTTGTCGTACATATTTTTTATATTTGCTGAGTATTTTGTAAATTTATTTCATTTTTTTAACGTTTTTGACTTTTGCGTTAAGCAAATACTGCTGGGTGCAAGTAACTTTACATAAGAGATCTTGGCGGCTGTTACTGGTTTTCTTATACACTTTACGCCGGAAGGAATTTCTAGCCCGGGAATATTCGTTTACACAATAATTAAACAATGTAGTCCCTTGCCGAATACAATATGGCTGCTTACTTGTTAAGGGAAAATCTGAAAGAAAATTTTTATTCACTATCGACAATGTAATGATCGATTTTAAAAATATCCAATCAGTAACGCATATTCGGAATTTAAATTTGTTATTTTTTTCCATCACTCCAGTTCTCTTAGGTCCATCTTGTCGGCTGTTTCACGGGCCATATATGACAGTCGAAAATCTAATACATTATAGACGGTGGAAGTAACATTGCAGTATAATAGCAGGGAACAATGAGTTGTTTGTTTATAAAAGCCTTATCAAGCAATTATGTGTATCTGTACTCATTTAAGAATAATAGGCATAAGTGCGACATATGACAACCAAAAAATTAATCCGGAATAAAATTGTCAAATCCACCTATAAAAGGTTTTTGAACCATACTATAATAAAAACACAATAGTAGGTTTCGATGGAATTATTTAGTAAATTCACTTATTGTATAATAAAGACAGATTGTAAAAAATATAATATAAATTAAATGTTAATACTTTCAAGAAAAACCAATGTGACCTGTTTTTTTTGTATTATTTTGGTTTTTTCATCCTTTTTTTCCATTTTTTCTGGTCGACTTGCTTTGTTTTTCTGTGCAGTTAGCAGCACTGCTTTTTTTGTAGGATGTTTTTTTTTCTATATACTTTTGTTGGTGGATAAGGACACCGAGAGAAATTTCACACCTTTCTCCTTAAACTCATTTCAAATATCTTAGTCTCTTTTTGTAGGCTAATATATGCGCATGTGATCCTAATGACATATTCAAAGTATCACTACAAAACTTACAGCTTTTTTTTTTTAATTGGTCATAAAAAAATTATTTAGAATTTTTTTGCATCCGCTCATCCCAAAGTCTTGGTTTTGGCAAGAACCGTAAAAACTCCGCGAAAGCCATTCTCTAGCTGACACACATACCTTTTCTTATTTCTAATTGTCAAATTGATTGCATATATATATAATGTGCACAATCAGCTGTTTACAACTGCACTGGTTTGATGAAAAAAATGTTTGTGAGCAAAATTTAATTTAAAAGCATAAAAGATAATATTTTGAAGGGAAGAGCATGAAAAGATTTTGGTGAGATTTAATTGCTTTAATGTGCGTAATTCGTTAGTTAGTTGCATGTTGGGATTCTTTCGAAATTAGTTTATTCAAAAGACGCTATTGATAATTTTTTGGATAGCTTTATACACTATGCCAGTACAATATATATAACCTATTTTTTTTTAAGCTTGTCTTACCTGCTTTTGATGGATGTTCGTTCACTGACAACTGTTTGTTTTTTACCACACTAAAAGTATACGTACACACTGTCAGATATTGACGCTTTTTCCAAAACTGTCTATTGGAGAGTTGCCTACCTTTATAATCAAGGATATGGAACGCGATGTGCAAAACTTTTTAAGTGAAAGTTGTTGTTGGGCACTTCCGCATTTTTGCATCGATACACAAATTTTTAAGACATTGTAAATATGTTTTTAAACGTAGCCCTTTGTTTTCAAAGACCTGACAATCATAAAGTTAAAAATAACTTTTAAGAACACTTTCAAAAGTTGCATTGGTACAACCAAGTGAAAAAATTAAGAAACAATTTTCACTCTATTTGGTATGTATGAAAGCCATGCAATATGCTGAGATGATTCACAACATCGCTCGTAATAACCAAATTTTTTCAAGATAATTAATTTTTTACTGCCGCAGATTTGTATGGCATCCATAAAGAGCATGTAAAGTTCGTTGCTCTCCATAAGCCTTCCATATTGGTTGTTTTTTTTTTATTTTTTTGTTTTTTATATTGTATATATATTTTTATGAGTACTCTAGGCATACCCGCTATACTACGTACATATTTTGATTTGTTCTTAAGCTGCGATGTCTGTACGATTCTTTTGGCCTGTTTTGTTGCCTGTTGACGCAAATTGCCAAAATTGCCAGCGGGGCTCTGTTTACATGGCAAATGTAACAGACAAGTGACAGCCGCACGCACCAAATTCAAATAAAAGCCAAAGCCATGCCGCATGCCGCACTCTGCTCTTCCAAGTGCCATGCCAAGAGGCACACATCGTTTAGGGGGCATGGTATGGTATGGTATTCTGGCAGGATAAAACAGCAATCGTGCGGCACATTATTTAATTTTGACATGTGCTGGCATTGGTACTGGAAACTGGTAACTGGTAACTGCCACCTCAAACTGTCCCAGTCCCTGCTTTATATGCATTGCCAATTCAAATTTAAGCTAATGTGCTTTTGATGTGCGTATAAGCTTTTATATTTAACTTGGAACAGCATACATATGGTAATTCCTAATTTGATCGATTCGTCAAGGCGTTAATCAATAGGTACACACGTTTTATACGAGTATATTCAATTGGGTTGTTTGCGTATGCAATAAGTATTTGGGTATGCTAACTGTCTCTTCATTAATTCGGATGTCGAACCCAAATTAAAATATATGTCTATTTATCTTTAAGTACAATCTCAATTTCGTAATTCAAAATAAATAATCAGCTTTATTCCTAGCGATTATAAAGTACGTTATCCTAAACCATAATGATGATAAATAAACTAATGAAAGTTTTTATGTATACCCCCCACTGGGGTCTACCGGTACAACCTAACCTAACCTTTTATGTATATCTAGAAAAAAACCAGTGAGAACCCACAAACTATATTGCCAACACTAGTGGCACATTCGAGACATCTCGTTATACTAATACATCTTGAAATTTCATTGAATACTACACAAATCCAAGATCCGTATTTTCTTACGACGTTTGCAGATATGACTATAGTGACTATGGAGTTGGAAATGTCGTCTTCTGTCCATCGTTTATTGCTTTGTACCTTTGGTAAAAGGTATAATGAAGAAGACGAAAAAATAAATTGACTTAGCCAAGGTAGTCCATTTGTCGGCTTGTCATGGAAACCATTTCTCAAAGCACAAAAAAGATTAAAAATTTGTCAGAAGACCATCTCTAAAACCCATATTTTTTAAAATTTACGAGGGGTCAAGAAAATACAAGTCCTTGAAACAACATTTTCGAGCGACCTCAAACCTCCTCACACGAGGTGGCGAGTACAGAGATATCATAATATTGATTTCGCTGAAGTTGTGGCCTGTACGTTTGGAGGAGTTTGGACACGTGCAAAGTAAAGAAGAAAAAATGTGATACAGTCGAGGCGGTGCCCGACAGTTTAATAACCTTTAGTTTTTTTTTTCGAAAAATTGTATTCCACATGAATCAGCTTACCAAAATTGGTGATTCTACGTTACTTATTACCTACATTACGTAGAGTCAAATATTGATGTAGTTTATAGGCAAGGGGAGGTGAAATTTGTACATTTTTGACTATAACTTTTGTTGTAGCTAAAAACCGTGAAATCTACTACGGGGAACGGGGAAAGATATTGACATAATTCAACAAACTTCTTTTGAGGAAATATGCGCAAAGCTGGTAAAGTTTGGTATCTCTAGCTTTTATGGTCCCCGAAATCTAGGTGTTCATACAGACGGACAGACACACGGACAGACAGACGGACATGCCGCAATCGCTACCCGAGGTTATGGTAAGCATTTTGGTATAAAGGACAGACCCCAACGCCTAGTATACCCTTTGTAAATTAGGTACAGGGTATAAAAAGCGCCAAAATGCGATTTGATTTGCAACGTAGTGCTACAATACCTTCCCAAACCAGCACTCTTCTTTCTTCTTCTTCGTTCACGACTTCATAAGACGTACAATCGAACCGATCAATCAGTCTACTCCCCTCAATGCGGTTAAGAGTGATTGCTCGTTGTTGGCAGTATTGATTGTGAAATATCTATCCGCTCTTATCATAGTACCAATAAACAGAGAAATCGAGTTACAGATTATATTTTAGTTAACTGATTTTGATAAAATTTGGCATAGTGTTTGGAAACTCTACAAAACTTTCGAATGCCACATTTGGTCACTATATTTGCACAAACAAACGAAACACAACGAATTTTGTGTAAAAACCGTTTTTTTTGGCCGATCTGTCTTATGGGAGCTACATGATAGTATATATGGTGGTCAACCGGCTTTGATTAAATTTGGTACAGGGATTGGGAAAAAAAATTCCGGGTGCAAAATTTGGTTACGATATCTTCATAAACAAACGAATCTAAAACTTTTTTTTTCGACGTCCTCTGAAACACCCCTATGGAAGCTAAATAATATATCCCCGATATGGAATATATAATATAAACTTATCTCCCCAGACATAATAACGCATCTAATCTGAAAATTTAGTTGCTCCAGCTCTTACCATCTCTGAGATCTAGGCTTTCATACAGACAGACAGACGGACGGACAGGCGGAAAGACGGACATGGGTATATCGACCTCTCTAGTCACCCTGATCGTTCTTTAGGTAACTTTGGGGGGTCTCCGATGTCTCCTTCTGTATGTTACATACATTTTCGGCTTGCACAAACTTAATATACCCTTTGTACCATTAGGTGCATGGTAAAAAACAATGTTGGGTAACAACGTAACATTTACAGCCTTCTGCCCTTTTTCCTGAATAACAAAAGATTCTATGCCCACATTCCGGAGCATCATTCTCCAACCAGAACTGCTTTAGCTGGAGTGCCCCCGGGAAATGTTGTCATACCACTCCTGTATAACATTTACACGGCCGACTGTGTTATGCCCAGAGGCAATGTGGGTATTACCCTGAAGAAGCTGCTTTTTGCGGCGTACGCCGACGTCTGCATTGAATGGTGTGCTCAGATCCTTGCGAGTACGAAGATGTAGTATCAAAAGTAACTCCACAAATTGGAATATTGGTACAAAAAAAAAATCGGTCACATTAAGGCCTAAGATTCTATATCTCGTCATTACTTTTCACTAGCGATCCGGACCCGAAAACCCCCACGTGGATCTGCCACTGCGTTTACTGGAAGAAAATACTTAGTGGCTGAAGGGATTGATGGGATCCTGTTGTAAGTCTAAGACCCAGTATGTACCCACCAGTAGGTACTAGACATTTTTAACAGACCCTTCTGGGTAAAAATATCCTACTTTTCTTTTTCAACGGTCTGGATCGGGCTTAAATACCCATTTTTGTACCCTGTACCTGGAAAGTGCAGGGTATATTATAGTCGGGATGTTTTGAAATTAAAATAAAAGGCCATATGTGGGTTATGCCGGATCGGATGAAAAGTTAAAAAGTTATACGTAAAAACATATAGCCAAAAATGACTAAATTAACAATTCTTTGCCCAACAGCAAAATGTACAAGGTTGAGTTTTCGACTGATCGATTCTATGGGGGCTACATGATAAAGTAAACATATTTTGGGGTAGGGTGCTAACGTGTCAATTTTGAAATTAACAAATGGAAACTAAATCTGGAAAAAAGAAGCACAAACCAAACAACTCAAGTCATAAACTAACGAAAAGGCCGTTTAGGCTTTAGCCAGTTGAGTTTTTTCGCAACTTTTCAACTTCTCCACTCAACATCAAGAGTGAAGACAACAAATCGCGGCCAATGTAAAAACACATCTAATCTGTTTTCAAATAATGGTTTATATTAGCAATTTCTGAAATATAAAAGTCACTTAAATATCATGATTATCAGTTTTTTATCCATATCCATACATAAAAACTTTTCCCTATAATGAAAAACCTTCTTATCTTTATTGGCTCTCATAGATTTATGATTACACTGTGCAACATTCAATATGGTAGCGGGATGATTCCTCCAAAAATGGTTTTAAAATTGTTACTTAGTGTTACCAAAATAGCTTTGATAGAACCCCTTAATCAAGTGAACACCGCATAATTTGTTTATGCCTGATAACAGACTGCTTTTCTATACTTTTTAATTATGTTGCCCAAAAAAATGCCCTGACATGCTAAATCAAACCTTTACCGAATCATTTGTACATGCCTGATAAAATACTTCTTTGATACTTTTTAATTATGTTACCCCGGATTACTTTCAATGGAGTGCCATTTGTTGAACCCTTTTATTTGGCTGCTGTTTAGAATTAGTTTGTAACATTTCATGCTGACTTACAATGGATTTTCATTTAACCCTTTTAAAGCAAATGCTGGATTTTGTTGTGTTCGTGTTTGTGTGTGTGTGAGGAAGAGTGTAGGGTGTATGGGTTTGGGGGAGGTGCAAGGCACATTTAAGACTGTGTCGTGTTTTGTGCCCTTATCAAAACGCAGCTTTGGGCAGAAGCTTTTCACCTTTTTCATTTCATTTTATTTCATTTTATTCTTTCGGCACCCTCAATAAATCTCTTCACATAGCATATCTAACTTCACTTTGTGTTTTAACAGCATCAACAAAATAACTCAAAGTGTCATCCGAACTCTTGAAGTCTATTGTTGTCTTTGTTACTTTTATGCATTGTTGTCGTTGTTGTTGGTGCTGGTCCTGCGTTATCCTTACAAAACGTTTGACGTTGCAATCGTTGTAACACGCTATGCCAGCTAGAAGATACACGTGTAACAGACAACAACAATGACAAACAGTCTGTACAACAAACAACACAACAACCACAACAGTAACAACAACAACAACAACAACAACAACAAATAAAACATCTACAACAATACGCATATTTGCCTTGCTTTCAGCAAAATTGAAGAGATTGGTCCTTACGCCTATCTGCACAGAGTAGGGCCCCAATGCCAGACACTCACTACTCACCTACACTTTGATAACCTAAGTACCATTTTTATTAGGTGTGCTTTTCTCTTTGGTTCCACTCTCTTTGTGAACATATTCATCTCTGTGTGCGTGTGTTTTTGTATCTATGTGTATGGCATCGTGTATCTGTGTGACTGACTAGTGGCTCCAAGTTGTCTACATATACGACATCTGTAAATCACTATACGATGCATACAAAACTGAGTTCCACCTACCACTTGATGTATGTCTGTATGCGTAAAGTGTATAAGTATGTATATGTTGTATTTTATTCATGGCATTTTACCATGAATATTTTTTTGTATGTATGTTTATATGTGTTTGATAACAATCTAAGCAAAATGTATGACAATGTTGGGGCATCTTTTCGTTTTTCTTCGTTTTAATACACTCTACCCATAGGGTCAAAGGTATTATGGATTTGTACAATTTATGAAACAGGCAGATGAATGCATGTCAGACCATAGGTTGTTTATAGATCTTGGAGAACACAATAGCTAGAAGCCATAATAATCTTGTATCGAAAACGAACAAAATCAGAAAAATAAGTTACAACTTTTAGACAAAAATCAGAATTAAATTTGTAGGTATAAAGTTTCTGTACCAAAATTTTAGATTATTAAGTATTCTGTTGTTAATGAGTTGAGGTGTCTTAGCAAGCAAAAATTTAAATCAGTCGGAGCATCATCCAACAGTGAGATACACTACACTCACTTTTTTCAAAACAAAAAGCTATGATTTGCGCCAAAATTGTAGGCATATTAATAGGACTTATGGTGCGGTGATTGGAGGGATAGGCCATGTTTTGTTAAAAAAGTCGGCATACCAAGCTTGATGGCTATATGCATATCTACGGGGGATCTTTTGGTAAAATTAAATTCACCTGAAATGGGATGGGATATTCAGTTACATGAACAGACTGCTGGTCGCATCTCTTGTTAACATTTGGTTCGCCAAGGTCTTGTGGTTTCTTAAATCTAGGTGTTTATACAGAAGAATTCATGCATTCATACATTACAAGTTGATTAAAACGTCGAAATTCCAAAACTTTTGGTCTTAAAAATTTTAATTGTGTAAATTATCTTCAACAGCTTGTTTTATACTCGAAATTATGGGTTATGAGGTGTTCTATTGGTTGGGGACCCGAACTAACTATCAAGTAATTCATATTAATGGCATAATCACATTTGAACTTTATCATTTGGTACTCAAAGATTTTAATTATCAATTTTTTGTTTTCATATATTGAAAACAATGATGGTCTAAAAGCGTGATTGAAGTGTACAGCTGTTCCGAGACCACAAATGTTTGTGCATAAATTGTTAGTTTTAAGCTTTAATTAAAAAATTGTATCAAACATATTATTGCAAAGATTAAATAAAAATAAAAAAGAAGAGGGTTCGACAGGTTTCAAATGTGGTCCACCAGCCGCCAAGATTGGGTAGTATTACCAAGAATCGAAAATGAAATAAATTTGGGCTTTATCTAGACAATTATTATATTTTTTTTAAATTTTGAAAGACAAAAAAAAAATACAAGCCTACTTCATAAAATTTATGGTACACAATTAGCGTGCGCACTTGGTCGGGCAGAAATGCAGAAGTGCCCGACTAACAGCGTAAGCAATCCTAGCAAAGATGCAAGCTGATTACTTAATTTTTGTTAAGAACATTTTTGTTCATTCCTGCGACTTCTATGGACGCATTTTAAAACAAAAAGAAGCTCATTGACCTTGAAGCACGTTGACAGTATTATACCTTTAACTAGAAACTCATTGATTGAAAATTGAAGTTTTGAATATATTAGATATAAACTTTGCGTCAGAAGAATATCACACTGCCTGCCGTCTATGCTTTCGGTTAAATTGCATCCAAACTAAAGGAGATAAAAATCAATAGACGATAAATTATAAAAAATACAAAAACATCAGCTCTTTAAGTTTGGCTGGAAATGAACCGAAGAAACTGTCAAAAGAAGGTGTGCTCTTAAAACAAAAAATAAATTGAGAATAAAATGAAATCACTCATAATATTTACAAAAAAATTTTAATTTATTTTTTTGTTGATCGCTTATTAGTGTAATTTAATAAAGATCTTATATTTAACAACCAAAATAATTATTATCTATCAATATCATTACACACTGCCTCTTTAAAGAGTTCTCAAGTGTTTAAAAAAAAATATATCTTAGTGCCATACGTGTATTACATGTCCTTGTTATGTTACAAATGAATGTAGAAAAAAAATTGTTTTCATAGGTAAGATATCGATAGTATTCGATAAATAAGAAATTAAGCAATTGAAAAAGTGAGCTGATGGCAAGACTGCTAACTCAATTTTTTAGTTATTGGCGCTGTTTACAACACAGTTTTGGGCAGAAGCCCCCTACTTTTCCTAGTCAACGGTCTGGTTCAGGCAGAACATATGAACATAAAAATAATTTTGCACGGAACAAAAAAAACAACAATTTTTTTGAAAACTGCTTGTTAAACTGCATACAAGCAGTTGGGACAAAAAAAAAACGTAAATACTTACTTGAGTTGTCATTTTTAAGCTATTTTGTGTAGAAGGGTAAAGGGTATCCCATTGTCGGGCCATATCTCGATGCTATTACATTTTTATTTTTTTTTGGAGCTATGGTATACCACTACCTTCACATTATTACAACAGAAGCGTAGACTACAATAGACACACATACGTACTCACAAACACACACACATATATATACTTACCTTTGGGTATTTGTATTTTATGCTTTTCTATTTTGTTGTTGTCTTTTGGCCACTTCAACTTGACTGCTATTGTGTGCGTGTATCTATGTATGTTTTCGTATCTGTGTGCAAGTTGTTATTATAAATCATATCATGGCACATCATTATGCTTAGTATACCCAATTTGCTATTTTTTTTTGAGAAACGTTTAAAAGTCGAACAGACCCTAGTTTTGCTTTTGGTTTGATAAATTTACCCTCGAAACTGAAAGACCATAAATTAGGATATATAGTACACATTAAGGACATGACATTTTCTACTATGATAATAAACGCACTTCAAACATTGCTCTTTAAAGAGCAACTTTTGCTTTTGAATAAATAAATGCTCTTAAGCCTTTGTTCTTTTTTCAAATAAATCTGAATCTACATTAAATTTTAATGCCACAACAATTCGTCCTTTGTGCTAGATATATCTACTTCAAACAAATTCCCAATCAAATACAATCCTTTGTTGTGTCAGACCGGCAGCTTTGCAACACAACTATGAAAGGATTTAAGCTACGCTTTTTTTTTTTTAATAATTTGAAATAAAACTTAAGCAAATACCGACTTAAGATTTCTGGCATGCCCCTTAATAAACAAAATGTTCTTGGCACGGACATTTATAATTTTTCACACTAAGGTAAAAAATTTAAGAGCAAATTCACCAACTTAAAATTATTATATTATTATTTATATATGGCAAAGGACATTTAAGCTTTAAGAGTTTGTTTACCACAAAATACCCCGGCATAAAGTCAAGGCTTAACAGATTAAAGAAGCCACGTTTAATGATATAATGGCTAAAGTAATTGTTCCCTTTCCTAGAATAAACCGAGTTGAGCAGAAAGATGCCTTGTAAGCGGCCATTTTTAACATAGTCCGCGAAATAACGCTGGCTAACAAGGGGTTGAGAAAGCTCCAGGGGGAAAAGGTGCTCTACTTGACTGTTAAATGCAGATGGTAAAGGAGTAGACTCTGGCGCCTGGAGGTACGCTTTGCCCTTAACCCAGAGCTGCACGGTTATGTCGCGTCAAGTAGAAGATGAAAGTCAAGGTGGAGATGTCTTTTGTGAAGGACATTGTGCTGGCAATAGGGAATAATACTAGTTTTTTGTTAAAACGAAATCGCCAAAGCAATCACAATTAAATGGGTTTCTCACACCTCAGGGTATTTACATTAAAGTACTTATCAAAAGATGCAATGATGTGAATACGAGGTGTTTTCAAAAGGTTTCAATCTGTGTTTATACACTCTATAAAATAATTTACTATGGTCTAAACATACTCAACCACATACTGAAGTCATTCTAGAAGTTAGTTTTCGCAATGACTTAAATCGTGCCTTTGTCATAGCAACTTTGCTACTTGATTGAAATTTTCAATCTTGAGAAACGACAAAAGTTACAGTTAAGTACAAGGTTGGGTAAAATTATTCAACTAGGTTGCATAAATACGCTGACTCTACATACAGGAATATCCTCGTCAGACACCTTTACTTAAATCCAATTAAAATTTATAAATGGTCCTCAGGGCCTCTATAAGCAAGTTGATGGTGCAAAGCACTAAGCTACTAAAACCATCAATGACATTATAAGTGACCTTGCCTATGTTGTTCTTAAAGACTTTACTTCAATGGCGAACTGGGAAACTCCGCCAAAGATATATAGCCACACCATTTGTATAAGCGCGTTGAAAAAGGTAGCTTTGCCACGTTTTACGGATGCCTATCGATATTGTAATAATGAAAATCCTTAATGGCAAATACAGCGGAAATAAAGAACGAAAGAAAAAAGAAACCGCTGGATGCGGTTAAAGCCAATGTGAGAGTCATGCAGGTGCACAACTATAAAGCGGAAGCACTGGACCGTTCAGTAAAGTAAGGAAAGGCATCACGAATAAAGTTCCGCATGAAGGACAGTGGTTGTTGCCGTTGGGAAAAACAAAAATAATAAAGTCAAAATTTATCAACATAAACATTATTGAATTTTTCAATTCTGCAAAGTTATGAGCTTTATTGAAATTTTTCTAATAAATAAATAAATTTTTTCTTTAAAAATGTCTTGTTTAATAATGTAAAACTTTTAATTTTTAATTTTTGTCTCTGAACCATTGCCAAGATAGCAAAATATTTGTGCTCTACACTGACGCAGGTCGATTAATTCCAATTCCAGCTGGAAAGAAATTTATGAATCTAGGACATTAGAGCCAGACCTGGGAACCGGCGGTGGAAGTAATCACCGAACCCCAATGTTCTCTAAAAAGGCATGTAGATGTGAAATAAATGCGTATAATAAAACAATATTCAGTTTTTTTTTCCTTTGGGCCCTACTTTTCTTGTTTTTATTTGTTTGCCACCTGAAAAGAGCACGCATCTTTGAAGTTGTTTAAATTGACGATTCTTTTGTGTTTTTAAATTTCTCATTAATTTTTTGCCTTTCATTCATATACCTTAATCCATCTATTAGATCTAGATGGCACCAATAAATTTTTTCCCGTATTTTTTATCACTTTGTTCCAAAGCTGCAATATTTGTCAAGATTAGCTGCACAACTCCTTTTAAGATCACTGCACATTAGACTAATTTACCAAATTTTTAGAATAAGGTCAAGATTTGATAGTGATTGGACGCATAACATTTGCACAAGTTTTTTGACCGATCTGGCCACACTTGCCTTTAACGTCCACATAAGGCAACATTGCGTATACGTATTTTTAAAAGTCTTTTTAATGCTTTAAGCATAATTTTTTGAATATTTTGAAAACACATGTGTGTTTATATTTATACAAATTTGTAGAAAATTTTACAATATTTATTCATATTATTATATTTAGTACAGTTGACTGTAAAAATAGTTTGCTTTAAAACAAATAAAAATGGATTAACAACGCGTTGTTTAAAAACTGCAGTTTTGGGTGCTGTTTTTGATTCCTTATCCAGCTAGGCCCTTTAAATCCCTTCTTAAAAGATCCTTTAAGAACTGCATGAACTGCGTTGATATAGGGTATTTTAAGGTCGGTATATCCCGAAATGAATATAAAAGGCCTTACGGGGCTGGCGTGCGAAGTTTTTTTTTAGTTATATACGTGTTTTAATCAAATCCAAAAACTTTGCGTCGAATTTCGTCAAAATTTGTAAATACTTACAGTTAAAGATGTTGGAATTTTATTATATTTTTATTATATTTGTAGATTTTTGGCGCTGGGCCAACCCTTACGACATTGGCTAATTTTGACTGCTATTTAAAGATTTCTGATACTATTACTACTATATAATAATACTATACTACTACGTACTATTATATAATTTTTTTTCAAACTGTGGCCAACCCTGACTACACATTGACATTGAAAGGAGCACACAAGTTCTAAACGTTATTCGCTTTAGCTTATAAAGTTTTATTTATTTTCATTTTTAGCTCAAAATTCATATTTATGCGCTTTTTTCAAGCTACATGAATATTGTTTATAACATATACTTATTAACAAATATCACATAGATATTATAGCTTAATTAAAACTTATATACTATGCATAGTATGTATGTATGTATGTATATATATCATCTAGAAACTATGGCGAACGTCTGCATAGTTAAATCTTAAGCTTACCACTTCGTATAAGAACTCAGTTTCGTTCCGTCGTATAACTTTAATATGTTTTGGCATTTTAGTTCGTGCATAATAATAATAAAACATTGGTGTGCTTAATACTAGTCGTAGTTGAATGAGACGAATTTCCCGCAGTTTGACGGATTCTATCCATTATTATATACATAAACATTGTCGTATCAATTTGTTTACATTTTGTTTTTTATGGTTTTTTGTTTTAGTAATAGTAACTTTTTTTTTGTGCGTAATTTCATAAGAATACTTTTGCTTTTGCGTACGGATGTCTGTATGTTTTCAATTTTTCGGAAGTGAAAGTGTGAAATTTAAAATGAGATCTTTTACATACCAAATAAAAATAAAGAAATAGTTGAAAGCTGGCATTACCAACACTGCTTAAACGGTTCGATAAACCTTGTTATCGTTATTCATAACTGGTCGATAGGAACGCTGTTTAGCACGCAAGTGTCGTATATAGAACCCCAATAAAACAATAAAAACAAATTCCACAAAGGCTATAATAAGTACAAGATCGTTATTTTCGGGCTTGTGCACAACTTCCACAATTTTAGGAAAGTCGCGAATGTCGGCTTGGCAAGGTAGAGTTACATGGTCCTGTGGCAAAGTGGACAGTGCCGTAGTAGACTTGGAGACATTGAGTTCAGCTGAAGCTGAACTGGTCACAGAACTATTTGCCGAGACGGTAACCACAGCTGCGATTGCAGCGTCCGTAGTTTCCTCCTCGTGCACCTTGATGTTGTAGTCACCATAGCCTTCATCGTAGCTCTGTTGCTTCTCATGCGGCATGGGTTCACCCTTGGGCCAGCATACGGGACAGCAGCTGTCCTTGAGTAAGACCTGGCGTTCGCTGGGGCAGTTAACGTTACCGCAAAATGGTATGACACACTTCTTCTCGCCCTTCACACATTCGCATTCGTAGCAGCCATCCTTCCACGTCTCGCCATCTTCATAGAATGTGTTCAATTTTTTCGACTCGCAAATGGCATTGCGGTTTCCATATTCGGCGCCCTCATCGCAGGTCTGATGACAGATGCGTGTTCCGGAGGTGCATTGACAACGCTGGCATTGATGTAGCCAATAAAATTCTGTGTCGCGTATTTCTGTACAATTTGGTTCACGCATACAATCGTATTGGCCACAGCAATGGCCCGGTTTATCCATGTTCTCTGGATAATACTCAACGACAACTTCATCGCTGTCCTTGGTGCAGTCGGGTATATAGCAGGTCTTGCAGACGCACTTCTTGGATAGACAGCATTGGGCAAAGAGTTCTTCGTCTATCACACTGGCATTATAGGAGATTTTTTCGGTAGTGGTTACTGGGTTGGATTTGAAAAGATCCACTAGTATCTGGCGCTCAGAGCTATCTTCAGGGCATTGCATCTCCGACTCGGGTGGGCATTTTATGGAATCGCATAGCAGTGGTATGAGTGACACATCTTCTGCAGAGATAAGAGTTGAAAAAATATCCATTATCAGGGCTGTGCGTTTAAGGCTCATTGAATTCAGTAGCAGATCTAAAACTAAAACTTAGTATACGTCTTACATATACTCACTTCTATTAAGCAATCATTATCGATATGGTCTTGGACTTCCCTGCCTAATATTTTATGCAGTTTTTTCATATTCATCTTGTTTATAATATAGAATTTTTTGATACTAGAAGCATCAAGCTAGGGGTTGATTGTTGCCCCATATCTTCATTTAATTTTGTTCTTATAGATTAGTTGATAAGTAGAGATTATATTACTTATTATAGTACTTATTTATAATGTAGGCATCATGTCGTCTACCATCCGATATCCCTTTTTTAGCATCTTATTTCCAACTTTTCGCCAGGGGCCGTAAGTAAGAATGTAAAATGTATCTAAAATAAAGTTTCTCAAATATTATTCCTATAGGTATCTTTCGTAGCATTTAAGATACTTTAAGCTGAGAGACGGAGCCGACGAGAAAAAAGAAGAATGTGGTGCAGACTATCGATGGTCTAAAAGCACACGAATTACAAATTTTTCGTTTTGCAAGGTGATAAACATATATTAGAATTTTGTGATTAAGAATTAAATAATCAATAGTACAAAAATGAGATATAAGACATTGATTCAAAATATATAAGATTGATTGATGATTTCTTTTCAACTTTTGGAAAAAAGCTCCGAAAACTTTATCCTCCATTTTCGACAGGAATGCTGAGAGAGATTGGCTGTAAATAAATCTGATATTGCTTTGCTAGGAATTTTATCATTTCAAAAATAAATTCGCAAAGATAATATGTAATATAACGTACAGATAAATATTGGCCGGTTTTGAGACTTATATGAATCTAACAAACTACAAAATGTTGGATTTTTTTTTAAGACACCCGGGAACCTATTCCCTTATTCTCTCTTCGATTTAAAAAGAAAATATGCGGGACGTTAAAGTAAGGTGCGAACGACTTTCAAATACCCTGCATCATCATCAAAAACCAATAAATAAATGAACTGATTGGATCCAAAAAACTCTTGAACCGATTTTTAATACGATATCTTCATTAGCAAACATATTATGACATTTTTCGACCGATCTTTCTTTTGGGGCTATATTATATAGTCAACCGACTTTGATAAAATGTGTTGAAATCTATTGTTTTTTTTCGATGTGTTGTACAATAGCGCTATGGGAGTAATAAAATATAACCACGATATCCAAATAATAAAATAAACATGTTTCCCACGACATAATAATGGATAGAAGCCGCTCTAGGCGTTCAGACAAAAGGAATGACGGACAAATATATCTTGATTATTTTCTTTTGTTCTTATGGGGTCACCGTTGTCTCCCTCTCTGCGTTACAAACATTTGCACAAACCTTTGTAATCTATATATATAAAAGAGAGTTAAAAGTTATGTTAGTTACACCATTTATAACTCAAGAACGGTTGGGCCGATTTTGATGATCTATGGTTTGTTGGATTCGTCTCCGCACTGGTTAACAGACTAACGCATAAAATATCGGAAAAAAAAATCATATATTAAGAAGTAAACCGCGAAATTCTCTTATGGAGGCTGGGGGTCAGATATCGACATAAATCTTCATCTGCGTTACTATTATGCGCATCTTTTGGTAAAATTTCAGCTCAATCGCTTTTATAGTCTCTGAGATCCTGACAGGCAGACATGGCTATATCGACCCGGCATTTCAACGTCGGATGCAAGGCGATCCGTTCCTGGTCATCCGAATGTGCGTTCTTCGCATGCTCTTGGTCGTATTTATACAGTTCACCCGAAGAATGATGAATGCTTCTATTTACGGTTGTTGTTGGTGAACGTTCGTGGCCCAACATCATTAAAATCAATACGAACTGTTAATTTTATAGTGAGCCAAACATATCGTGCTGCAGTCAAGAGTTAAATTTGTTTGAAAATGATACTCATTGGGAAACGACAATCGCTGAAGCAATTATTTCCGCAGTTTATTTGCTATTATAATTTCGACATGCTTCCCATCGAATCCACGTGACCTGTGGACTAAATATAAGGATAACATGCCAGAAGACATTTCATATCAAATTCGTGTCATTTCAAGAAATCCCTATCTTGAGGCGAATGAGGAGATTAATAACCAGACCTTGCTACTGATCGAAATCATGTATTATCTCATTTGCGGCAGTTTGTAAGTCAAGTTAGGACTGCCAGCGCCAGATCGTGGAATATAGACGCATTAAATCGAGAATTGGAGCATGAACATCACTCCCGTCGAGAGAGGCATTCCCCCCGGGCCCGGAGTTTTCTCATGGCCCGGGTGTAATTACTAAGGTGTAATAGAGGGGCCGGTACATTTTCCACCCGGGCCCGGATTTTCTTTCTACGGCCCTGGTGAACATGATTATGATCGTCATGAATCAAACCAATCAGTTGAAACGAATGTCCCTCTGTTGAACCTCAAACAGAAGGAAGTCTATGACTTTTTATTTATCTTAACTTAGGATTGGTCCAACATTTAAATTCCATTTTTTTTTTGTAAGATCCTTTATTTTGATCCTTCAAGGACATGTTAAGCATCAATGGAAATGTGTTTATGTGTGCATCAAAAAAAAAACACGTCAATTATTGTAATACACCCCGTTGCTCAAAAGGTGTCCAAATTCAATATTTTTCCTTGTGGGATCCTTTATACTGATCCGTCAAGGACATTTTTGGCATCGATGGAAAGGTGTTGAAGTGTGCATCAGAAAAACACGTCAACCATTGTAATACACCCCGTGGTTCAAAAGATATTAAAATTCAATTTTTATTTTCAATTTTTAAAATAAAAATTGCAGAATAACTCTTATTCTCAATTTATAAAATAAAAATTGGTCAATAATTTTTGTTTTAAATTTTTATTATAAAAATATGATATATAGTGGCTTGCACTTTCATCCAAGGCACCTTTTTCCCTTTGATTTTTTTCAATTCCATAACTCTTATTTGCGATCCCTGATCTTAAGTAAACACATTTTCTAGCTTAAAATATTCTAACAATTTATGGCAAAACTTTAAACAGGCAAGTTCCTCAAAAGCTTAACCACGCTTAATTCATAATGTCAAGCTAAGGTAATTGGTCGTTGCTTTTCATTATTTAACTACAAAAAAAAACTAGCTTTGTGTCCTGAGAGAGTTTGAAACTTTTAAACAGGTCATACTTTCTAAAGTTAGACCCCGTTTTATTTCATTATCTAAAGCCAAGTCATGCAATTAAACTAACAATCTTATACAAGCTGCAATATGTGTTGCTTTGAAGTGACTCCCTCTGTACATATATACATACATATATATGGTGTATATACTTGTACTATATACAACAAGTATAGGCATACAAAGAGGCTCGTATTATTAAAAAAGTTTGCACTTTAAAGAGTTTTTCCTCTTTCATGCTACATAAAATGCAAAACACTCGAGCGTATGTACTTTAGCCTTTATGAAAACTTTCCACGGCTGTTTATAAGTTTTCCATCCTGATGGAAAACCATGTATCTACTAAAACTTTTTGCGATGCTAGACGCTTGTTGTGTATTCATAGCTGAATAGATTGCAAACAGCGAGAAAAGTGTGCGGTTCTCCAAGTATCTAGGTTAGATATTGCTGACACTTTGGCTTTCGCTGCGCACAAATATGTAACACTCCTGTCTAAGGTTAATTTATCAACCTTTTTCTAATATGTATGCATGTAGTGTTAGGTTTAGTTTTAAGTATTTTAAGTAATTCAGTGACATGCGCCCATTATAAATCTTGTCTTGGCGAACTCGAACCCGAACTCGAGCTCGAACTTGCGCCAAACTTCAAAGTCAAAGCTTACAATATAGTAAAAGCGGTAAACAACTGTCCCGGCTGTCCCAGCTGTCGCTGATAAGAGTCGACCGACAAATAAAAAAAAAACTTTAATTAAATAAAGTATAAGAACTTTGTTCGCTTTGGAAGCATCCGACAAGCGACAACCCTCAACCGAGAACCAACATGACGACACGACAGGCAAGCGACAGTCCGCCGGAGCGACAACAACCAGAAGAGCCAGAAAAAGCTTGGTATCAGTTAGAAAGCAGCGTAAATTGTACTTCAAAGTGGCAGAAAGTTTTGGGGTTTAAAGATTTCTCATCTCTCTGTGTGTGTGTGTGTGTGTGTGTGAATCTTGAACTCAAGTAGATATTTGCACAAGGGTCTTCACTTATATTAAATATCTACTAGCGGCGAGCTCTTATTGTTTATTTTCCTCAACAACATGAAGTTGAAAAGTTCCCATTATATGGGTAAAAATCAATTGACAAATTGGCTTGAACTTCAAGTCTTCAAAAGTAAACTTTAAAATCTCTGTCACTGGCATAAAAGAAAAGTTTGTGCATTGAGTGGCTTGCAACGAGTTTTTATGCTCTGTAGCCGGAAATTGGAAAATATATTATTAGCTGTGTACGATAATACCTTACAGTCGGCGAGATGAAAACACAAAGTTTATAGATATAGTACATATACGCGATTTGCATAACGTGACGAGTAGATAAAAATTTAAACGGCAAAGTAAGTTTGCATTAAGAACAATATATTAAAAATTAAAAAAAAGATGGCCTAGCATCAAAATCTCTAGTTGTCTTTAATCTAATTTAAATTTTGATGCTTCGTACTAAAAAAATAACTTTTTATTCCCAAAAGCCATAGAATCGAGACTAATAAAGATTTGTACTTGGATGAATAAGGCTTATTCAAATAAAAATTACAGTTTGGAGATGGGTATTCCTTCGGTCCGTATAAATCGCTTGATCGCGATGATATTAGGAGCTAGGGACTCAATAAGTAACATAAAGATACGCATAATACTGTGTGCTGATTTTCACCCCAATTTTTCGTCTTCGAAATATTGTGACAGGAGATACGCTGTCTATTCCAATGTTATAAAGCTTTGTGTCGCGCTTGCATGCATCAGTCTTAATAAAATGGGCAAAATTAGAAAACGGAGTTAAAAGCTATCGTTGTCTATAGCATACACGAATTTTTTGGTTTCAGAATTCGAGTCTTAATACTTCGTAATACTCGACAGATTTGCATAAAAAAAGTACCACTATAGGCACTGTGATAAAATCCGCATTTTGAAGACTAAAATATCAAAACTCGTTCAAACTTTCAATTCAACTTGGGGTGTTCCAAGGTGGATTTAAGGATGTATTTTAAGTTGGTGCACGCGTACAACGCATAGAGAGGGAAACGCCGAGAGTTACCTTCAATATGGTCAGGATGTGAAAATAAATTTATGAAGACATATCCGTCTGCCTGCCTCTCCATCCTTCCGTGTCTGTCCGTGAAGACGAATGCCTAGATATTAGGAGATTAACGAACTTGAAACCTTTACTCATTATATATCCCTTATTTCAAAGCGCTATATTTATATATTTTCTATAATTTGAAAGATACAGATAGTTTGTATGGGTAAAATGTGTGGAATAAAAAAACTTGGAACCTCCAAAATGTCAGTCTTGCGTCAAAATCTTGTTGACACATGTAGAGTATATAATCTTCGGCGTAGAAATCGGTTTTGATAGTTCAACTCTTTGATTAACTTAATTTGTATGCCCAAATAGCTTGAACAACATGTGCTCAAAGCACCAGTTATAAAGTTAGGTGAATTATGTGTGTTAACAACAACGACAACAAAAACAAGCTACCTTAAAACCCTTAACACTTTAATTTTATCTGCATCTCAATCACGTTAACGCCTTGGCAAATAAAATTCAATCAAGCTAATGGGCTTTCAATCAGAGCAATGATGCAAAAGTTTGTTCTAGTACCTAATGGCAGTCCTTATTAAAGGCTTTAGTTTTAGTAGCTTGTTAGTCTTTGAATTCATTTATTGCATTGTTGTTGAGGAAATGTTGCAATTACAAGGACTGTTGCAGGGATTCATCAACATAGTATTGTTTGGACTGTACCAGCTAACTAGGCTCTTTAGTCTCATGGGTGGCTCAAGGCCCACACTGAGTGGCGGCTACGTGCATTTGGCTCGCTGTGCACACTTTTATGCCTATCTAGTGCTTGGTTTCTTTAGCTGCCTCTCACCGTATGTCTTCGTTATAGTCTTCAATCGCATGGGCTTTTTAAGACAAAATCAGATGCTGCTTGTTTTGGGCTTTCACCGTTACGTGCTCGTCCAGATGTGTGCCATCTTCACGCTCTATATACACGCGACCCAACAGCGCCAGATTGTCAAGTGCATTAACTCAATACTCAGTTGTATCCGCCTGCTGCAACGTCGGATGCACACGCTTGAGCTGCAGCAGTCGGTGAGGCGCCTCTATACAGACCAACATTTACTGGCTTTTTTTATGCTGCTTGGCTGTTATACGGGTTCCATAGTCTTTACCATATATATGGTAAGAAATGACCCTGAGGCCCAACAGAATAAGGTCTATGTCTGTTGTTTATATTTCTTGTTCATCTGTTATCTGATTATGCAAGGGTCTCTAAGCATGTATCTTCTGGCTGTGCTGTTGGTCACTCATCTGGTGCGACATTGCAATATGTTATTGGCATGCATCCTTAGGGATGCCGAATGTATACACATGCAGACACTGTCTCGCGGCAATCGTAGACTGCTCCAGGCGCGTCAACATTGGCTGGCTATGGAACTGTGGCGTCTTCTGGGCCTACATTGGCGTCTCTTTCGGCTTAGCCACAATTTGTTCTCGCTGCATGGGGTGCAAATACTCTGCTTTTTCATATATGTGTCACTAGAGTGTGTGGTACACATGTTCATCACATACTTTCTACGTTACAGTCAATGGTTTTTGTCCAGGTTTAAGACACCCGTTCCACTCAACCCCTCTGGACTCATATTTGTTTTCTCAATATTTGTCCATCTCTGTTTGGTCATTCTCTTCACACATCGCATGAGAGCCCACTTCACCCAAACGCGTGCCGTGCTCAGTGAAAGCGTGCTGCTGGACTATGGCCAGCTGCACCATGGTCTGCGGGCGACGGTAAGTGGCCAGACTATTCTAGTATAATCAATATGCGATACGTATCTACAAAGTGTACAGAACGTTTATTTTGATATTCTCTACAGGTTCACTATTATGGATTGCATTTACAACAAACGGAGCGTATCTTTATGTTATCTCTTTGTGGACTTTTCGAACTGAACAATGCGCTCTTGTTTCGCATAGTGCGAGTTATATTTCTATATCTTATATTACTCATACAATTCGATAAGGTTATGCATAAATCCTAAGTTATGACTTATTATGTAATATGACAAAATGATTGAACCACATATATGTGCAGTTTATATTTTGTTCTTCTATATTGTATACTGGGTCTACATGGCTGTCATCTAGAGATGTATTTATGCATTGTCTACTTGTATCTTTTAAGCATTATTTTAAGTGAAATGTTTTGTTTTATTTTGCCATTAACCAGATGTACAGATAATCTTGTTGATCCGTTTGCTAGTATCTTAAGGCTTTCATAATCTGTGGTCTCTTTGAACTTAACGAAAAGCATTTGTTTGGCATGATACATGCAATAAATATTTATTTTCTTGGTAATGATTAAATAATTTCAAATGCAATATTTCTGTTTCTTTTTGTGGTCTTTTTTTTTTGCTGAAAAGAAAAATCCCCATTAACTTAATATTTATATTTGTTGTATTTCTGTATGTTGGTGATTTTTTCGGCTTCACAAAAATTCATATGGGCGAAAATAAGTGGATCGTATCACTTTTTAAATCAATCTATACTTATCGATTCACCGATAATTTTCTTTGACAAGACATATCTCTTAAACGATTAAAGATATTTAAATAATTTATTTTTTCAATGAAAGATAAATGTTTCAATTTTAAACAAAATTAGTTTTTTTATATAAGACATTGCTACAACAAAATTATTTACATTACCTTTTCCAAAGATAGGAGTCAAAATACATACAATGTGTTCGTATTTTATATGTACCTAGAAATAGTTAACGAACTGATCTTCTCATAAAATTGCGTTTTAAGCGTCTTCGTGACGATTTCGTAGACACCAAGGAGAATTGTTGAATTTTGCGCAAAGCTAGGAGGTGTTTAGAGAATCCTCTTTGCTGCCTTTTAATAATAACTCCATTTTCCTTACTTTATTTGGCATCCAAGTAAATGCCCAGTTGCGGGCTAATAAGACACTGAGTAGCCCTAACTGTAAACAGGAGACAAGTTTATTTACCTGCATTTAACTGAATATATACTAAGCACAACCAGAAGAGCATCAGAGGCGCCGAATAATCAGCATATGCAGCAAAAATATGCTGCTGGTTCCGGTTAGGCCCTGGGGATGGCATGTCAGCAACAAAATAGTGTAAAGAAAAGAAGCAAGAACACTGCCATGTGGAACACCAGCAGATATTGTATGCTTTTCAGAAAAAAAAATGGGTAACTTCTATAGCTGGCTTCAATATTGAGGATGTTTGTGATGGTGCCTTTGATGGTCACCATAATACTAAGTACTTTACAATAGCTACGAATAAGTATAAATCTTCTGAATGGAAAGATAATAACGTCAACCCGCTTTAAGTACTTCAATTCAATTTTTTTTTTAAAGTTTCCAAAGATCCAGACCGCGTCTCATGTTATTCAAGGTCAAAGTTCGCACAAAAAGGGATAAGAAACCCATGTTTATTTTTATTTATTTTCTATAAAATCTCTCAACTTTGTGACATTTTATATTTTTCGAAAAGTGGAAACAATTTTTTGGATGATATTCACATACACATTTATTGCGCTTGAAAAGTTCTAAATTTATAAAAATGTTTTTCTTTTATAATGCAATGCAGTGAACATAAGAAATTATATCAAATGATCTGTTCGGATTACTGAAATGGCCAGAAATCATTGAGGCATAAGCTTAAGGGCGTTTCTTCAAAAACACAGATTTTAATCTGTATAAAATCATTTTTAAAAATTCTTTAAAGGAACTCCAAGTTTTTTTATTTTTTATTTTAAGATTTTCCGTTATAATATACTTAAGGCTAGCCACTGTATTTTACAGAGTTCGAATTTATCTTTTCAACTGAAATATTATCATTTGGTTACATATTTTAGATTTCATTTTTAAACAATGATTTAAGCAAGTGAAATGGTTAAAAACGTTATTTGATAATTCTATATGTAGGTAGATACTATAATTCTTCTTGTAAAAATTAATTTTTAATTTTTTTTATATAAAGCATTTTTATGAATTTTATGAACACCGGGCTGTAGTTTTTTTGCATTTTAAATACATATGTAACTCTAAAAAAAGCTATTGATATCTAAATCCAAGTCTGCAAAAGAATGAGGAATTTTTGTACAATTTTTCTCGAAATCTGTGCCATGAAAAAATTTTTGGATTTTATTTTCGGATTTAGCGTGCCGTTTTACTACGAAAATGACTAAAACATGTTGAGGATACCAAAAATTTTTTCAATTTGTAAACTAGTGTAATTAAAAAATATAATATTTTTTGGTATATGAACAAAGAGAAGGGGTAATAGTTGGATTTGATCCAAATATTTATACTTTTATATAGAGAGCTAGACAAAACTTAATTATAATTACAAATTTTGAAAATCTTAAGACATGCTTGTTATTGAGCTTCAATTCAAACATAGTTAAAGTTTGTAAAATTTTAAAGGGTTTGTTTTTTTAAATAGAAGAATATAATATTAATTATTTAACAAAAGTACCTCGTGATCTGCTATATCTGTAATAGTTTTTTATCTTTATCAAACCTTAGTCATAGTCTATAAGCTTTTAATTAGCAATATTTATCTGCCTGCATGTTGTATCTCGGAAATCTGCACTCTTATCTCTATAACTCGGTGATCTTGCAAGATCTTATATAAACAATTAATGTACTTACGTGTCGTTGCACTCGATTTGAGATGAAATGTGGCAAATATAAACAGACACTTTAACAAACGTAAGCTTAACATCTTGTTTGCGTTAGTGGACACTTTTTTATAGTAAAGATGTCAGAGTCCCCGGTAATGATAAGGATAACAATCAATATGACCTTGTCGCTATGTCAGCCGAACAAACTCGGTGCGAATTTCATGCATATAAAGTCCAAACATTCACTGCTAATTGCCTCTTATGATTTGTGTGTATATTATATCTCGTTATAAATTTCAAATCAAAATCAATTAAATTTTTTTGGGATTGTTTAAAAAGCGTTGTATCAGTTGGGTAGGCAGCTTCAAAGACGCTTCGTTGTCGATCTGTCTGTCTGTCAGTCTGCAAAAGAAGAAAGAATACAAATTGTTGTCAAATATTTGCTGATATGGGCATGAAATACATTTTAATCTAAGTTTATAGCCAGCTCATCTGTATATAGTGGACTCATATTGTACTGTACGTACCATCTAGTATATAATGTATACTTATTTTTCATTTAAATGCATTGCAAAAACAAAGCAGTAAACACAGACGCTTTACTAAGTCTCCGCTCGTTCCGATCAGTCAGTTGGTTGTATCATTGCTAAAAATAGAAACCTTTTCGGTTGTATGTAGTTTTAATGACCATGCGAGAGCATTTCACTCAATGAACTCATGAGATACGCAAACAACTAAAAAAAAAAACCCAAAAAATAAAATAAAAAAAACATTGTATAAAAAGAAACAACTGAAAAAATGTTTGGGTTTGTTAATGAAGCCGGCTTGTTTCGCTTTATCATAAACAAAAGGGCTCAAAAGAGGATCTGATCAGGTGTGGACTGATTAATGTTCAAAAGTTTTCAAAAGGAAAAGGCAGTTTTAATGTGTTCGTTTGTTGAGTTTCGGTTAAAAAAAAAAATTAAAACTAAATGAACGTCATGAATCACTTTTGATTTTAGTTGCGTGTGTATCTTAAGGATTTGGCAAGCATATTTGTGAAACCCTTAAAACGCAATTTTTTATTTTTATTTTTTCATCATAAATATTTCATTGAGCTTGAACTTTGATCTTTTTCTTATAACCGGTTACTGGTAACCATTACTTATGATATTGCTTATTTATGCTTTTCGCACTTTATGCTTTGCTCAATGTTTATAGTCTGTACCTTAAGGTAAGGGGTATATTAAGTTTGTGCAAATGTATGTAACGTAGAGAAGGCGGCATCAGAGACCCCTTTCTAGTATGCCCAAGAGGATAAAAGAACGCCTAGATCTCAGAGATGATAAGAGCTAGAGCAATTAAACTTTAGAAATGGATTCGATTTTATGTCACGTGAAACTGTTGTAGTTTATTTGGATTTTACGATATCGACGTTATATTTTATGGTTCCCATAGGGGTATTATGAAGAATCTCAAAAACCTAAAGTTACAAGGGGTTCGAATGTTTTTTAGAGTTTCCAAGCACTGTACAATAAATCAAAAGTTTTTCGGAGTAACTAAGCGTTGACCCAAATTGGACTTCTTTGTTGTGATACCACAGGGTATCTCAAAGTCATCCGCACTCGACTTTAACATCCGTAATGCTTTTATATGCCCTTTTTAGAGAATTCGTATACTCTTATATAAAGTTTGCTAATAATATTATAGATTTTATAAATTTTATAATTTATGATGATTTATGATATGACATCTTGTCAAAAAAGAAATTTTGTTTGGGCTACTAAATTTTATCATCGAATAGTATATCTTTCAAAAATTCGGTTTTTTGGATATTATAAAATCGAGATAAGTATTCAAAACCTCAAACATGTGCAAGTTACAAAAGAAGTTAGAATTAATGGAAAACCTGAAACGCAGAGATGGAAACTATACAATTTTTGTGTAATTTGTACATAATTAGGTAGGTTTATTCTTTTAAAGAAGACAACTTAATTCTTTTTTAAAAAAAAAAAAAAAAAAATATTGACTGCAAGAAGAGTTTTGAAATACCTACAAACTAGTATAATAAAATTCTAGATCCTTACATGTTTGCAGCCCCTTTTTACAGAATTTTTAATGATCATAATGCATTCTAAAGTTATGTAACTTTCTTTTCTGGATGCAAAAATTTTAAAAAGTTTTTAGTTATTATTATTATTTTAAAAATTGCAAATTACGAAGCGGTCGGAAATTTTTTTTGGTTATGTACTAACTTAAACCGGGGCTAAACCCCATAACTCAATAAGACTCAAGGAGCTTAAGCTTTAATTTAATTGATAAGTGAGATAGGAGTAGAAAATTCGTCCATATTGAGAACTGTCAAATTGTGTTATTAACTGCATTACACTCCGGGCTACTAAATAAAGCCAGTTTGAGCGAAGCCCTCGAGTAGAAAATTCATTCAGGGCTAATAAGCGAAGCTAGAAGACAAACCCACTAGTTTATTGAAAGTAAGAATTCGTAAAGTTTTGATGAATTTTGGACATTAGCTTTTAGAAAGGTCCGGGCCGTCGCTACTTGGCATATCTGAGTTTCTTATACATTTTGGAATTACCTTATCACTCTAGTGCTTATATCAATATTAATTTACCCAAAAATTATTCAGAGGTGGTTCATTGTGGCATGCTTGTGCAACAAATGTTGCACTTATAAGTTAGTTATCAATCACAGCGTTTGTTGTAAAGGACTGTTAAAAATTCCGCGTCTTGTTTGGAGCTTAGAATTGTAAAAGTATCTAAACTTTGTCAAGTCTCAGTATATAGATAAAAGACAGCAATTATTAGTTGTATTTCCTTATGCTATCCGCACCATTCCTTCTGAAGGACTTTTTAAAAATTCAGCGTCTTAGTAAAACTGCAAAAGTATCTTAACTTTGTTAAGACTTTTATGCTTTTTCTTCCGCATTTTTTAAAGCTGAATAAAAATTTCTTTTGTATAGTCAATCAGACGATATTTATTCTACAACTACTATGAAGTACGTACTATGTACGTATGTATTTATGTATAAGCCCCGCTGGTATTTTATTTTATTTCGCCTGTATCTGTGCATATTTGTGTAGATGACTAAACTTTGATAGCGACCGAAGCACGCTCAGTGCTGTTGGTTTCGGTCTTGTTGCTGTCGGGGCGGCGGTATGTTTGTTTGCTAAAACCCATAACAACAAAAATAAGAGAACTGCGAGATCATACAACATAATGGGGCTTTTGTAGATTTTGACGTTGACCGTTGACGTCGTTGACATTGATGAAGGCGATGATGACGGGGACGCTGGCGGTGGTAGCGATAAGTACTCAGCTAACTGCTAACTGCTGATGCCAATGTTAACTGTAAGTTTTACCTCGAAAGCAAGATAAGCTTTATTATTGCCATAAATTTCACTTGAATGCGAAATCTGATGCATCTATTCTATGCTTATGCCTTTTTATTTATCTTGGAGACGGCGACGGAGACGGAGACGTCGACGACGACGGCGCAACACATGCAAACCGCTGCCATCCATCCGTCCGTCGTCTCATGTGTGTACATAAATACTTATGCATGTGTACATACACAATATGTACGTATTTGTGTGTGTGTGTGTATTGCTGGCATACAATAATTTCACGTTCAACAACTTTTGGCTTTTTTGATGAGCCAGCAGCAGCAAACAGCCATACACTTGAAGCAAGGGACGGGCGGCATGTGCGCGGTTTTTGTTGCCATAGCTACCATAGCAGAGCCAAAGCTCGTCATCTCTTTTCAGCATATTGTAACCGTCTGCCTGTGGGTTTCGGCCTGGACTGTGGACTGTGGGACCCGGCCTGGACGGCATGGCGGCCGGGTCTGGCCTGGCCTGCTCTGAGGCTAGCTCTTTTGGTCGGTTCGTTTATGCTGAGTTCGTCGGTTGCCTCGGTTTCTTTTTCTTTTTTTTTTACTTTATTTTGCTTTTTTCTGTATTTGCTCTGGTTTTTGGTTTTTGACCAACTCAAATTTGTTTTCGCTTGAGCCGCTCTTTCTTGTGAGACTCAACTCTTTACCAACTTCACGCTTCGTAATTTTGAGCAATTTAAAGCTCCTACTACTTACTATACAATGTACTATGTATGTACTATAGTATGCTAGATACTTTCAACTTTGCCTTAACATTGATCATTGCGCTCGTTTTATTTTACTTATTATATTGCTTCCACCTTTTTATGTACGCATGTATTGGCCCCTTCCTACCTCACCAAGCACCATTTGTGCGCATTGCTCTGCGCTTTTAACCTTGATTTTTGTGTAAACAAAATTATACACATGAAACATATGTACAACATTTACCAAAAAAGAAAAAAAAAAACAAACAACATAATAAAAGAAGCTTTTTTTTTTAAATTCATAGGCAATTCATTTTATGTGTGTGCCTGTGTGTTGTGTGAGTCTTGCTGTACAATTATTAAGTTACCTATTTTAAAAAGATGGCGAAAGGTTAAGTCGGAGCATGTCGAAGGTCTCATACTCTTTAGGAGCCTTTTAGAACTACATTTTCCGACATATTTAAACGTTTTCAGTTTTAAAACGGTTTTCGTCAAAAATGATTAATTAACTTAATGATACGTATCTATATAAATACATAGATACGTAATAATACTTATCTATATAGATACATAGATTCTTAAATATATAAATATAAGATACTTATTATATTATACTACACTCTATGTATCTATGTATCTGTGTATCTACGTGTCTATGTTTCTATATATCTATGTAACTATGTATCTTTGAATCTATGTATCTATGAATCTATGATTCTATGTATCTATGTAGCTATGTATTTATGTATCTATGTAGCTATGTATCTATCTATATGTATATCTATGTATCTATGTATCTATGTATCTATGTAGCTATGTATCTATGTATCTATGAATCTATGTATCTATGTAGCTATGTATCTATGTATCTATGTATCTATGTATCTACGTATCTATGTATCTATGTATCTATGTATCTATGTATCTATGTATCTATGTATCTATGTATCTATGTATCTATGTATCTATGTATCTATGTATCTATGATCTATGCATCTATGCTTCTATGTTGTTATGTATTTATATGTATCTATCTATGTATTCTATGTATTACCTATTATTGATGTAACTACGTATCTATGTATCAGTTATTATTTTTGGCTAGAACCAGAGTTATTATTTAATTCAGACAACTTACTTATTCTAACTTAACTATTGAAATACAATGTTTTTATATAAGCTTTATTGATGCGTAACATTCTTTTAGATACATTTGTAATACCTTTAATTTTGTGAAGAGTATAAGTTGTTTATTTTTTTTAACAAAAGGTGGTGAATAATGTACAAATTTGCTGCTTCTAAGAAATTCAAATGAAAATTCATTTGAGTCTATTATAAAGACATGTGCTTTGCAATTTTGGCAATTGTATTTAAAGCTAAGGTTAAGGAACAATATTTAATGTATTTTTATATTGCCAAGAGGGACTATAATAGTTAAGGCTATAGCTTATATTGGAGATTGTTAGATTGAACAATATCTAAAAAAATATTTAAGCAGTAAGAGTAAAACCGTTTCTAATATATAATGTTTTAGTATTTTGTTCTCTACAACCAAAATAAAATAGTAAGCAAAAATCAAAAATCGGTCTGTATTGCTAAATATATAATTTAATTAGTTTTAACATGGCACTGCAACTTTAAAGAAACACCTGTGTACTATAATATAGTTACTATCTATGACCAATGACAAGTATTGGAAAAATAGCTCTCTATGATATATAGTAGATACTAAAGATTCTTGGAAGTGTGCTTTTTGCTAAACTTGCACAAAATGTCTAGTGTGTTAACTTCGCGTTGTTCTTTCATAACTTTGTAAGATATCATATCTTTAGTGTAAGCTTATCCCGACCATTTGCAATGTTTATTAAAGGAAACAACTATTTTAAATACTGTTTACTGTGTGTACTGAACTTTAGTAACTGTTTATATGTTTCTCAAGCTAGTTGATTCTCAAAAACTATAGTAATAATAAATGTGCTTTAGAAAGGGCTCCAACAAGTATAAATTATATGGAAACCGAGTTTCTAAACAACTGTAACATACAAATAATCTTTTTATGGTGCTTAGATAAGCTTCGTTTTGCTTTGTATAGTATATAAAATATTGTGGATAATTTTATAAATGCAAAAATACATTTACAATATTTTGCGATCAATTATGTGTACTGTGTGTCTATTTCTATAAAGCTTATAAAGGTATGCAGACAGTGTGTATCGCATTAACACTATATTTATAAGATCATTTTACAATGCCATGCTGGCAAAATACTACACATACTTTAATAAATTTTTATAATTCAACTGTCAATATAGTTAGTTTCCAAAAATATTTTAATAATTAATTGCTTGAAAAAGTTCTCATAGTAACAGCAGTCTGGTGTTTTATGTTTAGATAAGCTAGTATTTTTTTTTTTATTAAATGTTTGGAAAAGATTCATTTACAAATACTTGCTACTAACGTATCGTATTACTCTTCAGACTGTCTGCCTGTTTCTAAACATCGTATTGTGGTATGCAGACTATATTTTAAACAAAGTTTTATATGTCTCAAACGAACTGAACTGGTATCTTAAAAAATTGTGTTTTATTGCGAGATATTACAAGATCGTTGTGCAGCGCTATTATTACCTGTTTTTTTGTAAACTGTATGAACTAATAATTTCTGAAATATGTTATTTGCTATAAAGAATATTCGCATTACCTAAGGGAGCATCAATCTTTAATCCAAATAATTAAAAGATACTTTCACGAAAGAATTGCGACCAACATATCGAACTGTCTGCTGATTCTAACAAGCTTATTGTAGGACGCAGGTAATATCTACAGCCTTAGGCTATCAGAGCTGGCAACTGAAAAAACTAAGCTTTATTGAATATATTAAAATAAAAAGTGTCTACAAGATCGTTTTCCAATGCCATGTTAGTACAATCGTAAAACTCTTTTAGTTGTAGTGTCTATTGTATGTAGCAACTATTTATAATCCAACTGAATTCAAATATATGTAGCTCTCTCCAGCTTATTGAAATGAAAGTAATTGTCGTAAATGTGCTTGAAAAATTGCTCCAACTGAGCTTAAAAGCAAGAACAATATACAAGCTATCTTTTTTAATGTTTTTTTACAAAAAGATACATTTAAAAAATTTTACGAACAACATACCAAAAGTTTCTAACAAGCTTATTGTGGTATGTAGACAGTATCTATAGCAAAGTATCAATTGCCTTAGGCTATCAAAGCTGGTAACTGCAAAAACTGAGCTTTATTGAGAATATCGAAATAACACCATATCTACAAGATCGTTTTGCAATGCCATGCTGGTACAATAGTATACCTCTTTTATTAATTTTTTTTTCCTCTACATAAACAACCTCGGAAATATTTTATATATGACGTTATGCGCTTATAGTTCGGTATATTATTAGATATGCCATCTTATCTATACACACATGGCACAGTCGCAGTCACAGCTATATAGCTACAGCGATAGCGACAAGCTATAGTTATGGTTATGTACATAGTACATACGGCTATATGTGTCATTTGTGTGGCATGTAGCGTGTAGTATGTAGTAGTTAAAGGCAACAGTAGCTACTGCTTTTTAGCTTTTTTTTTTTTGGTTCGTGTGTTTTCTCTTCACTTCTTCTTTCTACTATTCGCAGCATAGCCAACGATAATTTGCTTATATAACCTCAAAGCAAAATCATGGGCAAGAGCTTTGTAATTGAAAAATAATAGATAGAAACGAGTTAAAAAAAAAAACACAAAAATATATATGTATGTATATCAAATAATTGAAAACGTGCAGCATTTGGATTTAAGACAGTTATGTGCTGTAATTTATGTAATTAATGCTACATATTTTTATGGATACTGCAATACCATTAATTATGTAGTCAAAAGGAATGCGCTACACACCTGCCACGTAAATTTGTCAGCTCACTCTCGGCAAACATAGAATATTTAATAATTGAGCGTTGTTTATTTTTCGTTTTGTGCCGTAGTTGGCTTTAAGTTCACATGCCGTTCGTATGTTTTATTATTCACTTGAATATTTCACTTTATTCTATAATATATATATGTATTTTTTTGTTATAAATTTTTCACTTACAACTCAAACATCACGGCATTCATTTACGCATTCGTTACGTTTCGTTTTGCCCGTTTTAATTGTTAAATTGAATTAATTTGCTATGTGTTTTGTAGAATTTTTCACAACACTTTTATATCTGTATCTTTTTATTTGTTTTATGTGCACTGAAAAAATTTCACGTATCTCGACAACTGCTGCTGCTTTGCTCTGCGGGTTCGTGCTTATTGAGGTACAAAAAAAATCTTACTGACGCGTTAAAGTTTTCCGGCAGACAATTTAAAGCTCTTGCCACTAGTTGGGGCTCTGCTCGGGTTGAAGATCGTGAAGATCGGGGGAGATCGTGTGGCGCTCGTTGGCAGCCGGTTTGTTGCGGTGCAAGCGCGGCGGCGGTGTTGCTCTTTGACGGCTTTATAAAAAACCGGCTAATAATTAACTGGCTAGCCGGTGTGTCTTGCTCTTAACATGTTTACTCTTAAGTACATGCCTCTAACTCTTTTATGGTGAGCGTTCTCTTAGCATGTTATGTTTGGCTAAGCTTTTTGAGCGCTTTAAGCAGCATTAGATATGGAAGCATATGTTAAGAGAGCGAGCATTTGACAGCTTTACAAGAATTTCATGCACGCTCTCATCACGTGCGAATTCCTGCGTGCACGATCGATCAATCGATCAATTACTTGCATATACATATGTACGAATATATGAGTCGTGTTAACCATGGTGTAATGAGTACAGGTGGTGTTTTGGTATGTGCAAAATTTGTGTTCTCTCTGCGCATGAACGTCACAAGATCGAATAATACTTATAATATAGGTATTATTTGTTTTGTAAAGAAATAAGTTTATAGCCAGGCCATTATAAGCTGCTTAATGTTGATTGGAAATAAGTGGCAGTGGTTTATTAAATCATTTATGGCATTGCAGTATGGAAATAGTGACGCTGGTGTTCTTAGTTTTTTGTGTGTGAGCTTTGTAAGAGCCACCTGCAGTCAAGTGTAGATGACTGAATTTTTTTTATTAATGGTGACAGCTATATTTGTTGAAATTTATTTGTAATAATTTGACAAGATTAAAAAAAATGTTTTTTGAAATTTTCAATTCTAAACTTAGGGCTCAATTTAAAAAATAAAGTTTTTACTTTAAATTGTGATTAATCTAATGAATATTTTTGGACAATTATTTTTAATGAGGTTTTTAACCATCTAATTTTCTTACATTTTTTTAAGTATTCTTTAAGTCTCGCCCTTACACAATAATTTATAAATAATTATTATATAGAGAATGAATAAGAAGAATGACTATTCATTGTAAAATTCACGGCAGTGAAAAGCAAATTTAGAATAAATTATAAAAAATTTCTTCAGAAACTTGTCTAGGGCCGTGAAAAGATTACAAAAAGATTATTAAATTTTGTATTTTGAATAATCGTAAAACAAAATTTTGTTGTGTTTCATTTTAAGAACAAATTTCTATTTTAAGAGTGCAAAAAATCTTAAAAATAACAATTTTCAATATTAAAATACCACTGAAAATAATATAAAATATTTTTTTTTGATAAAAATATTGAAAAAGATTTGAAAAAATAATGAAAAAGATTTTAAAAATCTTCTTTCATCATATACCAATTGGTTGAAAAAAATTTGAAGACTTCAAACATAGTTTTTTTATGTAAATACCGCAACTAAGTTCTGCAGTTAAAATTTTATTTTGAGTATCTAAGCATAATGCCGAATTTGGTAGAAATCGGTTCATCAATTTATTTGTTTTACGATGGTACGGGGTATCTCATAGTCGGTGCGCCCAACTTAAGAGTTCTCCCTTTTGATACTCTGTAAGGGGTATATACAGCTCAGCAAGCCGAAAATGTATGTAAAATCGGAAACTTCCAATATAGTCAGGAGGATTCTGTCCGTACGTCTGAACGCCTATATCTTGGGGACTATAACAGCTAGGATAACGAAACTCTATACGTGACCAGTCAGTGAAATAAATAATATCCAGGATCATAACGAAAAACAGAGGGGATATTCGCAGTATAGTATTTTAGAGGCAAGACTCGAGAAGCCTGTGCCAAGAGCATATACAGAGGTAGCTCAGTTTTTTGAGTTAAGGGTTCAGAAATTAGCATCGTGTCCAAGGATAGATTCTCAGTCGAGGCAATTTTTTTTTACTATTACCTTCATGCATACATGCATATAAATATATATGGTCCTATGGCTCCGTGTGGGAGCAAAGTGCCGCATGCAGCTAAATAGTTGAAATATATTGTGTTGAATGTTCGCCATATTTGTAAATTAAACTTTTGTAACCGTTCTAAACATAATGGTATCGATTCATTTCCACTTTCCATTTCTCCCAGAGCTTTTCTCTGCTTTATAAATATTTTAATGTTAAATATAACATTTTTATTGATTGAGTTCATAATTATAAAAAAAAAATTCATGCATTCATCCATTAGTATATTGCCGCCAAGTTCATTTCTAAAGTTCATTGCACAATTTATTGTGCATAAAGCAATTTGTTTGTTTGCAAATTATTGCTTAATTGCAAATTCATTAAAGTTATAAGCGTATGCTCTGCAAAGGACATACCATGTACATACATATCACTCAAACAAAAACATACCTGTCTGTCATTGAAAGTGATGGCATCTCCAATTTTCATATTCAAATTCACTTTATAAAATCCATGTGCCTTTTAATTTTATTAAACGAAAAAATTGCCTTAAGCGCAGTGCTTAATTAATTTAATTAAAACTGATATAGTTTTTTTTTCTTAAATTAATAATTTGTAAACTTTATATGTTGTACGTCAGCCTGAAGGCATACGTTGCTCCGGCTTACAAACCTTTATAATTTATAATTAACTTCTACTTTATAATTATATAAATAAATAAATAAATATGTTGAAAGTATTTAGTTTAAATTATAATTTATTTACAATGTACCTTCGGAACAAAGGGCATATTAAGTTTGTGCGTGTCGAAAATGTGTGTAACATAGTCATGAAGTCGTTGGGAGATGTCAGGGTGACAGAGCGGTTGACATGTAGAAACGTCCGCCCGTCCATGAATGCCTAGATTTCGGAGATGATAAGGGATAGAGCACGTCGACTTTTGATTTATTCAACTTATCATGAAAAACGATTTTTTTTTTTTTTTAGATAGCATCTCTTAAAAGACATGATTTAAAGTCATAAATTTGGCATTTAAAATTTAGAATACCATATAGTGTCGATAGGAGTATTTGGTCGAAAAAACGTTTGAAGCCGTCGGGAGACGTCAGCGTGACAGAGCAGTTGATACCCGTCCATGAACGCCTAGAATTCGGAGATGATAAGGGCTAGAGCACGTCAACTTTTGATTTATACAACTTATAATGCAAAACGAATTTTTTTTTTTTTTAGAAAACATTTTTTTAAAAACCATAAATTTAAAGTCAAAAATTCGGCATTAAAAATTTAGAATACCATATAGTGTCGATAGGAGTGATCGGTCGAAAAAACGTTTCCAAGGCATAATTCCTTTGTTTGATTATAAAGATATTTCAACTAAATTTGAAAATTCAAATTTAATCAAAATCGGTTACTGTAACATGTGGCCGAAATAGGACCAATCGGTTTAAGAGCATAATTCGCTTGTTTTTGAAGATATCGCAACCAAATTTATAATTTGGTTTATTTATTTGTTTTTTGTGATGCTAAAGGCTAACTCAAAGTCGGCGGCTCTCGACAGAAATGCTCACCACATTTCCAATTCATTTTAAGCTTCCATCTCACTTTCAATAATTGCTTGCTTCAGTTTACATACTTACACACACATTTGTTTAACAATTTAATGTGTTTTTAGGAATGCAAAGACATGCTTGCTATACTCCTTGTAATGATATTAACTTACGTAGCAATACATTTTAAGTCAATTAAATTTTAATCAACAACAAAAACTTTAATACATGCAAAGATACACCGCATGCAATATTTGTATCCTGTGACGTCACTAGCTAAAATACTTCTACGCAACCAAACAATGGATCCACGCAATGCGTCTTCTGTTTTTGCTTAGTTCATGTGTAGTACCTACAAGAATGCATGCAACAATAATATTAAAAGATCGTTGCCTTCCTGTATCCAGGCCAAGGCGTGTATGAAATGCAAATTTAAATCATGACAACACCCTCATCCGTGCAAGACATTGTGCATCGTTGATCGTTGCTTTTTGATAAATGCAAAACGGTGGCAAATTACATGCATCATTTTTTATGTGCCTGCCAAGTGATAGTAGGTCGGTGGCATTGGTGCAGTTTTTTTTTGTTGGTACTCGTAAATGACTCAAAGCAAATGACTAAGCCATATAAGGCAGCCAAGTTGTTGAACTAGAAATTGCCAGAAGTGCAAGATCTTTTTGTTATTCTTTACATTTTTTGCACTTATCTGTGATTTATTTCGGTTTTTTTTTTGGCAGCTTTCGTACGAAGACCAAAATCTTTTCTACTCTTTCTTAATTGGTCATAACAAGCCTGTATCGGGTTATGGCCCGAGGTAGTGCCTCTGCTTTGCGTCTTCTTCAGTGTCACATCAGATTGCCTCGCCATTAATGCTTCATCATAAGGTATGATATATGGTGCATCGTCTTTAAGGGTTTTATTTATTCTATTCCTGCGACCCAGGAATCATTTACTGGCCAGGATAATTCTTCACTTGATATTCATGCTAATGCCAAGGTAGGCAAAGACCTTGACAACATTAAAAGTATAGTACAATATAAATAATAAATTTTGTCCTACCCCTGCCTAAGTCCACATGGATGAGATTCTATTAGCGGTTTTGCCTTTGTCTGCTATATAATAGGCTTAAGTGAACTTTGCGATAGAGAAAGAATAACCCAGCTTAACACCCTATTTTTTATTATTATGTCTAACGTTGTCCAGCATAAACTCTACTATTATTTCACATACACATTTTTATTTTTTTTTTGTATTAATTTTTTTTATATGCTGTTTCCCTTTTTTTTGTTAAGTTTTCTTAAACCAAGTAAAAACTCGTTTTTATTATAAGTTGAGTTCCTGTAGTTTCATTTTAAAACGAAAATTTTGTTTCACAATAATGTTTAAACTTTTAAGTAGCGCAAAGTTGTTAAGGATTTTGCATTTATATTTCGAATAAACTTGGCTGCTAAAATATTTTTTGTTGTTGTTTGCTTTTTATGAGCCATCGTATGTATTTAGTAAAATTGTTAATTGTTAGCCTTTAAGGTTTAAAAAGATATTTTCATCTTCATTAGTGTAACTCAAAATTAGATGGATTAAATGAAAATACATTTGCTTTTTGGCCAAAATTTAAAGTGACAACGACATATCTTGGAAACTCGTGTTTAATTAAAACAAACACGTTCGCTGGTTATCTGTATAAAAAGCTTTTATCTTATAAAACGAAAAATTTACTTTAAAGGGTATTTTAAGACATATGACAATAGCTTTAATTGAGGCCGACATATTTCTTTAAGACCAATTTAACAAAAATGGAAGATTAAATTGTTTATTTGTTGAATTTTGGTTAAGTACTTTAAGAATAAGAAAGTTGTATTAAAAAACGATCCCAGGACGAAGTTTTGTTTTCACTCAATTATTTTCCATTCTATTGCTGCATGTTTGAGCAATAGTGTTTTCACAGGACAAACAGCTTCCAAAGTCTTGGATATTATACGAGATAAAATAAAGATATCGAAATTATTAAATAAACTTGATCTAAAGAGAGATTAGTCATCTGTAGCTCTTGTTATTACTCTGAAAACTACGTGTTTATACGGACGAACCAAAGGTATAAAATTAAAAAAAAATGTTTTCATTAACTGAAAATCAAACATTGCGTCAATATGTCGCAACATTAAGTTTTGAGGCCTACAATTCACCAACTAAGTTAGCCTTATTTATTCTTTTGCCACTGAGGTGATTGTGACCTTGGTCTCTAATATATAAGCATCGAAAAAAGCACCGAAACAAAACAAAACTTAATATAAAAAAAATTGCTAGCACGATTATTTATCTTATTTACGCCAGATGGCGCCAGCAGTAATAACAGCTATTTTGTTTTAGCTCTAAAAACAAATAGTAAACATGCAGCAAGTTATTTTGATGGCAAAATACATGACGTGTAGGAAAAATTCTTGTGAAGCATTTATAGCTAGGCCGTTTATAATTTACTATAAACCGCTAAGGAACTTCTATTGGCGCTACAATAAATCAAAGAAACTTTTAAAATTCTTATTTTTCAGCCGTGCTGCGCAAAAAGGAAAAAACCAAACCGAACAATTTTATTCGGATTCTAAGAATATCAATGAATAATTAAAAAAGCAACCTCTTTTGCTGATACGTTTTAATTCCCCTAGCAACAAAATATTCGTTTTCCGGAGCACGGCCAATTATACTTATTTTAAGTTAAGTTTTACAATTAGCCTTATTTGTGTAATATATATGTATATAGGGTGGGCAATCTGTTGCTTTGTTTGTTAATTGCATTTTATTCGGCTCTACAGGCCCGTATGCGAACATCGTAATTTTCGATGATTTTTTTTGACGAAAACTCATCTGGCTGTTCTGCCCTTCATTTAACGAATAAGCGACGCTGATAATGGTCCATGGGCTTCAATTGTTGCGTGATTTGAATCTTTTTAGCGTGTAAATGCAGATCCGAATGCACAATTCGAAATTCAAAGTGGTTCTATCAAGGTGTAATTCTGGCTTCAACTATGATTTTTTCACAGATCGACCATTTTCGTCGGTTGTTAAGAGTAACGGGTATGTTCCGAATTATGAGTGTTTAACTACCAAACCAGCCCACCCTATAATTTACTAAAAGCTAGCCACTAATTATTACCGAGTTAGTTATAATCTCTTTAGCTGAAATATTAACATACAGCTTATTTATTTTTTGTAAAAACCGAAATATTATTAACTTATATATTTCTATGAAAATGTTAATAAATAATTAATTAAATTTTTTTTCCCCCAAAATAAGTTACAGTTCTCTAGCTTCTCCGGTATTTCCTTCTCTGTGTAACATACCTTTGTACAATTTTAATATATGTACTAGGGTGGCCGCCGCTGGTATGGAGGATTTTTAAATCGTCGATATCAATAACGCCACCCCCTAAAAAGTTTCCTTTTTACCTGCATATAGCGCCTGTAAAATTTAAAAATGATCCGAATGTATTTGATGGGTCCGGCAATAGGTCAAAGGTCATAGCTTGAACTTTTTTCGTTTTTGACTGTATTGTTCTACATAAACTTTAAAAACTTATTTCCTATCAAACAAATTATGGTTCAAAAAGTCTCATATCTACCAAAACATAATTTTAAAAAAATGTGGTACAGTCGAGGCGGTGCCCTGTACCTTTTGTGTCAAAAAAATTTTTCCTGCATATTCCATCTAAGAACTTTCCAATTGGAATTTATTTTTTTTTGGTGAAAATCGATATTTATACCTATAAGTTCCCTAAATTTTTACCCATTTTGATGAAACTCGAATGTTACAACAAAGAATTTATTAAAAGTATACGGGGTAAGTTTCAAGTTAGTATGTTGAGGGGTGTGGGAGAAAACACGGTAAATGGATTGCGGGGGGTGGGGGGACCGCATCGATAAAATTTGGATGTGGATTTGTTCATTAGAGCCACATGAATGGGCTTACCAAAAATTGTGATTCTAGGTCAGTTGTAGCCATAATTGCGTAGAGTCAAATATTGACGCAGTTTATTGGCAAGGGGTGGTGAAATTTACACATTTTTGACTATAACTTCTGTTGTATTTGTCCGATTTTGTTCATTTTTTACACATAGATGCATGTAGCTACAACGTATCGATCTTTTAAATTTCACGTGAAAATACTTAACGGTGTGGCTAAAAACCGCGAAACTCTACTGTGGGGGAACGGGGGAAGATATTGACATGATTCAACAAACTTCATCTGCTTAGGAAATATGCGCACCAGCTGGTGAAGTTTCGTGTCTCTAGCTCTTATAGTCTCTGAGATCTAGGCGTTCATACGGACGGACGGACGGACGGACGGACGGACGGACATGGCTCAATCGCTACCCGAGGTTATGATAAGCATTTTGGTATAAAGGACTTGGGGTCTGCCACGCCTCCTTCTGTCCGTTACATACATTGCACAAACCTAGTATACCCTTTGTACCTATAGGTACAGGGTATAAAAATATAGAGTCGGCCTAAAAAAATTTGGTAAGCTCTAAAATTGATTAAATTGACTAATTACACCACTTTACAAATAAAAAAAATGTTTGGTATCCTTAACATTTTTGAATCGTTTCTGTAGTAAAATGACATGCTAAAACCGAAAATGCAGTCAAAATTTTTTTTCATGAAACGGGCTTCGAATTTTTTTTTAAAAAAAAGATTTTTCGAAATTAAAAAAAAAAAAAAAAAAAGTGCCTTTACTTAACAGCAAATATCTCTGGTTATACTAAACTGATTTCGATAATTTTTTTTCTCGACTGTAGATAATTGAATTACCCATTGATTATGTTTGGAACATGTTTTTGTCAAACTTACGGTTTGGTAGCTATTTATGCATTCATATGAACATTTTTTATGACCTTTGACCTATTGCCGGACCCATCAAATACATTCGGATCGTTTTTAAATTTTACAGGAGCTATATGCAGGTAAAAAGGAAACTTTTTAGGGGGTGGCGTTAGTAAAATCGTGAGATGTTGCAAAAATGGCCACCCTAATATGTACCTTACCTTTGGTACAGGGTATGATTAGGTTGACTTAGTCCTGCGATTTTTTTGTCCAAACATTGTACACAGCAAGTTAAATGGTTTTTAGTCTCGATTTTATAATTGTTTTATTTAGTGCTTACAAATTTCGTTAAATAAAATTGTTTTGCTGAATTCTGGATTATTTCGTTTGACTTGGGCATACTGTGATGCAAATACGGCAGATGGGCACACATTATGTAATGTAGGTGTCTTCATTGAGTAGGTGTACATAGAAAAATATTCCATTCTCTGGAAAATGGGATATCCAGTCTCATATGAGGATTCCACATTGTTACACTGCTCTGTAATTTGGATTTTTTTTTTAAATAATTAGACGCCATTTCTCGTTAGTAGCCAATCTCTATTCATACATGTTATTTATTCACGCCTCTCAATTCTTTTAATCATCTTATCATATTAGTGCCTTGTTTGTGTGATATAATCCTGCCGCATGACGTTGCAATGTGAACTTTAGTTTATTTATTTGATTGAAAGCTAAGACACAGTCACTGATACACATACTGTAACATATATATATATATATATATATATAATATCTTTTATATTCATGCCAGCTGGATTTTTGGGTTCATTGTCATGTTTTAAGTTTGTCAACTTCATATCGGTCGGGGAAATGTTTATGGTCAGGCGTTAGTCCCAAAATTCAGATAACAATAAGAACAACAAAAAGGCAGCCCCAAATCCAACCTCATATAATGAAATAAAAATCGCAGACGACAGTCTCAAGCCAAAATGAACAACAACAGTCAACATTGATTTCACTTTAACGAGCTTGTAATGTCTTTGAGCTGCCTCAAAGCAACGTTAGATACAATACATATATACACATGTATATATAAAAGTATGTGTTTGTTTGTTTGTACATAAACGCGTTATGTATACGACATGTGTGCTTACGGCTATGGCCATGTCTGTCCATGTATGTTATGCGTGAATGAAAAGTTTCTGTTGCTGCTGTCACATCCTAATAGGATAATAACGAGTCAAGGCAAGCAAAAGTTGTTGCGCCTCCTGTAATTTCAAAATAAAATATGTGCCAACAATATAACGATGATAAGGGGCTAAAGAACGTGTCGGTTTTGGCCATCATTAAGCAAGCAAGTTCACTTAGCCGCTAGTCCGAAAAGAAAGCAAAACACCATAAGCCAAAAACGCCCAAAACTGATAAGCAAACGACCTCAAGCGGCCTTAAGGCCGCCTTCCTCCACACTTCCCGCTAGCTATGGCGGAAGTTAAGCGTTGTTTTCAGTACAAGCCTTGGTGGGTAGAGGGTTGTGGGCAGGAAAAAAATACTTTAATGCGGCCATAGATTGCGGTTAATGTTTTTCAAAGTATGTGCAGGAAGTAATATACAGCTGTAAGCCACCTACAAAATGCAAGATGCCACAATTTAAATAGAACTATCTCGATATCTATTCTCCCAGTTGGACTAACAAATAACCAAAACAAATCCAATGAAGCTTTCAATTAATTCCTAACAAGCTTAGAAAATGAAAACTCTGCAGGCAACACACAAATTTTATGGAAGTACCTCTGTCAGTGTGTGTTGTCATGGTACAAAAAGTATTAAATTTTCCCAGTATTTCTGCGTGCATACGGCATGTCAGCTCTTTATAAAATTTCCCAGTATTATAGGTAAATGTAGCCAAATTAATATTTCACTAACAATCAAACCATTCAGATTTCTCAGTATTGTGCTTTGATGTTGATTTAATGACATGGCTTTTATTTATTTTTAACAAGTTTATAGGCAGCATTTTGCTCACATAAAGCATTTCCAATATTCAGTAAATAACATTTTATTTTAATTAGAGAGCTCGCAAAATAGATTTTATAAAATTAATTTAAATTAATTTCAAGTTTGTTTTCAGTTATTTGGCACATTTTGATACCATCAGCTTGGACGTAATTGTTTGATGCACAAATTGCGATCTTGCAAAGGATTTTTGTTTATGCAGCAATTAGAAAAATATTAAAAAATATATGCGCGTACAAATATAAGCACAAAGTGTAAAAGGAAGAAACCAGTGATGCCTTTTGTATTTCCGGTCGTGGCTATTTTATGTGTGACCAGATCGGATTAGTCACTGGCATCAAAAAGATTGAATTTATTTTGAGCACAAATATACTCAGAATTTTTTCTTTTACGAGCACTTATTATTTGTTTTGTATTCGTCTTAGGTGAAGTTTACCCAAAAAATTTTTATTTTAAAATGTTGATTTTTTTATGCACTACTACTATTTATTGCTATATTTTAAAAATTGTTTAAAATATTTTTACAGTCTCTACCAAAAATAACACGTAACTCTAGTTTTAGTAAGACCCATACAATTTTTATTCTCAAAATTCTAATTATTTTGCAAATACTTAATTTATTTGTTGCTATCTCTGTCATACGAATAGTATGCTTAGGTATATAATTTTTTTAAAACGTATATTTATTGATTTTTTTTTTTTTTTTTTTTGGTATTTATTTTTTTTTGAAATTTATTTTTTTATTGTTAATCAACCGATACAAATGATGACAAATTATTCGCTAAACAAAAAAAAAATTTAGTATGTGATAGGGATATTTATTGAACATATAAAACATGTTGTTTACAAAAACATCAAATTTTGAATATTTTTGAAATTATTTTTTTTTAAGAAATTTTGTTAACTTACATCTCGTTTTTTTTAATGTTTATTATTTAATTATTCAGAAATCATACTTCATACTTTCCGACATCAGATATAGAGCTTCTTTTGTCCAATTCGCGATTTGCATTTTTGCAAATAAAATATGAACAAGTTTTTGCTGTTACTAGTTAATAGAGGGTGAATACCTACTTACTTCGTTCGCCAAACCCTGCCTCAAGTCTCTGCGGTCTGTCCCAGTTGTTATAAATAATAAACTTTGACACGAAAACTCTTTTATGTATGTAAACTAGGGGCCCAGTCACCTGCTCGCTTATGTAAAAAGGGAGAGCAAGAAAAAAATATGTGTTAAAAAACGAAATAGTGCATATTCAATCCAGAGACAATTTTCAATTGGTGTATTCACGCATGCTGTTGAGTTGAGGTGTTGAAAAGTTGATTTTCAATTCTTACCCGAACTTTTCTTTAGTCCAGACCCTATTCTAGTTTTGAGAAAGTGTTGCAAGATACGTTGCTTGCGGCGTTTTCAACACTGCAGCACTCGAAATTTTTTACCCGTTTTGTGATAAATGTGTAAAAAGCAATGAGTTTCCTTATACTCGTTGATATAGTGAATTTTTTTTTCAAATTTAACAGAATTAACGCAATTAAAAGAGTAAATGGCTGAACCAACACCTAAAGAGAGTAGGGTGCCAACTCGCCAAAATTGTAAAATTCACAAAATAAAAAAAAAGAAGCACAAACTCAACTCATAAACTAACCAAAGGGAAATCTTAGCAACAGCGAGAGTGAATACCCTAAATATTTATTTATTTATCAAGTTAAGTAAGTATATTATTGTATAAAAAATAGTATACTTAAGAAACTAGAGTACTAGCAACAATGACCTACGCTACGACTCGTACCCTAAATATATATATTTAAGGTTGACCAAATAAGATGCAAAAAAGTAAACGTCAATTTGACAGGAGCGCCATGTTTTTTTTCTGACATCGAATGTCATTTTGTTCAATGGTTGCCATTTATCGCCATGAAGTCATATTCAATTGAAATTTAATAATTGATGCCCAATTTTCTTTGAAAATCATCTTAAGCGAAGAGATACATTTCACGTTAAATGGATCGGTGTTCAAGCATAATTGTCGCATTTGGATTAAAGATAATCCTCGTGAATATTAACAGCAGCCAGTGCATTCTTCAAAAGTGACTGTTTGGTGTGATTTGTGCTCAGAAAGCCTTATCGGACCTAATTACTCCTGCGTCTTATTTGGTCAACCCTTTACTACGATAAGCACCGCTTTTATGACCTCGTAAGTAAATAAAGTCATATATATAATATATATGCACCAAAAAAATATTGTTAGCACATCGAAGAAAAACATTTTTTTAAATTCTGTTGGGTATGGTTTTGGTTTAAGGAGATGGCAATACCTCAAGTTTAATATATGAGTTTACCTCAACAATTAAACAATTAAATTAAATAATATAATATGATGATATGATTTGATAATTAAAATATTTCAAGAACAAGCCAAAAATCACTAAAAAATAACTTAAATTAAGAGTGCTTATCTTAGGAAAGTTTATCTGTAAAAAGATTTTCATTCCCGGTAATTTTAAGGTAGAGTTTCTCTCAGTGCAGTTTTATGATGCACTCAATAGATTTGTAATCTCTTAGAAATTGTTCTATTAATTTTAATACGCAATTAAAAAGTATTTTCCAGCCTTAAAGCGCGACCCCCAATTAAAAGAAACTCAAATGTTACGATCCCTAATTAAATTACAGAGTATTAAACCAATTAATTTGATTTCATAATTTTATGCATGAATGATTTTTGGCTTAAGAAAAGACAATAGCGTTCAATGGCTTAAGGGTCATAAGGTAGTTCTGTCAGATATACTCACGCCTTGTTTGAACATCCTGGCTCGCTTCCATTAAATTTTAAATTCAGTTCTCTGCAGGATATTGTTGCTGCTGCTTCATTACATTGTTTTCCCTATTTGGATGTTGCCCTAGTCTATTTTACCCTACAACTTTCCAAACATTGAATCGTAACGAGTTATTTCTGGCTCGACACTTCATCAGCTTACAAAAGCTTTGCTCATTTATTTTTATTACCTTTTCACAAGCCAAGCCAAGCCAAGTCAAAGCAAAGCCAGACCAAAACGAAAGCCAAAACCATCTCTGTTCCCAAACCCAACGCCATCCTGTGCACCACGACCATCATCATAGCCATGACCATGCTATCATAAGGGTTCGTCCATTTGTCCGTTCGTTTTCTATGCGTTTTCATTTCTTCATTTTGCTACTTGCTGTTCAGCACATTTTTAATATCTTTACCCATTTGAACTAAGTTTATCTCGACAGAGCGCGTTACGCTCCCTTTCATTATTTCTATCTTGAATTTTAGTTCGAGTTGAATCATGGCCATCAGCGTTGATGAGCTTAATTCCCCGGTGACACTTTTGTCCAACAAATTTAGTGTAGCAAATTTTACACACTCCCTCACACTAAAATTCTGTGTTAGTCCCCGTCCACATACACAATGCAATGCAATAATAAAGTTCCAACCATTCAGTTTCTTTCCGTTTGTCCTTTGGTTGCCCCTTGTACATTGGGCTGCCTGGGATGCTTCCGTTTCTCCTTGACTTCGGTTTGACAGCCGTTACCACCAAATTCCATTATGAATCCTTCTCCTGCTCATTGTTTTGTGCGTCATTTGTGGTTTAAGCATTCATAGAGCAGTTGATACTGTTTTTTTTTTTTTTATACACTTTATCCATGAAACCTTTAAAGTCAGGAAAAGGATATGATACTGAAAACAGGAAACGTTGCAAAAACTATCATTAAATGGCCATAGAGAGACCGAAGTGACTATCAAAGTTACTTACTTTAACCTCTGGTTCTGGTATAGAAGTTTTGGTTGTTTTGCCATGGTTGGATGCCGTAGCATTTGTCCGTGAATCAGACATGTTTACTGATGAACGGAAGCAATATTTCATTATGTCAAAAATGCACGGGTTTTGAAGGCTCATGCCTCTATAGGAGTTATTGCGAATAGTTTTGGGTTAGTGCTAAAGATAAGGGTACCTACATTCAGCAATAAAAGTGACACTTAAATTAAGGGTTTTAGATTCTGAAAATCAGGAATTAGCATTTCCTATAAAAATCGATATAATCATACCCAAGAAGTTACATTTAAGGGCTGGTAATTTAGTTATTTAAACCAAATAAGTAAAAGTGTAACTCCATGGCAGTTATGAGAGTGTGTAATCGAATAAATTTAGTGTAATTGTGCCAAGTTTTTTTTTTTTATTAAGGCGTGTTCACGTCATGGAAACTCGCCAACTTCGTGTTTAAACCCCTCCCAAAACCAGGGGTTTTCTTAATTATTCAGTCCATATGTTTTATAATTCACAGCAAAACCCCTTGAAACTAATTTCTGTCCCTAACACTCTTCGATACTTCAGTTTTCATACAGTCAGACTGTAAGACAAGCATATTTCAAAACTCGAGTTGCTGCTGACAAATTTTCCAAAAGGATCTTCGAGACCTTCTATCCTCCTACTTTTTGCTACTTCATTGCATGAATCTGTAAGGCTTTGAAAAAAAAATCGGAAGGATGATTTTTTTTCCCTTTTTTTCCCTCGTGTGGGTTTTTCACAAAGAGGTGGGGCACTGCGATCAGAAGATCTTTTGTACCATACCCATAAATTACGGCAAAAGACTTTCCGCTTTCCGCATGAATAGCAGTAGGTCTTTTGTTGGTATTGACCTAAGATGGAAGGGACTAATCCGTTCCTTTCTGTCTGGTGGTTTCGCCGTCCTCGAGACAGAGTCTGCACTCTGAAGAATCCGATAAGCCAATTTTCTGTAGATGGTATCTTACAGTGTGGTTTTAAGTCCGCTCTGCCAAAACCTTTTGTCTTGATCATATCCAGAGGTTTGACAAGCACTTTTGCTTGATGCAGCCCCGGTAAGGTGAACCAGTATCTCCTATGTTCTCCTGCAGTCCATCGGAAGGATGATACGGTCATAATATATATATAGGAGAGCTAAAAAATATGCCGGCAACTTCTTACCTAAATCGGTAAAGCGTATTTTGATTACTTAAGAACTATTTAATTAAATTACAAAATACCTTTATTTCCCACAGTTCTTAAATAACCATAAAAGGCACCTCGGATCCTTTTAAAAACAGATATACAAATAGCTCACTTTTGTAGGGGTGTTCAAAATTTTGAAGTTTTTTGACAAGATAAAACTATAGCTTTAGTCAAGCCTTTTGCGGGAAAGTCTTATCCATACATATTTTCCATTATTTATCCGAGAATATCAATTGCTGCCATTTCAAAATTCTAACATACTTAGAAAAGGTTTAAATCCAATACTACCATATCAAAGTTCTAACATAGTTAAAAAGGGTCTAAGTCCAATCATTCTTCCCAAAAGAGTTTATATAGTTGGATCTCCTGGATTCTATTTATTTTGTGTGTTCTTCATTTTACATTAAGTTGTTGTTTGAACTTCCTTTTGCACAATTCTTCTAAACCACCACCCCATGGATACATGAAATTAAAAATATTAGTAGATTTGGTTTTAAAATATCTCTGTCTCTCTTTGTAGATAAACACTGCTAGAAAAATTTGCACCATCGACTATAATATACCCTGTACTCTCCTTAATTTCCACGTGTTTTGGAGCTCTCGAAGTTTTCAACTAATTTTAATCAAGTTTCTACCAATAGATGGGTTATTAAAAAACTAAAGCCTGTGTCGGAATTGGTATTATGTACAAAATGTGGAAATAACCCGCAAAATTCTGTTGGGGGAAAAGGGGAAGTAAAATATACAAAATTGTATGCAAAATTGTTGGAGAACTTTCACAATACCGACCGACAGCCAAATCTTTTAAAACAGTTCAAGCCCACAAATTTAATATCGTTCCCTTACATATTTATGCCTCGAGGGTAGCGTATCTCGTAGTCACCTAGTCGCTCAGCTATATTCTTTTCCACAGCAGTTGTCTTTACCCTTGCTGTCATTTTATTTTGCCTAGACTTTCTACAAAATTAATATTACAATTTTTACCATGGTGTTTGCCAGTAATGGCCAAGTTGTTTCTGTATCTGTAATTGTATCTATATTTGTGTGTGTGCATCCATCCGTCTGTCGTCATAAGAGTGAGGTAATTTCATAAAGCATATTTCAAAAATGAAATTCTCTTGTCGGCTTCTCGAGTATTTGCTAAACAAACTCCTGTTTGTATTAAAACTGTGATGCAAGCCGGTTTCATAATGAAATAAATTAAATTTTGCTCATTGAATGGAGGCTGAGTTGGGTGTAGCCTTTTCATATGTGGGTCTGTGTGAGTGTGTGGGTGTGTATGTGCGAGGGGGTGAGTGAGTGTTTTCGGGGCAACATGACTATATTTGCATGCCAAGTAAGTCAAACACGCTGCGCACCCAACGTACCCGACGTAACTGGCTCCTGACCCAATACGGTATCAGGAGTACCATACCGTTGGTCTGCAGGACAGCGCAGGCACATTTAAGGCATTAAGATATATGAGAAATGATATATTACATTAGTTGACAAAGGAAGAGGAGTGAGTACATTGTTTAAGGCACAAAGTAAGCCAGCATGTGGTGCACATGTTACGGCAGCAGCAAGCCCAGCAGCAGGAATTGGAGCTGCCATAGCAGCAGCAACAAAAAGGTGGGTCATCTATCTGGAGTGCCTTGCAACTGACCAAAAAAGCCACAGACGGGCAAGTTTGTCAGACTGCCAGGCAAATATTTTGTTGGATGCAACGCAATGCTACGACGTACACATGTATCACTGGCGTACATCACTCCCATTTGGTCCCACCAACAACATAGTTTCATCTTCTCACCATGAATATTCGGCTTTAGAATAGATGTGTTAGATCGTGCGTTAGGGTTGTCACCATAGATTCATTTTTCACCCGCACTTATCAGTTGATGTAAAAGTAACTTTTTTTATAGCTTTCAGGAAGTCTTTTTTGATATGCTAAATTAATTCTGGACGTCGCGACGCTTCAGAAGCTTGGAAAATTCTGTTTGAGTCATTTCAAATTATTCTGCAAGCTCTTCGAACTTTTTCTCTTAGCTTAAGGTCAAAATTAGTTTTTATATAGGGATAAAGTTTCCAAAGAAAAGCAAGGCATTTCCGATTTTTGGCATTGCATAAAAATGTTTGGGAAAAAAACGAATCGTCAAGGCCGGATTTTCCCTCACCACGTCAAATCATCGAATTAATTAACTGTTCCCTTTTCCCCGACTATCACAAATAAATTAAGCTGATATCCCAATAGGGCAGGAATTCCCCTCTGATACTGATTGGGTAACTTACAAGACACTGCAGACTCGTCAAACATCTGGGCGTTATAAGTTCTGTGAGATTGAAGTAGAATCCTCCCAACACTTAATTACTTAAGAAGAATGTCTCGCTTTGGTGAACCATCTCAAATAATTAATTTTACATTGGGAATTAAACAAGAAGGGAGCTCAATAGATCAGTGCAGCATTTGCTCCACCATTACTATTATTATCGGGAACATATTACGAGCTAAACATTTATCAAAGCTAGAAGACGCCGTTGATAACTATTTCAAGAGGAAGAGGGTGTTCGAGAAGCTATTTCCAAGGTGCATTGATTTTTAGAAGAGAGTACTATTAGACAAGAAGTCCAAACGGCAACTCTTTGCAGCATTGTAATAATTTCAGATACAATTATACTGTCCATGACATATTGATCCCTTCCGCATCCGCCCCTGACATACATACGTACATACATACTATAGAAGGGTCTGGCTGTGCATTTACTGCCAGTCAGTCCACGGCAACATCCACTTTCATTTCCAGCAATGAATGTTGCATACTTTCCAGCGTTGCGTCATGTCAAAATGATAAACAAGTGAACAGTTTTTGACAAACTGGAGAAGAATGAAATCGTTACGTTAAAAGAACTTTGACGGCTTTAGGAGCTTTCCACACCCTGCAAATAAAGGCAACTTCATCAAATAATCGAAATCAACTCAAGTTAGCCTGCAATTTATATGCAAATTTCCCATAAACTTTGGGGCGTAGTTGGATTTACCCGCGAGCTTTTCTTTGCCCCAAAGTAATTGAAACAACAACAACAACAAAAAAGAAAAAAAAAAAGGAAAAAAATGTATGTATATATTGTATATATTTGACCAAACCTCTTCCTGCCCCCTTGCGCGTCAGGCGCTTAACTAATGTAATTTAAAATGGTCGTAAGGCAAATTACTTGCTTTAACGTTGGCCATTGCGGCGCTCAACTTTCCGCTTGGGTCCCAGCCATGCAAATTGCCTAAACACAAATCCCCAAAAAATATTGTTTTTTTTTTTTAAATAAATAAATTGCGTGTCGGACAGTTGCTATGCCAAATAACCCAGTTTGAGTGGATATAACTAAATGTGAAGTGATCCTGGCTGAGCTAAATTGGATCATCGCTCAGAGTGGGAGTTGATTTATTTTTGGCGTAGTACACACTTAAGTCGTTCTCTAGAGCCAACTGGGCATGGGTAAAGTGGGCATTAAAAAAGTATTGACACAATATGAGAAGGCACAATATTAATAACGTATACTTTAAGAAGTTTAATATTGCTTGTTTAAAAAAAACAAAGGATAATAATTTTAATCCCAAACTTGTAAACTTGGAGCTCTGCCACCAACCTTCTACATTCAATTCGAGACACCCCGACTATAATATTCCCTGAAATTTCCTTGATTTCCCTAGTGCAAATCGGACTGAGAATGCTACAGTCATACCTGCCCAACACAAAAACACCCTGCACCAACATACCATAGTTCTACATTAATATACCTACATTTCGATTTTGATGTCTGTAGTTTCCTTTCAAAAAATTTTAGAAGAAACTGTTTTTTAAAGGATCTTCTAGGCAAAGACACGTCAATTTGATTTTTTTAACAATAACTCCCGAAGTTCACAACGGATACACTTGGTATATAGTAAGGCTTTGGAGTAAAAATTGTTTTGGGCGACTGGGGATTGGTATCACTATAAAGTAAAAATAACTTTTATTTCTAAGTCAACATATACCGGTTTTGCCGACTGTGGCGTCTTCCCAAATGAATTTGAAATAGCTTGATTTTTGTTCAGTTTATAGCGGATGGAGTCTTAAAAATTTATATCTAAAACATTTGAAGTTGTTATCCGATTCCGGTATATTATTCTTAGTAACAAGTTGCTTAATTGTAGGAAATTTCGGCAGAGTAGCTTTTATAGTGTGGGTGTAAACCGCGAAATTCTCCTAATTATGTAAAATATTTTGATTATTCAAAAAAAAAAAACTCTGTAAAAAGTTAAATTGGCCTAAAAACTCAATCTAGACTTTTAAGATTTTTATTATCTCATTTTTTTGTACAAACTTTCGACAGCTTTTATACCTTTTATGACAAAATTCAATTTTTGTATCAATTCCTATACGCTGTGAGTACTGCAAGTAAAGAAATGGTTTAAGGCAGGTAGATTAGAAAATCGCTAAAAGCCAGATATGATTGATTGACCTTAATTGATGGATCATTTTAGATTAGAGCATGTTATGCTTATTTTATAAGATCAAATTTAACTTTTTTGCTTTTTTTTTTATTAATTTAGTGACAGTAATTGAAAATGCGTGTGATTTATGTGCTGGGTAATATCAGGAGCTTTGATATGAAATAAAATGATTGCGTCACAAAATTGTCAATTCAACATAATTTCATTCTACTTATTTTATTTTTTAATTTTTTTTTTGAGACTTAAATTGAATTAAAATTAAATAATGGCACACAGAGTATTGATAAAGCAAATAAAAAATATGAAATAATAATAAAGTAAAACAATAAAAATTTGTTAAATAACAAGCAAAAGATTGTTACATAATACAATAAGAGTTATTTTATATTAGTTTTTTGTATTAAATGACTCAAAACAAAACTTTGAAAATGATATTAAATTTACCGTATTTATATTTTTTATATAAAAAAACATTAGCATTAAACAGCTCCTGTTGACTTAAATGTTCACCGTATAAATAATTAAAATTAAGCTAGAATAAAGCAAATGGAATAGTGAAAATCAATTGAAGTTTTAATGCTCCCCCGTTTCACTTGGGGAAATTGATTTTGGGTTGGAAGTGCATTTTGAACCTATAAAGTCCGGGAAAACATATTTAAAAATTTGGGATAGAACTTTCGTCATACACGACCGAAATACTAGCCAATAAACTGATTTACTTAAGCTGGTTCTGTCGTTCACTACGCTTAAAGAACAATCCTCTGTGATCCTGAATTTTATCCAACACCCGCTTTGGCCATAATCAAAACCATAACTGATATTCTTTCGTTTCTGTTTACAATGTTAAGGTAGTAAGGATAAGAAATTTAACGCATTAAAAGGATTTTGTGGTTTACACTGCATGCGATAGCGAAAGTAATTTGATTAGGAGCCACAAAATTTGATTGAACAATTGAACTCCAGGTGAACTGGAGTTACGACCTCTATACATATAGTAACAAGAGTATAAGAGATATGTGAAATCAATGTAGGCATGTCAATTGGTAGCCTATAGCGGATAAGCTATTATCGGGTGGGCCATCTGTGGGATTGGTTGTTAAACACTCATAATTCGGAACATTGCCGTCCAAAGTGGATGCTCTTTTATGACTCTGCTTTATCATATGGCCATATTTAAATATTAAAGAAAAACTTTTTTTTTAAGGAAAAAGGGATACCCAATAGAATATCCAACCGCATCGACTGTAAAACATATTTTACAAATAAAAATAAAGAAATAAAAAATACATAACTTTCGTGTATACAAATAAAACTGTTTGTGGTTAGGGAATGCTCTGAATTTTATTCACATTTTAGGTTTTGAATTGTGCTTCATAGAAACCTCCCTAGTTTCGCGCTGGCTTGCGTCTTGAATAATACAACTTGCGGTTAATGTTGCAATTAAAATTAAGAGAAGAAGTAAAGTTTTCGTGTATACATTCACTTCTTTTTAAAATATTCATAAAGCCTCAACTTATGATTTTAAAACAAATTACACCAAGATAAAGAAAAATACGTTGTACCTACAAAAAAACTTAAGCAGAGATAAAAGAAAATAAAATGTGTGTATAATTAATGCTAATATAATTAACTAAGCAGGATTTCCTATTCTTTTCCTCCGAGCTGCTACTACAACAGCAAAGTGGCTACAAAGAGTAAAAACAAAAAAAAAAAAAGGAAAAGAGAAAAGTACCTAAGCCGTTGAGGAAATTGTGTTTTCCTTCTGGCTAGTCGTGTACTACTTAGTATGTAAGTATGAATGAAAGTCAAAAGTATTACAGTCACGAGTACTTTTGTATACGCAGACATAATTTATGCTCACTTTTAAATAATTCAAAAAAATTGTTGCCTACTTTGTGGCGCAGTCAACATCGCATTCATAACAGTTTGCCTTATGCCAAATGTAATTCACATTAAAAACACTTGCAAAGTAATGAAAATGAAAAAAACATTGAAAATAAATGTGCGCGCACACAGAAAAAGCAACTTCAACCGCAATTGTTCAGAATTAATAGCTCAAAATGCACATTTACAAAGGACTTAACATTTGTAAGCAGCGGCAGCGGCAGCGGCAGTCACCCGTACCCAACTGGTACCAGCCACGGTGGCAAGCCGAGAAGCAAGCAGGATGAGAAAAGCAAACCATGCCACCGCATTGCTGTCAAACATTGTTGCACATTATATTTTACACAGCATATCAATTTGAATTCAACTTTTGAGCGCAAGTTTTTCGTTTTCATTCTCATTCCCTTTTTACATTTATTTTTTCTTTATTTTTGTCTGTGTTCTTAACCATGTTCCTGCTGTTTCTTTTGAGGTTTTTTTTTTTTTTGGTTTGAAAAAGTTTTTGGCCAACTTATAATTCCCGATTGCTTCTCTTTTGTTCAATTGCTGCCGACATTGGTTAAGCATGGTAGCAAGGGACAGCAAGACAGTAAGAAAGCAAGACAAACCAAGACCAAGTCGAGGACGCACAGACCACTAGAAAACAGTTCGAAGACCAGTTGGCAGTTGTTTTACGCAACATTTGCTTGGGCTGTTACTTGAGAGCTTAAGTTTGGACCGCACCAAACTGAACTAAAGTCGTAGAGCTGCGAACCGAACGTTTGTTTTACGCTAATTGGAAAAGTTGCAAGTTTCTACTTGTGGCACGCACTTTGTGGCATTATTGTATGCCTCTATATAAGTCTATTCTATTGGCGTCTTGCCCTTAACCAACTGCCAACTACCTACTCCTAGGCTATGCCACTAATGCCGTGTCATGTAGCATGCGGTCTTTATGTCGAAAGAAGTGCTTATTAGCAGCTGACACGGCTCAAAAGTTTATTTTAAAATAAAAATATGAAAAGATTTTATAATTGCTTTCTAGGGTCTGTCGCCATCGACGCCGCTGCTGCCTGGCAACCCCCTAAAAAACCCCTAAGCTTTTGTTATTTGGCCCCCTTGTCGGCTACGCAATTTTCATACGCCACCTTTTGTAATTACAAGAACAAACAAAATGACTTATTTTACAGCAAATGTTTTGCATCCGTGCGCCATCAATGTCTGTGTCTGTGTGTGTGTGTGTGAGATGTCTGTGATGTCCGATAACTTACGTTTAATAACTTCTCATTCATTTCCAGTTGGTAGCGCGAGAGAGAGAGACAGAGAAAAAGAGAGTATGAGAGCGTAGCGAGAGCGTGAGTGCGCAGGCGCCTGGAAGTAGGCAAACGAATATGAAATATTGGGTTTTTTCCAGTCTTGGCACGAGCTTCAAATGCTCGTACTACGCTGCATTTTGTTTTAGTTAGTCTCTGGCCTTAAATGGCAGCGTGTGGCAGACAAAAGACGCATGAAAAATTCATAAGAAAAACGCGCGCGTGCGGTCAAAAATGTACGGACGGGCATAGTATGGTATTATGTATAGGCATAGATGTAGGAGCATACTACGAAAGTTGGGATACAACCAATACAATTCAAAACCTAAACGTGCGTCGTTAACTGTAACGAGGTGCGTGTGTGTATCTGTGTGAGTGTGTGTGTGTAAGTTTCGAATGGTTGCCACTCATTTTGTGTAGTTTTATAAAAACCATCAAGTTGAATGCGCGCTCTGTATGTGTGCGTGTGTATCTGTGTAAGCTTGTGGAACTATGTTTGTGTGTGTTTGAATGCGGGTATTTGTGAATACTTGTGTGTGTGTGTGGTTGTATTGGTTTGTATATTGTGTATTTTGGGCAAGTCGAAATTGGTTGACATCGAGTGGAAACCCTACGCTAGCAATGAAATGACAACAAAAAAAAAAAACTTCAAGTCAATGTAAAACCAATACACTCCAGAGAGCTGGAACACAGCCCACAGGAACCTACGTACATTTGTAAAGCAAACATTATTATTTTTTCATTGACTGTGGCAAATAAACATTAGCCCTTAAACTAGACCCAACCAAATCAAACCCTTAACCCAAAAGATAAACGCTTAGAATTCTTAAAACACGCGCGTTTTCAAATCGTAAAATATAAATTAGCTTAAATTTAAAAACCGATAAAATGGGTATTCGTGGTAGTATCCATAGTTTATGGATTTTTAATCATTTTGGCTTTCCGTTTTAATGTTTGCTCTCTCTCTTTTTCGCTCTTACTTGCCTTAATTTACACACTCGCACACACACACACGCTACAGTCATACAGTTGTAGTCAACATGCAAATTGCTCCGCTGACGTCGCCGCTACCATCGAACACCAAGCTAAAGGATTGCCCATAAATGGGCGGAAGTGACGGTAGAGCGAGTGCTTGCCATAGCCGTAGCAGCATGAATAAACACAAAGCCCAACTTCCGCATAGGATGCGCACAGGAAGTTATTTTGGTTGCTGGGACGTGCGTATCTATCTCATATATTTATGCTGTTATCTGCTGATAATGGTAGCAGCTGGCAGCAACAATGTGGTCAATGGTCTCAAATGCTATTGCAATCCAAAGGAATGTGATGTTATACGCTCGCTCGATTGTCCCGGCAAAGGATTGATGCTTTGGGATCCATGCAAGTAAGTTGAATCCAAACCAATTAGTGAGCATTTGAAGTAGGTCAATGGCTGTTAATAATAGTATTTATCGCTAACATACTAAAACACTCGACAGACCGAGGATAGGAGTCATGTTATTCAGAACATACCAATTTATCCTTTAACGTATATTTGATTTGTGCCAACATTATATACATAACAAAAATTTATAATATAGTTAAGAAATTGCATTTTACATTACATTAAATATTGCAAAATTGTAAATGTTGGTCATAAAAAAATGCAGGAAGACTTAAAAACGCGTACAAAATTTTTTTTAATGAAAATGTCAAAGTGCAATTACTAAGCTGCACCCAAAAAAAAAACCAAATAAATCAGGGTACATTATTAGCTAAATGCTACTTACATTGCATGGAAGGTATCATTGAAGGCCCTTGTTCCATAAATTCAATTATTTCTTTAATCTATTTATCTGATTGGTTTCAATATAATCCAGCCCTGTAGTCTTAGCTTCTAACTTTGAGCGTACAGAGCATACACTGCAGTGTAAACATAAATAAATAAATTTTAGAATAATATTTTACTATAATAAATCTTGAACACTGCAATAGGTACTTGTTATTTATGCCGAAATCAACACAGCCATCAGAATAATTAAAAAGAAAAAAAAAAATTAAAAAAGCTTTAAAAAGCGAGCATCGGTCCAAAAATATAATATTCTCAAAGCTTTAAAATACAAACAGCTCCTATCTAATTAAAATTACAGAACAAACTAGTGAGCCTTAGACCGTGTACATTAGGGGTGCTCACTTCGTTGGGCATAGATGCATAAAGTCAAGAATACGTGAGTGACGTCGTGAGCAACCCTAACAAAGAGTCATAAGGACCAACAACCTAAGCAACAACAATCAGCTGGTTAAGTTAAAGTTTCGCATGATTTTCAGTAAAATATATATTTCATGACCTTCCACTGCAAATAATTGCAATACAATTATTTTTTTTCTATAATGTAGATACTTTTGGCAGTTGTTTGCAAGCAGCTGTTTAATTTTCTATTACTCCACAAGCATTAAATAACGCTAATAATTCTTGGCCACTCTTTTGGGCAAGAATGCCCCACTTTTCGTAGTCAGGAGTCGTGTTCAGGTATAAAATCCATTTTTACTTACCCTTTCAACAATATGCCCCAAATATTAACAATTTAAATAAGAAGGTATAAATTAGTTTCTTTTTGGAATTTAATTGCCCTGAGTGAATTTAGTTTAGGGAAGCACTTGGAGTAGGTGTTTAGGAAGTCGGTACAGTCCGGTGGTGTAGGGTGGATAGGGTGGTGTTTCTGTCGCAGTCGTTACATAGCGGAGTTGGTATTTTACCAAATATGCTATTGTGTGTCAGATGGTAGTCCCCTAATCGGAGACGAAAGAGTCTTTTAATGTAGAGTAAGTCAGGTGAAGAAATCCAGATTCCCGAGCGATAGAGTAGGCAGTTTTTAAGTTTAATATTTATAAGTCTGTAAGGGGCAGACATCTACATTTCGACATTCGAAGTAGATAATATTTAAAAGAATGTCGTGCTATCAAAAAGCTTTAATTTGAATATTAGTAATCCATATTACAACAAAAGGCGCTTAATCAGTGGTGCGCCAGAAATATCCTCCAAATGAGTCCTAAGCTCAACATTTTCATTTTCAATACAAATACAGTCCGTCAAAAGAATCTTAGATTCAACCTACATTAAATCTTTCGACGGACGGATTTTTGAAGGGATTTTACAACAAGTTTTAAGCCAAACCGTCCAGACATTTGTCACACATCACTGCATTTATACTTCTTAAAAATAACAGCAATAATAGGAATATCTAGAAAATAACACTAGTTTACACGAAAAATTAACCTTCGTAAAAAAGTTTTTTTTAGGGTAATTTTGGGTCGAGAAACACGAAAATGACATTAATTTTTTTTCCTTAAGAACCGTTTTCGAGATTTTTTCGAAAAACATGTTATTCGTCAATATCTCGTGAACAAAATTTCTCGACCCAAAATTACCCTAAAAATCACTTTTTTACGAAAAGTGTGTTGTAATTTGTTTTGAAGAACAATTTCAAAGTTTCTGCGATTGGAACCTAATTAGTTGAATTGTATTTATTGACTTAATCTTAAGCGTTATAAGGGTTCAAGCTTAATTACTTTTGTACTTAGTTATAAAATTATAAATATTAATTTATATGGCATTAGTGTCATAAGAGGCGTAGCTTATTAAATAATTTCATTGCTAGTATAAGGAGTTAAGGGAATTATAGGATACGAAGAGCAAGAAACAATAAGGTTCAAGATAACCGAAAATTAGTCCTTAGTCGGAAAGGTAAAACTTAGACAAAAACTAGCATTTTGGAAATATTGGGAAAAAGAATAATTTAACCTTAGACAAAATTGCATCTAATTTTGTAGAAAATGGTTTTACTAAGAAAATAAATCAATAGATTCGAATTTGAGAAGATAAAATCGCAGAAATTTTTAAAGATTTTATAAATGAATTCGAATTTTCGAAATAATTCGCACGGAATCACAAAACTTCATATAAAAAAAAAATCCCAAATGGGATATTCCAAAGGCCTTAAACTATAATATTTGAACCACATAGCCAGTCAATCAGGAATCGTTTTTGTATTATTTTTTGACTAAAATATATATGTTTATAGCTGTAATTGATAGGAATATTCATATGCATATATATATATATTAATATGTTATACTTATTTATGCAGATGTTGTCGCATATGCGCCAAAACGTTGGGCGAATCGTGCGGCGGACCTGGTGGCTTCTCTGGAGAGTGTGAGCCACCGCTGCAGTGTGTAACCAAATTGCCCATCAGCAGTGGTCTGGGCGTGTGCATGGGTAAGTCGTCGAACTAACTAACTAACTAACTAAAACCCCTTTATGACCATTCCCCCAACGCTCTGGTGGCACTGGTATCACATACTACATGCCATATCATTAAGATTAACATCACGTATTATAGACCACCGCACCGTTGAGCAGTATATCAGCAAAGAGCTCGTTCTGTTTGAATATTCGTATGGCCCACTGCCATTTGGCTTGTGGTACTAGTGGTGGATAATCGTTGGGTATAACCGTATAGTTGCGCAGTTCGTATTGTTTTCGCTATTAATAAATGGTAAATCGATTTGTCAGTAACACAATTAGTAAAAGTTGGCAACACTTACCGCTAGCAGGGGACAGCCGCTGGGCATGTTACTCACGGATCTGATACGTTTTAGAAATTTAGCGAATATATTGTTATTATTATTGCCCATCATGGAGCTCATATAGAGGCAACCATCCAATTTGGTATTCATTATGTTCATGCGGCTGTTGTCCTTTTTTAATATATCAAAAATCAAGTGCATCTGAAAGTGATGAAGGGTCTCGTTGAGCTGAAAGCGCGTATAAAGTACGGGATTCAGCCGTGGTCTATAAAGATGACAAACTAGTTCCAATAATTGCCGGTTTTTGGACGTACACTTAAAGTCGTTCAACTGTATGTTGTAGTTGTTCTGCAGTTTTCGAGATTTAGAGGGAACTATAAGAGCTGGCACTAATTGATTTTGGCTGCAACTTACTTTGGCCTGGCTGTAGCCTGCCATATATATCAATGTCAGGATGCACAGCAACATGGTCCTGCGGCGCATGTTGTTCACTCTTTAAACTTCTCCGACTAAAGAATTGTTCATTTTTATTAGCTGTTGTTTATATCATTAGCTTTGATTCTAAACTTAATGTCTTTATTAATAGCCGTGCGTATTTAAAACTGATGGATATCTTGACCTAATGACATAATAATTACAATATTTTCGTATTTATTATTTTTCAGATTTACAGCATTTGACAGCGCTGACTCATAACCAAAAAAATAATTGCACTGAGCAGGAGACAATAGTTTTGGAGCCGGGCTGTGAGATAACCAATAAACGCTGCCAGTGCTGGCCCACTATGCGCACCTGTCTCAGCCAGTTGACTACGGGCGGAGGCTCACCAAATGATTCAAGTTGGCATTTTAAGAATTTGGAGGTAAATATATATTGTTCAACTCCTTGGGCCGTTTTCTCAAACTCGGGTGTTACTTAAAAGTTTATTTTGTATAAAGTTTAGGCAAACTTTTGCTTTCTAAACTTGACATAACTTTGACCAGGTTGAACTATACGAAAAGTTTTCTAGAACTCGTAAAATCTTTTTATTTCTATTTAGTAACAAAAGATGAAGGTAAACTGAGCTTTCACAAATAAAGGTGTAAGGGTTAGCCCATTCTTGGCATCTTTCCGTGGATATTTTCACGCATTGCTACCAGACAGCTTCGGAATTATAAATAAAGCTTTTCAGTCTATTCGAATTATATAATGAAATACATACATGTAAATTAAATACATTGTACAGCACAATGTGAATGTAGTCCCTTCAACCGAAATCGTACAAATTACATTAGCGATTTTGAAATAGAAATAGAAAAAACTACTGAACATTTTTATATAATTTGTGCAATACATGGTCTTTTAGTGAAATAATAATTCATAATTCAGTATCGGTAAAGCGAATAGCGAAATAATGTTAGAAATAAATGTTAATAATAAAAAGAACAATCGATGTAATCCGGGCTTACTAAGAAACGTTAAGTAGAAGTGGAAATATCGACGCATCATGATCTGAAAGGGATAAGGAATCTAATCCAAAAGTTGGGTTGCTGTAGCTTTTATCATCTCTGAGATATAGGCGTTCATATAGATGGATAGAAGGACACGTCTATATGAACTTCTCTTGTCACCGTTATCATACTTTGGGTAACTTTGGTGGTGGCTCCTTCTCTGTGTAACATACATGTTCGGTTTGCACAAACTTAATATGCCCTTTGTACCTTTTAAGGTAATTCAAAATCTCAAACTTAGACCTAAAATTCTTTTCCTTAAACAAAATTTTTGTTTGACATGGTTTTAAAACTGTTAAATTTTTTGACGTTCGTAGAATCGGATGGCCGAGAAGAACACAAAAAAAGAAATCACAATGGGACTGTCCGTTCTCAAGTTACGGAATTGCATAATTTGTTTTATAGGTACTTTCAGATAAATGTCGTTCAGGAGTTCGTATTTCGCGTTTCGAGGCAGGCGGATCTTTATCTTTTTATAACGATGGATTTTAGATCTAATCGATGTTTTTAGTTTGCTCTTTGATATACTGAGCGTTATGTTTAAACCATGTGGTCACTGCGTGTCTAGAGGATGTGATCAAAGAGTAGAAGCTCTGAACTCGGTGGAGCCTTGGCGGCCAGAGCGACCGCGTCTGAAGTAAGCCAGAATGAGCAAGTTAAGGGTCAAGTCCATGCTCATCTGCTTTTTTTTACCGCCTTGGTGACTGTGAGTTTGTTCCCCTAGAAAAACTGTGAATGCACGCGCACGTCCTGACAGGTTGCGCAGACGTGTCATCCGCATGCGGATGGATGCTTCAACACGATAGCTCGCGTGAGTGAGTTTCTGGGCAAGCACAGGGTTGCCACGTATATTCAATATTCAAAACTTCAATATTCATCCAGTAGCTTCTATTTAAACATATAAGACTGTGAACGTGTTTTGAAGGCGATGACCTTCTTTTGTCATTTATTATTAAGGCCCATAAGCATTTCGAAAAATTTCGCACGGAATGACAAAACTTCATATGAAAAAATGCGAAAATTTTCGAACTGCGTATGGGGGTTTAATGAATAATATATAATATGCATAACAGTTTTTTTTATTTTTGAAAAGATAACCGATTTCTTGCGCTTGAGAGAACATGCAAAGCATTATTTTTTTACTCCACTCATTATTAAATTAAATTTTACACTTTTATTTTAAATTAAAACTTAAAATAATATTTTTACTATTTGCATTTTTCGATTTTTAGGACTGCCAGTTGAACTTACAAAATCTAATAAAACTCGAATTGGAATTCGATGAAGACTACAAAATCTCACCGAGCAAATTTACATATAAAAAGTTGCGCAGAAAGCGAAAATCTTTAAGAAAACGCATGTAAGTTAATATATACATACAATATCTGAATATATATTTACGAATTAATTCCTATTTCCAGCATCATTTTGGGGGATTAGTTTATCAGCCATAATGGATGATCCCTCAATTAAAAAAAAAAAAAAAAAATATAAATTAAACCAAAACGAATCTTGTACAGTTAATATGCTTACTTCTATAATATGGCCATGCATATATAAATAATATGTAACAATACAAATACAATATAAATATACATACATGCATAAAAAAAAATACATACATATATAAATAATACATATATATATATATATATATATATATATATATAACATGTGCGTGTATCCTAAGACATTTGTTACTTTATTGTTTTTAGATGCGCATACGTAATGTATAAATTTGCAATTTCTAACAACTATTCCTAATGAATATTATATACTAAATAATAATAAATTGGAACATTTTACGAATGTTGCTGCTTTTAAACAAAATTTATAAGCTGGTATTTTTAATTATACGTAGTACAATGCATAGCAACAAAATGACAAATTTTTGGTATATATAAAAATATATACAAAAAAAAAATAAATGGCCATAAAAAATTAAATTGTTGTTTTAATTAAATACAATAAAGTGAAATTTAAACCAGATGTTTTGAGTACTTTTTATGAGTTTAAAAATAAGTCAATATCTGCGGCAACTCAGGCGGTTATAAAAGAACCTAACGAAAAACAAACTACGCTAAGTTTATGTATTTTTTTTTATTATTTTTTTTTTTTTTATATTTAAAACCAGCGATTTGCCGGCACTAATGGTATTTATGACGATTTTTCGGCTGCTTATATCATTAATAAATAATGAGTTATTGAAAAAAGTTTTTTACATTTGAAATGCGCGCCAAAGAACGCAGGCATTAAAAAGCTGCTTGCTACATGAGCAGATAACACAGTGTTGCAAAATGTACAAATGTAGCTGTGACACAAACCTTTGGAAATAATGAATTTGCATAGCATATTTTTAGGATGTGGCTTCATTCAACCAATTTATTTTATTTTTGTAAAATTACTTTAATAAAAAATTGAATATTTTGCAAAGCTACTTAAATAAAAAATTGAATTTTTTTTAAACCGTCCGAGATGATGGCAAAAGCTGCTGCTGCGAAAAGTCATTTTTCGTTTTGTTTTTCTCTTTACCGAGACCGAAACCCAAACGAATGAAAATAAAAATAAAGTTTGTTTGTATTGTTTTTTTACTGCTTGTGGTCACGAAGGAAAACCGAACACTTTCCGAAAAGTACATACTCGAGTAAGCGAGCTAAACAATATTGTTATATAAGTTTGTGGCTTTGGATGAAACGTTTGTGAAAAGTTTTGTTTGTTTTCGTACCCTGCCTGCAATTAATAAAAATATATGAATATATAATTTTTGCTGCCAGTTCTTCCTATTAGTTGAATTAGTTGTGTAAACTTACTTAATCTTTATTAAATAAATAAAATAAATGAATTTTTGAATAACTGCATAATACAGAATATAAAAGACCAAAATGTTTTTTAAACAAAACTTTATTTAAAAAAGGGAAACAATTGTTTATAAATTATCACTAAAAATATTCATTTTAAAAAATATTAAAAAATTTAATTAAATTCAACCAGTATGCAATGCAAAAAAAATTTATTTCAAAGCGTTAAATATTATTTTTATTTTTTTTTTATTTATCACACACTAGCGATTTATTTCTTCTGTCAATATTGGATTATAACCGTTTGTACTTATCGGTTGATTACCAATAAATAAATATATAAAAAAAAGAAACTTATTGTCTAAAGACAGATAGTGCATAATATATAAAGATAAAAAACAACTTATTTTTATTTTATTTTTATTTATTCTCTAAAATTAAAAATATACATTGTGAGATCTAATATACGTATTATAAAATGAAGAGTTTAGGCTTCTAGCCTTTTCTACTTAGATAGTAATTACATTTTTAGCAAATTATTGAACAAAATAGATATAGTATTTTAGATGGCAAAAAATTTAACAAAAAACCCATTTTAAATAATATTTGAATATATAGAATAGTAAATAGAGGCTTAAAAATACAGTTTTCTGGAAAAAAATACTTTGTTGACGAAACTTTCAGGAATTATTTCGGACCCTGTTCTTAGTCTAAAACCGAGTTTTAGTATTCGGGGGGAGCAACTTGCCGCTCCCTGCCCTGCCTGAAAATTGTCGTTGAAAATGTCGTTGGTGCGGTTTTTGCATGATATCTTTTTTTCTATAAAAATGATCTATTATTTCGTCCATGACTAATTTTAAATTGTGGGTCACACACGGTGCTCTTTTGACTTTTCGCTTTTATAATGTTTTATTGTAAATAATTCAGAAAGTGAGTTGGTTATTTCGTTTTATAATATGTATTAGGTTAACAGAATACTGTTGGACCCCTTAAATGAATAAATAAAAGTTATGTTACAACAATATTTACATTATTGCGATTTTTTTTTTATATATGTATACATTTATTGGTAACCAACCGTTAAGCATATTAGGCTGTAATCCAATATACAGAAAAAAACTTATAACTTAGCGTACAGGGTTAATATAATAATGTACATTTATACAATATTTACAAATAAATGAAAATTTACAAATAGATTCTACTGAATCTTCCAGTTACTCAGGTCTGGAGGGTCCTTATTTTTTATTTTTATCTTTGCATTGGCTTATAACCTTTGAGAGCACAGGATAGCGAGATTCATATGTCTTTAAAAATTTCCTCATAAAATATAACAGAAGATGCACGAGCTACTACAGCGATTTAAATCAAATGACGACTTCTGAGGTCACAAGGGTGGAGGCGTTTCAGGCGACTTCCTGGTCTATGAATGGCCAGGGCGCAGGTAAGACATTTGTAGTTTATTTAAAATGTCACCCACGAAAGGAATTTGAATTTTTTTCACGTTGGATTTGCCTGCGGGTCCCTAGACTTGAAAGCCGGAATACCAAGTTGGCATTATTATGCTCTTATAGGGGATGCATTTATTTTCTAGGGACAGCTTGCTGGTTCTGCCAAGTAGCCACTCCATTTTGCAAAGTTTCGCTCTGCACCTTGCTGTGATTATTTTAATATGTTGTCTTTCTTTAACGAAAATAAAACGCAGCGTTCTGCCAAATTTGGGACAACGTCCAACTGGATCTTCAAGGCCACAGCAGCCGTTTGAACGGTATGGCAGTGTCGTCACCATATGATGCCATTCGAAGATCAGAATGAACAAAAATGGCGAAAGGACGCTACCTTGCGGCACTCCACATTTAACGACCCGTCGTTCCGAGAGGTCACCTTTCATCATAACCCTGAAAGAGCGATTTCCAAGGAATGATTTTAGGATTTCATATTCGGCGATTTAGGTTTTTGTAGCAACCCTTCGTGCCATACTCTGTCAAAACCTGCTTGACACCCAAGATAGCTGCCATGCTGTAGGGTTTAAGCTCGAACGAGTCTAGGATATGCTGCACCACTCTGCGAGCTTGCTCAGGCCTGGCATGTTTCGGACGGAAGCCGGACTGGTGTGTTGGGATTAGGCTCGTCAAGTTGGAATATGCTAAAACTCTGTTTAAAAAAATTCTTTCGAAAATTTTGGTGAATTCCGGCAGCAATCTAATAGAGCGATAAGACGTAATGGAGGTAGGTGGCTGGCAGGACATTATTGTGGACCAAAATAAGCAACACCTTGCTTGGGTCATCTAGCGATAAACATTGGTGAGCGCAACTTTTGGCACTTAATGTGATAATCCACCTAGCGACAAAAAATGAATTAAATATTAATATATGTACTGTCATTATTGTCACACTTAGTAGAAAAATAAAAGATGACGATATTGGTTTTGTTTTTCACAAAATCACATTAATGTTTTTACTGTAACACTTGCAAGTATTTTATTTTTCGGGTCTAAGGTCTAGTTACTCGTTGCCCTAATCTTTATAAATAAATACATTTTATTTTACTGTATTTATTTTTTTGACGAAAGGTTTATCGCTTTCTTTGGATAATTGCAATATTCCAGTGGCCAGTGGACTGTCTATCGTTGCCCATTACACTTTACTTGCCGGGCATTTATTCTTGGCATTCTTAGTTTAACTTGGAATAATTCTTTAGTAATTTCATTTGCTTGTTGAAAAATCTTAGTAAAAAATTCATTTAGGCTTACTCGTATATTGCAAAGAGCATCTATTATCTTAGTATGAGTAAATACAGATAATGGTAGACTCAAATCCTTATGATTTTTTAAAATTAAATCAGTATCTTGGCTGACGATCCAATAACAGTTCCGGAACTAAGAAATTCTCATAGCGTAAGACAAAATATGATTCAAACGATGATATGACCAGCCGTATTTGCTGCTCCATCATATCTTTTTGCGACCAATTTGACCGTATCGACATTCGCAAACCTGAAGTATGACTTTTGCCAGATCTTCAGACCCTCGCCAAAAACATTTATTTCCTATGATTTTGCTGATGCCTTACGCAAAATGGCGCCAGCAAGTCCGCTAGATAGCGCCAGCGTATTAACTGCTATTCTGTTTTGCCGCTTCAGCCAAAACTAATGTGCAAGCATTTTATTATGGTCGTAACAAGCAGCTGGTACGAAAATTCGTTGCGAAATATTTTTTGCAAAGACATTTATTTTTATACCCTGTACCGTATGGTACAAAGGGTATATTGTGTTTGTGCAAGCCGAAAATGTATGTAACGTACAGAAGGAGAAGTCGGAGACCCCCCAAAGTTACCTAAAGTATGATCAGAGTGACTAGAGAAGTCGATATACCCATGTCCGTCTGTCCGTCTGTCCGTATGAACGCCTAGATCTCAGAGATGGTAAGAGCTAGAGCAACCAAACTTTCAGATAAGATCCCTTATTAATCCATAGGAGACAAGTTTATTTTATTTTTTTGATATCGAGACTACATTATATAGCTCCCATAGGGGTGTTTCAGAGGACCTCGAAAAAAAGCAATAGTTTTAGATGGATAATTCGTTTGCTTATGAAGATATCATAACCAAATTTGGCTATCGGAAGTTTTTTAGAAACCCCCAGCACTGTACCAAATTTGATCAAAATCAGAGTATTATATCATATAGCTCCCATAGGACCAATCGGTCAAAAAAACGTTTTTTGTACAAAATTCATCGCGTTTCGTTTGCTTGTGAAGATATTGTAACCAAATTTGGCATTAAGAAGTTTTTTAGAGTACCCAAGCACTGTACCAAATTTGATAAAAATCAGAGTATTATATCATATAGCTCCCATAGGACCAATCCGTCAAAAAAACGTTGTTTGTAAAAAAATTCATTGTGTTTCGTTTGTTTGTGAAGATATTGTAACCAAATTTGGCATTCAGAAGTTTTTTAGAGTACCCAAGCACAACCCAAACAAAGTATTAAATTAAATCATTTTCGCCGACATATAGAAATTGTACTTATGAAACTAATGTCGCGTGCATTACAACAATTCATGGTTTTTTTTTTTAAATAAAAAGCAGCTATGACCAATATGGCAAAAAATTGGAAAAAAGCTGAATCCTGAAAAAATACCACTTTGCGTTTAAATGCACACACTGGTCGTAACAATTAATTTGCAGTTCCTGAAAATTTGTGAATTTTGGAACTGTCATGAATAATAATTTAATAGGTCTGATAGCAGACATGGTGTGTTGTTCTTTTCTAGTTTTGGTTTCGAACAAATTTTTCCGCCCTTTACCTACTGCTTACTAACTTGCTTGGACTTTGACGGCATCCTTTTCTTACGGTTTAATGAAAATAGTCTGAATTTTATAAGAATTTTATGCCCGAGTCCAAAAAATCCCAGCACGACAAGGTCCTAAAATAACCTAAAAAATGCTTCGTTTAACATAACTATTGAGGTTATGTCAGAGCCCTGACGTGCTGGGGTTTTTTTACCTCGGACACAAAATACATTTAATGCAGTCTATTTTCATGTATATTTTTTTGACTTACGTCAACCTGACCATTTGAAATTTTTGAAACCACTCCTGACAACTTATCTCACCATATGATGCTTATACGTTTTTACTTAGATATTTAATGTGAAAATCAGTAAAATGCATGAACCATAATAGACACCCGATCTCCACATTGCAACGACATAGTTAGTAATTTAATTTGATGCCCATCTCTCATTCTTGTGGTTTTCGGCCGGTCAGACGAACACAGCTAAATCGTTACGATCGTGAAATACCAAACCTGGTCTGTGAGATCTGGGTGCCCCAAGAAGCTGACGGACTGACGTATACCATCACTCGCTAAGCGAGTTCATCCTTATAATTTTGTTACGAGTATAGAAGATTTATGATCGATCTGTTAATTCTGCTTCTGCAGGATATAAAATTTAAGGTTAAATGCTTAATTTAACATTGATTTTGTAATAATATTTTTTCTTTTATTTTTTGCATTATTTATGAAATAGTTTTATAACAATTTATGTTGAACTACTTCTTTGTTTGTAACTTTTCCAGCTGAGTCACGGCATAAGGCACATAAACCACCAAACACTTCAGAATATTTTATTGAAACCGATTGACCAAAAGCACATTCCATCAATACACACCACTGACGACTGCCTCTTCATATCAATTTTATGGTTTCAAAACTTCTAGACCAAGTGCTCTGGGGTCTCTCACTTGAGCGGCAATCAACGGCAGTCAAGTGTCTGGGGGTCACTCGGTATCTCAGTGAGTTGTATCTTCAAAAGATCAAAGATATACTTTGGCGCTTAAGTGTTTTGAAGTGTGCAGGTGAGAAACGGCAACAGTTTACTTTATTATTAAGTTGTTACGTTTATATATGTATATACATACATACATATATGTTTATACACTGCATACAAAATGTAGAGGGCATGCTAGGTTGGTGCAATGTGTGTAGGGAGCAAAGTATAAGTAAGTTTATAACAGCAAAACAGCCGTCCGTTTGTATGAACACCTAGATCTCAGCGATATTAAATGCTGGAGCATCCAACATTTCACCAAAAGATGCGCATTATCCGTTAGCAGTTTTACGATTTTAAACTCATGACGTCATTTAATTGCGTCATCTTCTAGGAGGTTTTGGCTGTATACAACCACACTATATATAACTGCAATTATGAAGATCGAATAAAAACTTTTTATAGGCGTAATATCCCACAAATCCCTACCTTTTTTTTGGTTTTTAAGTGATTGTAGGGTATTCGCAGTTCGGGTACCACCCCAACTAAATTACTTCTTTTTTTTGCGCTCTGTATGGAGTGCGTTACAAATTATGTTGCGCACCTTAGTGGAGCACACAAAAGCAATTAGATGGACGCCGTTCAGCTGACAAGCTGAATGAAATATGTAGAATGTATGTAGCATTGCAGGGGAGTAGTTATTTGTGATAGGAGTAGGGAAGGAGGCAAAGTCGTTTGGATTTTATTTATCGTCTAGATCGGACAGCCAGTCGACTTGTCCAACTGCCAATGAGCATCATGACCGAGACGGGGATACAAAAAATAAAGGCAACGGTTCAAGCTACTGTGGTCAGCACAAAGAACTCAAGTGTATCTGCTGGATACAAAAAGGTGTTAAAAAATTCTACTTTTTATGCTCTTATTATGGTTTGATGGACATTTACGATATGAAAAATGTATTTTGTAAACCTTCCTCCCCCCACACGCACACACTCTACACTTTTGCCGTTTGTTTGACAAGCGATGCGTACAAATCAAAGCAGCTAGACCCGATGCCCGGGTCCGAGCTGGGTCTGCTCCAATGGAGCCCCGCTGCTGCTGCTGCTGCTGTGCTATGCTGTTGTTTGATTAATAGCCGCACAATTGATATGTTAAGTGGTAAATTACGCCATTGTGCGGCATGGCACGCAAATGTGTTTCGGACTGAACATGGTTCAAAAAACGGCAAATTGTTATTTGGTTTCTGTACTATTTTGTACCGTGTTTGTTTTTTTTTATTCTCTTATTGTCGTTTAAGGCGCCGCAAAGGCCGCGATCTTATCTGGTACTAAGGCGGAGCTTAAAGTGCGTAAAGTGATTTAATTTTGAATGACTGCTTGTGGAGAAAGTTGACTCCCTCCCAAACGTATTGTATTCACAATTATTTAATTATTTCAATTGCTCCATAGCCATAGCCAGCAATCATATTAAGTTTCCATCCAATATGGGATTCGGAGTTGACTTAATAACTGAGATCGTGCGTGCCATTAAAGCCCCAGCTTAAATTAAATGCCATTAGTCTACATTTAACGCGCTTTCTGGTGACGCTTTTGTGTTTATTTTTATCGCTTTGTTTATATGCTCGAATAAAACAAAAATAAAAAATAAAATCAGATCCCATTAAATTCTTTTGCATATTTTAAATACAATAGAGAGCAAGCCATAAAATTTTGCCATGCTATAAAAACCGTCGCATTGTGTTATAATAAAAGAAAAAACTCTTCTGGACAGCGAAACGACGAAGGCGAAGGTGTTGTGCGTACACTGAGAGAAACAGCCGACCACTATGTTGAAGCATCGAAAAAATTTGGTAATAAAATCAAAGATACAAAAGGATAATATGTTTCAGAATCTGTCAAAGTTACTAATGGCAGCACCGTATTTGAGTGTGGGTACACTGTTTTAGACCTCAAGCCATCAACCAGATAGAGAGATACTGCTGCGAAATAATGAAGACATAGTCTCACATAGCACTTGCTTGAAGGCAAAAGTTACAGCTAGACGATGATGGACATCGCCTTGAGCTTACTAATTGGGAGCTGAAAATAGTGGCTAAAGTTCCGGATTTTGGCCAAAAAGCACTGTCACCAAGAGTTCAAATATATGACCAAATCAGTTTGACATCAATCACAATGTTGTTTTGTCTAAATATCTTTTCCTATCGTTCTTATTTGGTCACCCAGAGCTTTCGATTGTACTATATGAATTTAAATGAGTATAATATACATATATACATTTATATTAATATATATATATATATTAAATGCACTCCACAAGATATACTCAATTTTTTTTTTAAATCTCTGTTTGAGTCGATTTCCTTTGAAAAGGCTCATATTGGTTGTTTGCGAGACAGTGTTGCCTTAGTCAGACAGATGTCAAAATGTTTCAGGATAACTTTCGTATTAATTTTGATTGGTATAAGAAACTAATATTATTATTGAGAACAGTTTCTTTCATACATTAATACATTTTTTTCAAGTTAAAGGCCTCTACGCAGAGAAGAAAAAAAGATGTTAAAACAAAAACTGCCACTTATTTTGCTTCCACGAGCGAACAGTGTGACTGTGGTAACGAAATGTGGTCTTTGTTGATCGTTTTCACGGTTTGTGGTATTTTTTATCGCGTTTGTGGTATTTGTTGTGATACGGTCATAATATTATAAAATCCGCTGTTTTTTTTCTTTTGTTAATAATGAATAATAGTTTACATGTGCTAAATAAAACAAATAAAAAACAAATTGAGTTGTTGTCAACGTATATTATTTGCATCGAATTGTGAAAATTTTAATATGGAGGCCTTTAATAGTTAATTTGCTACTTTGCTTGTATTTTTGAAGCGCCAAGTAGTAATAAACGGCTCATAAAAAATAGTTAAGACAAAATGGCTTTATAAAAAATGATATAGAACTATTTTTTCTACGTTTTTTGCGTCAAAAATAAGTTGCTGCACATTAGTTTTGGGCTGTTCATATCTTTCCACGAAAAATGGGGCAACACTGTTTCTGCATGGCAGTTATAAACAAGGTTGCGTCCACACATTTGGTTATGTTTTTATACCCTGTACCTATAGGTACAAAGGGTATACTAGATTTGTGCAATGTATGTAACGGACAGCGATTGAGCCATGTCCGTCTGTCCGTCCGTTTGAACGCCTAGATCTCGGAGACTATAAGAGCTAGAGACCCGAAACTTTAGCAGATGGTGCACATATTTTCTCAGAAGATGAAGTTTGTTGAATCATATCAATATCTTTCCCCGTTCCCCCGCAGGAGATTTACACGGCTTTTAGCCACACCGTTTAATATTTTTATTTGAAATTTAACACAGCGATGTGCTGTGATTACATGCATCTGTGTATCAAAAATGATACAATAAAATCGGACAAATACAACAAAAGTTATAGCCAAAAAACTGCATCAATCTTTGACTATACGTAATTATGGTAACAAGTGACCTAGAATCACAATTTTTGGTAAGCAGATTCCTGTGGCTCTAATGAAAAAAATCCACATCCAAATTTTACCGATGCGGACCCCAACCCCCACAATTGATTAACCGTGCTTTCTCACACAACTTACCCCATACACTAAAAATAGCTTATTTGACCTAACTTTCGATTTTCATCAAATCGGTAAAAATTTACAGAACTTATAGGTATAAATATTGTTTTGCACCAAAAAAAAATTGTCCCAATTGGAAAGTTCTTAGAAGAAATATGCAGGAACAACATCTTTTTCGAGAAAAAAGGTACAGGGTATTACACTGTCGGGCACCGCCTCGACTGTATTACATTTTGTATATAAAGTTTCGTTTTGTTTTGTTTTGATGCATTTTGCTTGTCTGCGTAGAGGCCTTAAAGTAAAACTCTGCAGATTTAAAAAATTATGACCACTTAAGCCCGACTATACATATTTACCTTTTAGCTAAATCCTTTTATCATAATACCATGAACAGATAACAATAAACAATAAATCAATAGAGCTTCAAATTTTCAGCTTTCTTTAGGATCCTTGTTGTAAGTATATCACAATCTTATTTAAATGAAAGCATCGCAAAACATTTTGCAAGCCTCAGTTTTTTGAGAAAATGATCAATGACCATATGAAAAAAGGTCTTGTTCAAACATCGAACGTAACGTCACGAATATTTCATTTTTGGTACTTATTGTCTTTGATGTCGATGTTGTGAATAGTAAGCTCAATGGTGACACATAGTCTCAGGTCAATTGAAAACAATTAATGGATCTGACTTTCAGTATTTAATCCTAGGTAACCATCATATTAATCGGCAGATTACCTCTAAAATAAAATAAAATAAGATCTTATCAATGAAAATTAGCATTGCAAATCATAATATAATCAAAAACTGTTTATGGAGTAATTTAATTAAAAAAAAAAACAATTCAATTCAGAAAAATAGACACTGCTAAAAAATCTATAAAAAAAACATTTCTCGTCGAATATGCAAATAGAGATATTAAAATAAAAAAAAATTATTATTTTTTGATTTATTTTTTTTTTAGTCAAAACTCCTGTATTTAGATAAAATGCTTTTAATTTTAGTGCTTTATTTTTTTAAATTCTGGTATTTATTTTATTTATATATTAATTTCATAATTTTAAAAATTCGAGTTTCGTGCACCTGCGCTTGGCAGGCTCAACTCTGCCCACTATCTTTTCCCTTCTAAAGCTTTCCTTAAGGAAAAAAATTTATTCAAAATTTGTCCCTTTTGATCGCTCAGTGTATTTTTTTGTGTTATGTTTCTTCAGACGCAACTCATTTCAGTGTATACACATATACATACAAACACACATATGTGTATAGTCAACTAAAATGATTTAATTTCAAAACGTGCCGTGCACATTTTATGAGCACTTCATTTCGATATATACATAAATATATAAAGAGCCATCGAGCGCATAATTTTTATTTTGATATCAATGTGATATCGAATGAATAGCAATAACTTTAAAAGGGTTTGGCCTGGACACACGAATGTAGGCATCACCTTGTTTTCCAAGTAATAAATGGCTACAATAAGAACAGAAGGCGTTTAGTCATTCATTGCCAATTTGATTTATATAGATTGGCAATCGAATAGCTCTTAATTTAATTGTCAATCAGTGATTAAAACATTTTATTTCCGGATTAAATTTCAGTCGAACCAATTTGATTTTTACTATGTACATATAAGTCTATCATCTGCTGTTAAATTTGATTTCTTTATAACATCTAATCTGATGAAATTTATCTTTTACTTTGGCGCAATTAATTCACAAGATCGTGTTTCCGATTTAAATATACATATGTGTATATGTTTTTTAAATTAAGAGCGAAGCAGCTATTTGAAATAGTTTTCAATCTGATAACATGATTTATTGAAATTAAAACGATTTCTTATTTTATCTTTGTTTTTAGCCTTAAAACGAACTAGTTTTTAATATGTTTGATGATTTGTGTGACTTCAACTTTTTTTTTGTCGAAATTTTTTAACATTTTACTTTATTTTAAACTATATAAAAAATACAATGTGCATATTAATTAAGCAAATTGCGTAATCTTGGTGCTAAACATCTTAGCTGGCCATTCTGTGATTAATCGGGTTTATCCCGCAAAGTCTTTACAAAGTTGGAATGTTCTTTTTGTTTAAGATTTATTGTTAAAAAAAAAAGTTTCACTTTTAAAATCACCTTCCTTCTAAGAACTTAGGCAGTCCTATACAAATAAATGGCTTTTCTATGAGTCATATTTATTATTTATTTCAAAGCAAATTGTTTGACTTTACTAATGATTTTTAAGCTATATTGGTTTTAATATAATATTAGTCCACAAAAATATTAGTCCAACAAATAAAATTAAGTAAAAGTTTTTCGTTTTTTGATATTTTTCGTATTTAAATAATCTTATAGTTAATCTATAAATATTATTGGTTATTTATTATTTATTATATTTAGGTTTCGATGGAAACTTGCTATTATATTTATATTGTATTAATCTCCCTAATTTGCAATACGACGTCCTGTTAGGGTCTTCCTATATCCGTGACAGCAAGGTTGCCCGGCAGAGCTGAACCGTTTCTAGCACACTCATCTGCCACCTCATTACCAGGGACGTCCCATTATAAACTTTGGGCAACTCAACTTAAGCTTCTCAATTAGGTGTGGTGCGTTAGCAATAGTAAAGTTACTTTACTTTACTATATAAAAGAAAATGCAAGAGCTATAAAGTCATAGTAGTAAGTGTTAACTCGAGCCGAATGAATATTAGATGATACCAAATAAGATCTTTTAGATTTTTTTAATTTTACATTTTTTTTTATTTTTGAATATGCTAAAGAGTTTCACACAACTACAAAAACCAGAACTACTTTCGGAATTTGTAATTTACATTACTGAGATGTAATGTACTATAATTTATAGTTTTATTGTTCGGAAAATTGAACTGTTAAGGACATATTTCATACAGGAGTACGGGTGTTCGATAGTTTTTATACTTAAAGCAACATTAAATAAATAAGAAAGAAATTCGAAATTAATCTAAGTTCTGTTTTTGGCATTTGCAGTTTACAACTTTTTTTTCGAGTTTTGAGCACAAATATTTATTCCGAAAAATTAATTTTTCGCGAAATTACGTACGTTCTGTTGTTCAGTAACTAACGATTTCTGCTAAAATAAATAAATTTACGCTGCCGTTACAGTCGGGATATCCTTACCATGTCCTTTGCTTATTTTTTTCTGGGTTCATTCGATTTTGAGAAGCATCAATTTATTATAATGCATATTTTGAATGAAGTGATAGTGGACAGTACTGGTGTTCGCTGCCGGAGTAATAAAGAGAAAGCTGAAGCTTTTGCACAGCATTTACACTCAGTCTTCCAACTAAATGACCTGCACGACTTGGAAGCTGAAGAAGAAGTCTTTAGCTTTTTGGACTCGCCATGCCAGATGAGTCTGCCAATTCGGTCTGTTTCTCTCAATGAAATTCAAGATGAGGTGAGAAATATAAATTGTAAAAAAACTCCGGGCTATGACAAAATAGATGGTACTACAATCAAAAACTTACCTCTTAAATGCATTAGACTTCTAATGTACATCTATAACGCGATACTAAGACTAGATTACTACCCTAGCCAATGGAAATGCGTAGAGGTAATAATGATACCAAAGCCCAATAAGCCAGAGCATTCCCCATCCTCATACCGTCCTATTAGTTTGCTTGGGACTTTTTCAAAAATATTTGAAAAGATTCTTTTAAGTAGGATGTCAATCGTGCTGGACGATCTAAACATCATACCCGAACATCAATTCGGATTCAGAAAAGGACACGGAACGCTTGAGCAATGCCACCGTATTGTAAATATAATAATGAGGGCGTTTGAACAAAAGCAATATTGCGCAGCGGTCTTTCTTGATGTCAAACAAGCTTTTGATAGGGTGTGGCATCCTGGTGTGCTTTTTAAAATTAAGAAATGGCTTCCGGCACCATACTACCTGAACACTCGAAGCTTTATAAGATAAATGCAGGAGTGCCTCAGGGGAGCGTACTGGGACCTGTGTTATACACTGTTTTTACGGCTGATCTTCCAGTTTTAAACAATACTGAGGTAGCAACATATGCTGATGACACGGCAGTCGTTGCATCAAGTGAGAATCCTGTGGAGGCATCTCGACATTTGCAAGAACATCTTTTCATGGTAGACAAATGGCTAAACAAATGGAAGATAACTGTCAACACCCAAAAATCTGCCCAACTGACGTTTGCACTGAAGAGAGGAAATTGTCCCCCCGTTTCCCTAAGTTGTTTGTCAATCCCAGAAAGCCATACTGTAAAGTACCTTAGTGTTCACTTGGATCGAAGGCTTACATGGAAGACACATATAAAAGCTAAACAAATGCAGCTAAAGGCAAAATGTAGAAAAATGTATTGGCTCTTGGGACCAAGGTCTCAGCTAAGCTTGGAAAACAAGGTCCGGCTATACAAAGCCGTACTTAAACCTGTATGGACTTGTGCAATGCAGCTTTGGGGAACAGCGAGTACATCCAACATTGAGATATTGCAAAGGTTTCAGTCGAAGACGCTAAGAAGTTTAGCAAATGCTCCGTGGTATATTAGCAATTTTGAGTTGCACAAAGACTTAAATGTGCCTTTTGTCAGAGATGAGATGCAAAGACGCACAAAAATATACATTGAAAGACTCCATAGGCGTGATAATCATTTAGCACTAGGTCTTTTAGAAAATACTTATGTAACCAGACGCCTTAAGCGACATCATGTTTTAGACCTTCCCGGCAGATTTTAGATATACTATAATATGTTTAGTTTTATCTATTTGTTTGATTATTATTTTTTGTTGTAACTAATGTAATACGTTTTTATATTGGCTGATTTTGTTGAATCTCAGTCAATCCTGCTATGTAATTTAATTATGTCAAATCATTTACTTATTATTCACGGATAGATTGTAAATAAAATAAATCAAAAAAAAAAAAAAAAAAAAAATATTTTGAATAAGTCATTTTAGTAAGACTTCTTTATTTTTCGCTGTAACTACCGAAGTTTCCTACTGATTTGAAAATATTATCTTGTGTGATGGGTCATGTTAAATGAAAGGTCTGTGTTTAAAAATTCTAAAGGGAAAAGCTTGGTGGTAAATAACTGCGAGGACTGGGAGGTTGTTTTTTTATTGGGGAATCGTAATTTTTGATTCAAAGTTCCCAAGCAATTATAATTAAATTTGCATCACATGGGTTTAAAAAAAAAGTCTGCGGCAAGTTTCAATATTGTTGGTTTAATAATCCGGGAATAAATCTCGACAATCTATTGAGGGGAAAAGGGTCTCAATATCAAAAAACTGAATGCTAAAAAGGAGCTATACCATAAGCACCTTGTGTCATGCTCCTAGCTTTTTTGGTCTTCGGGGAGTAGGGAATGCGGAGAGACAGAAAGCCAAACGGACATGGCCAAATATATTCTTTTTGATTTACTGATTTTCCTTCTAGGTGTTACACACACAACATTTTTAGGGTTTTGAAGTCATATTCAACGAACTTCTAATCAAAAGTAAATCTTTTCTATTTTTTTATAAAATAAACACAATAAACTGCTATACGGATATGATAATTGAAATCTGTAAATGCCAATGATTTGGAATCCTTTTGCTTAGATTAATGTGAAATCGATACATTTCTTACTTATAGCTCCTTTATACCAAAATGCTTATCATAGACTAGGGTAGTGATTGAGATATGTCTGTCTGAACATCTGGACTAGAAAATTATATCAAAACTCGAGTATAAATATGCCTGATAAAAAAGGCATATCAACTTTTTTCGATGCGACACTCAAACCCCCCTAATAGATTCTTCCACACCTCTACACACATGCACTTGAAACAGATATTTTAAAATGCCTTATGGATACAAATACCATACTAAACCAAAAAAATTAATTTTCCAATTGGAAACTGTTTTTATACTCCATAGAAGCAGTTCTGATTTGAATATTAAAATGGACATAGTTTTTTTTCCGAAAAAGGGTACAAGGCATCACACAGGAGTGCTTCCAATAAGGCATATTCATATTACTTTGCCAAAGGTAATCCTCTAAAGCTCTGTTGTCTGGAATAATTTCAAATTTGAGCAATTTATGACCTTATTATAAAAAAACAAAACCCACTGAAAAAGTTTTGTATGGTCCCCGTAGATTTAAAGTCCATCATTTTCGTAAACCAAATAACTGCCAGAGTTGTCTTCCCATTAAAATATCCATTTAAACTAACTCAATACAATAAATAAATATGGCAAATTCTAAGCAACTTCTTAAAGCATCATCAATAAATCGAGAAGAAACAACCGAAGACAGGGCAAAAAAGAGGCTCGATATTGTCATTTTCTTGCCGCATTTAATAAACTACACACACGGTATGTATCTGTGTGTGTGTCTGCCGATTGCTTTTATATGATTTCATATATCATCGACATGCGCCCGATGCGATAAACAGACAACAAGCAGTACAACAACGTTCCCACTGCCTCTGTCTCCCGCTTGGTCAGTCTGGGCAGTTTATGGCCGCATCTTCTAAAGTGCCCATTCCCAGACCCAAGATGCGGCCCCCAGTTGCCATCGAGTGCGCTTGTTCAGCATGCGCAGGCGTGCAGCATTTAGTTCAGCCTGTCCACGTTTTTGTGTTTTGTATTTTTGATAACATTTTATTGTCCGCTTTATAAATTATTGGCGTTTGCCGTGTGCTGTAAAAAGTATCCTTTTACGTGGCAACGTACTTTGGTATGCAGCATGTGTCCAAATTTGTGCGTTCTTGCGATTGTCCTTATAGGGCTTGGCCAGGGAACCAAAGGCCCAGCAACATCAAGAGTCACAGACAATTGAGGGTAGTGTGAAAGTCGCTTTAAATATCGAGCGAACGTGGCAAGCTTTGAGTGTGGCAGGAGCAGTAAGGCTGGGAAGCAGCGACAACTTTACTGATGCAGTGCAGCCTATGTGCCACCAAATCAAACCATTTATGTCCGATCACGCGACACATTTATCATCGTCAAGACAAAGCCGATGACTAGCATTGTATGGCAACTTGTTGTCTTGTGCCCTGCACCTGTCTGTCTCTACTAGTGTCCCAGCTGAAGCTTTAATTATGCCAGCTCACCCGCTGAGCTATATGCGCATCCAAGTAAGTACTACTACAATTGGGAACCCAAGCCGATTTTACACTGACACAAAACGTCTAGAACTTTTGGGTAATCATTAAGCTTGGCGAATCCAGAAAACTTTTTGCCATCTGAAGCATGCCACTGAATTCGTTTATATTTAAGACCCAGACATGGCGCATGATCAATCGAAATGATATAATTATATCCAGCAGCAACAGCAGCAGCTATGTGTAAATTGATATCAACAAATTACGCGAAAATATTTCAAAAATATTAACGAATGTGAGTGATATAATGATGACTGAGCAAATACACTGGAGAAAAAATTATATTTAGTTTATTGATTTTTTAGATAATATTTCAATGCATTTACTTTACTTCACTTATAAGAATCAAGCTTTGTACATTTTAGTATAATATTTAATAGACTTATATGAAGAATATTCTATCCGGGGTTCGAAATAGATCCTAACATACCCGTTAGATTTCTTTTTTCTTTCAATTGGTATACGTGTAGTCATTATAGGAATTTTCGATGAATTGGGTTCTGGTTCTCCTATTAGACTACGCACGGACCAATTTCTGGGTTCGTTCTTAAATCTGAACTTGGGCTCATTTTGTAAATTTTTTGGTGAAATCATTTTCATGTAAAATATGAATTTTTTAAGTGAAGCTAGTGGGTTCAACACACAATATAAAAATTTTAAGCGATTGGGCCATGTATTCAAGGTAGGACAAGCTAAAGAAGATCTTGATTCACTTCCTTGACCCAGACCCCAGAAGATGCGTAGAGTAAAACACGATTGTACGAAAACTTTTAAAAAAATATATTAAATGTAACCCCGTACTTTTAACCAGTTAAAGCCACCAAACTTGGTATGTGGGCTCATATGAGGCTATTAAAAAAAGGATCGTTGATATACAATATGCCGAATATTATTTTTTATAAGATTTTTTTAGAAAATGAATGCAATGCCATTGATAGTCTTAAAATTTTTAGTTTTCGATGATTATATTCAGACCTGTTCCAGATTTCTATTCGGTTAAAAGGAATGGTTAAATAAAGTGCCTAAGAAGCTAATTTATTGTGTTTATTTTAATCGTATTAATAAGAATTATACGAATTTAAAAAAAAAAATGTATACAGTTAAAAAGCAACTCAAGATTCAGCAAACGATATAAAAGTTTTTATCTAAGCATTAATCAACAAATTCATTTGCATTAATAAACTGCAAACATGTTAAAAACAATAGTAATCCATTTCTCTCAGTGCATTTTCCCCTAATTATGCCCAATTTAAAAAGGGTTAATTAAGGCACAAAACGCCGCAAACAAAATGTCTGGTATAGGGCGTTATTAATATGCGACATTTCTCATATCTTTTTGCCGCGTTTTGCTCTGCTCTTCGCAACTGGAACTTCACAGCCGAGTCTTGCCACAAAAAAAAAATCTATATATTTATATATATGTATAAAGTATACAATAATTACATACAGCATTTGTCATAACACCAGATATGGACATGCTACTCTGACCAAGCCGGACGGGCACAAACTGCCAACAGGGAGCAAAACCAAACCAAACCAAAACTATGCGACAAATGTACGCAAAAAATTGTAAATATCATCATTGCCACATCAGTAGCAACAGTAGCAGAAAAAGGAGTAGCGGGAGGTGGAGTAGTAGTTGCAGGAGCAACCTCCACATACCACGGCAAAATGATGGGCATTTTATAAATAAAACAAAATCATAAATGATGCGATGCGAAATGAATTGTGCACAGAACCAGTCAGTCAGAGCCAGTCAGGACCATTATCTTTTGGGGTGCTATAATAATTACAACAACCAACAGCCTGGGTATCCATCTCATGCCACATCGAATGGGTTGACATTTCGCTTTGGAATTCGGAGCATTGTGTCATATTTAATACAGAAATTTTAATTAAACATAATTTGTAAGGACTGAGAATGGCATTGCCACTTGTCCAGTTTTTGCCCACTCGGATATGCAGCTGATTGATTTTTTGAGATAAAGTGTTCGATTATTATTGAATAGAGTAATTTATAGCAATTTATGGACAGTAAAATTTATTGTCTACTTGCCTATTATTAGCGAGCCAACTATTCCTTTGATGACCGATTGATTCATAACCAAGGCCATAAAGGGTAACTAATGATTAATTACTCTTGACTACATGGTATCTAAAATGGACATACGGAACATGAGTAAAAGTGAGAGGCTCCAATGTGTGGATAACGAGTTTTTTTTTGCTTCCCTTTGCTGTGATTAAAACATGTAGATCCAAGATGGTTCCCTAAGCATTTTTAACACATGTATCCCAACATATAGGGTATCTATGAGGTAAAACGCCCAGATACTGCTTTTATCTAAGGTTAACAGTTCTGCAATCCGCTGACATAACGCCAGTGGATTCTAGAAAGTTTTCTTAAATTAAAGGTTAGCTTTACTTCTTAACTATGAACCAGGTCTGGACTATGTCACCCTGCAAAATACTGTAGCAGTCTTTGCCGGTAGAGTTTCTAAATATTATTCAGCCATAATATAAGGGTCTAATTTGTTCGTATTGACCTAAGGGTAATATGAGATTAGGTCAGTGCTACCAATGACCAGCCGCATGTATCATAGCTAAGATCTGCTCCTGAAACACTGTGCACCAGGCGTTAGTTATGAGCTAAAATCTTGCTTTCCTAAAATCAATTTCCAAATTCGATTTAATATAGCTAGCTTCCTGATGCCAATAGAAAAAGAACAAAGATGTAAGGTTGTGGAAGTTTGCATGGAGCTACGGCAATAATGCAAAGAACTGGCATATGATGCTACGGAATGGAAGTTTCGTCTCTTATATTATACAATCCAAAGAAAAGAATTCTAACGAATAGTATTTCACATGGAACTTTAACGCTATGTACCGCAACAAATGTCTATGGACAACTCCTCCTCTAAGATGCATGCTAGAGTAGGGAACTCAAAATAGTACTCGATAGTCAAATAACACTGTTACAGAAATGTGATTAGTCTCTTAGCTTTTTTAAATAACTAAATAAATATATAATAATAAATACATTTTATCTTAAAAGAACAAACATTGTCTCTGGTCACACTAAAATTTCGTTGAAAAATCTTGCGGACAAAAAAGCCAAAAATGGTGATGGAGAATCCGTAGTAGTCCGTTCCAAGAACTAACAGTCGAATTGTATTCTAGATCTGAGAACAAGACCACAGACATACTAGATAGGTGCATTAGAATCTTTTGACTGAATGATATAAGTACCCAAGGGTCGTCTTAGCGCTTCCTTTATAGTATAAAGTTTATACCATATACCAGTGCAGAATAAAGTGAAAATAGCTGACCTGGAGTTGTGTCACAGCGGAGCCAAATTTTGCTTGGAGCTCTCCTTTTTCAGGTAATCCGATATTTACAGGCTGTATAACTCCATTTCTTTGAATTTACACTGTCCGATTTAAAGTAGATTTTTGAGGAATTTGGTTATAATCCTTGAAGAGTTGCTTGCCATGATATCCGTGGCTTGACTTTCCTTCTTGAGCATACGTTTACATTTTGGACAGTGGATAACACTAGTTTGCAAGAAAAATTAACCTTCGTAAAAAAGTGTTTTTTAGGGTAATTTGGGTCGAGAAACACGAAAATACGTTAATTTTTTTTTTTTCATAAGAACCGTTTTAGAGATTTTTTCGAAAAACATGTTTTTGGGCCCTTTTTTCTGTTATTCGCCAATATCACATGAACAAAAAAGCAAACTAAAAATTTTTAATTTTGAAAAATAGTCGTAAATTAACCTTTTTTTCGACTTCAATAATTTTTACTTAATCTGTACATATCGTATATATATCACAGTATCCAATCGTCTTTCATGTCGATACAAACATTTTTTCACATGTAATAGATGAAAATGTCTTTGCCTGACTTCTTAGCTTTTTGACAATTCAGTGAAATAGCATAAGGAGACATCTGAACGCCAAGAGATCAGAGAAAATCTTTGTTTTTTGCTTATTACTAATACAGGATTTCTTCCTAAGTTGTGTTGGCATCAAACGTACGTTAAAGTCGGGTGCGTACCCTGTACCACTACATTACAATCGAATCCGGTGTATTGCTTAAAAACTCCGAACGATATTTATTTGCCAAAGGTTACGATATTTTTATAAACAAACAAAAAACAGTCGAATTTTGTCAAAAAAAAACATTTTTTTGACCGATCGGTCTTATGGGGCTACATGATACAGTCAATCGATTTTGATCAAATTTGGTGCAGTGCTGGGGAACTCTAAAAAAATTCCAAATCATCATATTTGGTTACGATATCGCATAAAAAAACCAGTTATCCATATCGTTTTTCTTCGAGGTCCTTGAAACACCCCTAGGAGATCTAAACATATAATATAACCCCGATGCCAATAAAATAAAATAAACTTGTCTCCCGTAGGATAATAACGGATCTAATCTGAAAGTATGACAACTCTAGCTCTTACCATCTCTGAGATCTAGAAGGGTATCCGAAAAATCCTTTTGTATTTTACATACCATACATTTTCGGCTTGCACAAACTTAATATACTCTTTGTACCATAAGGTACAGTATAAAAATTTTTATATATTATGGTTAAGAAATTTTCTAAAGGAAATTATATTATACATATATGTTTCTATGGGTGACAAAGTAAACTCGTTGCTAAATTGCTTATCTTTATTATAATTCCAAACCAAAGCCATACTATATATACAGCGCCTTATGATGGGTGCAGCCTATAATTATGGTTGACATTGAGCAGCAGCTTGACCCAAAATTTGAATACCAAATCTAACCTTGGCCAGTAATTTTACAAATATTTCAAGTGATTCACTAGATTGTTCCCTTTTGGTGGCTTAGCCGCTTCTGCCAGTGACTGCCAACTTGAACTTCGATGCAACTCAAAGAAACTGCCCCCCGGCTGCATTACATTTGGAAGACAATGGGCCATGTGCAATGTGCATCGGGAATTGGACATTGGTTTCAGTATTAACTGTATTTGTATCTGTATCTTTTGTATGCATTTGTATTAGTTTTGGCAACTGCAACTTTGGCGTTGGGCGTTTTTATTTTTACAGATATTGTTTACTATTTTTTTTTCCCCCAACATTGAGCATCCAACGCTGTGCCCTCTCATTGTTGTGCTTCCAATCATCATCAATTCGTAGATATTCGCTTGGTGATATATATTTGCTTTTTTTTTTTCTTTTTTTTGGGAGCCATTGAGCGGCTGCCATTGCTTCCGGCAAGTGGCCAGCTTCAGATTCAGCTCCAGCTCCAGCTTTAGTGTGTTTGGCGCTGATGCTGGTAGTGACTGCAGCGGTGGCGGTAATGGTTCAGTGAAAGGTCAACTTGTGGCCAAGAGAAGTTAACTTCTGCTGGAGCTTCGTGTAGCATCGAAATAACCAAATCAAAATGAGCAAATGTTTTGTATGCTTTTTGCTCTTTGCTCCTGACTTGCTTTGTTTTCCATTGTGGTGTTGTGTGGTATGGTATGTGCCCAATTTTCTATAACATATTTGAGTTGTTTTTCACAGTAAGAGATCGTTGCAATCTGACTTTCCACTTTTTCCTCATCGTCAGAAAAAGTTATCACATTGCTGGCATCAGTTGGCATCAGCATGGTGGAAATTAAGCGCAGGTGACCAAAAGGCCAACAAGCTGACAAAGCTCACGATCAGTGCCAGATCGCCGCAGACGCAGTCACTTGCCAGCGATAAAGCCCATTTTCAGGCTGATCAGTAAAATATACGTATACAATAAAAAGGGTAACGCTTTTCCTTGTTGTGGGAATGGAAAAGCGATCGCTTTCAACTCCCACACACTGGCTGACTGACACACACCCACAAAACAACAATGTGCTTGACTGAGCAAACTGGTGCGACTGCGGGTGCGGTTGCGCAGAGATCGATACTGGCCAGGATTGATAGCTGCAGTGGCTTTCGTTTGTAGGCCTTAAGGGCTTTTCGCTTCGATTATGCTTGTTCCACATTTTGCTTAGTATTTGCGGCTGTTAAAAGTTCCAATGCAGTTACACCCCGATTTTGTTTTTTGTTACCACAATACGTTACCAAAATAAAATGCATTTCAAATGCCACAAATAGGTTTTTCAATTTGGCACGATCGCTTTCACAAGATGAAGAGAAGACGTACACTGGCCATTGCCATTTCGATGTTGGTAGAGATGGTATCAAAATAAGCAGCTATTAGACACTTGATATAAAGCACAAAAAAGGTCAGGTTAAATGGTTAAACGGTATATAACGAAACTAGCAACGCTACTCATTTAATGTGGCATGCAGATTTGATGGCCCATTAAAATGTCAAGCATCTGCAGTACTCCAGTTGGAACGATCTTGGCCACAAATCAAAAAATTTATGGCCAACCAAGACAACGTGAAGCTAATGAGATGTATGCTATGCTCGATATACCACCCAAGTGGTTGGTGCACCGCATAAATAGCCACAAAGTGTGTCGTAAAATCGGGTAGTCATATAAATGAAGCAACTCGTGGTGGTATTGGATGGTGGCATAGGATCCAAGTCCAACACACACCACAAGCAAGAGATACTGGCCACGTTCAATTCGTGTGAAATTTAGTCGAGCTATAGCCATTATCATGACTAAGAAATGGCTTTTACCAACCTCAACCTAGTTTATCAGAGTCATACAAAATGCACTATGAAAAATTTGTTTTTATACTTATGAATGCTGCAAGAACAAGTGCAACTGCATCCACTCCACTGGACTCCACTCCACGCCACAATCCATTTCAATAACCATTCCGGAGTCAACATTTGTGTACACTCTGCAGTTTATGCGTTTACCATTCCAAAACGCGTTCGCATACACATTTGAATCAATCGTCGGGAATCAAGGCTGTTGTATTGTGGATGTGGTTTTTATGATGTCCAATGAAACTGGTTCGTTCAAGAATCACTCCGACCACCGCTTTGAACTGGCAGTGATATCGCTTTGGCCTGACATTTAGCACCGCTAATTCATGTGAAATCACCTGCAGATTATGTTCATAAGCACACATTACGATTACACTTTTATTATAATTTAGGAGTTTAAGGCGATCTACGCATCGATCGATGGACCATACGAACCCATAGGCTTCAGTAGATATCGTGTGACACAGCAATTTGTTTTTGAATTCTGCGAAATTTTCACTTTGCATTTCAAATTTCTAGCACATAGTGAGTGGTGTACACTGTGAAAAATAAAAGAAACTAAGCATGTCGAAGTTTCTGTTTTAGAATGGAATTAAACAAATTTAAATTTTATATACGAGTTTATTTTATTACATTTTTTTACATCATATGGCCTGTTGATTGAAGTACGATTATTTGTCAATAAGGAGGGCTATGTGTTTGATCTGTATGTCTGTTCCCTCCTAGTTTCTAAATCGCTTATTATAAGTTAACAAATGTGGTATAGATTGAAGCATATTGATCGTGCGCTGGTTATAGGCTATGCAACTTCACAACAAATTGAATATTAAATATATGTATCAAGAAAAATTATTCCCTTGCAATGGTAAGTTGATTATTTTTGCTTGTAAGCATGTACCTAGGTTGATGTAAAACTATAAAAACAAAAAAAAAAGTTATAAAGTTATAATTGAAATAAAATAAAAATTCAAAAAACAAAAAACTGCGAAATTACGGGTATGTACATATTATTCAATATTCATGGTTTATGAAAAAAACACTAAACCAAACTAACAAATTTGATCAATATCGGTGGCCTATATCATATAGTTCCCATTGGACAAATCGTTCAAACAAACTTTTTTTGCACAAAATTCGTTGTGTTTTTTCATTGTTTGAGAAGGTATCGTAACCAAATTTGGCATTCGGAATTTTTTTAGAGTTCCCAATCACTGTACCAAAGTTGATTAAAATCGGTCGAATATAGCATATAGCTCCCATAGGACCGATCGTTGAAAAAAAGTGATTGGTGCCAAATTCAACTGTTTTTTGTTTGATTATAAAATATCGTAACCGAATTTGGCAAATAAAATATCTTTTGGAGGTCTGAAGCAATATATTTGATTTAATTGCAATGTGGTGGTACAGGGTATCCCAAAGTCGTCCGCGCCCGACTTTAACGTCCATCTTTTTTGTATATCCATGAAGTACATACAATTGATATGTTCGTTTATTTAAAAAAAAAAAAAATTAAACTTTTTGGAATACTGCTCTGGGTAGACTCTGCTCTGCCTCCTATCTAATCAGTTCCCTGTAACGCAGACAAAATTGAATTATATTCTTATTTTCAGCTTAATTTATGCATAAATGATTTTTGAAAAAAAAAAAATACAATAAAGGAATACAAACAAAATATATTTTTTGTCCGATTTTCATATCCGAAAGTGGGTTCTGATGTTTATCTAAACAATGGTTCAGGTTTTGCTAATCTTAATAATTTTCCAACTTCCCTGAATGATTCTGAAAGTAATTTAGCTACACATAATGTTCCATTCGATTCTAGAGATAATTAATAAATTAATTTTAATTTTGGACTCAAACTCGATCTGCCCTGGCATAAAATTACGCTAAATTTGCGTTAGATTGAAGACCAAAAATTTTGTATAAAACTAAATGTCAAGTTTTAGAAGATAGCAAATCCAAACCGATCTGACCTAAGAGTTAACGTGATATCCGACTTTACACTGCGAAAGAGCCGGTCGGAACGCGCTGACCACTGGATCGGTCCTTCGTAGTGAAAAGATTCAAAGGAGTTCCGCTATCGCCAATAGGCTGGAACACAATCATTGCTTACCATAGCTTTGGCGGTGGGCGGGCATTCAATAGGCAAACTTCGGCGGGGTAGTTTTCAACCCAAAGGTAAGTTTCAGCAGTCCAAAGAGGCTTTTGGTTTGCTGTCTTCTTGGCTTCTTATATTTCAGCATTCAAAAACCAATTTTTGTTTTATCCTCCCATGGCTCGTTCATGGCAATTTTTGTGGAAAAGGACATTAAAAACTGTACTAATTCGAATTTTTTTATTATTTAAAAAAAAATTATTATTATTATTTTAAGAAAAAACTACAGCTGAAAGTGTGTACCCAAAACACCGAAAAACACAACATTTTGGTGACCTTTCGTACAAATATCGCTATTTCTTTCAGCAAAAGTCTTAGAGACGTGAAAAGTTAGCTATTTTAGGTTATTGGTCATGATATTGTAGGTGCGATTTCTGTATAGTGTTGTCTTTTTGTGATACAAAATGACTGATTTATTGAATTTTAATTAAAAATGAAAAAAATATAATTTTTTCCAAGGAATTTTTTTTTTGTCACTTTCAACTGCTTTTAACCTTTAAAAAGTGGTTAACTCATCTATATTTGGAACTGTTATATAAAGTAATAGTCATAACCTTTCTCAAAAAAGCCCTTTTTCATGAAATTCTAACTGTCCATTGAGCACTAGTGGCTGAATGAATCACCATGAGTACACGAAATCTCAAGATTTCACCAAAAATATACGTTTTTTGTTTATGATGTTTATAATACAGAAAAGCTAACCACTTTTCAAAGCTTAAATGCAGTTGGAAGTGACAAAAAAAAAATTCCTTATTGGCCAATTTTTATTTTATAAATTGAAAATAAGAGTTATTCCGCGATTTTTATTATATAAATTGAAAATAAAAGTTATTCAGCAATTTTTATTTTAAAAATTGAAAATAAAAGTTATTCAGCAATTTTTATTTTAAAAATTGAAAATAAAAATTGAATATAAATATCTTTTGAACCAAGGGGTGTATTGCAATGATTGACGTATATTTGTGATGCACACTTCAACACTTTTCCATCGACGCCTAACATGTCCTTGAAAAATAAATATTAAGGATCTCACAAAAAATACTGAAAACTGCTCGTGAAGAAGCCACAGTTACCGTATATAGACTCATGTAACATATGCTTTAGGCAAAATATGAAATCTGTGTATACTCTCCGAAGCTAATTGATGTAAATATGGACTTAATTAAGTATTGAAAAGAAACAAATTAATTTATTTTTATTTATTTATTTAAAAATAAAATTATCCTTATTCCGGAAAGACCTTTCAAAAATATGATATTTAGTGGCTTGCAACTCGCTTTGATTTTTTTCAACCCCATACCTCTTATTTGCAATCCCTGGCCTTAAGCATGCACGAGCACTAGAGTGGTGGACCTACGTACACCCAGACGCAGGTCAATATGAAAAAAAGATGCGAAATCTTTGAAGCATCAAGGGTGTCAATGGTATAGATTTCAAAGCAGCCCAAGACGAAGTTCACTGGCAATGATACCTTATCCCATAACCTGGAAACAGGAAACAAGGATCACTTTTGTTGTCACATGCTCAAAAATAAAAAATACAGTCGAGGCGGTGCCCGTAATATCCTGTACCTTTTTTTTCGAAAAAATTTTATTCCTGCATATTCCTTCTAAGAACTTTCGAATTGAAATTTTTTTTTTTGAGAAATTCGATAATTATTTATTTATTTATTTAAATGGGGTACAACAAAGTGCAGTTGGCCTGAAATTATAAAAAAAGTTTAAAAGAAATATTTAAAATTAAACGAGGAAAATAGATAGATATGCACTAATCCGCGTCACTAGCCCGATGGGTGAACTTTTTAGCGATATGCACCGACTCACATCAAAAACTGGCCAGAGAATAACCAAGTGGAAAAAGGAAGTTCAAATAAAATTTAAACATTAAATATATTGGAAACAAAAAAAAAAAAAAGCCAAAAGAGCATCAATGACCTAATAGGTGCCTCATAATACAGGATTGGTCATGGGTGCTCGAACAGGCAAGTCAAGATGACTTAGGATAGAATACGTGATAGAAGAAATAGAACGTTCAAAAGAGAGGAAATTAAAAAGGCTATTATAATTAGAGAATAGAACTCGGAAAGGATCATGCAGAGCAAAATTTGATCTACAAAGTTGCAAGGCTCAGGGGCGAAAATTACGAGTTACTCTGGTAGGTACGACAAAAGTAACTTTATTAAGAAGTTCAGTTGAGTCAATAAGGCCGAGTAATAGCTTATATAGCTAGTAGTTCCGTAAATTTTTACAGATTTTGATGAAAATCTAAAGTTACATCAAATAAGTTATTTAAAGGGTAAGTTTCAAGTTCATATGTAGAAAGTGTGGGAGAAAACACGGTCAACCTATTGCTGGGGGCGGGGAGCCGCATCGATGAAATTCGGATGTGGGTTTGTTTATTGGGGCCCCATGAATAATCTTACAGAAATTGGTGATTCTAGGTCATTTTTATACCCTGTACCTATAGGTACAAAGGGTATACAGTCGAACCTGCTTAAGTTGGCCACTGATGGTTCAACAATTTTTGGCCAACTTATGCAGGTGGCCAACTTATGAGGGGGTAGAGTTTTATACTGATATTATGTTATTTTTTTACTTTTTATAATTAGATTTTGTGGGTCATGATTGTTTTAACATAACTCTTTATTTAATAATACAAATGATAAAAAAATAAACACAAATTAATTATTAACTTCATTTTAACATAAATTAATTCAAATTTTCAGAATATGTATACTATATTAAAGCAGTCTACAAGTTTGTTTCAATAATACTTTGTATGTAATCATGTTTTTAAACTTAAAATGTCACTTAACTTACATTACTTAAAATCTTTTATATTAGTTTGCTTATAAGCTTTTGATTTTGCAATTTTTGTTTCAAGCGTGCTTTTAAATTTCATTAAATGAGTTGTTGCTTCTGGAAGTTGCTCCATTGAAAAACCAATGAGATCATTACAATATTTGAGATATTGTTGGTTTCTCAATAGATTCCACGGATACTTCTGAATCGGTATCTGAGATTTCGGATGCGTTTACTATTTCACTTACAACATCGTTCAACAACTCGTCAATATTGCCACTAATGACCTCGTGCACATTCTCATTCTCCATGTGATGGATTTGATTGACTTCTCCCGAAAGAATCTTAAATTGAATATTGTGGCGCTTCCTGAATGACTCCAGCCAACCATTGGGCTACCTGACATAACCGCGCCTGCCATAACCGCGAACTATTTTTGTCATAAGCGCGACTTATGAAATATTAGTGAAATAAGCGCGACTCTCTTAATTTTAATTTTGTCGTAAGCGCGACACCGAATTTTTGAAAAAATAGCAGTCGCGGTAATGTCAAAAATTTTCGTTATAAGCGCGACGTCCAAAAATTTAAAAATTTGCGTTCGCGCTTATAACGAAATTTTTTGACATTACCGCGACTGCTATTTTTTTAAAAATGCGGTGTCGCGCTTATGACAAAATTAAAATTAAGAGAGTCGCGCTTATTTCACTAGCGCGGCAGCTAAATTTATAAAAATTTCGAGTGAATGGAAAGCCACAACAATATCAAAATTTAAATTGGTAGTTCAATGAAGGAAAATCACAATATTCGATGTGTATTGGATGTGATTGTTTTCAAGTTTCGCTATTATAACAAATAAAAATGACATTACCGCGACAAATAAAAATCAATTTTTTTGGTGACGCGGTAATGGCAATTTGTTTTGCCATAAGCGCGACACTTGAAAACGTGATTTGTAATGTTCGCCCTTATAACAAAAAAAAACTGTCATAACCGTGACACCAAAAAATAATTTTTTCAGCTGTTGCGGTAATGTCATTTTTGTTTGTTATAACAGCGAATGGGCTAAGGAAATGTTCTGCCACAAACGCGAATTCGCGATTATGACAAAAATAAAAGACATCATCAAGCAGGTCCACTTTTTCAGTAACGGTTAATTCTACCAGCGTTTTTGTTTCCATTCTAAACATAAATTTATTAGACAACACACACCATAACTTATGAACTTACACTTAAGCAACGCACTTTCGGGTTAACTAATAAAATCGACGCTATAATACACAATTATTTAACAATTTTCTATAAACAATGCAATCAATTTTGTACATATTTATGTTTCGATAATGCGGTCTTTGCTAATCAGCTGTTTTTATACATTAATAACATGTGTAGAATATGCATGATCTTTACACAACACATATTTTTAAGGTGTCCAACTTTAACAGGTTCAATTGCATTGACAAAATTAAAAAATCGATCAAAAAGTGGCCAACTTACAAGATATGCAGGTGCAACTTAAGCAGGTTAAAATTGTATTTTTGTACTGATATATTTTGGTTTCACTGAAAAGTGGCCAACTTAAGGAGGTGGCCAACTTATGAGGGTGGCCAACTTGGCAGGTTCGACTGTACTAGATTTGTGCAATGTATGTAACGGACAGAAGGAGGCGTGGCAGACCCCAAGTCCTTTATACCAAAATGATTATCATAACCTCGGGTAGCGATTGAGCCATGTCCGTCCGTCCGTCCGTCCGTATGAACGCCTAGATCTCGGAGACTATAAGAGCTAGAGACACGGAACTTTACCTGCTGGTGCGCATATTTCCTAAGCAGATGAAAATGATAAATATCGAATTTCACCAAAAACAAAAATTCCCAATTGGAAAGTTCGTAGAAGGAATATGCAGGAAAAATTGTTTGCGACACAAAAGGTACAGGGTATTCCACTGTCGGGCTCCGACTCGACTGTACCACATTTTTTACCATAATTATGTAGAGTCAAATATTGATGCAGTTTATTGGAAAAGGGGGCTGAAATTCGTAAATTTTTGATCATAACTCTTGGTGTATTTGTCCGATTTTGTCCATCATATGCATCATATGCATATAATCTGTTAAAAAGTGCGAAATTTGGATAGGGGGGAACGGGGTCAGATATCGATATGATTCAACAAACTTGATGTGCTCAGAAAATATGCGCACCAGCTGATAAAGTTTCGTATCTCTAGCTCTTATAGCCTCCGAAATTTAGGTGTTCATACAGACTGACAGACAGACGGACATGGCTTAATCACTAACCGAGATATAATAAGCATTGTCACAAGCAAACGATGCTCTTCCAATCGACATTATTTTGGTCTTAATAGGCAATTAAGAAGTAGAGATCAATTTCTCCTGGTGAGATTGACAATATACAAGATGCAAGTGCTTTGGAAATGTTTGAGAGAAGGTTCTTTGCCAAATATTTGACCCATTCTAACGATAAAACGACAAACTCTATGACTTCCATGATCATATTGACATTATCAAGTGTATTAGCATCCAGAGACTTAAACGAAGAATAACCCAGGAGTAAGGCTGTTTTAGACACCTGGCGATGGAATTGCCTTCGTTGAATAGATAAGGAAGTGGGCGAACTAGCAACGATTGATTGCGCGACGCAAAAGCGCCTTGAAGCTATGTCTTGTCAAGAAGCATAAGATGATTCTTGTAGGCGTGCTGTGAAACATGGATTGCTTGGTGTATGCTTGGGCTTATCAAAGACCAAGAGAAAATTTCATTAATTTAAGGAATGAGTGATTATTAAATGCACTTGTTGCGGGACCTAGGCTTATACACAGTGGAGGAGCCGCGTGTACTCGACTATGGGCATATCATTTTAGGTTCATTGAGCTCGTTTGTGACATGTGCGCTGTTCCACTAGTTACTCCAGGCGGTCTTTGCCTTTGTCTTTGGCTTGTCACACTAATTGAGCATTTAAATGCAAGGTAATTGCATTTCTAACACCTTCATCAGTGTTGGGCAACGGCTGCCTTTGATGCACACTGAAAATTAGCATATAAATTGTCCCGTGTGAACATAAAATCAAATGACATGCAAGTTTGTCAAAAAAAAAAGCAAACACTCAAAAGTCAAAGAGCCGCTGCATAAGCCGCTGCAGATCGGTGTTTGGCGTCAAGAAGACGGCAGGACATGTTGTGGCCAAACTCAGAACAGTCCATAGTGTTTCCAACCAAAAACCAAGAAGACCAACAAAACATCATTAGCATTTTCTACAGCAAACGAACGTGCAGCTAATTGGAAATGTAACAACAGAACCAATGAATGTATGAATGACTGAGTGAGTGAGTAAATGAGTGCTGGGAGCTGTGCTCCACCTATTCCAAACTATATTAAGTGAGAGACGATGTCGACGACGACGACGACGACAACTGCAGTCCCCTAGCTAGCCGCATGCTAATGCGCCAAACATGCGTTCTAACAGCTAAACCCCTAAATTGTCCAAGCGGCGCCAGCTAGACGTCTTTATGGGTTTTACTTGTGTCCAAAAACCTGGAACGCTCGTTGTGCTGCATTTTAAAGTAATCCAAAGAGTAGCTAGCCCCCCAAACAATTAATTTAACATTAAAACAGTTATGCATCTCAGCTCATTTCGGTGGCGGATAAGTTTCTTAACCCGCATGCGGCACTGAGTCCAGGCAGGAAACGCAGCTCATATGGAATACCAAGGCGTAGCATAATGTTCGAACGTTGCACAAATGCGCTTTGCATAACTTATTGTTTATACCCTGTACCCATAAGGGTCAAGAGTATTATGGGCTTGTGCAAGTAATGCAACAGCCAGAAGAAGGCGTTACGGACCATGAGTTCTTTATACCAAAATATACCGATCTCAGAGATGGCTAGTGCTGAATGCACACCGGTTCCTTCGTAGGATAATTGCGAGGTATACAATTAATTGTACTACTACTATTACTATTAAAAATTTTAGATCCCCTCACCTCTACAATGCAACAGACTTTATAAATAAATTATATAAGCAAGGTCCAACAATTTTGGAATATAAAATAAACATCAAAATGTGGACATACCACTAGTCCCTAGAAGAAGCCTACAGACCTCAACATACGAATGCCGAAGCTGCCAAAAAATAACTTTTTGTTATACGGGAGCAGGGTATTCCACTGTCTGGTACCACGCCGATCGATTGATATTCCTTTTCGGTTTGGTTCGGTTCGGCATAACTTTGAGGCTGGTGCACTTGTTGCATCAGAGGTGGCCATAAAACTGTTACTGGCGCTGGAGTTGGTGGGCGTTGGCTTTGCCATCCGGTCGGTTTTATAGCATGGAAATTATTTAAAACTATTATAATAAAACAAACATGTATAGATATATATAATATATAGTATTTTGCTATATGAGTGCAATTTAACTTCATTTTAAATTGTAGCTATATCTTCACAAAGTAGTCATAAATGTGTTGTACATAGCTATGGGACTTTCCCATTGAGCCATCCATTGACTATGTGTTTCCCTAGCTTAACTTGCGCAAGGCTTAACAGGCATTAGATGTGGATTAGTTGGTGATGTTTTGCTAGCATAACTTGTGCAATCTCTTGGCTGGGCAAAAATTCCAAAGCCAGGATTTTAAGAACGCTGGCATTTTCGTGGTCAAACGGATTTAATTGAGATCAATGCTGAAGAAGTGTGTGAAAAACCAAATATGTGTGCGGAAATTTTGTAAAAATTTTTCACTAAACCGCGATCAAAACCGCAGCTACTACTAACTTCCGTTAGGCGGTTTTGCCCAGTCACTGAGAGTTATGAGTAATCTTTAACATGTGGCGATTGGATATCGATTATGTGCACAAACTGATCCGTGGGAAGTTTGTCTACGCTTGGAACATAACTGACTGTTCTAAATCAGCGGAAACTCCATCAAGCTGCTAAAGGGCTCAACATTTTTGGGTTTTACTTACAATACACTACTTATGTAAATATATGCTCTCTGAAAGACAAAGCAAATGTCATAATTTCAGCGTAATTATTATTTATGTTATCATGCTCGATTATAGATCTTATAGAGTTGTTTGCAAAAAGTCTTAATTGTACGGGGATCAACCCCTACCTTCCGCGCGCGCTCATTCAACAACAGCAGCTAGGCTGCTATTTGTGATCAATAATCATAACTCTAATTTGCATAAATTCATAATTTTCATAATTCTACAACAAAATAATAATTGCATGCGATATTCTTTATATATTTACATAGAGACTTGAGGCAGCACGGGTAAATGAAAGCAATATATCAATGGATACAAAGGCTGCAAGAACAGATCGAAACATGTTTATTAAATACAAACCCCCATAAGTAATTATGATATTTTTAAGCGCAATTAACTATAATGACATTAACTAAATACGCTGTTGTTCCAAAACTGGTTTCGTTTTCTAATCTAAAATCGCATTTGGTGTGAAATTTGTATACCAGACTTCAGTGGCGTAGCTAGAAGGTGCGGGTTTCTAACTGGATGCAACAACTTCGAGGCGGCAATGTGATCTTTGCTGTTTTAGAAATCTTAGAGACTTTTTTACTTGCGCCAGTTGGAAGGGAACACTTTACTCATCAAATATTTATTAAAAAGAAAAGAGTTTTTAAAACATTTTTGATACTACTTGAACAATTTTTGCACTGCCAAGCTCCCAACTTCTTTGTTTTCATCTCTTCATAATCTAAAGATGATGCAGTTTCACATTCTGTATAACAAATACCAAGATTTGATAGTCTAATTTGAATCATAGTCGATCTTGCATAAGACTTATTAACGTGAAGTTTTCAAAATGATCTTTTTCAGGACGCAATTGAAATAGTCTCAAAGCTGTCGCCAGGCCGGTCGACAGAAATATACGGGCCCGATAGTGATCTGCTGAAGACTTTAAAGCTTTTTGGAAAACTCCTGGTCTGGGGGAAAAATAAAAGCAAAATTTGCAATTCTCTCTATATTTTTCTTCGATTTTTTTATAGAAGTAAAACGTGCTGTACAAGTCTTGGATCATTCTTTGAATCGTGTGGAATTGTATGATATAGAACACTCTTAGCTAAGGGTGATCATTTTTCAGGCTACGCCACTGCAAACTCGACGCACAACGTCGAGCTGCAATATAATAATAACCAAAAAAAAAAAAAACTGGTCTTTAAACTTATTTATGGACATAACTAGTAGAAATCTATAAAAATCTATAGAAATAAATCAATAAACTGTTAGATATATTTCAATCGATTTAGAGTACAGTCAAAGAGCGCGAAATTATTGAAATACCTTTAAAATGTATAGCGCTGCGAAAATGCAAATTTTTCGCAACTAATTACAATAACAATGATATAAAAGTTGGGCATCCATTTTGGCGAAATCTCCAGATCTTGTGAACTTACGAGCTATTAAAAAATACGCAAATACTTGGACAAATCGTGCGAGACGGGGTGACGATCTGTCGTCATGACTAAAACAACACGAGCCAAGTCGCAGTAAAGTCAAGTGGTTTGTCTGGGCCTGGGTTGGTTGGTTCGTCGTTGATATTGATTGATATGTGCGCCGCTTGTTGGGGAGGGGACTGCTGCTGTTTATTAACTGGGCAATGATGCAATCCCATGTTCAAACTACATTAATGCAAACCAGTTGACATTTGACTTGAAAGAGTCGTTCGTTTGTTCGTTCGTTCAGGTAACTAGGCGTATGAGCATCGTGTGAGTGTTTTCTACCATTTTATGATCAAACGGTAATTAAAAAGTTGACTTTTTTTAACCGAAAGTCAAAAAGTCAGCAAAATGGGCGCGTGCAGTTTTTTAGCGAAAAAAAAAACAGTTTTGTCATTTTTTAGGCTCGTTTTTTTTATATCTTTTTTTAAGACAAACACCAAGTTCCTGAAGCGTGTCCTTGAGGTATACGGCAGCAAGCCATAGTTAGTTCCATGAATTCGCATTTTTTACGCAACGCTCCGGCAATTGACTTTTTTATGGTGCGCTCGGGCACGGTTATTTCTTGTAAACATATGTACGACGTGCAGTTATCCCTTTTCCACTTAAAAAAAATGTGCGGAGTGATCTGTTTATCTGTTTTTTTTCTCGGTTGGGTTACTCGTTGTTGCTCGAGTTTTTATGGTCAGTGCCCGTTGACTTTATGACACGGCCGTTGATGAACGAACGCGGACGGGCTTGGTCGGATTTTTTATAATTTTTTTTGGTTGTTGCGGCTACCTAAGCACGCGATTTTGTTACCTAATCGCAGGATCAACATACCTAAGCTGCAGATTATCCTAGGATCATAATTATGATGAGCCAGCCCGGTCATATTTCAACTCGTCACATAGCCGCGAAACCAAAACAGCGACATGTCGCGCAAAAAACTTAAGCCGGGGATTAAACCGGATTAAAAGTCATGTCATTGTTGCCACTTTCGTTTTTTGTGTTTTTTTTTTATGCGGAAAACTTAACCATTTGGTTGTTGCGGAAATTCGCAAAAGCGAAGTCAGTTAAATTGAAGCGATTAGAAAAAGGCGAAAAGGTCGGTTCTACTTTGCTACCTTGACTTTTTTACAAGCCTTTGTTGAATTTTGCTGTGCTGTCTTAAGCGAAACGCATTGAGTCAAGCCGATGCAATATTTTTTATGATTTATACGTTAGCCTAGTATTTTTGAAAAAAAAAAAAAAAAACATTACCAGGAATTTTCAGGACATCCTAAGCCCATCAATTCCCTGCAATAAAAACCGACGGCTACAAAATTAATAAAAAAAAAGAAAAAGATACTCAAATGTTATATGGTCAAGCTCCGCCCCTGCAAAATGATATGAGCAAATGTTAAAAATGAAGTCAGCCGCACTCAGACGTTTGAGTGACATTTGGACGCCCTTAATAAATAACCAAATAACGAATAATATCGGAGCAATGTAAATCGAGTGTAAATGCTCCAAACGCAACTCAAGCCGCTCAATGTAAATGCACTGCGCCGTCGACTCATTCAACTGCGCTCAGTTGTAGCACTAACAGCTGCTTAACAGCAACTCAAAGAGCGCAGCGTGAGAGAGCGTTTGAGCGTAAGTACGTCGCTCTGCAGCTATGTTATTGGTGTTGGTGAGACGATCGAATCAACTGTGATTTATCAGAGACCAAAACTCGATTCTTGTGTGCGTGTGTGTGTGTGTGGAGTACACTTGAGTACATAGCCCGTAGCCAGTAAGCCGCACAGAAATGCTTCTTGTCTGGCACGAGTTTGAGCCAGAAATCATTCGTCTGCTAGTAGCCGAAGTGTGAGTTACACATCGTGAGTTTAGAGCGCGTTGTGTGAAGCCAAAAAGAAAAGCGGAAAAATCTTAAGAACAAAACGCTTTAGGTGAAAATATAAAGTGTGCAAAAAAAAACAAAAGTGTTGAAATCATATTGAATTGCTAAAGCAATAAATTGTGTAAAACCAATTATTCTAAAAAATATAATAACGCCCAGCAAAATTGCCAAGGGCATTTCTTAAAAATCTACAAAAAAACAAAAAACTGCTACAAGAACCACAACTGCAGCGCAGCACAAATCAAGGTAAGTGTGGTTGTCCCAGTCCAGCCAAAGTCAATTCACGTTTTGTTTATCGTGCCGTCGGCAATTTTTATGGGCCTTGCACTACTTTGATTTTTTACTGTTTCCCGCGAAAAATTCTACAAACCCTGGCTTTGTTTTTTTTTTTTTTGGTTTTTGCCATTTTTTCGCAGAGCTGAAAATGTGAAAAAATTGGCAAACATTTTTGGACAGTTCCATTTATGACCAACGTCAAGGTTGTAGTCATTTTTTTAAAAGAAACTCTTAAGTCATTACGGCAAGCAGAGCGTCTAAAAAAATCAAACCCTGGCCGGAACATTCATTACCTGCACAATGATACTGCCGTAAAAGGGCGAGAATTTTATGACACGCATATAGGGTTGCATAATCCACCAGCTTAAGTTTTTTCGTTACGTGTCATAAAAAATATTCTTTCTCTAGTCCTTTTGGTTTAAAAGCAGCCTGCATTTGAGTCTGCGCATCAGTTCTAAAACAAACCAGCAAACGAGCACAACACGCGTAGGATTTTGAGCAAAAAAGTGAAAAATAAAAAATATTCTTTTAGAAAAAGTATTTTTGATTACAACAAAAATTAAGAAAAACAAAACTTATGCAAAATGGTGTTCAACTTGGTTAGTGTTCGTTAGTTTTAAATTAAGCCACCACACATTGGAATACACACGGATTATACATAGCCCTTACTAAGCCGCACTTTCTTCTGCTATTTTTAGATGAATCAAACGTGCAAAGTATGCGGAGAACCAGCGGCAGGATTCCATTTTGGCGCCTTCACCTGCGAGGGTTGCAAGGTAAGTTTCGCCATATATAACTTATAAACCGTTGGCTACTGCCGCAAAATCTATTGCAACCAACTAACTGTGAATTTCTTGCCCACTTTGCTTGCGCCTCTTTGCAGTCCTTCTTTGGCCGCTCTTATAACAATGTCAGCTCCATAAGTGAGTGTAAAAATAATAACAAGTGCATCATTGATAAGAAAAATCGCACCACCTGCAAGGCTTGTCGCCTGCGCAAGTGTTATACTGTGGGCATGTCCAAGGGTGGCTCACGCTATGGTCGTCGCTCAAATTGGTTTAAAATACACTGCCTGGTGCAAGAGCAGCAACAGCAGGCGGCCGAGGCTGCAGCCAAGGCTAATGGCGGCGTGCCACCATGCGCCGGCTCACCCACAGCAGGCTCCGGTTTTGGCGATATGGCAGCCGCAGCTGCCGCGCACCTACAGCAACAGCGTCATCCACACATGGGTCTGCTGGGCTATCCCAGCTATTTGGCTGAACCATTTGGCAGACATCCCGAAGCATTGCCCTTCTTTAGCATGATGAACATGGGCGCACCACAGTCTGCGTTTCAGCTGCCACCGCATTTGCTCTTCTCCGGCTATCATCCTAGTGCGGCTGCCGCAGCGGCTGCTGATGCTGCCTATCGTCAGGAAATGTACAAACATCGTCAGTCTGTGGACTCAGCAGCTTCAGCTGAATCGCAACGTTTTACGCCGCCAGCCTGCCAGCCTTCCATATCGGCACGCCAAACTCCCATAGAGGTATGTGATGAGGATGCACAATCGCCGCATTCACAGAGCCAAACACCGCCACATGCACAGCACACGATACACAATCCCATTGCCATACGCGCTACGCCCACACAGCAGCTGGCCACGCACAGTCCAGTGCACACTGCCTCGCCTACGTTGACTCCCGAGCCCAAAATTAACAGCACACCGCTGTCCTTTGCCGCCAAAATGCAGTCACTCTCCCCTGTATCCGTGTGCTCGATAAGTGGTGAAACTACTGCTGCTTCCAGCAACGCCGAAGCACTGGCTCAAGATGGCCCCATGGACCTCAGCATGAAGGCATCGCGCAGCTCAGTGCACAGCTTCAATGACAGTGATGCCTCTAGCCAATACGAGCAGGAGACACAGTGTGATCCACGACGAAAGTTTTACCAGCTTGAAGCGGAGTGCACATCCTCCTCCTCATCCCTATCAGAGCACGAAGCTGTTAAGCGCCAAAAGCTGAATGCCATTGGTGAGGCCAGCAGCAGTCCATTTGGAGCTGCTCGCAGTGGATTTGCTGTGGCCCACAATGCGGCCAGCGCCATGCGCGGCATCTTTGTCTGCGTCTAAAGTAAATGCTATTTGTGGCTTAGTGGGAGGAGCTTCTTGTTGTTGTTGTTTTTGTTTGTTTGCGTTTAGTGTTTTTTTTTTAAATGTTTAAATGTAAATTTGATGTACACATGCACACACACAGATATACACACAAACACAGACACAAGCACACAGAGAGCAAGACCGAGTGACGGACAGGTTTGTTGTTGGCTCGCAGCTTGAGTTGCGCCTAGAGGGAGATAGCTAGTTCACACTATTGAGCTCGAATCCAAAAATTATTTTTACAAAAAAAAAAACAAAAAAAAACAATAAGCTAAGAAAATTATATATACATATATATATTTCACGTTTGTTTAGTATTCGCTAATTGTGTTGTATATAAGAATGTTTGAAGTTTAAAGTTTTCTCATTTTAATTGTAATGTAAAACCAAACCACTTTTCCTCCCCACCAAAACCAAACAATATTGTACATAAATTGTTAAGCATAGCAAAAGAAAAAAACAACCCTAGTTTGAGTTTAAAATAAATTTTAGCTTTAGTTTTTCTTAATTATTTGATTAAAAAATATATGAAAATTAAATACATTTATTGAAATTGATATATTGGAAGTAATTTTTTTGGGTGGTAAAAGATATTTGCAAAATGGCTCTTGAAAATATTATTTTTTTTTTGCGAGATACTTTTATGAAAGGAATATTTTCAGAACATTGTATAAGAAATAACGCGGAGTTTCTTCATTTAAAATGTTTTTTCTTGGGATATGATAAGAATTTTAATAAAATGAAATAAAATTAATACTACTTATAAAGAAAATATGAGAAATTTGTACCAATTAATATAAACTTAGTAGTCAATTCGATCAATCGAAATCAAAATCGAAAACGGGCATAATGGGTTATTGACGCAGAAACGTGAAATTACGTCAAGAGGCATTGACGTCATTAATATAGTACCTAAGTATATTGCTCGTTGTTGCCCAGAAGCAGCACCACACATTGTTACACACATTTTTTTCATAAAATTTTTTAGGAACACCCGTCATGTCTTTTTTTCTTGGTGATGTTCCTTGGCTATTAAAAATCAATCAGACGGGTAGGCCACAGATTTGACTCCAAAAGAAAAAATTTGAAACTCTCGAAAAATCCGCCATGCAAAAGATATCCTGATAGATTACAATAAAAATATTATGATTTTTACATATTGTTCTTAAAAGATATTTCTGGTGTACCGGAGGACTGCCAAATTGATTTGAACCCCATATCCGAATAAGTAAAAAATTTTTAGAATTTTTTTTAATTCCAAGACTACCCTACAGGAATATTGTGGTTTCACTAGGGCTGCTTTCGGAATTTTCGAAATCTGGTCAAATCTACTTCGTTAGTACTTTTTCATATCCAATTTTTAATTTAATTAACTTAATTTTAAATTAAGTGATAATTTTTACAAAATAATGTTTCAATTTGTAAAATGATGAAAGTTTACTTACAATGCCTTTTTAATTAAATTTATTTTTTTTTACATTAATATTATTATCAATAATATATGTTTTTATTAAGTAAATTGGATTTGAAATTAATTGTTTAGATAGAAATTTTAAGTAAAATAGCCTAGAACTTTTAGGAAAAATAAAACAAAATTTTTATTGAAAGCATTAAAAGAACTAAGATCTGAAAAAACAATATAAGCTCTGGTCTGAATAAAATAAACGTTTGAATTTTAGAATTTATTACGGTTGGAATCACAGTGCTTTCTTTTTAATTAACATAAGAAAATGTAGCCTGATTATTGATTAATATATATTATACATATCTTTTGAGAAAACTAACTATTCACAACTTTTTTCTAAAAATATCATATGATCAGGTTCTTACATTGGGCGTGGGCTGTCAATGCTTGGGCATAAATTCGTCAAAGTCGAGTACGGACCCATGAATGTTTTACTGCAATTCGATGGATAGATGGATAGATGGATAAATGGTTGAATGGATGGATGATAATAAAACCGATATAGCCACTATAAGTGCCGTATGTCAAATGCATTGCAGTAAATTAAAAATGCCACAAATGTTACGCTCAAAAATGTTGGTCTTACGGCCTATTTGATATGCTATATTCATGTTGCGATGGCATGGCTTGGAGTATTGTTGGGTGCTGTTCGGAGCGGGAGAGACCGACCTCAGGCCTATGTCTTATATGGGGCTCTACTACTTAGGTACTGCAGGGATACACCCAAATGCCAAGCCAAGAGTGTCGGTCGACCACGTGCTGCTTCAAATAATAAACTTTATATTAACACATACAAAAGTCATACGGAATGTTGTTGGACAGAATTTTAATCACTTAATTAGAGATACTGAGTTGTTGTAAAATGAAGACAAGCTCGAGCTTGATATATTGAGAGTTTTAAAGAGCCATAGACCCACCAAAAAAAAAAAAACTAGGCAGGAAAAGTGGATGCAAATATTGATTATTGTAAAATGTGGCAATGTCAAAAAGTTGACGCTTTAACGTATGATAATAAACAATAACCATAATAAAAACGGGTAGGCAATGCATATTGTAAATATATAATAATACATATCAATATGCATGATGAGGCGGCATGGTGGGGTAGGCAGTAAATGGGTCTAGGGGGGTATAAACAATGGCGTGTGTTTAATGGCCGCGCGATCACATTCCAATGTGTATCTTGTCGTCATTGTTTCTAAATTTATTTTTATAGTTTATTAAACAGTCATACTGGAAAAACGCTTCAAGAGACACAAAAAGACATAAAGAAGAAGATGACAACGAAAAAGACTGCGTCGAGCTCGAGCTCGAGTTCGTTGCCTAAGTCTTTTGTTTTCTTTCTTTTAGCCGGAGCGCGCTGTCAAACTGAAAAAGTGGTTCATTTCAATCGGCTCAATCTGAAAGCCAATCAAAAAGCCATTTATGCATCTAATAAATTATTGATATACCCAAAAAAGATACACAGCCAAAGCAAAGCAAACCACCAAACAACACCAAAAACAATAGACAACTTTGACTTTTTCGATCGCTTAACATTAAAATAGACCAAAAGTATAACATTTCAAATTTTTATTGACTGTCAAAAAGCAGGCGCCAATGGCTCAACAATGCTGCCACATGCCGCAACAGGGGCGGGCGAGGGGTTACCATTTAAGGTAAGATACAATATACAACAAACTACATATACGAGTATATAAGAAGAAAAACGAGCAGACAAGCGGGCGATCATATTACGCTGGGCAGGCACAGGCGCCGTCAGACATAGATGGCGCCAAAAGTATACTACTTATAGGCATATACTTATGTAGGCCTGGTATGGCATGGCTCAACTCAATGAAAGTCATAATATCGAGAGTTGAGGTTAAGCTGAGGTTAAGGTCTTAGCTAGCTAAATATGCTTTATTATTTTCTAGTTGGATTCATTAGTGGCATCAGCTCATTTACGATCGTTCACAGCAATGGATCGTGCTGAGCACATCTTTAAAAATAGTGCAGCTGGCAGCAAATAACTGACTAATTCCACCTGCCTTTTTTTTATTACACTCACAATATCTACAATATATATATATTAAAGTATCTAATGGCTATGTTAATACTTTTAAGCTTTTAAATTAATGCATGCAAAACAAACACACACACGCAGATAGATACTCACATATACACACACACACGCACACACTTGAAAACATGCATACCTTATAGAGGAGCAGTCAGTTGAACATGATTATTAAATTAAATAATTGCAAGCACTCATTCAATAATGCAGAGTTTATTTTTAATGTATTTTAGATACTGCATTTAATGCGAAATTTGCATTTTAAGTTAAATAAAAACAGAAAAAAAAAAATTTTATTGCCATGTATTGACACATTCTACAATAATACATATAAAATATGTTTAAATAAAGAAATTTACATAACGATTTTAGCCAAGTTTCTTGCTTGATAATTGTGTCCGGTAGCAATCTTTAGATAATTGCCATTTATTAGTGTTATGTATATGCTATGTGGTTTTAAAAGTCCAAGTTTTGCCAACTAACAACATATTGTATACACTACAAGAAAGAGAGATCATTTATATCTTTATTTTAGATTTATGATTCAACGAAATTTCGCTTCTTTGCTAAAACACCTTAGATACATAGCCATTTATGTAGAAAAGCTTTTAGAATATTAAGGCATTGCTTGAAAGCCTTTATAAAACCCAAAAGCAGTCTTATTAAACATAAAAAGTAAAAAAAAAATATTTTTTCTAACAAAATTCCTTATTTGGCAACAAATGTCAAAATAATTTGTGTACGTAAAAAACGGACTTTTTGTGAATCGCTTAAAATTGTAGAAAAAGTCGAAAAATCGTTTGCGGGAAATCGTGTGAAGCAATATCCTAAAGGTGAATTAAAACCTCCAATATTAGATAGTTGTTCTTGTAAAAAAAGGGTTTCTGGATCATGCTTACAAACTTTTATATTTGCACTAAAAAATTTAATTTTAAAGTATCCTACAGTTTTGAGAAGCACTCTTTGTCTATTTCTAGAGAGGCGAAGGAGGTACAATTTAGTGGTTTGGTAATTATGAATCTGGGGACTATTTAGAACAACATTAGGAGAAGTTTTTTAGCTCCTTGAGGAGACCTATGTTCCATAATGTCAAATTATTAGGACTTGGGTGTTGATCCCAATGAGGTTCTTGAGATAATGGTCGCGAAAAAATCTCGAAAATTTAAGTTTTAACTCGGATGTAAATAATTCACACTTGACAAAATTCATGATATCAAGAATAATAATACTTATCTGAAAGGTCTCCTCTAAATATTCATTTTAATTTATCAAAGTCAATAGTCAAGCTTTTTATTTCAGGTACGCGCCACACAGAAGTCCAGCACAAACAAATTCTATTAGAACATGAATCGAAAAAGTTAAAATCGTTTTTCTTGCTTGTAGTTTGTGCGGTAGCTCCACAGTCCCTCAATGGATAGCCCCCATAGAGCTCCACCTCTCGATTTTGAGAATTGTTTTTTTTAACTGTTTGGAACACTTTTTACCATTAACGTAGATATCACTTGTATTCTCAGGCTGTATAAGTCGATCGACTTTTTAATATGGGTAAAATTGAATCGAACATTTCTTATTCAAATTGGAAAATCTTTTTCGTAAAGCCACAAGTATAGGCATGGGATGAAATTCTTATTTGCTTGCCTAAAAGCTCTTAGATAAAGTCGTTAGTTAGGTTGCATAGCCTTTTGATAAAAACGACCTATAGACTTCTTAGTTGCTTCTGGGTTGAACGAATAGGCCCCGTCAGTAATTTCAAAGTAATAGTTTACCAGAAACATTATTTTCATATTTTTCCCAATTTTGTAAAAATCGTCTTCATTAGGTTTACTTAAATCCTCATATAATTATGTTGTTCAACTTGCTGATCTGATTACAATATCATTTCATAGTGCCATTTAATCAGTAAATATGTGTGTAATTCCAACGCATTAACCCACTTAAGCCTTTATCGTTGCCATCTTTATTGATTACCCATTACCCTTTTATTTTGGACTTGAAAAATCAAAAGTAAACATTTTTGTTGTAGCCCGTAAGGAGGAGAAGAAGAAGAAAAGAAACCGCTGTTCCGTGTGCTCCTCCAAGAGGGGGGCGCTTGGCTCACACGCGGATTTAGCTGGCGCTGGTAATTAGTGATCTGGTGCACTTGATATCCACCTTAATTTAAACATTTCGTACACACCCAGCATTTGTAGCACACAAACCCACACACATCCAGACGTATCCACTCGAAGAAGCAACAACAGAACATAGCGCACGCATTGTAGCTGCGTTTCTTGGTCAGATCTGAGCCATTCCAGCAACGGCTTTAAGGTCTGGCCCTTCTACGTGCGGAGCATGCCGTTTGCTTGTATATCATGGCATACAATGTACTTGCCCCTTTGTTGCCGTTTGGGCTTCACAGTTTCTTGGCCATTCTGTGTTCTCGTTTTAACGTTTATTTAACTTAAACGAACTTTGCGTGTCGATTAAAATGCTGCGATTAAGGTTCCACCAACCCAACCGACAGAGCGACCCCAAGATATTGCTGGTCCAAGTTTTTTTTTTTGTTTTGTAGATTTTATTTTTTCGTTGTTGTTTATTTTCTCAGGCACATGCGTGTCCAGTGAACTTGCAGGTCAAGCGCATTGCTTACGCATGCCATGGCCCATGTCTGGTCGAGTCAGTCAGCGAACTGCTCTTCATCAGATCTTGAGCAGCTGGCTTTGATGCTCAGTTTCTAGTTCCTTTCTCAGACTTTCTCTGTAAGTGTTACGACAAATTTGCCCATTGTTTTGCTAGTTGATGATGTCCTTTTCTTCTTTTTGTCGACTGCTTGTGTGTGTTTGGACCCCGACCGCGTGCGCCTTCAATCGACCGCCCAGGATGCCATGCCACAATATTAATTTGTGCTACGTACACACCTCGATCTTGTTGGCCACAAAAATAAAAAAGAAAGAAAAAAAAAAACCCAGCTCAATGTTCCTCTCGCTGCTCCCTAACGAGAGGCGAATCCGATGGTTATCTCCGCGCTGGTTATTGTTTCATTGCTTGTTTTTTAGTGGCTGACTTGCTTATCTTGTTACCCTTATTTATTTTGAAATGAAATTAGATTTGAAGTCCAAAAGGTCGCACAGTCGGACAGACCACATAGTCCAGAGTCTACATGGTAGTACAAGTGATTTTGATAGATCGTAAAAAACTCAAAAATTCCATTTTAATGGGAAAATATACAATTTACAACCCGTAGTAACTCAACACGGCCAAAGACCGCAGCAGGACATTGGTTGGGCTCGTTAGTTGGAAGGCACAACCACATACCAGGTTTACTAGCCCCAAATTTATGTGCTTACCCATTAAATTAGTCTAATAGTGTCGAGTAACATTCAGATGTTATATCTAACCACACAGCTGCCAAAAGGGTTGACATCATTAGGTTTGGCCCGGCGTGGCCTGGACTGGTCTGGTCTGGTCTGGTTTTGGTGCTCCCAATTTCGTGTTCTCAGCAACGTGTGCGACCCAACGTATATACAGTTGCACTCTTTGCTACTCCTGTCCTCTACCTCTTCGGCCTTATGCCAGCAATCACCTGAGCTGACACTTTAAGCTTCTGAAGCAGCTCCCAACACTTATGCGCCTGGTCGGGCATTGTATGTTCAACTGATATGCTTACAAACACACGTTCACAAGCTCTCACACACACACACACACACGGTGCTCCACTGCTGCTCCATAGTGTCACTGTCAATGTCATTTACTGGCAGGAGCATATTCCCTGGCCCTGCTCTGCCAGGCCATGCACTTGGCTGAATGGCTCCGCGGCTGAAGATCGTGTGATCCATTACCAAACGTGCGCGATCGTTTGCGCCTGTGTTTAGTGATATTTATTTTTATTTTTTCGTAAATTTTTTCTGCTCTTATGGTGCACCTTCTGCTGCAGTTGTTTTATACTCTTTCAAGATCTTTCAAGAGGTATGTTTATTTTTTGTTGGACTAAGTCCATCGAAGAAGACCATTAATATGAATTTTTGCTTACTTTTATTTATATTTTTTACGAAAATAATTGGGTACGCTGGATAATAAATTCAACTACCATTTCAAAATAGAATAGTTGGGATTTAAACATTTAAATTTAAACATCTGATGCTTCTGACGTTGGAGCAGTTTCTGAAAATTAATAGAAATATTACCAAAATTATTTAAAACTTAAAAATATATAAATTATTTTTAAAATTTTGGAGACAATGCTATCCTTCGAATCAAACATTCATGGTTACATTTTTTTTAGTAACAACAAAAATTGAAGTATATATATAAAATAGTTTGAAAAGTTTAAATATATTTAACCAATTCCAGCCAATTCTCTTGCATGGAAAGATGATCATAACTAAACATGATTAGATCTTCACTTTCGCATGGATAATGTTGTTTTTTTTCTTTTTCATGGTGATCAATTATCAAAAGTTTGGCGAAATTTCTCATAGCGCATTCGCACTGAATCAGAATTTTCCTGCTTTATGTAAAATGCTTTCTTTTCTTTTTGATAAAAATTCCACTTTTTTGTGAAAAAATGGTTACAAGTGAATCATTCAAAGTATTGTACATCCTTAGCTACAATTTGTTCTCAAATTTCTAGGCGAGCTCGAATACCGTCACGGCCATCGAAAGGAACAAGTAATAATCGGATGGCGCAATATCTGGAGAATATGGCAGGGGGGTAGGACTTCTCATTTGAGCGTTTCCAGGTAGACTTTAACGGGTTTGGCAACGTGAGGACAAGAGTTGTGATACTGTAGAATCTCTTTTTCGTGTCTCTGCTGCTACTGTGGCCGTCTTTCGTGCAGTAATCGACTCAATTGCATCAATTGAAGTCAAAATCGTTTCGTTTGGTTCACAGCTCATAATAGATAGCTCCGACTAAGTCCCACGAATTCAATAGCATAACCTTCGCAGCGTGAATATTCGGCGAAGACGGCTACATAGAAGAGTAGGCAGTCCCCATGACTTTCTTTTCTTTAGTTTGCTGTAAAGAATCCATATTCCATCACCTGTTACTATGCGATGAGGAAACCCCTTTCGTTTTTGCCGCTGGAGCAGTTATTCCCACTCGAATCCGAATCCGAGGCCTAATTATTTCAGCATATCATGGACCTTGTAGGTAATGGCAGGGCCCTGACTTGCTAGGGAGTTTTGGACCTCGGACTTCGATTTAGCGACCCCAAAAACATATAAAAACATCGTTGAAAACAATACATCGAAAACAAATTTGGTGTGATTGTTTCGAACTCGGAATCGCCTGAGCCTATGCTGCATCTCTGTGAAAGCTCTCCATAAAACACTCAAAAATTATAGGTACTTTAGCACAAGAACGACTATACGCCACTTTAGACCTTTGTGTAGAATTAATGTTTTTATGTACTCTGTAATTTACATCAGTTAATCGAGTGCTTGGTGAAAGCAGTAGCACCTACCCTACCATTAGTTAGGTTATGTAATGTTAGAGTTTTAAATATTTCAAGTGTTATACATACCCCAAAAAACAAGCATTCCATTTTTGCAAGCTTCTACTGTATTTTGTGTGAATTATTACGAATTTGAATTCACTTTTGAAATTAACTTCTCTAGTGTTGACTTAGAAAAATTAAAAAAGAGCTTAAGATTTTGAACATTTCGGATTTAACACATATCCGATCAGGTTTTTCTATAATGCGAGTTTCCATGCTATTTTTCAAAATTGAATTGGGATACATTTATTAAGATATTTTGACCACGTTTTGATATAGTTTCGTTAGCTTTAAGGGTATAAAATCTTCGACCAGGTTAGCTTAGCTTTTCTTTTCCCATTTGCCTTTTGCTGGTGCTTTTAATGCTGATGCAGCTTCTGCTGCACTCATTCCATTGACATTTGGTAAATATTGCAATGCGGCACAGCGTGAGCGCTCCTAACTTCTGACGTGACTCAAGATTGGGCTTTACTGGCTGTTAACTGTGGGTTGTTGGTGTTGGTGTTAGCGTTGTTTGTTGGTTATACTTGTATGGTAGCACTTGGCACTTGGCACTATGACTTGATTTGATTTTCATATGGCTAGCTCAAAGTGCATCGATTGCCAGCACTCAATCAGGCCGCGTTTCACTCGTTATTTGTCCACAACACACAGAGAGTCACACTACTCATTTGGATACCCATTCGCAGCACTCACATCATCATCATCATTATCATCATCATCAATATCATCATCATTGATGCACATTCTAATTAACTGCTCTAGCTGAGACACACAAACGCGAGCACAGATCCATGGGGTTTGTTCGCTTTGTTTGCAGGCTTTTAACTTTTTAACTCCTGCTCTCAAAGGGGTTTTCACTTGGTTGTTGTTTTTTCTTTTATGAGTGAGTACCGGACATTCAAAGTGACCGACACACAATCAACTCCTTTCATAGTACCTTTGGCTGGCTGTCTGTTTGCACTACATGATCAGGCTAAGAGAGCGGCTTATTAGAACAACTACAGTGGTTCCTGTTGTTGTTGTATTGTAGTTCTGGTTCTATTGTTTGCTTAGTTTGAAAGGATGCTCGGAATGGCTTAAGTCGGCTAGCATCTTAACCAGCTCAAAACGCCCGCCGTGTTTTTTTTTCCTTTTTTTTTTGGATCTATTTGACAAATGCAAACAATTTGAAATTTTCCCAAAGAGTTTTCCCCGTTTATCACCTAAAACAGTTTTGGCTTGTTATTAGAACACTTTAGGTTTTTATTTTATTTTTCTTACTCGTCTATTCGTTTCTAAAACCGTTTGTCGGTTTGTCCAATAGTTGACCAAATAATCATGCTGCTCCGACCTCAAATGCTTAGCCCAAAAGGCCACTTAGGCACGAAACGAATCAGCTCGCCGGATGGCTTGGATAGTCCAGTCCAATCCAGTCTGAAGATATCCAACAACATCTGACTTCGTCTGGCTGTGCGCCGCTTTGTGCGTTATGATGTAATATGGCTTTTTGACTTTTGTAGACATGATAAAATACAAAACGTTGCGTGGCAGTTATATTGGCTAATGGCCACGGCCTTTTAGACCATTTGAGAGGTGTCAGCCAGCCAATGGGGTGGGGACGTTTGGACGCACGGACTGGGCTGCTTTGGTCGGACCAACTTCAATGAATGGAGTGAGCCTGGTAAGCATTGGCGGTGTCAGATCAAAGCGCCAAGCGCATGTTCTTGCTCGAGTTGTTGTTGGTCTTGGTCTTATTGTGGTTGTTATTGACTATGGCAACTGCATTGGTGTTTGTGTTTCTGATGAGCTCACGCTTGGCAGTTTATGTGGCTGCAATATACAGACATTCAACCCAAGATCCATTTGCAAGTGCTTTTCCTCACTCATGCTAATAACGATGTTCAACCCGATTATGAGGACAGTAATGAAGTTTTCTTTGACGCACATCAAATTGCAATAATTCAACTGCTAAATAATTTCCATAATTCAAGCAAAATACTAGAGCCTCGCCCTTTTTTAGTTTTTGTTGGAGCCGGTACCACCCCAACAATTGGCCATACCCAGCTGCCCCATGTCTAGTATTTAGCAAGAACTTGACCACTTAGCGCATCATTTGTATGCGCGGATGTGCCTCTTGACATGTGCTTTATATATAATTTAGAGTTCTGCTACCGTTGCATGTCCAACACAAGTCAATACAAGTCCAGAGCTCGAGTCGAGGGTATCGATACCGAGCGTGCTAGGTGCGTGCTGAGGGCTTAGTGTTTTGGTTATGTGCCAATTTCTTTGAATTTTTATATTTTTTTTAATTTTTTTTTTAAATTAAATAAACAATGCGCACGTTTTGTGCATGGGCCAAGTTTGCTGCTTAAGTCTTTTGTTTTTTATTTTTTTTTATTTTTTTGCAGGTCGAGTCATTTCCGCAGCCTATACATCGGTACAGTAAGCACTCACAAGCTGTGAACAATGTGAAAACTCCAGAACACGTTGGCTTATGCCAAAAGTAATACCATTCAATCGACCTCGTTTGGGCAACTGTCCACGAGTGATCAAGCAATCCATTCGCTATCCTGATGAAACGTAATGTACTCGACTTAGGTAGAATCAATGTGGCATTTTATTCGGATCATATTAGCTTGAACGGTGTCTGCGCTACATCAGAATGCATATTTCCACCGAAACTGAGAGATATACGTACTCTGTGACTGCTCTGCTCCCAATGACTGAAAGAACTCCTTGGTGAGAACCTGGGCTGCTTGGACAACCTGCCATGACTGAAAGGTACCGCAAAGTATTGGAAAGGGTATATAGTGTAAAACATGCCGTCACCCCTTCCATGCTTTCTTTTAACCTACTAGGCATTAAAGTGGGTCGAAAGATCTCTGTGTGATCTGTGTGTTTGCCGTCGAAAGTGAAACTTCTGGAGTAAGGTTAGATTAAAAAATATTTCCGAAATAAAAAGTTAAGTAGTTAGGAAAAATCGACAGAAATACAAAAATTGCAAACGACCAACACCAGATGAGTAAAGTTATGAGGGATTCTATAGGAGTAAGGATTTATGCGATGTTTTTGTTGTCTTCTTTAATTTATGTTAAATTTTTAAAATGCCAAAAATAAATATACTTTACAATCAAAAAGGTAGTTACAAAGATTCTTCAGATTTGTTTTTCGTAAACAGATTACTAAAGGGCCGCTCAAACTGGTCCGTAAGGGGATATTATCAACCCAGTATAGACATACGGCAAACATCCCGAAGAGACTTAAAATAAAAGTTTTGAAGAGAATTGTATTCGATCCATAGTTCATTCCCGAGATCTAACGCCTAACATTACATTAATTGCCCTGAGTCCCTAGCCAATAACAAAATACAATTTTTTTATACCCTGTACCATATGGTACAAAGGGTATATTAAGTTTGTGCAAGCCGAAAATGTATGTAACATACAGAAGGAGACGTCGGAGACCCCCAAAGTTACCTAAAGTATGATTAGGGTGACTAGAGAACTGTCTGTCTGTCCGTCTGCCTGTATGTAGGCCTAGATCTCAGGGATGGTAAGAGCTAGAGCAACCAAATTTCAGATTATATGCGTTATAATGTCAGGGGAGACAAGTTTATTTTATATAATATTTTTGATATCGCGGTTATATTATACAGCTCCCATAGGGGTGTTTCACAGGACCTCGAAAAAACCAAAAGTTTTAGATGGATAATTCGTTTGTTTATAAAAGTATCGTGACCAAATTTGGCATTCGAAAGTTTTTTAGAGCACTGTTCAAAATTTGATCGAAATCGGAGGACTATATCATACAGCCCCCATAGGACCGATCGGTCAAAAAACTTTTGGTGCTAAATTCCTCGTTTTTCGTTTGTCTATAAAGATAACGCAACCAAAGTTGATATTTGATTGTTTTTTAGACTTCCCAACACTGTACCAAAGAACAAAATCGGTTGACTATATAATACTGCCCCCATAGGATCGATTGGTCAAAAAAAGTTTTGAGGGCATAACTCGGTAAATTATAAAGATGTTCAAATCAAATTGACTTTATCATGAAGCTCCCATAGGGCTGATCGGTGAAAAAATGTTTTTGGTGTTTCGTTTTTTTATGAAGGTATCGTAACCAAATTTAGTGTTTCGTAGTTTTTAGAGTTCCTCAGCACCGTATCGCATTTTATCCAAATCGGTTGACAATATAATATAGTCCCCATAGCACCGTTCGTCCAAAAAATCGTGTTTGGTGCGGTATTTTGTTTGTTTATTTTGAGTCCTTAAGCAATATATAGGTTTTGATTGCAATGTACAGGGTATCGGAAAGTCGTCCGCGCCCGACACTAACGTACGCCATCTTTTTAATTTTTATTTGCACATTCCAAAAATACAGATAGTTTTATAAAATGCAGTTGCCTCATAATGAACGCGCCAAACCAACTTCATTGCCGGTCTATTTTGGCCTGTCTTGGTTGCCTCTTCAGTCTTCTGGGCGTTCTTTCAGGAGCCAAATTATGTTACATTTTGAATTATTTACCAAAAAAAATAATCAAGAATGATTATACATAATAATGTTTAAATCAAACAGAGTCCACTCTTGCGAGTGCTCACTGTACAAGACTTAGTTACTGGCATGCTAGTTTTATGTACGTGGATTATCAAGGAGATCACAAAAGTTTTAACAGGTGCAAATTTTCGTATGTGTTTTTGCTGTTGTGCAACAATCAAAGATGTGGCAAGACAAAGTAGTAGCCATTACTCGATGCCAGTTCGATTTTGTCGTATATCTTATATCGAACACTTACCTGTAGATGCCGCCAATAGCAGATTGTCTTCCAGGCGATGTTTTTTCGCCTGACAACTCGAAACATTCAAGTCGTGAAATGCGTGCAACTTGTGGCACGCCGCATGCGTGGTTCCAGTGTGCGTAAACGACGACGATGAGAGACAACAATGAAACTGCTACCGTTGCAAGAAGATTCTGACCAAGCAAGTCACTTACAAGGCAATTAAATACCGCGCATAACAATCACACAATATTAAAGACAGCTCTGGTGAGATGAACGTTTGGTAGGGTCTTGGTTTTGGTTTTCGTCTGGAGTTGCTTCTAATGGAAAGTGCTGGACTAAATTTCTCAAGCTACAATTAAAGTAAGAGTATGAGAGCGGTCTGTTTTAATGAAATTTTTATCAAATGCTGGCTATCGGTTTCACATTGTATTGACAACAATTAAAAACCATTTAGCCAAGCAAAACGTTTTATTCGGTTGCTTTCCTTTTTTTTTTGGTATATTTTTTTGGATAGAGAGTGTGAATGGGACTAGAGCTCAAGAAGACTTAGAGCTAAGTTGGCCTCTGCCCGCCTGGCGCTTGCCCCATGCTAATTAGCCTGAATAGGCGCCAGTCTCAGACAGTAGCCGGGAGTTGTCGGTTGTTGGTTGTTGGTTGGTGTTGTTGTTGGTGCTCTTGTTGTTGGAACTGTCGTTGCCACGTCGCGTCGTCTTACAATTAAAACGTGATCAACAGCAGCTACAAATTTGTCGAACACGCAAAATGTCTGACTCGGTTTGGGTGCACTGCAATAGCCAAGTAGTACCTCTGAGTGTACCTCTAAGTATGTGAATGCGTGCCAGCCCAATTGCATTCGATTCAAATTGAATTCGATTAAAGCATTTCATACAATTTGATTCCCAGACATGGGCCCTAAAAATAAAAACTAGTTTTGCATACATAAACGTGCAATGGCTGCACTACTTCCCTTTGGCCAGCGGGACACTGAGCGCACTGAGCTGCTTTAAAGTGTACCAACCCATGAGTACACGGACGAGTGGCGTCATTCGTTGTCTTGCTAATCCCGGCAGTTCCAAGACAAGAGCTACCTACAATGACAACGCACCGTTTATGAATTTTTAAACGCCGCGTTAAGTCCATAAACAAAAGTAAGCAGAAGTCGGTGGCAACGATGGAGCACACTTGTCAGCCCCATATAGACAGGCGGGGCATATTCTTTATTAGCTTTTTATTGCTACCAATATTGGATAGGGTCTGGTCTTTCTCTCTAGCTGTGCAGCTCTGACCAAATGTCATCGTCAGCACATCCGGCCGTTTCGGTTCAGGCCTAACCCGCGACTACGCCAACTGAATTAGTATTCTAAGTCAACGGCAGACATTGACGTTGTCTACGACAAACAGTTGATGACTGCTGCTGTTCCTACTCCTCGATAGTTCTCATTCTATGATGGGCCCAGAGCCCGCTTTATACGAAAAAAAGTGTCAGCCGTTGCAGCAGTGTCAGTTGTTGCATGCCACCAAATGCTGCTCTTTGCTTTGCTTTGCATTGATTTGATTGTCTCTAGTTCGTATGCAGGCACATGTCCCAGTGTGTGTTATCATTAATATTTCTTTGGGTTTGCTTCCATTGGATTCTTCATTTGACTTTGCTCATTCATAAATTTATTGCTGTGGACAATCAGTTAAGACAATCGTATATCTAGGGTAATAATTTCTAATGTTTCCACAGCAGTTGTTCCCTGAGTAAATAAACAAAAAAACAAAAAAAAAAAAACGAAGGAAAAAGCAACCCTTTGAGGATGCAACAGGCAGTTTTTGTTGTGGCCTCAGGAAGTTGGCGCTTCTTTAGCTTCCGTTGTACTATGTTAATAACATGTGGCAGCAATTATTATGAAGAACAAGTAGAAGGTTGGTCGCACTCAGACTATTTTAGCCTATGGAACTTGGATATATCGATTCCCAAACATAAGAAAATGCTGTACTCATAAAACTCTAAGCAAATCTATAAACTAGTCCAAAAGTTTCCGAAAAACAAAAATTCCGAAAAGTGTAGGAATAGTTTTTCCGCAGTTTTACCATGTTCGACACTGTTTTTAACTAATGCCCAGATCAAATACATCACATAGAAGCGAAAAAAAACCTGCAATAGTTACCAAAACTTAGGGTATAAATACAGAGTATCAACAATTCAAACAATTTTTTTCTTTTGATTGTAGTACAGTACATACTGACTTTCTATCGACTAAAGCAATGCAAATTTATAAATTATTAAAATTTTTGTTGAAAGTGCAAAAAGTTTTATCGACCTCAAATAAATCGTGTAAGTGTACTTTTTCCAAAAATATCCATTATTTTTATTCATTCTTCATATTCATAAATATCATTCATATCTTTCAAAAATCTTTTTTGTAAAAAAAATTAAAAAAAATTGTATTTGTTTAAAGGAGCGTGAATGTTACGAAAAGTAAATGGGTATCGGTTAATTACAGTTGCGATGAAGTCAAGATACTTTTTATTTTAAAGCCAAAATATTTTTAACGCAATATCTCGAAATAAATACCATAAAAAAAACATTTCGACTTTTTTATGGAAGTAAATGAAAAATGTTGAGGATATTTTTTTTTTACTGTAAAATATTTTTATCGGCACTTTTAACTCAAATATCGATTCGGAACCTGGTATACGTGTATTTTAAGGTATGAAAGACATATATGGAAATTTCGTGTTGACGAGATTCAAAATTTGCTTTTCCGTTTTATTTTCATATAGCTAATTGATTGAACTTTAAGTCTCACAATATTCGCTTATAAGTTGGAATCCTCTTCATTGGCTCTTCGAGTCTCCAACGTAGAAATTATTCTTTCTAAGAAAAAACTGCTTTATATTTAAAGTCAATGAATTTGTTGCATATGCAAATGCTTGGTTTCATATGAATTTCGTATAAATTATAATGCTTTAAGTTATCGAGCAACATTGCATACTGGGTATAAAAACAGATTTAATGGCCTCATTTAGACGCACTCGATTCATTAGGCGCTTGTGCTTAAAGCCCGTGGGGCATTTTCAAGAGCTACCATTTCGAAAAATTAGCTCAAAGATATGCAAAATAACGTTAAACACAAAGAAAAATATTATTCTTGGGTAACCGCAATATTTGCTGAAGTACTAGTGTTGTTTTTTTTTTGTTTTCATCTTGAAGCTGGTCCAGCCACCGCGCTTACGCTGTTGGCTTAAAGCATTGGCTCAAAGAGCCAAGACTAAAACGTAAAATGTTAAGTAAATAAACAAATTGAAATCGATGCAAAGACATATTCGAAATGTGTGTCCAGCTAAATGGTACGAGTCGCCAGAGTGTCGGACTCACTTTGGAACTGAACACAGACCACAAGAGTTAAATATAATAATAAAAATCACGGTTGAAGCTTTTGAGCGTGCCAAGAGTTTAATATAAACATGATCTAATTTGAGTTAGCCCCGCAACAAAGTTAATGAGAATTTCGTAGTCACACTTTGCATGATTAGTCATGGAATTTCTTTGGTTTTGTTGTGGTTTCCAGCTGGAATGATAATACTGATCGATTTCTCACTTAACTAAATAAATGTGGGGAACTTTTTGGCCTTACCTTAACATACTTGCTATAAACAATATTAATCAACGGTTAGTGGGCTATCAATGAAAATGAAATTCTCATAAAACGCTCCAACAATTTTCGAAAACGCTTGACACGATACGCTTGAGCGCCAGCGCCAGCCAGTGTTGCCCATTAATAAAACATTGACAAAATGTTAAAATACAAAAATTGACTGCCAAGCTTTAGGGCAATTTATTTAATAATAATTTTTCAATGTAGAGCTTCAGAAAATTACTGAAGCGTCGACAATAACTTCCCTAACTTGACCTTGAGATATGGGGAGCAAGTCATTAGCGAGCAAACAGTTGGAACAATGAACAATTTCAGTTTCTGTGTCACTGAAAATCACACAAGCAGCCAAGTATAGCCAACTTTGGGGCATAATTGGACTTTGTTGAAGGTGGCAGCACTTGTTGGGCACTGCAGCGGTACGGCAAGTGGGGAGGGCAGTAGTGGGTATCAATGGCTATGTATTGTCAGTGGCATCGCATCTGGAAGAGCGTCAGGCGTGTGCCAGACTCTGTTTTGACAATAAATTGACGCACCTTAGGCAGTGAAATTGGCCGTTTGACTTAATTGTGCGACCTTCTGCTTAATAATTTGGCAAAATAAATTTAAAATCTCTTGCAGTAGCATATGAGCTACAAGTTGTACTTGGTGTCTATAGTGTTGCACAATACTAAAAACATACATACTCACAATAACAACAAGTCGGCTTCAGACTGGGGGCTGTCGTGTGGCACACTTCTGGGCCCCAAGTATTTTGCATTGTTTTACCGTTCGACTCATTGAACTTAAGTAAGAGCCGACGCTCTTGTGTATGAGTGACAAACTGGCAAGCACGCATACGCATATAGGGTGTTTTTTTTTTGGGATAATTGTTTTAGTTTTTCTTTGGCACATGGGTCCAGCCAGACCCTTTTCATTTTTTTAAATTGTATTTTTAACATACTTCTGATTGACCAATCATCTTGAAATTTTCTGACTTTTCCTAAATATTTATTTACTCTCATTTTCGAAAAAAAATTGAAGATCCTTCTATTACGAGGGTGCCTATAGATGTTTTTTTTTAAATATATTTAGGTTATCGGAACATGTGCAAGTCGGAGGGTTAACTCTGGACGAGTAATGTTGGTTAATTTGACTAACACACATTGAATTTCTTTTATTATCCCTGAAAATAAAATGTAGCTGCTGATATGTAATATACAGGTGATACACAGGGTGACTCAAGTTGCAAAGCGGTATTTCAAGAAGATATTTGTTATGGCAATTATATGCATTATATATATTCCGAAGAAGATAATAAATTTTCCGTTTTCATCCCGTCCGGTTTTTAAAGCTATCAATACTAAAGTTTAGGCCATAGCTTATTTTATGACTAAAAAAAATGTATTTTAAACTCAAATCCGGATTTAATAATAATAATAATTAACTTGATAAAATTCTTCTGAGTCGAAGAAGATTAAATTGGGTTAACAACAAATTGAGTCTATATAACAAATTGTATTCAGAAACTGTAGGCTTATTTACAAAACTCCATTTTTTTTTTATTTCTTGATACGATTGTTAATTATATCGCTCTTGTCCCGAGCATAGGGCAAAAACAAGCACAAAATAACAATATACCTACATAACTAACAAAACGATAGTAATTTGACTATAATAAACTATATACCAGACAAGACAAGATATCTCTTCCACTCATCCCTGTCCTTGGCTAGGTTCCGTATTTCGTTCCAGGATGCTGTTGCCCGACTTTCAGAGATGATCGTTCGGTACCTGGTCTGGCTGGGTCTTCCCCGTTGTCTACTGCCTTGTGGGTTCCACTGGAAGGCCATTTTAGCAATGTTTTCGTCTTCTCTACGCAACGTGTGCCCAATCCAGTTAATGGTCACGCTGATTTTTTCTCTGTTGGAGTGCTTAAACTCCATTTAAGTGACTCTTAAAAAAAAAAAGCTACAATTTTTGCAAAACAAACAAAAGAGGAAAAACATTCGAAACCAAGTATTACTTTAAAACAAAAATGAAGTAAGAAAATTAGCCCCCTGGTAATATGGCAGCAGTCGTGTGTGTATGGTTGAAATTGAAAAAAAAAAAACTGTTGAAAAACACCCTATATAATATATACACACTACTACACATGTCAAGTTTAGCGCCGTTCTTTTGTCTCATTGTTTTGGCTGTTTATGTCTTGAATTTTGTGTTTTTGAAAACATTTTCTGGGTTAATTTTCATGTCTGTTTCAATACAATTTTCCGCAGCTTTGCTGTCAAGGTTAGAATAATTTTCATTTGTATTCTTTTTTTTGTTTTGTTTTGTATATTTTTTGTGCATTTTTTTAAAAGTCATAGAACACAAACAAAAGACTTAGGCAACAAACTAGGCGTTATACGGGCATCAATTGATTTCAAAGAATTACTGACCTTGCCTAGACGATTTTCACTCTATAGATGCAGACTGTCAACCCGAACTGGCGCCAGCAGAGACCACACTTGTGATTGCAACAATTTGTGGCATGCCTCAGTTCAGTAGGTGCGAGCTGCAAGTGATCTATTTAGTATGTTATGTCTTTATGTGCGATAGTAGCAACAATAACACTTCGAGAATAACAGTCTGTGGTGACCCTTAACAGTAGGTGGTAGGTAGATAGTTGGTATATAAAATATGTATGCATGTATACATAAGATGGTTGAAAAAAAACAGTGGAACAGTTGGACAGTTGCAGTATCGCATATAAATCAGGCTAAGCTGCTAACTCAAACTGTTATAAATCTTGGGCACGCAATAAATGCCATTTGTGGGCCCAAGAAGTTTAAAGAAATTCAGTCATCATATTTAGCAACCGGAAATCGCTCATAACTCAAAAAGGAAATGCTCATATCCTTTCAATTTGACATTTCTCCTATAATCAATGCAGTTTTCATGCAACTCAATACAATACGTTTCGAAGCGATTAATCTAACTTAAAGTTTGCTCACGCCGCGTACGTGATCCGAATGCAGCATCGTATTGGAGTGCGGGAAAAAGCCTACCTGAGGTATGACTGAGGTCCTTTTCCGCTCAGAGTTTATCTTTATTAAGAATTTCACATGATTTCAGTAGCATACTACGCATAATTTTGATATCTTGATTTTCTTAGGGGTATTAATCATATGCAACATGATTTCTTTACTTTGTTTTTTAGTTTTGTGTATTAAAAGTTTTGTATACGTTTGTGGCATGTTAATTTTTTTTTTTTGTGGGCGGGGTCGCATTTTATTGTAGCAAACACTTTTAGCCAATTTCTCCAGTTGTCATGATTTGAACTCTGACCAACTATGATCGGCTCAGGCAATACTCCACCAAGCATGTAGTCGAATTTGTCAAAGCGGATTATCACCCATTTTCAGACGACAAACAAGCTGCAGGTATTTAGGCGAACCCATTAAACAGCTACGACAAGCGGTGTGGTGGGGCTACCATAGTCCCCGGCACACCTGATATGCGCCGACCAAAATGCTCAGCTCATGAAAAATTGTCTTCGACACCAGACTGGCTACATAGTGTCCATCCACTCAATGGACCACGATAATTTGAGTATCCGAATGGCAACACATGGCTAAATGCCTAGACTGCAACGGATCGCGACTTCGCTGTGGGCTTAAGATGACATACAATCATATTAAAAATGGTTGCCGTTTTATTTGCAACGTTTTCAGGTGACCTCTCGCCAGTCCCTCTTCCTCACTCTCACACTCTGACTGGCCACCAACTCGGAGCAGCTTGTTGCATTATTAATAATAGTTGGTGCTTGCTTGCCTGGCTATGACCACCGCCAAAGTCGACTTGCCCGGGCTTATGCCTATGCTAGGCGCAGCTTTGTCGTCCCACCCGACCTCTCCAAAGCAGTTTCAAATGTGACTCGATGCAATTTTATTAACGCAACGACAAATGATCGCAATGCTGCAAAAAACGAACTGAGCCTAGCCAACCAACCGTAACCCCTGCATCCTGATCTTCCGTGGCCAGTAAACGCATTGCCCGCCGCCAGCCTTTTGGACGTGTGTGGGGGGGCAACGCTTTGTAAAGTGGCCGAGCTTGGACCTGAGACCCTATTAAAATTGAAAATGTCGCGAGATCACTTATCAGACGTAATAAAAATGGTGCTTTTAAAAAACAATTTAACTTTTGGGTGCAACGACAACGACAACTACAGACTATAGACTATGTAGGTTGCTGTAATTTATATCAAGTACGATCAAACGCTTAGACCAGCATCATAAAAAGAAATGATATTTTGCGGATTCAACAACAACAAGTTTCCAAAAAAAAAACTGTAACCCTTCAATCTTTATTGTTCTCAGGCCAAAAGGTGCTAATCACTCAAAATGTAAATAAACTTGACAAAGTTATCATAATTTGAATTCCCACACCCCAAACACATGGTAATTCAATCCATCCATAATACATTTCTACAAAGTTTAGCTTTTAAAGCATTGTTTAGTGTTTAATAAACGCCTCAATCATACTTTTGTGATGCATGTGTTAAAGACAAACGAATCTTAAGTCATCTCACATTGTACAGTAGGTAAGTAAACTGAACAAAGATCGATGGATCGATGGTTTGTGAAAGCGGCTTGTGTGGTCTCTGTTAACTTGAAAGTTCCAATAAACTGTGTCAATGAATAAAACATATCTATGCATGAGTTTAAAAAGTAAATATAACTTGAGTGGGTGATGTTAACAGGGGAAAGAGTTGAGTTCAGTGGAATACACAGATCTACAGCTTGTATATTTAAATTATCCTGAATGAATAAGTTAATAACTATGAATGAACTTACGAACAAGTGACCATGGCCATCATATCATCTAAGGTGCTCACCAAAGTTAATCAGATTTGGAGATTTGGAGCAACTCATCGTAAACTCAAAGACTTATATTAATCTTGCTTGTGGAAAAAACTTACCTATTATTTTCCAAGGGTATTAAACAAGTATATTTGTGCAATGTACTATGTAAAAACCCTCCAAAGTTTAGATCTTTTGTTATTTTTTTTATCAGTTCAACCATCGACTGTCCTTCCATCCGTATGCCGGTGGGAACATTTTGATCTCTGAGATCATAATAGCTAGTGATACCTTAATCAGACATAAATTTCGAGCTGAATGAGATGTGCTCATTATTTTCTCGCTGATTTAAACACACACATGTAAGCCGTAACAATCATCTATGAATTCAGTGCTGATTTTTATTGCCAAGTCAGGCCTGAAATCAATGTCCGTTTCTTCTTCACAATATATGTAACAAGTATATATATACAACTATTTTTTGGGAAAAACTATCTGGCACCTCCCCGACTGGATCGCATATTTATTTTCCCAGTGGGTAGACAGAAAAGTTAAAAGCAAGTAATTCAAACTTTACGTTGTCGAATTAGAGCACAAGTTGCAAAAAAATCGTTAAGCAAATGACTGAAGGCACAAACTTCAGATTTGGATGTTAAAACGCAAATTTAAAACAAATGACTTAGAACACGAACTTGCTCAAAGTCACTTAAATACTTAAGTTGCGAGAAAGTTAACAATTGTTAAAAATACACAGCAATAAGAAGAGAATATTGAAATACCTATAAAAAATATTAAAAGTATGGAAATTATAATATATCAACTCTATAATATAATATTATAATAAATTATGTAAATGGGTTTGCGCAAAGGCTAAATACTTAGTTTAGGTATTGCTAAATATGATTCTTCAGATGTGATCTTCTAGAGAAACACAGCGAGTTTTTTTTTTATTTAGGAACCATATCCTTAAGAGTGAAATGTAATAGTTTTTCACAATTTTTATTTTTACTATATTAAGCCAGGCTTGGACCTAGTTATTGCCGGATCTTAAACCGAAATTTCTCTTTCTCTCTTCTGACCCTGAACAGTAACACTTTATTTTTTAACCATAATAAAAGATTGTATCCTTAATTTTTTTTTTTTTTTTAAGAAAATTTATCATTTTGAAAAAATTACTATTTATTTCGACGCGCTGAGTCGGAATTCGATATCAAAATGGGCCTAACCGGTCTTGGTTTTATCATAATCTCAAAAAACTCTACAAAACTAGTGGGAGGTTATCTCAGAAACCCCCAGTGTTGGCGTCTTTTTGAGCTCGGGTTCGGGTTCAGTGATTCTAAAAAGTATTGCAGAACAACCGGTGTCGAAAAAAAAATTTCTCTGGTTGTTTGAAGTTGGGGTAGAAGCTTGGACCGATTCTGCTTCATCGCCAGATCACGATCCTTTTTTTTTTTTTTTTCATGTGGCTGCTATGAATGGTCGTCTCTAAGGATCGATCTCCGTATGTTGTGCCTATTTTAACAAATGTGACATTCGTGAGTCCTGCCATCGTTTTCATGCTCTTACTTTACAAATCTATTCAAGTGTCCTTATCGTTTGGGATACGGGATAACCATTTTCTCCAATATTCTTCTTCTCAATGCTTAGGAGTGGCTTCTACAGTTCGGCTGAGCATTCTTTTCATACCATTACTGTGATCTAATGAGTATTCTTGGAATAAATTAATTTCAGTGCATCAATAGTTGTAGGATCCGAATTTGAGGGAATCACCTTGACAGTGTACGACATTAGCGCTTGAATTGAACGCCCTATTGGCAGTTCCATCAAAACCATTACACTGATGATGTCGTTGTCGTCGTCGCCGCTCAGATCTGTTTGCTGCTGACCATGCTACCGTCTAGTTCCGCTTACAATTGCAACAGCCCAAGGCATTAGAAGCTCTATAGCAGTCTATACACCCATAGATAATAATAGATTTTCTCACGCTTGATATTTCAACCATTCAGCTCGACCACTGAATGACGTTAACAATGTGCAAACGGTTCAAGTTGGAGCTCCAAGGGAGCGTCGGACGGACGGAGGCCGTTAACTTGGCGGGCGCGTCAGCCGGAAATCATTGCGGTGCAAAACGGCTCAGCTGAGTTTAGAAATTACGTTCTGCTGCGGGAAAAATATTAATAAGTTACAAATATGAGGCACTGTGAGTGAGCACGGCTAATATGTTTATTGGAACTATAAAATAAAAATAAAAATGTAAAAAAGGTTATTAAGGGTATAAAGGTGTTGTGCATGATTTGGCAAAACATTTACTTACAGCGTTCACACCTGAGAACAAGCAAAGCAGTACCAAGAAGATACTAAATATGTACATATTGTATATAGGTATGTATCTGACAAATAGCACAGCATGTCGTAATTATAGCGCAGCATCTTCGCTAATTTACGCAGGTGAATTTTGTATGCATTTATGGCACTTAGTCATGCCCAAGTGCATTTGCTAAACTAGTTTAGCCCAAGCGATTTCCCATGGGGGAATTCCAGCACTCGAAACAATGGTGAACTTTGGCGTATTAATATTGTAATAACAACAAACGAGCCGGATCTCTCCGTGCTCTAATCGAATGCATTGCATGCGCATCAAATCATTTATTGAGTTATTCAAATGAAAATGCCAAGTATGTCTAACAAGGAAATCAATATGCGTGAAAAACTATTGGCTAATTGCTGCCTAATAGCCATTAAGATGACTGCAGTCTACCTTATAAATAGCAGCTGACGACTAACTACCATGATCTCATTACAATTTAATGTAAAGCCAAGACAACGCCTTAAGATCCTCGTTTTGAAATTAATTTCATTTAAAAATCACTTAGGCCCACCCCCAAGAAATCTTGCAGCTCCAAAGTGACAAAGTGTTCCGTGCATGAGACGCGGCATAAAGCGGCCAACTTGTTAGCATATGTTAATTAAAGCGGGCGAGCTCCACCAAGTGAATGGCATCATGGCAGCACTTGGAATCATGGCCTTATGCCTTATGCCTGCTGCCTGATGCCAGATTGCCTGGTGACTTATGGGCCAGGTTAAAGCTCGATTAGCTCGGTCTCTTACTCGCATATAACTTCATTTGGCGCTGTGTGTTAATATGCAGTAGATGGAAATGCAAATGCAAATGCAAATACCTATGCCATTTATCGATACAATCATTGTATCTCATAGATACAATTCGATTTGCGCCCAATTTGAACGCCTAGGCACAAGATCAAGCGTGGCAACTATTTGACTACTTTGCTTAAATTAATTTTTTTTGCCTCAGATAAATCATAACAATGGAGCCCCGTGAGTCACTGCACTGATATAAATACATATGTTGAGGTGTGTACATAGGTAAACACATAATACATATGTGTTGTATCTTGTAGTTTGATTTTGCTTTTTACTTGAAAGTAGAGTAACAAGATTTTCTGCAGCAATTGGCAGTTACTTTTTTAATGTTAAATTCTAATTGTTAATTAGAATCCCTCAACTCTGTAATTAAACTTTGTTACTTCTAAAGTACTAATAATACAATAATTTTGTTAAATGGTATTCAAATATAAAAAATTAATTGCTTATGTAAATAGAAGGTTTTTATTACTAAAACGAGTTTGTTTTAAGAGCAATACAATGAAAAAAAAAGAAACACCAGCTAAGAAAATTAATAAGTAAAATGAATGGATATTGTCGATATCCCAAAATGGGAAGCCTAGCGCGTTCGAAATATCAGAGGGCAAAGTAAAAATATAATAAATGGCTGATAAATATCCAAAACTTTGTATTTTATGCTTTTAAATGGAATTTTCCCTACAATAACTTTTTGCACTTGTAAACAGCTGATTGTTGTTGCTCATATAAGGCACTTCTGCATCGTTGCATGGTTGGTCACGGTCGCGACGCAGCGTTTCTCGGGCACTTCTGCTCTTCACATTTTGTAAATAAAACTTTTTATTTTCTGACAGTTTTATTTTTTAAGTCAGCCACAAAAAAGTAAAGCAACAATTATAGTTTTGTTTTCAACCATGGAGAGTCGATTGTAGTGAAATTATAAATCAACGTTTTTTTAATCTTATTTTCAAAAAAAATGTATTTATATATTTATTAATTCAATATATTAGAATAATATACTTAAAACTAGAGTACTAAATATAATCAAGCTTATTGAATTTGAGCAGCCTTAATATTTCCGGTATACATATAATATATGTTTTGCTGGCAGATATAATTTTTTAAATATATCGATAGGTAATTAAAATTTAAGCTTCAAATCGCATAAGTCAACTGAATATTTCAATAATAAGCTACATACAGTAGATATCTGCAAAATAGCTGTTTAAGATTTTGTTTTTTATTATTCCTAGCTCTAAAATTTTTACGTTTTCAGACACATACTGTGCCAACAATTTATTTTACAACCAACGTAATCGAAAATCCAAAGAAAATGAAGCTAAAATAAACTAAACTACCATTAAAATATACAAAACACCCGCTCCATAAAAAACTCTAACAGCGCTAAAACAGCCGTTAAAAGTGTTTCTTCGTTTTAAGTTGGAAAACATATTATTCACTTAGCTAAGCAAATAAATCAAAATTGTTAGATTTTAATACTTTACCTTTAACACTTGATTGCATACTTCCCACACATGTAATTATTGTATATATTGTAGTCACAGTATATATGTATGCATATGCCTATTGCTATTTTTTAATGTTATTTGTTAATTTACAGTGTATTTTGTAAAATAAATGTTCGGGCTCAGGGACCAGTATAGGCTATTTTAATTTCGCAGTTAACAATAGGTAACTAATTATTGCATCATAGGATTTTCAACATTAATTCAATCATATTATTTTAAAATAAATTAAGATCAATTTATAAAATAGAGTTTTAAGAATTTGTATATGAATCTGCAACGTTCCCAGCCGGGAAAGTCCCCTTGCTTCGCTTATATTAAGAAACATGGGTATTCACGATTACTGTTGAGTAGAAATCTTTTGGTTACTTTATGAGTTGAATTGTTGAGTTTGTACTTCTTCTTTCATTCTACTACTCCATTTAGTTGTTGATTGGGTAATAGCATATAAAATGCGCAGCACTTACTCTTTTAATTAAAAGCTATTACATTTAATTAACATTTTTTTTGCCGCTCTTTCTCAACAAGGCCTCGCATGGGTCAGGTAAGTTGTTGCTTTTAGAAATAATTTGTAGAAATTTCGCAAATGCTGCAGTTTGGGAAAACGCAGCAAACAGCGTATTATGCAACATTTTCGCAACAACTCAACAGGGTTAAGAAAAAGATAAAGGGCTGAATGTTAAAACTTAGCCATGCACATTTTGTTGCTGCGAAAGTCCTTAACTTCTCAACTCTTTAACTCAACAGCAAGCGTGAATACCCCAATCATTAAAGTTTTTTCTATTGTCACGTTCGACATTAAAAAGTAGCCTCATTGCGTTAAATAGAGTTTTTAAATGCAAGATATAAAAAATACCTTATTGGAAAAAACTTAGATTATAAAATTTTGGGAGACATTACTTGCAACACTTTAAGTGTAAAAATTTAGAATTTGAAATAATTGTTGTATAAAAACTCACTCACAAATTATTAGTCTGCTAATAATAAAAAGTTTATTTTAGGTATCTTGCTTAAACTCCCTGATAATTGTATTATTATTTATTTATTTATTAATTTTTTTATAAAATAATATACTTAAGAAACTAGAGTACTGCTAGTACAACAATGGCCTACGACTCAAATTCTATTATTATTTGATGTTGATTTGAATTATAGTAAATAAAGTTTGAGCCGCTGAATCCAAATCCAATGTCCAAAAAATTTAATAATCTCCAAAAACCACATAAATTTTATTTTTTACTAAATCTGAATCCGAGTACAAAGAACCATCAAGGTTCTGAGATGACCTCCAAAATACCTCGCTTTTAGACTTCGGATTAGGAAGATTAGAGACCATATATCCCCGAAACCTAAAATCGATTTTTTTTGTGTGGCTTTATTTTAACATTACTTCAAAAAATCCCACAGTCGAATAATAAATAGGTCAAAATAACCTCAGCGCATCAAGTTTCTGAGATAGCCATCAAAATACCTCGTTATGCGTTTTTTTTTTATTCTTTAAGAACACTTGGGTAGGGTTTAATCAAGTAAAAAACATATATCATTTTAAAATTTATTCTTTAGATATTGGATATATCAGGTTTTGCTAAAAACGATTTTCTTAATGTTCGCGCGAAAATCACTTGCATTTTTGTGACGTGCGAGTGACTTCCTTTTTTGCCAATATCTTTTTACCAGGACAATGCCTTCAATCAACTTTAGCAACAATTATAGTGCTCCCCAAGAGCTTTCAGTGAAGCAAACACTCAAAATACGACAAAAAAATGCAAGTAACTTTTTATTTTAATTTTAAATCTTCCGGCGGTCACGTTCGAAATGTTAGAAATGCCCATACATAACTATTTGTACCTATATAAAAAAATGAATTTTTCTGTTTACGATTCTATAATCTGGGTTGAATTTAACGGGGTTACATTTCAAGCAATGATGTAGTGTGTAAATATATTCAGAAGTTTCATTAGAGTTGGTGATTTTCTGTACATTGGGTAGAGTACTCTATTGGGTAGAGTATATTGATGAAATACTTTTTTTTTTGAGTAATTAGGTATTAGTGTATTTTTCAAACTTGGTCTTGAAAACCACAAGATCTAGAGACACGAAGTGAGCTGGTATTTATAAAAGGACTAAAAGATGGGACAATCTAGCTGATTTGGCGAAGCTTTTTCGTGGAACAACCTACCAAATTAATAATCGTACATAGAAGAGCATCTCAACTTCGTCTTGTGTAGCTTTGCCATCTTTAGTATTTTTTCAATAATGTTTAATATTGTTGACTGCGTTGGCTGACAACTTATGCATTACAAGTTGAACTCTTTTGATTTATATCCATGCATAATTTATCCATAATGTGCAATATGCTCTGCACGTTGGTGCTGCATTCTCTGGAGCTGCTGCTTGTCAACATCTTGAAAATATGGAACCAATTTTCGTGTTAATCTTTGTATGGCAATCACAATCTCAATCATATTCACGCTCACACTCACTCAATCTTATAGTGACTCCTGTGCATCTTTTGTAATTGAGTTAATTTGACGTTTGCGTGTGGCGTTAAATTTTTCTATTTGGAGCAGCAACAGTACAGGAAGCAAATAGTCGAAATTAGAAGCATTTTCATTGTTTTTCCACTGTTCTGTTTCATGAGAACTTCTTTGAACTCGGATCGTCGCGTAATTTGGTCTTTGACCCAGAGTTTTTCAATAGCAATAGCTTGCTGCCTGGGGGCTGACCTTCAATGCGACTGCTACCGTGGGAGCAATATTATTAGAGTAGAGTAGCGCTGCTTCCGCTGCTGCTTTCAGTTACAGTTTAAATTTTGGTTCCAGTTTCGGTGTTGCTGCCGGTTGGCGTGACCACCAACCAACCGCCAAGCTAGTGTGGATGTAACCCAAAGGCTATATGAGTGGTGCGATTGTTGACACTGCCACTAAATATCAGAAATGATGGCGATAACAATTTTTGCACCATGGCGTTGACATTCTGCACTTATTTATGCTTTGACTGCTTTGTGTGGTTTCTGCAGCTGATCAGAATCTGCTGCGGGGCGAATGGCAAAGAATTATGGCTGTCATCAGGCCAACAGCGTGCTCCGCCAGTACGTTGACATAAACACTCAGCGAGTAGTGAACCAAGAAAGAGACGGATAGAAAGAAAGAAGCAACCACCACAGGGGGTACAACCTGTACAGTCTATACTGCTTGGTCAGGATTTTAAATGGCTTTATGGCATTCTGTTTTTTTGTGTGTGCGTGTGTGCAGAGTTTAAGCCATTTGCATGCCTTGCACGCATGTCCAGGCCTATAAAGCGCTGCAAAGTTGGTTTATCAGCACATACAACTAAATACGAGTATAAAATATGCTTTTAATCACATTTCCGCCGTTCATAGCAAATGGAGATACATGCATACGTACACACACACACACACACACACGCATAGAGAAACACTTATTTATATGTAGTCGTAAAATAATTCCACATGAAACTAAAGTAAATCATTTTGAAATTTATGGGCCACCATGCCATACAGAAATGACGAATATAACAAACATCTATACACACATAAAGCGGGCCTCATTAATATGCATGCCACATTTGTTTTATAAAATCCATAATTGGTTCTACTGTACTTACGCACAGTGAACAAACTCAAAGTTGGCCCGCATACACACATACATATAGTATGTGTATATGTACATATACCCCAAGTATTTTGTATTATGATACACAAACAATAAGACACTTATGGGCAACACTTTAGAGCCAGATTTGGGCCGCCAACCAACATACATAAGTGGCCAACCAGCCACCAAGTTAGCCAGCCAGCTAAAGCCAATGACCCAACCATAGCTAGCGATAGCGATATCATACCGATCATGCCAATCGATCAGTCAAACCAAAACCGATCAAGTCGTTTGCGGGCTTATTCGCGCCCCTATTTGCTTAGGTCGCCAAAAATGGGCTGCCATACGCATAAATATCAAAATAAGACATATGATTTCTTACTACATATATATATCGTATCTGTCTACCTACCAATTTTCCTTCTCTTAGTCTCTCGTTCCGTCTGTACGAGTATTATCCATACTTTTGCTTATTTGTGCTTCATTTTATTTATCGTACGTGCCACGTATTGACAATGAGCTGACGCCGCCAACTATTGAATCAACTTGCAACTTTTGAACGACACTTGGAGCTCATTGCAAAACTTTTTTTTTTTGTCAATTGTCGTTTTATTTTATTTATTTTTATTTTGGTTATTGGAACAATTATAAAGTTTAATAGACACCGTTATTGTTGTAAATCAAAACACATTGTGACACTTATGACAACTAAAGTAGCTCGCATAACCGTTTTTATTATACCAATACCAATACGAAATCGAATACGAATACAAATACGAATATACTCGTTTCAATACTCGACGGACCTCAATGCGTTTCGAATGCGCGCTCTTTATGGTAATGAAATCGATAACTGAATGAACTCAAAATGAGGTAATGAAGACACAACATGCATTCAGCAAATTGCCATCGGGAAACGTGATCAAATAGAGCAATGGTTTATTTTTTAGATCAACTTTGTTCACAATAGTTGCTCCTACATTTATGACAATGTAATATAATACTCTCTTTTTTGAAGATTTCGAATTTCGATTTCGATTTCGAGTTTTGTATAGTTGTATAGTTTCTCTCAATGCCTGTTGTACATATTTTACGGAATAAGAATCAAAATGATATCATAACTATACTGATGAAGCAGGAATACACACAGGCCTGAATTTCAGTATTTTTTCTTTTTAATTAATTTTAAACGCACAACTAGAAACTACAAAAATAATTTTCATTCGATTTTTCGGATTTTCCTTACTTAGTATTAGTACCTACTATTTAAACCAGTGCAAAATATTTAATCCAAAAATCTACCGTCAGTTTAATAAAATTTAAAATTGCATTTTTTTTTTGGAAAATTACTAGAAATTTAAACAAATTTTTTTTCATCGAACCGATATCCACACACATTTGTAGTACAAAGCATAATTTAAGGAACTCTGCTGTGCAATTGTTATGGATCGTTCTGTTACGAACAAAACCACATTTGTGGGACTCACAAAATTTAAAAGAATTCAAAAAAAAATTTTTCCCAGAATAAATGTCTTATTCAACGATACCAGTTAATTCAATTTATTTAAAATCCATTTCAATCAAATAAATTCATCACTGAAGCGAAAACGATACACTCTTGGATCTCTGGATCGTCTATAATAATACTTGCATATAAGCGTATTTTTCTTCAGTTTATACGCTTTGGTTTCTTCTATATACCCTTGAGCTTTTGGGTACAGAGTAAACCAATATAAAGATATTGCATATGAAGTTTATTCATTTTATATATTTAATATTTTGTGAAAATTTCAAATTTTTTGGAAAATCTTAAGACATTTTTATTTTTAATGCGTGTGCTTAGGTCTCTGGCGGACGACTTTTAGATACCCTGTACCGTCAAAAGAATCAACTAAATACTAGAATTATGAACCAAGAAGGTTTTTTTGACCGATATCGATTACGCCCGGTATGGGTATTTTTTATAATATATTGAACCGATTTTGATAAAATTTAGTTAGAAGATTGGGAGCGATGTAAATAAACGAAAAACAAAACTAAAAATGTTTTTATGACCGATCGGACCTATCTACCTATATAAAATAAAATTTGGTGCAATACTTTGAAACTCTAAAAAACTTTCGAACGCCAGAAATGGTTTTACTTAAAAAACAAAAAAGTTACATAATATTGCGAAGATTACTTATTATTACATAATTATTAAATTAATTATGGTTTTTTCAAAATATCTCGAAATCCATTCCATGAAAAATTTTTTGGACTACATTTTCGGTGTTGGCATGCCATTTTACTATGGAAATGACTAAAACATGTTGAGGATACCAAAATTTTTTAAATTTGTAGACTAGTGTTACGGAAGCATACAAGAAAACGAACCAAAACGAGAGTATTCGAGGTAATTATGCATTATTTGTTTTCTCATATGCAGGACTTGAAGGTTGTTGAAAAAAATCTGAAGCAGGTAAAGTTTCCTTGAGTATTCATAATCACTCGTTTTTATAGTAAACTTAGTTTCATAGAGCTGCTATAACAGATGTAATATATGTAATTAAGGGAATTATTATGATATAAGCAGCAGTAATTGAAATAAAGCCGTCCCAGCCACTTGGCCAATTGGTTTGACCTCTCCATATAATCAACTGCATGGTTATTTTGCTCTGTAATTTAACAAACTAAAGATCAGAGGACATCGAGAAATCCCAAAAGTTTTCAATGGATAGTTCGTTTGTTTATGAAGATACCAAATTTGGCATTTGAATGTCTTTCAGAGCTTCCCAGTATGGTACCAAATTTGATCAAAATCGGTTGACTGTATCATATAGCCCCCATCAAAAACACTTGTTTGGTGCAAAATTCGCTTTGTTTCGTGTGTTTATGAAGATATTGGAACCAAATTTGGTAAATAAATATCTTTTAGAGTTCTGAAACTCCGGAAAACGAATCCGAACATTTTATTCGGATTCGTTTTGAAACCGAATGTTTGGTGCTCCCAATTTCACCAAACCGAATTTTAGTTTAGTAGTGTAGTTTGAACCGAACGTTTTGTTGCAAGAGGACTTAAAACGAATCGGCAAAATTGGTTTAAGAAAGTATTTTTTTTGTGTTAGTGTATATGCACATATCATATACGAACACATGACGATAAGTGCGACATGGTTTCCGCGTTAAACAAAGAAAATTTTCTTTGTAACAACAATAGCTAAGTGTTGTTTAATTTCAATAATGTTTTGTATAAAACAAAATTAATTTCGCGCCAACACAACGTTAGAATTTATTTGATCAAAATTTTGATCAAAATCGGTTGACTATATCATATAGCTCCCATAGGACCAATCGGTCAAAAAAACGTTTTTCTTCAAAATTCGTTGTGTTTCGTTTGTTTGTGAAGGTATTGTAACCAAATTTGGCATTCGGAAGTTTTTTAGAGATCTTAAACACTGTGCCAAATTTTATTAAAATCGGTTTACTATATCATATAGCTCCCACAGGACCAATCGGTCAAAAAACGTTTTTTGTACAAAATTCGTTGTGTTTCGTTTGTTTGTTAAGATATGGGAACCAAATTTGGCGTTCAGAAGTTTTTTAGAGTACCCAAGCACAGTACCAATATGGGAACCAAATTTGGCGTTCAGAAGTTTTTTAGAGTACCCAAGCACAGTACCAAATTTGATCAAAACCGGTTGGCTATATCATATAGCTTCCATATGAACGATCGGTCAAAAAAACATTTTTGATTAAAAATTCGTCTGTTTTTGGTTGTTTATGAAGGTATCGTACTCTAATTTGGCAATCAAATGTCTTTTGGTGCTCTTAAGCCATTTACCGGATTTTATTGAAAGCAGTGGTACAGGGTATCCCAAAGGCGTCCGCGCCCGACTTTAACGTACGCCATCTTTTTTATTGTAGGCTACGGAGAATGAGATCAGGTGTTAAAAATTTTTGATAAATTTATAATGTCTTTCAATTTAAGGAATTTCGAGTACAAAAAGAGCATCAAACTTCTTTTACTTTCATAAGCTAAGAAAAGAAATAGGTCACTCAATTGTAAGTACATACTCACCTTCTTTTTACGGGCAGTTGCTTACCACTTCTTAAAGGCGCTAGAGATAGCTAAAAAAAAGTATTTTTCATGCCGTCTAAATCCCATGTCTAGCCGGCGCTTCAGCTACCAAAATATGCTCACACACTTAGTCATTCAGTCACTCAGTCAGTCACGTCAATCTTTTACAGAGCATTTGTCAAAGTTCAGGACCACACAGAAAACACACACACACACAGTCCTATGGAGTAAATTGCTAGGTTATTACCTGTTACTTCAGATGATCTCTCAATTATTGATGTCTTACTTTTTGACTCTGCTACAATTTTCAATTTGAAATTGAGCGTGCGAATTCTTGACCCTAATTATAGACTCAGGCTCAGCTTAGCCGCAAAATGGCAAAATGGTAGATGATGAGATACAATCCAAGAGAGAGAGAGATGCGAGTGTGTGTGCGGCGTTGTTTGTATTTCCGCCGGAATTAAATGCTTCCAAGGTGGTTTCTTTAGGGTTTCATTGGTGCTACCAATTTTTTTTTGCACTTGCCGGCGACCGTCACGTCACGTCACATCTCATCACAGCTTTGTCTTAATCCCAACATTTATTGATCATTAGAACACAGTAGAATATGGGGGCGTCAACGGAAGTAGAGAGCTCGTTTAGTGTTGACCACCTTGTGTGTTTTTTTTGTCTATCAAATTAAATTTTTGATACACTTCCTTTAATGGAGTTATTAGCTGGATTTGTGAAGCAGGTTACTGAAGAATGCAAAGGGAAGCGAGTTTTTAATATTGTGCTAGTGGTTGGTTACCTTTCCGTTGCCAACTGAATGCCTCACGATTAAGCAGTTCTACTCTCTATTTACATGCAACATCTGAAACTGTTTAAGCGACAACAGCAACAACAAAAACTGTTTAAAGAATTCAGTAGCAAATTGTTGCGTGCGGGCCACATTTGCCGCAGCACACCAACATAGTCACAGATACAATATCTTTGTATCTACATATAAGTCGAGTACAACAACAACAACGACAACTACACCTGCCAGTAGCGGGGGTGATTGTTGGGCTCTGAAAGTGGGAGTTCAAGCCCCAGTCAAGCATCAATTGTCTGCTGGATGCTCGAACCACCACGACGACTGCATTTGGAAATTTGCCCAAATGCTCAAATTAAATTCCAATTCATTGAGAGGCACACAAGAGACAAACATTGGAAAAACAATATAAGAAAAACAAAAGAAAAAAAAAAAGGAAAAGGAAAAAGTAACATACATTGCTTTCGGATTACTCCTTCTGGCTCCTTACAATGCGCCATGCTCAACATTAACATAAAACAAATTATTCCAACGTGACTAAGCCATAAATGAATTGACGCAGCTGAAAGTTTGGCTTTGTTTTCCAACATTGTAGACTAAGTAAGTCCCAAGAATTTTCATCTTAAGTTTTAGCTCTTTCTTATGTTTTGTCTTTGTTTTATTTCAATTTAGTATATAGTCTTGTGCGTCTACTTTTGTGGCGCACTGTATGCTTGATTTTAATAACTGCATTCATGTTATATCACCTTCTGACATGACATCACAACAACAACAGCATCCAGAACAACAACAACCCAGGCAACACACGTACGTCACGATAGTATAAAAAATCCAATCGAGTGGCACACAAAAGCCAAATATGTGCATTAAATGTGCATTGGCATTAATCGTTGAACCGTCTCGATGTCGTCGTCGTCGTCTACGTCATCTTATGGTTTTTTTTTTGTTACTGGATCTTACCTGGACTAACTGTTAGCCGCTCAATATCGGTCATGTTCCAGTGGCCCGCCACCTCTGACTGCATCTTAGGTATATCAAGGGGCCACAGTTAGCTACGTGCTGCCAACTGTCGACTTTCGAGTACATATTGACTGTCTGTTGACTTCCAACTCCCAACTTCCAACTGCCAACTGACTCCATTACCAGAAATGTTTAATAATTTATAAATTTACGAGCTTTTGAGCAGCCCCCAACTGCACTGAGCACAAAAATAGGGTATGAAAACCAGCTAAAAGTGTATCATATATTTATCAAAAAAAATGGGTTAAATTGAACAGCTTGGACGACTAAATCGACTCAGCAGTCAAATTTTGCAAATTTCTTTATATATTTTTTATATAGAAGTTTAAATAAAATAAAAAAAATAAGATTCTACAGTCTTATTATGTATTATGTGGTCAAAGCGCTTTAATATTATTTACTAATATTATTTAATAATAAGACGGCAGTGGAACTATAAAGATTATTTAAAATAAATCTGGTTATTTAGCTTTTGGCTATAATTCTCAAGTAGTTTAAGCCACCAGCTGAGAGTAGCAGCTTAAAGAAATGAGTTGACGGAAAAAGATCGCAGATGATGAAAGAAAACATTTTTGGAAACATTTTTTTGAGTAGTATGTTTTAACAACGTTAAAGAAACAAATTAATTTTTATATTATTTATAGAATTCGGGAAGTCCATATTTCTTAAGAAATAATTTTTTATCTTTGTAATTGAACGAGTACAATACGACGCAAAAAATTATTTTTAAAGTGTATATTCAATTTGAACTACATTCTGGACAGCTGATGCATCGCTTAAGACTGACAATCAGTTAATATGATTTGTTAGTCATCTGAAAGCGTATTAAATTCTGCGTTATTAAATATGGAAACTTTAAAGGTTTTCGGACAGTCAAGAACTGTTGTCTTATCTTTGTAAATTAAAAGATACATAATAGCGTCTTTCAAAAACGGTATAATAATCTTTTCATTGCAAGTTAAGTTTTATCCAAAAAAAAAAAACGTTTTTTAACCGTACTTTAGAATTGATGCTTAAAAAAGAATAATAAATTGCATATAAAAAGAGCAAGTTGGAAGGAAAGACTTGAAACAAATATAATTTTCGGTCGGTAATAACATGGAGAAGCTTTATTTAACCCAAAGAAGAAAAATTCTTTTAAAATTTTCAAGCATTAAGTTAAAAAACAAAATTATGGAACACCACAATAGATAATGATTTTTTTCTAAACGAAGTTTCTCATCCGAACCGGGTTACGATATCAAACTAGCTACTGCTGCTAGGTATAATCTTGATCCCTTCATGCCAGTCCGAGGATTAGAAAATTTTAAAAAGAATAATTGAAAGAAACTTTGTTCCTTACGTAGGTCCCACGACCGGAATCACTTTTTTTTCTTAGTGTACCTACAACTCGAGCTGAACTTCACGTAGATAGACGTCCATAAGTCGTATGTGAAACCGTCTCTGGCCATGCCCCTAAACTGCTGTTGTTTCTTGCTACATACTCCTCGAACAAGATGCAGAGAATTTTGACACAATTGCATGCATTAGCATGCACAATTAGCCAGTTTGTCGTGAGTTTGCTGTACCGCATTGGTATGTCAATTTATGAGATACATTTGTACAAATAAATCAATTGAAGTTCATATTTAGCCAGAGGATTTCATTGCTTAATGCTCCTGTTATTTTTTCATCATATTGTATAAACATATTGCAATAATTTTGTTAAGGATACACTGGATTGAAAGTACGTGCCTGGACTGCAGGTGTTAAACTGCTGCCTCATTACGTGACTGAACATTGGCTGCAATAACATTAACAACAACAAGAACTACAATGGCCATAATTGGAAGCCAAAACCTAAGATTTGGGCACTGTGTGGTCATTGAAGCGTTTGACACTTCGGTGGCTTAAAAGTGTAGCCCAGAAGAAGACCTAGGAATGTTTGTTTTACGATACACTGAAATTGGCTCTTTTGAATCTTTAGATACAGTCCCGATGCGACAGACAAAACAAACTGATTTCGTCTGATAGTTTATGAAAAATTTAAAAAGATTGTATTATTCGAAAACTGTAAAGTTATTTAAAAACAGGGGTTTTCTGTAAAAATCGTTTTAAGCTTTAAATTTTTATCATCTTTATATAAAACAATCGCAGTTTTTTCGATTAACTTAAAAAAAGTCACTTTTTGCAATAAATAAAGTTTAGGTTTTAAGTTTACAAATTTTTTAATTTTTTAAAATTGTTATCCCAAATGCTCGGCACACTTGTAAACTTATTTCTTATACAAAATTTAAAGCAAATGCGAATTAAAATTCTGAAACTGCTAAAAATTAGCTGAGACGAGATGAGATGATGAAATAAGATGATAGAAGATAAAAGCTACTACTAATATAGCCTCAGCGATCTTTTACAAATCCAAAGAAAATACCTTTAACCCTTAATATCTGCAGGGTACACACCAAGTCACATCTACCGTCTCGGAATCCATTTTGATGGCATTTAACTTTGATTTTGGTTCCGATTCTAGGTCTTAGTTTGATTGCATTTGGTGGTGGCCAGTGGCGGTCGTGTAAACAGCGGCAATTGCCGGCGATCGACGGCTTGTTGTCCTAATAATTGTGTAAACAACAATGACGTCGTCTCTAAGGAGGCAAACACAGCGAAGCCCAGTTAACAGCCACCGCCGATGCCGCAGTTGCTGCTTCCTCTTCAGGGCTGCGGCGGCTTCTTTCAACTTGGCCAAGTGGCAAGAGGCATGCCGTCATCATCAGCACCAGCCACGGCCACAGCAGCAGCACCATCACCAACTCGAACTTAAACTGCAGCTTGTTGTCGTTGGCCAGAACAAAGTGCATTTGTCTGCCAGTTAGAGTTTGGCTAATTTTGTGAACTGTGTGGCAGCTGTTTTGGAGTCTGAGCCCGGTTGCACCCGGTCACTCGCTCAGTTCTTGAGCAATTCAAATACATAGTAATAACAATAATAACAAATACTAATGGTGAACAAATACGGTGGTCGGTAATCCCATACTAGCCTATGATCATTAAAAGTGTTGGTCATTGGCCAGTGGCTGGACAAATAGATACCCGCACTTGGGAGTAAATAAGGAACTGATTTTACTAAATGCTGCTGCACTTACTGCTGACATAACTGTGCGGATTTCAAGTGCTAAACTTCAAAAGCACAGCTAGCACGAGCTAGGGAGGGCGAGTAACACTTGTCACATTCAAACTGATGTCATTGTGGCTAACTGGCTAACGGGCTAACTGACTGACTTATTAGCTGGCCAATGATTAAGTTATTATTGACGAAACTTCCGTCTCTCGAGGCAGAAATCTGGAAGTTCAATAGAAAAAAGCTTATTATTAATCCTATTATTATTATTGTTACTAGTCATTTAGTTATGTTATCTGATCTTGTCGTACATGCGCGTTAAACCACAACAATTTTAATAGAATTTATGTAAACTCAAACCTATCCATGTACATACATACATATATACTCCATAGCTAAGCGATGAGCAAAGGGCTTTATTATTGTAGCTTCCGGAAGAATCCATGTAAGGTTTGTTTAAATCAAAGCTTGAGCAATTGCAGCACGCACTCACATAAATCTATCACTATGGGTATTCAAACAAAAAAAAAAAAAAACATCGTAAAATGCTCAACTTTTGAAATATGAAGTAAAAAATTCCAAATTAAAATTTGTTTAAATGCAATACGCAATTTCCTGTCGTAAATATTGGAAATTGTGGGCCAAAGCCACACCGAAAAACTAATAGCTTCATTACCACTTCATAATGTCACGTTATTACCTTACCCTGTCAATGGAACAGTCCGAGTGCATGCGATTGACGTCCGAATCGTACCAAAAAGACGCATCTGCCAGCCTTAACTGACAGCCCAATAATTGAGATATGACAGAAAAAAAAGAACGTTCTAAAGAACTGCACAAATTTACTGCTATAGAAACTTTTAGACATATCATTTTGTTTTTTTTTTTTTTCGATCGGTTATTATGCAAAACTTGTTGTTGGCGCATTCATCAAACTTCTGAGATACATGCAAGTTATTGAACTTTACCGACCCAACCGATCCGATGAATTGCAATTGAACATGTGTCTGTCTGTCGGTCCGTCTGTCTTTCCTTCAGCTGCCCTTCCAGGCTGTCTGCTTGTCTGTCTGCTCCCCCGAAAAGAAAGCTACACAAGTTGCAGTCGGCTTTGTACAAAGTTATCCAGCTAACAGTAAAGCCCAAAATGTTTATTCTTAATGAAAATATTTTATGTATTAAAATAAGTAAATAAGTAGTATATATTATAAATATATTCGAGTGTGTTGGTGGCTACGTTATGTAAATTGAGTTCGCTATCAATTAAATGCACATTTTGTATGGCCGCCATGCACTTTGCGCCCCCAAAAACTCTTATAACTCCGATAGTAAAAATTAATATGCAGATTGAGTGAGCTTTACCATCTATTCGATATATTCGTTTTTGGGGACAAGCAGGAAATGAAGCATAAAAAATGCATGTATGAATGGATATTGAACTTGCCGTTATAATTGTATTCATTATTTTTGTTTTTGTGTTTTCTTTTTTTTTTTAACTTTGGGCATGGCCTAGAGCAAATAGACAACGCCTACGTTCAAGTTGAAACTTTTTTCCCACATTAGAGGTTCGGATTCGCAAGACAAGTTTAAGTTTATGTTGTGTTGCGCCTCAATAAAATTTCGATAACGTGTAGATAATTGTGACACGCCGATTTCAAGATACTCTTGCAAAGTGTTTGAATAAATTGATTTTTTTTTTACTCAATGGTTTCTTTTGCAGAAATATGGGAAAATCACTTAATATATAATAATATATATATCAGGTGACCTTAGAAGGTCAGGAATTGTTGTTCCTTATTCAAAATAGAACTTTTAGCCGCACTTTTCGACTAATCGATTAGTGCAAATTTTTCAATAATCCATTTATTATTATAAGTTTCAGATTTCTTATTTTAAGATCTCCAATTCAGCCAAACAAATTTGAGAACAATTAAAGTTATACACTGATAAGTACAAATGTGTGTACGGAAATAATTGAAATAGCAAGTCTGGTCCAAATACCAAGTCAAAAAATAATATATTTTTTAATCTAATGTTTGATTTCTAAGCCATGATGCAATGAAGCAAGGCGCAAGGTGCCGCAAGGAAGTGCTCGAGTTTGGGTGTGCACAAAACTGGTTCAACTTTTGTATGGAAGCTATATGAAACAGTGGATCAATTTTGATCATACATCACACAAATGTTTAATCTGAAACAAAATACAAATGACATAAATTTGTTCACAATATTTAAAATAATAAAAAAAACTTTCGTAAATTTTTCTATGAGTGAACCTCCGCTCTCTTCTGCAGAAAGATGGCTTGCGCTTTGCATGTTCTTCTAATTGTTGGACCATTTTCCTAAACCCATATTTCTTGGCGCAAAACGCACTCTCAGCAATTCCAAAAGCATAATATGATCTATAAATTTTTTCCTTTTTTTTGCGAGAAATATATAAAAGATTTAATTGCTTAAAAGATTTTCTTAGAAGATGAGATGATAAGCAATTGCGACGGTGATGAGAAGAGTGGATATACAAAATGTTTCAAAATGAAAAACAAACTCTTTAAATTCTAAATGAAACTAAATTTTCCATACTTTAAGAAAGCTGTAGTTACAAAATTTATAAAAGAACTTGACAAATAAACCCTGTTCAATTGCTCAAGGTTTTATTTATCCTATTTTCATTGGCCATGAAATAATTAGGTTATTCATAAATAAAAATTTTAAAAAAATTAAATAAAAGACAAATATGTAAATATTTCAAATTAATCTAGATTTAAACAATATTATTACCATGAAGGCCATCGATAGCGTAGTGACCCGATGGTCGGTGGTGCATTGGCATCGCTAGCAAAAAGACGCTATTTGCCCAAGAAAATCTCTATTCAAGACACCGCCGTTCGGATTGGGCTAGAAACTGTTGTAGGTCCCTGTTCTCTTCGAATAGTTATTAATAGAGATCCCCACGCTCTACCTTATTATTTTTTTTTACCATGAAGGAAAAATAGAGAGGAACAAAAAAATTGGGAACGACCAATTTATTATATTTATTTCTAAATGCAGGACCCCAGAGTATACTTTCTTTCTAGGATTAGATAAATAGTTCAAATACGCTTTTTGTGATTTTTCTCCATTATAAATCATTTCATACCTACTTAGCTGATAAAGTGAACAAGATAGGGCTTTCTGGAACTCAGCTTGGGATCAGGGGCCTTTGTAATATCAATTATTATAATAGAAAGCTTGATAAATTTTTTTCGTTTTTTCTAAGGACGATTTATGTACACTCCAATAAATTGAATTGAATAAAAAATCTTTAAAATTTGCAACATTATCTTCCAAAAGTCAAACTTCATGAAAGAACTAAGCAATCCCATTGAATAAGAGTGGTCTTAAAATAGCCAGCTAACATCTTTAATCACGTTTTTATTGTTGCACAAATGAAACTGAAAACGAAATCGAAATCGAATACCATCAAGCATTAACACCCCGGCTAAAAAGCGGGCTAACAACAGTCAGACAGACAATTGGCCTTAGTTGTTGTTGAACGTTGAATGTTGAATGTTGCAGATGGCCAATGCTTGTTATTTGTGGGTGGTGTAACACAATTTGAACGCAGCCAACGAACAATGATTGAATGCTTGTATGATTGCCAGACATTTGTGATTTGATGATGGATCATGGGAATAATTTATATTTAATTGTGCAGAAATCAAAGCGCAGCTTACAACAACAACAACAACTGGGGCTCTTTTTTAAAGACCTGGCCGTGTGAAAAAGACCTCCCACCTGATCTAAGTAGTGCCTCAAGTGGCTTTATTTATTTTAAGATAGTTGGAATTGTAGTTTTCGAGGCTAAAAAAGCTTTTTACTTGGCTGTGCTAAACAAAACTATCAACAAATGCTACTGAGCCATTAGCATTAGCATTAGACATAATTAAAATGCAATCGTCGACGATGCGAGAGACCCAAAACTAAGTAAGATCCCAAAATCGAGCTGAAACACGAATGAAAAAAAAAAGAAAAAAAAAAAAACAAAAAGCCATTTAACTCTGCACATTCGCTACGCTTGTTGCGCGCTTTTATCGATAAATTGTATAAATCATCACAGACATTCAGTAGACACAACAACAACAACAACAACAAAAACAACAGCAACAACTATAACAAGAAACAAAACAACAATTGACACTAACAACAAAAATTATCAACAAGTGATTGCCTAAGCAAACAACCAAACAACCAAAGAGTCAAAGATTCAAAAATCCATAGATCCACAGATCCAAACTGGCAGCATACTTAACACTTTTTGGAGCCCAACAAACAAGCAGCCAACTGATGAGGGCAAGGATGGTTTGGGAGTGCTTGTTGTTTTTGTTACCACACATACACATGCATACATATACATTTAACTATATAGATACATATGTATATATTGCCATTTGTTTCAGCAACGCACGAGTTGAGCTTCGTTTGGTTCAAGCCTTTGCGCATTGATTTAAATTAACTTTGGTTTGTTTGAAAGTCAGGTGCTAATTTTTAATGATAACAAGAACTCTTCACAAAAGTGTTTCCAAATAAATAATACAAAAAAAAACCAAAGACAATTCAAGTTGGGAGCGGCAGCTTTGGACTGATTTACCATTAACTAGCTTTAACGACAGCCCATTTTCTCTAAACGTTTGCGCAGCATTCCGAGAATCGCTTGACATTTGAGGCCTATGCATTTTTCAATAATTCCAAATCAAAAGACTTAGGCAGCAAACTTGTGCGAACTCATATTTTATTTATTTCCACTGCCAATTCCCTGGAAGAAGCAATCGCACATAACAACTAAATAATATAAATATGATAGACTCGTGTTGCGGTCGTTGTCCGACAGTGGAATACCCTTAAATTTTTTCCACAAAAATATGAAATCCTGTGGTGTTGTAGACCATAAGTTCTATATACGAAAATATGTATCCTCCTTCCGTATGAGCACGTAAAGTTTAACAAACGATGCGAATTATGCATTGGCAGGTGAATTTTGATGATATTTGATTTTTAGGATATAATTAAAACAAAGGAAAATTGCACAACAAAGTGGAGCTTTTTGTAGTTAGAATGTTGCTCTAATACATTTTTTTTTTTTTTTTGTGTGTCGATGTGAATTTAAACTTTATCCGATCTGACCATGGACTTGCCTTTTTAGTATCTGAGATCAAGGTTTTCAGACGGCCATAGCTTTATCGACAAACGAGTCAATGCAGCTCATGTTACTATAAATAATATACCATGTGTACAGGGTATCAGGGTATAAAAAAAAAAACAGACAATTAACCAACTAAACTTGATCATTCAACTTTACCAGGCGCCGTGGGTGGTCCATATATCTGTCTTGTTGTAAGGCTCAAGTAATTGCTTGATTTGGTTAGCAAATAAAGTTATTAAATGATAAATTTATTTAGATTGTGATCGCCTTTGCAAAATATCGCACAAAGACACCGAAAGACACAGCTCCATTGTAACATACCAAAGTAGATCTTTGGATGGAGTCTAGCGCGTTTTCGAAGTGTACTGAGAATTCAAACATAGGTGTGAATTGGACGTAATGACATCACTGAACTTTAACTTGGCTCAAGTTATTCCGATTGTGGGCAACAACAACTAGCAATTGTAGTACGTAGTTGTAAGTAATAACTGTAGCTTGACACCACACCTCCATACAATATCCAAACAACCCGACATATATCGTACTGTATACTATACTAAGCAAATAACAAATTAACGTTAAGAATATTGGCAACGTATATGCCAACTTAATAGGGGCAGCAAATAATTGAGTTTTATACCCTAGAACTGGCAATAGAAGAGAGCTTCTTAGTTATGTTAGGCAATTTGTATTGAGCGTTAGACCCTATTAAAATCTCCTTTTCTCTTTTCGTACCCTTTTACATTCTAGCTTATTAAAATTAGTATATTCCATTTGTTCACAATTTTTTTGGTAAATTAAAAGAGCAAAAGATTTTTTTGAGAAATGAATAAATTGTAGTAATAAAACAACTGTCGTTTAACAGATTTATTTTTTTAAACAATTTTTTATAACCTACATAATGTTTTGTGTTGATTCTATCCATGAAGGCTTTGAACCGCTTAATTCAAATCCGAAGTCCAAATCCTAACACCCAAGGGCTGTGTGTTATTCTCCAAAAACGCCATACAATTTTTGTTCGATTAATGATTTTCAACGATATTTTTTAATATATTTTCGAGATCGCTGAACCTGAACCCGTTGCTCATAATCAGCTAGCACTTCAGGGTTCTGACATAACCTCAAAAATTGTGTATTTTAGACGTGCTGGGCTTTTAAAGACCTTCATAAAATCAATTTTTTTTCTGTTTCTGTTTTAGAACACACAAAACACAACTTCACAAAATTTTGTTTCAAGACCGGTTTTCCGAATTATAATTTTTGAAATTATCACCACAAAGGAATTAATTGGCTTAAAATACAAAAACAAAATTCTTAATTAAAAAGAATTTATTAAAAAATTTTTTTTTTTATATTATAATGAGAAATATGCCCTCAAATTCATGCATATTTTAAGGAATAATTAGAGGTAACTTAAAAATTAATTATTATGGATGACCAAAAAATTATTTTTCGAAAAAATTTTAGTTTACTTTAAAATATTTACGTAATATTCTTTCAAAAGACATAAATAAAACCCAAAAATTTAATCCAGCTGCTTATAATATACTTGTTTATTAAAACATGGGAACAAAACAAATACTATTTTAGAAATAGCTTAAAATTACATATTCTGAAACCAGTCATAAAATAGTTTTCCAATTTTTCAATATGGGCATTTCCAGGATTGCAGCACGCGACATTCGTACGAATTTAAAGTGCAAAAAAGTAAAGAAAAAGTGAAATTTTTTGTTCCTTGTACTGTACCGAAATTGATCAAAATCAGTTGACTTTACTATACTTTACTATACTCCCATAGGACCGATCGGTCAAACAAACTTTTTTTTGTAAAAAAAAGGTTGTGCTTCGTTTGTGTTTGAAGATATCGTAACAAAATTTGACATTCGAAAGTTTTTTAAAGTTCCGAAGCAATTTGCCAAATTTTATCAAAATCGGTTGATTATATCATATAGCCTCCATAGGATTGATCTGTCAGAAAAGCGTTTTCAGGGCATAATTCGTTTGTTTATAAAGATATCGAAACCAAATTTGTCATTCGGAAGGTTTTTGGGCCTCCCAATAAGTGTTCCAAATTTGATCAAAATCGGTTGGCTGTATAATATAGTTTCATAGGACCGAGCGATCAATAAAGTGTTTAGTGCAACGATTTTTGGCCTACGATTGCGTACGCGACAAACTATGAAAATTAATAAAAAAATTTTGGTGTCCTTTTTACACACTATATGTTTTTTTTTAGTTTAAGTCACTAAACTTGATTTAAATTTAAATTTGCGTTCACTTGCTTACACCGACTGCCAAGCACGGATAACAAATGATAGTTTTTGAACAAGTACGCGACATTCAAAAATCGAGGAGTTTAGAATAAAAAATTAACCGCTAATCGGGCTTTGCTTAAGCTCAACTGTTTTTTTTAATGCCTATTTGATGTTGTTAAAAATATTCAAGTGATGAGAGAAACGTAAACAGTTGTTAAATAGCCTTACCATCTTTAAGAGCAAGCCACTCTAAAAGTAAATAAAAGCGAGAAAACAGTATCTTCACCTTTGAGGCCAATTTTTATAAAACAATAAGACAGAAAAGGCGTAATGACATTATTTTATTAAATATTGGACATATTTAAAATAAATTTAAAAAAAAATCAAAAGTTTTTTCAAATTTAATTTTTTGGTCCTGGTTGACATTTCTGTGGAAATGCCCATATTTTATTCCGAAATTTTAAAAAGTGAATATTGCCTATGTCTCTAGCATTTTAATAAGCAAAATAATTTTTAAATCGTACGGACAGATATAGACGACTATAGAGGTATTATTATCCGTTTTTCTATTGGGGTCTTATTCGTGCAATAATCAAAGACAATTCTAAAATTGTTGAAAATGTTTTTGTCTTTAAAGCAAATTGGTTCAAGTCTGTACAATTATTATCATTTGATAAATACTTCAGATCAAAGTACAATCCAAATTTTTATAACAAAAAAAATTACAAAATTATCCCAACAGAGTAAACTAAATAAGGGCAATCTGATTTTAATTTTGAACGCAGCTGTAGAGTAAGAGTATACAATAGTTGGCGTGTTAAAATAATTGAAAATTTTTCTGGTTAAAAAAATTATATTCACAACAATTTCTACGAATTGCTCACTGATCTACATATGTGTAATAAAATAAAATTATAGATTTCATAAATTTAACAATAACTGGTAAAAAGCACCGATTTCGATTCAATTCCACTGAATCGTCACGTTTTTGTTGTACAATAGAAAATCACCAGTTACCCAGATGATGAAAAAGACAATGTATTTATGTATTTCATGGAGCAATCGGCTTAGTGTTAAGTGAAACAGAGTTGTCCAGTTGCTATTATAATGCAAATTTTGGTAACTTTTATCATTGATACAGTCAGTTGTAAATGTATTCAAACGATTTCTGACAGCCAGCGGTGTTAATTTATGCCACAGACTGTTACAATTAAAAGATAAACGGCCGCTTTGCATTGGAAACGCACCGCTAAATACGATCCGTAGAAGACCATCTAGAGACAATGCCAGAGGCTTAAACAACGCTAGTGGGACAAAGATTGGAGTAGAGCTGCTGCGTCTGAGCCTAAACCAGAGTTTTCCACTGAAACCGGTTAAATGCATTTTGTGTAACAATGTGTCAACTAATAATACACGAAAGAAAAAAGGAGGAGATTTGGAAAGAAAAAAAAAACAAGTTGGCATGGCATTAGAATGGTAGCTCGCATGGAGCCACAGCGCTAGAGAAGAAGTCAGCCAGCTAAACATTTCAATTTTAATTAAGCATGATAAATGATTTCAACTGGACGCATAAATCTTTTTTACAGTCGCGATGAAACAATGAAGTTCTTTTGTTTTCATAGCTTTAAGAAATTTGTTGTATAGTATCGTATAGTATATCGTTGACCATGGAGACTAGCTTGGTGTTTGAAACTCTATTTCTGCTTTGAGCTTGCCTTTTTTGGTGAAAAGATAAGGGCTAAGCTGTGAAGAAAATTGATTTGAAATTAATGCAAGAATTTGTTATACAAAAAAAGAAAAACAATAAATACAACAAGTTCAAAATTTGAATCGGTTACGTTGTATCGACTTGCGACTCAATAAGGCTGCGATTTAAATTCATTTCGTTTTGAAAGAGTCTCCATAGAGTTGTTCCCAAAACAAAAAAAAAAAACGGCTAGATAAAATGTGGTTCATAGCAGCTGAACTAACTAATTCACATTCTAATAAATATAATATGTGTTTACAAATTTGATTTTGGTTGGAAAACTTATGTCGGTTAATAAACCGATATCTAATAGCTTTGGCCTAATGCATATTATTGCACAGAGTCAAAGCCCAATTTGTTGGAGTTTAAGAGCAAATCTAGTTGGCCCACCTCCAAAAAGTAAACCAATGCAGGCAAAACAAAAAAAAATAAAATGCTTAAACATAATGCAATTACTTAAAAAGTGTACCAGAGATCAGGACGCAGAGCGGAGTAAGATCAGCCCAAGTTTAAACAAAACACGCCCCACGCCCATTACAAAAGGTCGGACCGGCCGCCATGGTCGTGTTTGCTTTGGCTGTTGTTACTGTTGTTGTTGTTGCTGTTGCGATGTTTTGCGAAAATCTCTCTTAATGTAGATCATCTGAGCCGCTATGCGCCGCTCTCGAGGATCGATTGATGATGCTGCGCCAGCCAACATACCAGCTCAACGCCATGTGAAATTCATGAATTGCGGCAAAAAGCCCAAAAATTAAGTGTATTTTGTTGCAATAAAAGCAACCACAACAACAACCACCAGAGAGGCATTACCAAAAAAAAAGCACAAAAAAAAACGATTCCGAACGATCGCGGAGTCAGATCCAAGCCAAAAATTGAATGCTTTGCTTTGCTTGCACTCCAACTTCGAACCAAAAAAAAAGTGGGTGGAATAATGGGCGGCTATGCGAATTTACTCAGTGTATGATTATAGCGTAGATTACAAAAGTGCGCTGAGCGCTTTGCCCAACGCACCACAACAGGCTCCAGCTCGTACACCCCTCGATTCTGGTGCAGCATTACCTTTTGTGGCTTATGGTTGGTCTTCGGTCGATTGGTTTGTCTTTGCTCTTTGCTACATTCGGCTCGCTTTGGCCTGGGTCGTTTCAATATTCATAGAGGTCGCGCCGTGTCGCCCGGTCGGCTACATGGTATAAACGCGCCAGATCTGTGGCTGCCGTTGTGCTCATATGCTAAGAGAATTATAACACGGCATCGTGTGGCCAAGAGGCCCCCCCTTTATAATTGCTTTGTAACCTCTCGAACGTAACACGCACCCAGTACGAAGTATCTCCATCGAAGAGAGTACGAACTTTGTAGTCTTGGAAGCCCGCTCTGACCGCATTATACGTATACACATTGAAAGTTCATGTGCCGCACTCGCTCCGTACTACAAATTAATTGCTGCTTTACACGCGTTGCCTGCGAAATCATTCATCTGAGTATCAAAATCCAAAAAACATGCAAGTATGTACAATAAAGTACACAAGCATACACTTGAAAAAAAAATGACTAGATCAGTTGTATACCCGGTTGCCACTTTCGACTAGAACCTTGTGCGCTAGTTCAATAAAATGGGAGAAATAATTTTACCATAAACTATACGAAACGTTGGTTAATACATTTGAGTATTTTACTCGCCGATCTAGAATTTAAATTAACATCTTTAAAAAATCATCCTTTTCCGAAAATTAATTTAAAAAACGAATTGGGACAGTATAAAGGAAATTATATTCTTCACTAGCGTACCTATTCACACGGACAAAGTACAGCGGTATACTAAAAGGAGTCAGAGAGTACAAAAAATATAGGCACACATATTTACTGAGAGTGAGTACACCATTAATATTGTATTTTCTTTGGCTTGTACAGTAAATTTGAGCACCACATAATACTGTACAGTACAGTGAAGTAACAAAATGTAACAAAATACTCGCCGAGACCATATATTGATATGGTTTATACATGACCAATGCAAGGTAAAAAAAATGCACATACATCGCCATATAACTCAATCCATTTGATTTTTGTATATATACAGATAAAGGGTAGATATATTTAATTGTTACTAAGCTACCGAATATTTTTAGACTATTTAAACTAACTATTCTTTATAATCAAACAAGACTCATTTATAGGTATTTTTGAACCATCTTAGAAGCCAGATTCTTACAATGCCTAATGAATATTAATTAAATCATCCTCTCCTGGCCTATATGACATTCCTAGTTGTTTTTTAAGGCATTGCACTTACTTTGTCTTCATGGCATTATCCGTTTGTTTCCGCACTTTCTTAATATATTTTTGCTTTCCGCCCATATGGAACGAATCCTTTATTATTCCTATCCCCAAAAAAGGTTTCAAGATACCGCGGTATTGTCAAGCTATTCTCTATCCGAAAAGTTTTATGCTTCGTTTATATGACTCTTCCAACATAGGTTTATAAAGCGATGTTCCATTATTACTAACCTTTTACAACTTTAGTCTATTATTAATAACCATGGATTTGACTCAGTAAACTATAGTCTTCTTCTAGTTAATCTCTTAAGTTTGGATTTCTGTCTTGTCTTTTGAATTGGATCTTGTTATATTTATCAAATCATGTGCTGAAGGTTGTTTTTAATGGCTGCAAATCTTAAGTAATTAGGGTCGCATCTGGGGTACCTCAAGGTAGCCATCTAGGCCCTCTACTTTTAATCTTATTTATTAATGATCTCTCTCAATTAATCTCGTCTTCACGCATTCTTATGTATGCGGATAATGTAAAACTGTATGACCTGCTCCGAAAAGCAGGTCTAGTGTCAATCTAGTGAAAATTATGACATTTAGTGGTTCTGTGACTCATTTGGCTATTTACTCTATAGAGTATTTCTAAGCTATCCGTTTGATCATAAGCTAACCATATTAAAAATTTTTTAAATAAAGCTAGAGGGGTTCTCGCAACATTGGTCTAAAGAGTTTACCGGACATTATATGACCAAACTTCTTCTCTCGCCCAATTTTGGAATATTGCTCTTGCATTTGGAGCCCACAATATTGTCTTTATAAGGACACGATAGAGCCGGTATAAAAGCAATTTCTCCTTTTTGCACTTCGTGGCTTAAACTGGGATATAAATACCTGACTACTACCGAATTCTAACATGCGCCGCCTTATAAAACTGGCTTCCTTAAATAATAACCTCTACTCGACTTTATTGATTTTTCGTGTTTTCTAGATTAACTCATAATATTAACCCCTTAACATTAGCAGCTTCTATCTGTAACACATATTGCGCAAATCTATAATTCACTTGATTCTATGGATGTCATAAACATCAGTTTCTAAAGTAAAGAAAACATGCCAAAAAAGTTCACATAAAATGCACAACATTTCTCTCAGTGTGCTTTACTATTACAATTTGCTCGGACTGAAGCCACGAGAGTCGACCAGCTAGCCAGGCTATGTAGACAGTGTACTGTCTGATCAAGACATTATCGATATGTTTTACGTAGTCGTAGGGGCCCAGTGGTGCACTGGAGGCCTACCAGCTTGGCAGCCTGGCGGCTTGGCGGCAAAGCTCTCCCAGGAGAGAAATCCAATTAGCTGCGCTTGTGGCGGCAACGCTTAGAGAAATGCAGCAGCGTCCACTAGACCAAGACATGCAAAGGATGTTAGGCAATTGGGTTGGTATCGGGGGTAGGCTAGAGCTGTTGACTCACGTTGCACTGCACTGCGACTAGGGGGCTGGCTGGAACATGGCAAAAACTTTAAAATTCAATTGTTAAACCGAGCTCCAGAGCAACCAAACTGTTTGGACTGGGCATCTAGAGCCTAGCCAAAGATTAAATCGCAGTCCAGGTTAGAGGCGGCTGGGAAAAAGAGTAAACGAAAAAGCCGCAAGATCTGGCGAAAAATTATAATTGCAAATTTTGCTTAGCTCCGACTTGGTCTAGTGAGAGTGTGGCGGCATGGCGCGTGTGATAAGCGCAAAGTTGCCGATAGACAGTGAAGTCATAGAGGCTGTCGTGCGGGGGGTCATGTGCAACTAATTGTCCAGGGGCTAAATGACAAAGTTTTTGCATTAAGTTGTATTACTATAATGAGCTAGAAATTAACTTTAGTTACAAAACTTTACACTTTTATAGTTAGGAACAGGAAGGCTTAGATGGTGCTCTTTTAAAAAACAGTGTCTACTACAATATTTAATGGCAGGTTGAAATGAACCACTTGCTGATTCAATAAGTTAAAGTAAGGAGACATCGGGGTCACCTCAAAATTACATCCACAAGAAATTAATTAAGACATGTCTGTCAGTCCATCTGTCTAAACGCCAAGGATAACCAAACTTGTAAGTATTCGTTTGAAAAAAAAAAAGATACAACCTTGAACATAAATTCGGAATTTTTTAAAAAAATGCTCTAAGAAAACATTTTTGGAACAATCGAAGGTGTCTCTCGACACCTTTACTTAGGTAAAGAAACTTAACAAACTATAAGTACAAATTCGAGGGCAAAACTTAACATACAACAATAATAATCTCGTATGACTTTGTAAAAATTAGCAATATTCAATAGAGAAACATCTTTAATATTAATGGTTCAATAAAAATATGTTCCGCTTTCTTTTCTTTTTTAAAATATAGCCAATGCGAAGGATGTGCGTACCTCGATGTGGTCCAAATCTTGAAATCTTATTGAAAGGAGGAGACATAAATTATGACAATAAATTAAACAAAATATAGATATGAATCTCAATAAAAGTTTCCATATTCATAAAAAATTTTGTGAATTTGAACTCTCCTAGCCGTTTTTACCCGAAGTAAGCTCATATAAAAGTTTTCGTAAGACATTTTGATACACCCATTGTGGATGTGGAGATCGCGAGTGGGACGCTTATCAATGATGGCAGAAGCTATGAAAATCACTGATAAACCGATAACGAAATTGGTGAGTCCCATTATTATCTTTCTATGTAGGTATAACCTGGCAATAAGAAAAACTCAAAACTAGTTCAAACCGAACCGACAATAAGACCACTCCACAATTGTAGTAGCAGATCGACATAAGCCTAATCGCAATGTTCACATCTTTGTTGCTTTCCGCGAATCCAAAAGCGGCTCAACGACATCTATCAAAGTCAAAATGGAGCACATAGAAATCTTTGGCGCATATGCAAATTGGCTGTGCAAACCTGGACACAATTCCATTCCTTTGCCAGGCATGTGTTGACTTAAGTGCCACACAATTTACTACACTTTTGGCATGACAAACGCATGGCGAACGCATAAGGTTTCCTACTGCCGGCCTAACAAGAGCAACTATTGGAACAACTTGGTTGGATCTTTTTGTTGCTGCTGGTGCTCGAGCTGGTCATGTCCATGGGAAAACATGGGAATGCACAAAGACTTTAAGAGTGACGCTCAAACTTGTAAAGAATTGCAGCAATTTTCTTCTTGTTAAGCAAACGTCACAAACAAACCGCCCGCAATTGGAGTCAACTACTTTGTTGTTGGAGTTGTTGTTCCTGGTGCAAGAAGACACATTTCGATCACTGTCATGATGCCCCTCGGACCGTTGGTCGTTTGTGTACGGTGTCAATATTTTGTGAATTTACGCAGGCAACATGGAGCATCTGAATGTCAACTAGATTCAGGAGCAAGGGAGCATTTCGAGGAGTAACAAGAGACTTTGACTTGGACTTTGGTGGGCAGCGACCGGCAGTTGACATTTGTTCTTTATGGGCAGCACTTTGACGATGCAATGTTGGGGATTTCATGCCGACGACATTCGTTTCAGTTTGTTTCTCTAATTTGCATATAATAAGCCGCATCAATAGCTAAACACGTTTTCACTGAGATTTTTCGCATGTAGTGTCCATACGGCATGTACGAGTAGTATACGGTTTCCACTCCCACAAAGTCTGGGCCCAAACTCTAGGCAGGCTGTCACCTGTCAATTGTTGGTGAAAGACTTAAATTTTGTTAGCGATATGTCTCATTTTCATTTGATTTGGCTGGCAGGCCATGGCCATTTATGCCTAAACGCATTGCCATTGAAATGCCCCGATGCCGGGATGCCGGCAACTCTTTTTGGCTTGGCATAATTGAGGGAGACGACCAAAGTTAAGACCGACAACCGCCTGGTGACCCAATTCATAATCATGTTTAAACGCCGTCTGAACTTTCAACTTGGCTGTTGGCTGACTCTCTTTTGGCCGGCTGCTCACATAATGCAGATAATCATGTTAATATCAATGGTAATGATGATTAGGCTAAAGAAGACGATGGAGACGACGACGTGGTCTTGACTTAGTAGTTGCTGATGGTAGCCTTTCACCGGGCGCATGAACCTGTCTGCATATATCGTTCCTGGACGATTGTTGGTCGTCTTCGTCGTCTTTCTTCGGTCTTTCGATCGCCGCTGCTTGCTCAGAGCAAACATAATTTCCACAATCAGGCAGAATCTCGCTCGCTGCTCTTCGTTGGCTTTCTTGACTTTTTGGCGCTTTCACATGACTCATAACAAGCCAAAAGCATTTTGGCCAGCAATGTTTAAAATGCAAACTTCAGCTTCAGCTACAGATACAGCTCCAGCTCAGCATAAATATCGAAATCGCGTCCATACAGCGCCCAAAAAAAAAAAAAAAAAAAAATTCTGAATAATTCGTGATCTACAGGCGCAAAAAGAGGGTCACGTTGTGCTTTGGCTTATGCTTTGGAGCTGTGATGAAGACGATGCTGCCGTTTTGGAGTGGCTGCTGATTTTTCCAATGGTCGCATGCCTACACGTTGGAACTCCGCCACGTTACACGTATGTTTGTATATATAGTCTGACTGGGCCTATCCCGCTCAAACTCTAACCCGTGCTCCACCATTTGTCGTGCGTTCGCATGCTGCACTGCAACACGATTTCAAAATATTTCGCATAAATAAGTTAGTGTAACACAAGGTCCAAAACTTTGCTGCCAAAACCGGGAGCCGCGCCCCGTCTTAGCTCGAATCCAAGCCAAAGCCAGCTCCTATATCGTAAGCAGTAAGCGTTGATCACACGTTCACATTATTTGATGATCGCACGATATGAACACGCCGAAAAAAAAAGCAACAGAGGCTTTAATAATTTCCATGCACCCGCCATATGACCATGACCAGGCCACCGAACGCTAATCGTGATAATCCATTATTAATGCCAATCAGCATATATATAAAACAACAGCAACAACAACGCAAGACAACGCAGCACTTCCTGCACAGCTTCCCATAGATTATGATCACATTGGCGCTTATCCCCAAAAGAAACATAGTCTCAGCAAGCCAAACCACCCACTTGCCGTGGCTAACCCGGCTACCGTTTCTGCTCTTCAGCATTGACATGACCAATTCGTAAGTTTGTCGCCTGTTTGCTAAATTTGCATGATCTCAACGGATGCGACTTGGGCTACTAGCTCACCTGGTGGTCCATTGCGGTTGTCATTATGCCGCCACCGTTGTGGCCGCATTTGGTTCGGCTAAGGACCTCCCACATGCAATAACAATTGTTATTGCGGTTGTTGTTGCGGTTGTTGGCAATGTTGCTACCGTTTTGGTGTTGTGTCCATGGATCTGGCCATGCTCTGTCTCTTCATCATTCGAAACGCGCCGCAGCGCCAGTTATGCCAAACTCGACCTCGCCGCTTTAAACATTTTGTGGTGCTCCTTTCCGTTGCCGTCCGCGCGTAACCCCCCCGTATCCCTTACTATTTTTGGTCTCATAATTGTAAGAAATTTAGTTCGCATGCCCTTGCAGCATGGCCAACTTTTGGCCATTTCTCGTTGCCTTAACGGGCAAACAATAAATGTTCCACCGTGGCCTGTTTGATATTCAAATGTGCAGTGGAGTAAGTAAGACAGACAGAGCGGACGGAGTATGGAGCGTTGTGAAAAACTTTCGCAAATGAAAACTTCAATTTTTTATTGAGTTCATTGCTCATAATTACAAAAGGCTGAGCGGAAAAACCTCTTGCAACATGGTTAAACAGCATGCTTGCACCGCCTGCCACTTGCCACCAATATTCAATTTTGCATTTTACAACAAATGCGTGCCTTACCATATTTAGTTGGCGTGCAAAAATAAGCCAAGTCAACGACTTGGTAGCCAAAACATACGACGACAAAATGTTCAGTTCATCTCTGGTTTCGAACAACAACAACAACTGCACACAAGAGTTGCATTGTGCTTATCATTTACATAGCTTAGCATTTTGATGACCCAGCCATTTGGTGGCTCATAGTGCAGCATCAACCAGGCCTGGTCTCTGGCCCAGCCTGGCCTGGCCTGGCAGTTTAGCCTGGTAGCGCAGCAGCAAAAAAATTAATTTCAAATTAAATTTATGGCGCCGTCAGGAAAGGAAAGCGTCGCCGCCTGTGCAACACTTGGTTTACCTACCGGGCTGCCGTTTGTTGATGCCACAACATCAGCAGCAGCAGCAGCCGCAGCAGCAGCAGCAACCAAAGGCCGCAGCGAGTGATTTATAACTGTTGCTGTGGCCAGCGAAAAGCTTACCCCCTCGTAAAAGTTCACCACAATGTGGCATGCCACATGGGCTGCCAATGCTACGAGTATGTAGCATGGCACGCATTGTGGCCACTCATGTTGTCGGCAATAAATGTCCAAATGAGTTTCGAGCAGCCATCAACGAACGTCACCACAATGTCGACGTTCCACTCGGTTCCACAACGTTCTTGTTGGAGTTATTTCAGTTGTTGTTGTCGTTGTTGTTGGTGCTCTTAATCGTTTTGGAATTGCTTTATTAATAGAACAATTGTCTTTGGTGCTTGAATTAAATGTTTAGTCAGCCAGATAAGTCCATCAATTTAATGAGCAGTTTGGTAACAAACTGATTTCTTCCCAAGTATCTGCGTCAAAATTTGCATCTCATCTCTAGTTCGACTTCGTCTTCCTTTATTCGGACACATTATCAGTTAGTTATCAGTTAACATTTGAACTAGTTCGTGTGGCAAGCCTAGCTTATCTAATGAATCGTCAAAACGTGTTTGAAAAAATATGCTAATATCAGGTAGATAGGTAGATATTTTGAACTAGTTCGTTTTGCAACAATTTTGCAGCAATTTTCTGGTAGCAATAAGATTCTAATTTTCTAATTGTATGTGATGGCGCTAGGCTCGTACAGTAAAACCATAAAAAAACATTTTACGTTCAGCTTCAAATAATTTTTATTATGTTCTTTAAGTGTTTTTTTTTTTAAGTGGTAAATTTTAACAAATGAGCGAACAACTCGGTAAATTTTATGTACCGGTGCATCAAAAAGCAGAAATTTCTGGTATGGTTGTTTTTTGTATTATAAAATTCATTTTTGGTACAGAAAAAAATAAAAAAAAAACAGACTTTTTTACGATAAAAAATTGTTCAGGCTTTTACTAAGTAAAAAAAGAAATATCTTATTAGCAGAAAAGTGATTATTAGATTTTTATTGTTTGGCTCTAATAATAGCTAACCAAAGACTTTAAATACATTTTACCCAATTTTTGGTCGCTTTTGGGTCAATCTTTTACTGCTTCATGTCGGCAAAACGATATTTATACCTATAAGTTCCGCAAATTTGTACCGATTTTGATGAGAATCGAAAGTTACGTTAAAGAACTTATTTTAAGGTTATGGGGTAAGTTTCCGGATGATATGTTGAGTGGTGTGGGACCGTGTTTTCGGTAAATCGATTGCGAAGGGTGGGGGGCCGCATCGATAAAAATGAATCAGCTTCCCAAAAACGGTAATTCCAGGTCTCTTGTTACCATAATTACGTAGAGTCAAATATTAACGCAGTTTATTGGCAAGGGGAGGTGAAATTTGTAAATTTTTGACTATAACCTTTGTTGTATTTGTCCGATTTTGTTCAATTTTTACACACAGATGAATGTAACTACGACGCGTCGCTCTGTTAAGTTTCAGATAAAAATATTAAACAGTGTAGCTAAAAACCGCGAAAATCTGCTACGGGGGATCGGGGAAAGACATTGACATGATTCAACAAACTTCAGCTTCTGAGGACGGACAATCGCTACCTGAGGTTATGATAAGCATTTTGGTATAAAGGACTTTGGGTCTGCCACGCCTCCATCTGTCCGTTACATACATTGCACAAATCTAGTATACCCTTTGTACCTATACGTACAGGGAATAATTAAGTAAGGGAGGCTTAAACTTAAAACTTAGGTGTTTCCAATAATTTCTGGTGCAGCTGTATCTGCAAAATTGTCTTCCATTTCTCAAGGTAGTTAAAGTGTCCCGCCAACAACCATAAGAATTTCTTTATTGATTTCGAGACATCCTAACTGTAATATTCGTGCAATTTCCTTAATGTTTAAGAATATAAGAATGCTAAGGTATTGCCTGTCCGACTCTAAAGTAACCCACGTAGTTCATGCAATTCTTCAAGGTCACGCACTGTGGTCGATTTGGCCTATCTAGCGGAAGAAAATTAATATCTTGTAAAATAGTACTAATAATACCTACTTTCATCCAATTTGGTATAAAGAAAAATTTTAGGTAGTTACATATACGTGCCGTGTTTAGTCCGGATCGGATGACTATTTTATATAACTACCACATAACGCGAAATCGGGTTTAAGCATATCTCCTTCATTTTTTATTGTATCTGAAAAATTTATGCCGAATATGATCTGGATCGCACTACTATATCATATACATGCCATATATCGCGAAATCGGTTTTGACCATAGCTCCACCAAACATAAACCCATGTCCTCCAAATTTGGCATTTAAAAACATATTGAATAGATATACAAATATGCCGAGTTTGATTTGAATCGGGTGACTATATCATATAGCTGATATATCAATGTTGTAGCGCACAATGCTTAAAAACAGTGCACTTGCAACCCGACGTAGTGCCTAAAAAAGCATATATTGTTTAAGGTAGCAAGTTGTAGCAAGAAAATTTAATTATTTCACAGATACAATGAATCATTTTATCAAAAACAAAAAGATGTAGATCTTACATGTTGTTACATTAAAAGATGCACACAACGAAAGTCAAAAAAATGTTACAAAAAAAGTTCAGCAGGGTTGCAAGCTTCCACGACGATTTACCTTTACAACATATAAGCACAGGCAACGAAACTTTTTTTTTATAAATACATACCTCGAACTATTTAAAAACCAAAAATATTATGGAGTTAAATAATTTTTTTTCAATTTGCAAGCCAAATTTGCCTACATAACTGCTGCACTATATTTTATGTTTGAAAGCTCATAGCTAAGCGAATCCGATAATATAATAATAAAAACCATTTTGATAGACTCAATGATGTTTTGATAATCGAATGCAAATCAAAAATTGACAGGTTTCTCATTTTGAAATTTGGATTTCGACCACAGTGTCACGGCTCAAAATTCTTGGCTATAACTTCCGAATTTCCTAATAGATAAAATGACGAATGTATATGGTAAAAAGGGATTCGGTTTAGTGGAAAACAGGAAGACGGTATCAAAAAAAAAAATCGAATCAAGTTTTAATTTGGGCGGCAAACTATTGTTAAGAAATAAGGTATAGCAGAGAAATTTCCTCCTACGGAGGAACGGCGTAGGATATCGACAAGAATCTACAAACTTTCTAACGATATTCCGCATCTTTACAGAAAGACATGACTATATCGACTCGCCTCTTCATGGTGATCAAGAATATATTTATTTTATAGGATCTGCACCCCTCCGCCTTTTGCACCATTTGTACCTTTTGTACCTTTGGTTCAGGTTTTAAAAATTAATAATTAACAAAATTAAATTAAATTTTAATTAAACAACTCTCCTACCAGAGTTTTCGCAGTTTATTTTTTTCTAGTTTAATGAACTTAGAATTTAAACGAACATGATGTAACTTTACGTTTTGGAAAAATCTGATTAACTTATTTAATTTTTTAAAGTGTTTAAAAATTATAATTAAATACATAGAATCACGCGTAAATATGAGTCATTTGCTTAATGTAAATTTGTAAATTTTGAAGCTTAAATTGTTGCTGTATAGTCCAGAAAACAGTTTCGTTGTATAGAAAATTCGTTAAACAGAAATGCTATTTTTTTAGGTAACTTGTTGTGGATCACACTTTTAATTTTTTCTTGCTCAACAAATTCGACTTAAACGTGCTCAAGTTTCAGCGAATAAGCTTATTCTTTGACTTTTTCTCTTTGTTTTTGCTAAAAATTCTCTTAATAAATAAATTCGCTATATGGAGGCTCGACTGTAATTATTTTCGAAGATTATATGATTTCTAGGTGAAAAATAATAAAAATAAATTTTTGCACTTAATATTTTATGGTAATTTTACTAAGCGAAATATTGTTCTGTTCTTTGTAAGTCTTTGCAGAGCATTTGTAGAACCGTCGCATCCTTATGAACCAACTCTGTTAAGTGGCCATTTTAAGCTCTCAAGCTTGAGCTTGCAACTCAGCATGACACTGTGGCTTGATGCTTTAAGTGAATAATTGCCGCACAGGGTAGAGCAACAAAAAAACAACAACAAAAAAATGCCAAGATATGCGTACAAATGATGACGACCTGGTCGTAAAGGCTAAGACTTTAGTCAACAATCAGGCCACCGATCTCTGGCTCTGAGCCATTTCACAAATGTGGCAATTAGAACTGTGCAGCCTTAAGAGAAGTAGGGATTGCCCAATAACAACAACAACAACAAGAACAAAGTTGCCATGATTTTATTTAATATTACAGACTTGGAGCATATTTAACACTCCCTTCGATTACCCAACAACTAGAAAAAAAAAAGTCTGGCGGAGTTGTCGCCGGTTTTGTTGGTGGTCATTTGCCTGGGGTGCTGTTTTGGTCTTTAAGTGATTTGCTCGCTGTTGTCCAGTGTGCACATATGTATATCTTAGCACGCAATGTGTTCCCAGGGGGATGACGGCTTCTACTTCATTAATATGTATGCTTGGATATATGTACATGCGTACATATGTATGTACATATGTGCGCTGGCCAGAGTTACCAAGGCAGCGACTTGGTCTGAAGTGCAAACTGTTTAATTGCGGAATAATTGTTTTGCACATATAACCTCGCGCCGTTTGAATGGACCGTTGCGCGGACTTGGCCATAAAAAGCATATTAAGTGCGAATTAATGACCACAAAAGGTTGGCCTGGCATAGTCTGTGCGCTCTGGAGTTGGACAAAAAGCGGAGCATTTATAGAAATTACGCAACAGTTGGTAGGCACTCTTGGCGATTAGTCGTCTTAAGTACAGTCATTTAATTTGTCTTTAGTTTTAATGCATCTGTATTACAATTTATTAACACTTATGTCAGCTACAAGCGTTAACCAACACTGCTGTATACTTTCATGTTCTTTTATGTGTTGTACTTTTTGGATTGATTTGCCCGCCCATTTGCTGTTTGTATCTCAAATTTACACATATTCGCAATTCTTTTGTGGCCTTTTGATATTATTCTCGGTAATTTATGATCGTAGGTTTAGGTAACGCCTTCTTCGCTGCGACCTCGGCTCCGTGCCCCGAACCCCGAACCTTGCTCAACTTCTTCTTGGCAGTTTCATTTTCATTGTTCTGCGAAATTTGTCAAGTCAAAATATTTATTGAGTTCAACTGGTTGTTGGTCAACCGCATACCCCATAACGCTGCAAAGCCCTACCCAGTGTTCCGGAGCTGGCTGAAGATTCCAACGACGTGTGCCAAAAAAAAAATATATGCGACTCTTTGCTTGCACTGATAAATGGTATGAGCGTTAAATTTTGTCGCTTTTCGCTGATCTAGATAAATGCATTTGAATTTGTATCTTTTATTAAGAAATTTATTAACACACACACACGCACACACACACACACACACATGCATATGCATATCTGGCAAAGAGTTGCGTCTGGTATTTTGAACCTTTTCATTGTCTGTGCTCTGGAGCACTGGTTGGAGCTCGAGGTTGCCTCGTTATAAATTATGCACTTAAGTTGAGGGTGTTTTCATTATGTGCACGTAGCAGTGCATACAGTTCAAGCGTTTTGGCATTTTTTCGACTGTTGGCGGCTGCCTGGTTCTTCATTTTTTTCAGCCTGGATGGTCCACAGCTTCAGACCAAACTCAGACGGCAGCTCCCCCGCTGTGTCAGTGACACTGACACTTGAGTAGATGTTTCGCGGTTGATAAAATCAAGAGCAAACAAGCCCTGGTCACTGGGCGCTGGCCTCGACTTGGACAGCAGACACTGCAGATCCTTTCGCCGCTTGGCTCTTCATTTTTTGTACTCCCTTTTGGGTTTTACTAATGGTGTGACAAATTTTAAACAAGTAATTTCTGTATGTTGTTTACGAGCAGTGATCTCCGCCTGCTCAACGGGGGAGTTCATAATAAATTTATGACTGTGCACTTTGCTGGACTTGCTGATGATACCCATATGAAAGCGTCAATTTTTCGAAATGCTTAACCCAAAAAACAAGTAATGAACTTATGGGCATATATTTTAAAAAACTATAACAACTCATCAGCTTTACGATTATGTCTTCTCAAAAGACATTTCAGTGCAAGTTGATGCTTATCGCTTTCCTATATAATGTTTCATTATAGTAAATCATAATTTCATATAGGGCCAACACTAGCCAATATTCCAACTGACTCCAACTGACTCCAGCTGACTATGACTGACTGTTTGATCAAGTGCAGCACTGGCTGGCGCTGCATGAGATAACATCTGGTGTAGACTAGAGCTCCCAGTGCGTTTAAGACCAAGCACAATCTAAAGTATGGCAAGATATGGCAGCTCTTGGCAACTCTAGGCCTGGCTGGCAATGAGTAGTAGTAGTGTGTGGGCCAGTTGGACCCACTTGGCGCTTATAGCCATCAACTTTTCTCTTCGGACATAAACGCTTGTAGTTTAGTATATATTATGCACCAGCTCGATGAAATTTAATTCCAAATTGTTTGTAAAACGGTTCAACACAAATTTCAACTATGACGTGCGCGTCCTCCTCATCATCATCATCATCATGGTCTTTGTCGTGATCATCTTTAGCTCACAGTATGCTACAGATGCCAATCAGAGAGTTAAGCTAGAGTTAAAATATATACCTATGTATCTCTTGGATTGCTTCGCTGCCTCGTTACCTCCAAAGTTGTCTCATTTTCATTTTCGTCTGCCTTGTCTACGTTGTCGCGACATTGACGACTTTGTTGATAATTTTGATTTTATTATGTTAATAAAATGTTATGGTTTAAAATGTTCAACAGTTCCCAGCACTGGCGCTCTGTCCAACCGTCTGCTTCTGCTGCTACTCCGCTCATCAACTCATTTATGCGGCTGCAGCTACTCCAAAGAGTTGCCAGTTGTTACCAAGTGAGGCTCTTGGGCCTGCAGCTGGTGCCTTGGTCGCTTATGTCGTCTGTGCATCATAACTCATTAGTGACAATATCTCTGGATGTTTGTGTTTGTGTGTGTGTGTGTGTGTGGGTTTTCTGATTTCGATAATTTTCATGTTCTTTCTGCGCTCCGTTAATTGGATTAAATATCAAGCAGAGTCTAAAACAAAACTAAAAAAAAACCAATACAAAATTATTTTGCAGTAGCTTCAGAGTCAAAACTTTAATCGAAATATTTTACAAATGCCTTCACATTGATTTGAATTGTGCTCGTTCTCATTCCAATCCATTGGCTTGTTTTTGTCATCATCATCAGCATCATCATCATCAACAACAGCATCATCATCATCATCATCATTATTATTATTATTGTCGTTGTTGTTGGTTTGTTACTGCAGTTTTATCGGCTGTTTGCTGGCGCTGTTGGCTGTCATGTTAATAACCATCATAATATGCCTTTTAATTAGACTGCTCGACTTATGGGAGGTCCAACTTATGATCCGAACTAAACGGAATATCTTCGAGCTGATTAATTCTTTACAAATGAAACTTAATATACTAAGAGATTCTCAAACCTAATTAATTCGCCCATTTCCAGTAATAATGTTTTCACACAAGCATAAAATGTTTTTTTCTTTATCGTTTCCGCATTATATTAACGCCCGTAAAATTATGAATTATAAATTTAAAATTCGTTTTTCAATAAAAACATACGAGCATTAGAGAGGCCTCAAAGCAAAATTAAAAATTGTCTGCAACAAAGTTTAAATGCTCTTACAGATAATAGTAACTAGAATAAAGCGTGCTGCTGCTTTAAAATTCATTTTTATACTTTTTTTTATTTTCGATACAATAAGCATAAGAATTTTTTTTAATTTGAAAGCCATAGAAAAACATTTATATATTAATTTTTTTAAATATTAAAATTTTTAAATTTTGTTATTTAAACACATTTTTTACATTGAATAAGATAATTTATTGTAATATACTTTTAAAAATTGTTATATATATATACATACATAAGAATACATATTTCATTTTAAAACAATAGAAAAAGATTTTTACATTTTTTAAGATTTAAAATTTAATCAAAATATTAATTCATACTTCAAATATATTAGCGAAATAATTTGTTGTACTTGTTAAAGCATGACAAGCTCTCCAATAACTCTGAAGAATGATTTTTTAGAGTAATACTTCCAAATTTATTCGTAATTAATAAAATATTGGTTTATTTGTAGTCCGGTTCTGGAAATAAATTTAGCTTTGTTAGTAAAGCTGTTTCACCACCTACTAAAAAAACGTACATATTTTTTTTTTTTGTTTTATTGAAAATTGCTTTTTGGCTGAATCCTTAAATCCCTTTTGGGTTGATGTGAAAGACAGCTTCTTAAGTCAAAACGCTGTTTAGTTTTAGATAAGGTCCTAATAGCTACTTTTGAACTTGCAAAATATAGCAGCAGGCAAAAATCTGGTTATAGCTTTCACATATCTTTTTTCCCCTCTTTAGGTAAAATTTATTTTGTGAACTTTTGTTTGTCGAAAAAAAATTAATATTGGAAAATTAAAATCTAGTTGGTTTGAATTTCCGATAAACTTTGTACCAATGTGTGGGTTTTTGACATTCATTTTTGGCATTTGAAACAAATATTTAGTCCTCTTTTGAAATTCAAAGGAAGAGTTGTTTTTTGAGTACTCATTCTATTTTTGGCTTCAAAGCATTAACTATATGAAATAGAACTAAATCGGTAAAATATTTCGAATCTTATAGGAAAAACAAAGTATAATTATATTCTCCTTATATTCAATCAATTGATCAAGTCAGAGCACAGTAATCAAAACTTAATAAAAAAAATGAATTCAGCACAACGACAAAGTAGTTTAATGCCTTACAGGATTACACTGACTTTGTGTAGTTTAAGTAGTTTAATGCCTTACAGGATTACACTGACTTTGTGCCTTAAAAATATATTTTTCCACAAAGTCAATGTATTGCCTTAACACAAGGGTATCTTGTAGAACAAACTCGAGCACATTTGCATATTTTGTGTGACAAGCTCGGCGGTGGGTCCAAAAACTCACAGACGACATACGAACACCTAGACATTTACTCAATGAGCGTGAATTGAAAAGCGTGTTAATTTTCACTGCGCATTTTTATATTGATTTGAGTCAAGTCGGGTTCAGTCCAGTCCAGTCCAGTCCAGTCCAGTCCAGCCTAATAGTCTGACGAAAACGAGCCGAACTCTATCGAAACCGTCTTATGTTAATAGCTGAAATTTCAAAAATAACCAAAATAAGTTTCACCATTGAAATGTGCTGTGAAGCTGTTAATTAAAATCAAAATGTACCAAACAAAAGAAGACCACACAAATGTAAGAGATTCCCATCGACATGACTGCAGATACTCCTCCTACCTCCTATGTAGTACTTACCGGTGTACGGTGGGGACATGTGGGCAAGTTCGTTACTTATTGAAGTCTTTTGTTTTGAGTGAGCTGCACTTGTCGCTGCTTGTTGTGCAAAATTCAAATGTTTTGCAAGCTTTGTTGTACGGGTTGTAGCTTTGATTGATTCATGTGGCCTGGCTGGCCACTCCTGCGGGTCACAAAAGTTAATACGTACCTAAAGAGTCATCAAAGTTTTGGAGTGACTATGACTATGACTTGTAGAGGAGTCACTATGAGTGTGGCGGCAGGTGAAGCAGGTTTTTGTTTTTTTTTTGGTGGTTTGTTGAGGTGGTGCGTCGCATTTGCGGATTATCAATCACCACATGAAGATTTGTGTTTCTTATGATGATTGTCGTTAGATGAAGCGTGAGTTTGACTGACGCAGTGACGGATAGACGAATAGACGCAGTGTCTAGGCGACTGACTGACTGGCAGATCTTTTAGTCATTAATTATGCGACCAGATCGGGCGGTAGTGAAACCCACAAATCCAGTGAAGCGATGCCTTGGCGACTCATCATCGTCATTATTGACAGCACGAACATGTTCTTTAAACTTTAGCCTTGAAAACGGCAGCTTCAGTTGTTGGATTGTTTTATTTTTGTTGTAGTTTGCACATATATATATATATAGACTTTTTTTTTGGCTTAACTGCAGTCAGTCTTCTCATAATTGTTGCTAGTTTTTCGGTTCTTAGGTCTGTTTATTTGTTTGTTTGTTGTCCGTTGTCTGTTTAAATTTAATTGCTAAAAACTATAATTCTGTCAAGTTTATTATGAAAATAATTATAATGCACGTTTTTTTGTTGTTGTTGGCTGTTTGCCATTGTAAGCCAAGTTTATCTAAGTGCGCATATCTTAGCAATGGCTTAAAACAATGGTCGAGGCTTGCTTGATTTAGCGTTATAATTACCAAAAAAAAAAAACCACACAAACCCACAAAAAACTGGCTAAGTAAAGTCTACAAGAACTTGTCTATTGGGTCATTGGGTTAGTGTTAAGTCATTTACATTGAAGTTAACGAAAAACGAAAAAAAAAAAAAAAACTTTGGCTGCCAAAATCTACAAAGTTAGCAGAGTTTTAATTTGGCAGCACCAACTCAAACTTCATTGATAACTTCAAGTCTGCTGCCTGTTCCCCCAATTGTTCACTAACCAACTCATTAGACACACCAGTTTGATTGTTAGCGTAATTCCGACCCGACATCAAACAATTAACGCCTATTTGCTCCGAAGCACGCCGACGCACTGATCACCGCAGCCTAACACTCCACACCACACCACACCTTGTGAGTTTTGCTCATAATTATACCAAAATACGAAAACCATAAATCTCAAATCCCATGAAACGCTAGAAATTAACATTATTAAAATTTGGTTTTCGACACATATAAAAATAAAACAAAGCGCAGCGAAACAAAAAACCCCAAACAAATAATATTTTATTTGGACTAAACTAGTGGACCAGTGGAGTTCAATGTGCTAAGTGTTCGGGCATACAGTTCCGAGCAGATTAGTAAAACGCCTTCGTCCAAATTGTTTTTTGAAAATCAACAAAAGTGGGCAATGCAAAGTGACAGACATACAAAGAATATATGTATAATAAGTATGGCGCTAAAAACAATGGGAAAGTCACTTGACGGATACTGTATGAGAAAATCCACACCAAAGCTATCGAGAGTTTGGGTCAACCTATATGATGGGGGTCTTCAGGCATATTTTTTTGAGGTCTATATTTGGATTTATGATGGTTAACGATATCAAATTGCAGTTTGCTACTCCAGCGAGTGCATTTAAATAACCTCAAATTAAGCACCATTTAACTAAATATCTAATATAAATATGTAAATTTAAAAAAATAAATAAAATATCATCTTAAATACGCCAAAGTTATTCAGGTCTTTATAAAGCAGTTTAAAGTCAAATAATGTAACATAAATATCTTTTTCATGGACGTTAAAGCGTCAAATTATGCTCAGATGTAATTTTTATTTATTTCTACGAAACTTGAGAACTTTTTTACTCTTCTAGATAATTCAAAAATATAAAGGTTAAAGATTGGTGTCAAATAAAATAATGAATACTCTTCCATTTTTTTACTCTATTTGTCGCCTCCATGAAAGAGCAGATGTTTGCATGATCGATAGGCTGTAATTAAATTTAATATAAAAGATGGCGTACGTTAAAGTCGAGCGCAGACGACTTTGAGCTACCATTCATTCAAACTGACGTTCATGGGTATATCGACTTCTCTTGCCACCCGGATTATTCTTTAGGTATCTTTGAGGATCTCCGACTCTATGTTATAAATATTTTTGTCCTGCACAAATTTAATATAGCCTTTGTACCTTAATGTACATGGTACAAAAACAATAACTTCTCACAATATTATTGTTAGTTTTAATAAATAAAAGTAATGGTCCTTAGCCCTAGTTTTAGTTTTAGTTTCTAACGTAGTTGTTTATTTCATTTGTCCTTGTTAATTAAGCGAAATATCATGTAAATCATGTTTATAAAAAATATCTTAATTTTAAAGCTATTATAGGAATAAGCTAAACTCTATAAAATGTAAACATTTAGAAAATGTAGATTGAAATATTAACGCATTAATTTAAAATAGTAAAGTTAAAGTTAGATAGAAGCAAAAATTGTTTGCGTTACAAAAAAACTGTTTTTTTTAATAAAATAGGTAGAAAGAAAATTCATATGATCTAAACCATAAATAAGTAATAAAAAAATAATAATAATATTTCAGAGACAGTACTTGACGTTTGTTTCAAATAATTTGCTTTTACTGATCATGATTCCGGATGCTTAGAATAAGGAAACATTAAAACTTTTGAGTTGTTTAAAGTGATGGTGATATGATAGAAGGTAGATGGTACCTTCATGATTTCATTCGGTGCATATGGTTCATAGCTATTTTTCCATACTTCATTTTTTTATATATTTTAATTTTTTCATCCACTGAACATTTTTGTACTTCTGAAATAAATAAATGAAATATAGAAGCTTTGGCTTTGACGCCGAACCCCCATCAAAACGGAAATCAGAGTATTTAACTAAAAAGGATCCAGTGGGTAGCTTAGGAAACGTTACCACATTTTTCAAAGTAAATGGATTGGACACATTATGTGGTGCAGCGAGAGCGCAGCAAATAAACTATAGAACTGTTTATAAAGCTTTAAAGGAGACAAAAGAGCTGGACGATGCCATACTATCAAGAGCAACCGGTAATATTGTGGAGACTCTTTATTCCAAATCAGAACTAAAAAATAACACGCACGTTTTCTTCATTTGGTAAGATATTCTGCAACTAAGGGCCCACATAAAAGGACGCCCCCAAGCAAGCCAATTTTATTTCATAGAAATTACAATTAACATTAGTTGAGTTTTCTAGATTCAAAAAACCATCGAAACTAAACTTTGAAATATTAAAAGCAAATATGTATCTATAAATGCACGAACACGTTTACCTCACCTTTTGGCCTTAAGTCTTTAATATAGTCTTTAGATTTAATTTATGGGTACAGGACATAAACTTGAAAATACAGATCACACATTGGGATGCACATAAGAAACTAAAGTAGTCTTCATCTGTTAAAAAAAATAAATGAAAAAATCTTTGGACTCTTTGGCGCACAGTCGTCTTTCTAGTGACCCGAATTTATGAGCCACAATAAATCATCGGCCCCTACAATGATGCTAAAGAGAAAAAAAAAGATATGTAACAGTTGCACTGAAAATATAAAAATCCTTATACACTAATTCATTTTTTATTAACGCCCTAGACAATGTGGAAAAACATAAGGAAAAACATTAAAAACAAACCCTACAAAAAACATACGAAATATAATCAATAACATGCCTTTATTTGGGGTCGCTTGGATGCTGGGCACAGTTGGAAATCAGGACACTAAAAATTCAACGTGTCTGGGAACCAAAAATAAGAACAAAAATGCTCATCTAAATAATATTTGATGTTTATATGACGGCATTGCACACCCATATAAAATGACTCATTTTTATGTTAGTAGGTGAGGCAGAAACACTCCAAAACGTAAAAGTTGATGAACAAAGAGCCTTAGAACAAAGTCGACTTCCAAGGAGTATCTTTTTTGTGATTGAAGTTCTTTTCGTGGTCATTGTTTGGTGCGTCTTGTTTGTCGAATGATAAATTGCAGTCAAGCTGCCAAGTTGGTAGCAGCGGGATTTGTTATGATTTGTTTATGCAATGGAAACAGCTGAAAAAGATACGCCCGCCAATTAATATGGTAGCGAGTACAGTTGCCCCTGCTCGCAACTACAATTGTACAAATGTCTCAATCAGAGACTACTAAATTATAAATTTTATACACACTTTGATTTGTTTTTCACACCTAAGCGACTTATCACACGCAGCGATCTGGCCACAGGAATCGGAATGGCTGCGGAAGTGCGGAACTTAACGGTTTCCCGCATGTAGACTCCAAGAGCAACCATAACAATCGTATTAATCGAAACATGCAGATGCAGTCTATCTATTGTAACAACGACACGATTCTTGTTAGTAACGCTTAGATTAGAATCTAGCGATTACCTCACGCACGCAGGACATTAATGTGTCAACATGCCCACAACGCAGCGCAGGAATCACAACGGCCAAGTACTCGGTAGCAACTACTGCAGGGGCAAACAAATAACTGATGATTTCTAGTTCCTGGTAAAGAGACACAGAGAGAGAGGCAGATAGCATGCCTATTTCTAACATCTGATAAAGATCGCATTTCGTGCGAATGTCAAAGCCACAATCACAACAATGTGCGCATAATGAGCAGGGAGCCGGGAGAGTGAGACTGAGACTGAGACTGAGCCTGAGCCTGAGATTGAGATTGTGCTGAGATCACATTGAAGCAATGCTCGTACACAACTCTTGCACTCTTCTATAGAGGTCGATTGGTCGAACTTGATCTCTAGGCGACAGTTATCAGTACCCAAAACGGTCCCAAATCTTTATATGTAAATTTTTAGCTATAAAATCTGAAAACAATTTTAATAGTTTGTGTGTGTGTGTGTGTGTGTGTTGCATGCTACATAAATCTTGTCAGGACACTAGAAGGGCTAAGGAGCATTTTTATTGCAATATGCAAATAGTTGCTTTAAATTAAGAAGATGTGAACTTTATTTATTTAAAGTTCTTGCTGACCTTCAACCCTTTTTAGTGTATTAATTGTGTCAGCCAGCAATTGTATCCTTTTGTGCCTGCGGTTGACCGCATTCTATTAAAAAAAATATACCAAAGGGTTGAACCAAGTTCTTCTCATTTGGATAACTTGATTAGAAAAGTCACCGTACATTATTCTTGATTAAGTCACATTAATTATGATAATGGCGCACGGCAAGGCAAAACGAATCTCTGCACAAAAGATACAGCCACACACAGATACAGATACAGATACAGCAACGGATCAAGACAAAGCCAGTAAAAAAAAGGCAATTGAAACGAGAACAGGATATTGTATCGCAAATGAAGACAAAGGCAGCGACGTGTGCGCGAATAAAAAATGAACAGCAGAACGACCATAAAAAAAATATAAGATGAAAAAATAAAACAACTTGGAATGAAATGTGTGATAAATGTCAATTTCCTGCTCAGCATCGGACACGGTGATGATCACTGTTCCGTTTGAGGATGTGAGCAGCCTGGCGGACTGCTTGGCGGCTGCTTGATGACTTCATCTGTAGGATTTCTGGATTTTTTACGGAAGTTATCTAATAACGGCTGACACTTTAATCCTTTTATGAAATTAATCAAGTGTGGCCATACTCAACATCATGAAATACTACTCTGGAGCAGCTGCTGACTTTTGGCATGAATTGAAGCTTCTAAGTAATAGCAAGTCTAGAATCTCTACTAGGAGAGAGAGTTTAGTTATCTTTGTTAATATGTATATGCATTTTAATACACTCTACATGGAGTATATTAATTTGTTCAAGTCAAAGAGACCTTTCGGAGACCTCCACAAAGATACTTTAATTATGGTCATTGTGACTAGAAAAGTCGATATAAATAAAAGAAACTGTGTCGAGATATTGTTAGTTAGAACATGTGGGATTATACCACATTTATCTATTAGGCGAAAGGGGGTTCAACATAAATATGCAGCATGGAAACGATCTCAGGCCATCGAGAAACAGGGGTCATGGGAGGTAGATAGACGAAGACACAAACGGACAAAGATCGCGTTCTGTTTTCATTCTGATAATTTTCTTAATTAATCTTTAAATTAAATAAATCTAATATAACACTATTTTTTTTTCATTAATACCCAAACTTAAAATAAAATTTTGGGCATGCTTGTACCGCAGTTAAGCGGATACTTAAGTTTTATACAGGAAGATATAGATCTTTGGTTTGATTTCTTGTAGATGTCCTACAAATGCTTAGCTTTAAAAATAAATAAATTTGATTTTTGATAATGATAATTTTATAATTTAATAATAATAAAATAAACAATTCAATATTAATAATAAAATATTATTATTTTTTTATTATTGTATATAAATGGCTAAAATCAAAACCCCACTATAGATGCTTAATCGAACCGATTCTTGAGCCATCATTCAAAGGACCTACAACTTACCATATATCGCTTTTATCTCTTTTAATATTTTCGAGAGATATCTTTCTTTAACATGTCGGAACTCAAGTTATTTATTTATTTTATTTACATAACTATAAAGTAGAAGTTAATTCTAAATTGTAATCCGGAGCAACGTAGGCCTTCAGGCTCGGAACGTAAGTTATATAACTCTGATCCTAAGAAAAAAATTATAATGGAATATTAAAAAAACAATACATTCTGGAACTCAAACTTGTACCATTTCCTGTGAGGAGAAAAAACATTTTGCCTAAAGGCCCATACGCAGTTCGAAAATTTTCGCAAGAAATGACAAAACTTCATATAAAAAAAAAAATTCCATTTGGTAAATTTATATTTATTATAAAAGGAACAAATAGTGTATGAGAAAATTATTAGCATTACGAAATTAATCCATGCATATGGGCCAAGAGGCCTGTATCTAAAAAAAAATCTAAAAACTGGTTCTTATGCACTTATGACAATACCGATTCCTTCCAAATAATAGATATTTATTTATAATAAATTTATTACATTTTTCAAGCTAAAATCTTAGGAACATAGTTAGAGAACTATTTGATTACTGAATATAATACAAAAATCAAAAAAATATGTCTAAATTTGTTCGTTACTGTATGACTAAAGACCTTCTATTTTGAAAATCGTTTTGGAAAAAGCTTCCATCACCAAAAGCAATGATTGTGACTTGTAACTCAGGAAACAACAGGTAATTCTAAACTAAAATTTGTTCTTAAAATTAATTCATTGAGAAAAAGAAAATCTTTTGTAATTTTAGATCAGCAGTTAATTGAATATATAGTAATATATACTATACTATACTATATACTTATATAGGTAAAGCTTTTAACTGAAGTCCCAAAATATCCATGAAACAGCAAAGAAAGTTCAAGCCATGTTCTATAATTTCCATAATCGCAAAGTGTTTCTAAGTACACTAAAAATATAACAATAAAAGTTAAAGAACTTTAACATGTTAAATATGAAAAACTCGTAAAACGAAGTAACTTCAATTATTCAACTCACATGATAAGCAAGACATTCATAAATTACCCATAAACAAGACTTTCCAGAGTTACAAATTTATAGACCTCCATTGATCAGTTCATGCATTTTATGTTTTATGTTGCTCGTATGTGATTTCCGCTCGGGAACTGCCCTAGGTGGGCCAGAGCCATCAAAATGGGAAACCGCATAAAAAATATCTAAAACAAAATATGCCATCTGCATATTAAACAAAATGAAAACAGTTGCAGTTTCTCTAACTTTCTGGTTGGAACGGCCTGCAGCTGCTGAGGACGCCTAAATCCTTTGGCATTTTTTTTGGAAATCTGCAAATGACAAATGCGTAGCACACAACCAAAATTTGAGCTACTGTCAGTGGGCATAAAATTGTCAAAACAAATGGTTAAGTTAAACGAAAACAGTTGGAAGTATTTTGGCAAAGACAATTAGAAAACAGTTGCAAAATTTTGCAGACAATGGAAACTACTTTGAACTACCGAATGTTTGATGCTCGACTAGACTTCTATCCAAGTGGTAATCATTAATCATGGAAATAGCTACATGCTAGTTGTACCGGTTGTATCTATATGGCTAGGTAAATTGGAGAGTTTGCTTCGTGAAGCGTTTTGATAGACAGCTCGGAGCAAACTTAAGAGAATGCACTCACTCAAGACAGATCCCTAGCGCGTTTTTGGCAACATCTTTAAGTATCCATCGAGCTATTGATGACGTTAAACATTGTCATTAATTTTGTTTTTGTTTGCAACTCGTGTCATTTTTTATGGTACAGGAGCAGCTTGAGTTTCGGCGCAGCTTGAAGTGCCCAAAAACACTTAGGGTTAGAAATCGAGCAATGGGTTAGACAGCGGGTTAGGCAGCCGGAACGCAGTCTATATCTTTACTCATGGTATGAATAATGTTTATGAATTTCAAATAGAGTATCATTAATCATTTGTATAAACTGCTTTGAATTTTGGCATATGTTCAAAGGGGGCCAAATAAATACCGTCAAGGTATGTATGTACATAAACAAACACCCATATGTTTTGTACATATTTGTGACATTGACGGCAATGCACACTGGTCGAAAATGATTATTTTTTGGCATAGATTGGAAAAATGCAGCAAAATGTGTAATTAATAATAAAAAGTCAAAGATTACGGAGCATTTTTTATTTTTTTTTTATCTTAAATTAAAAAATTGGTTTGATAGCATAATTGTAGCAGTTTATTTAGTGAAAACGATTTGTTCTGCATTAGAAATAAAACAAAAATAATAATAACCCAATAACCCAATAACTCGATAAATCATCAAAATCTCGCAATGCTACTTTTCCCCAAATCTAAATATGTACCTACTGAATATATTAAAATATACATGAAGCTTAAGTGTGTAATTAAGAAATAGGAAATGTAGTGTAATAGAGATTTTATTTTATTTTTTTGAAGGGTTTTATTGCTTTGTACCTAGTAACAAGCTTACAAGCTAGAAGAATTTTAGAATTGGCGATTTTCTTAAAAAGCCTATAGCCTATAACCAGCGGAAGATCTAGACACTTCAAACGATACCACATTTGTTAAATTATGATAAGCAGCTTCAAATTCAGGAGAGAACAGATGCACATACATACATATATACAGCTCAAACCCATAACCCTAAAAAAGAGGAGTGTGTCACTTATTTTCACCGATATATCGTATAATAACGTAAAAGCCTACATAATAATATGCTAAGTTAATAATATTTAATGTAATATATTCTACATACCAAAATAAAATTCAATGCAATTACACTTTGGAAAATTTTAGCCTATGTATAGAAAATCCCAAACTAGAAAGAACAATGGGACTTCTAAATGGCTGATTAATCACCAAGGGAGAACAAAACAAAATGGTGTTTATTCCTTGGGTTTAACAAAATAATACAAACAAATTTTACATATTAAAAGTATATTGTCATAAAGGAATTTCATACCAGTGTGCAATGGTCGAAACTTATGGCATATAACATGCAAGCGGCTTGTGAATGTGAAACTAGAACACGAATGAGAACTTTTTTCCATTATCTAAAATTTGTTGGCTCTTTGTTAAGGCCCGTTTGCCCAAAACTAACTTACAAAAAAAAATTAAAATAAAATAAAACTAAGGTCAACTTTAATATGTTGCACATTGAGGCATTGAACTTGTTGCCAAGTCTTTTGGTTTCTTGGTCTGGGCAACACCTTGGCTTCGTTTTGGCAGCAATGTTGCATAAGCATGCAATTTTCTAGAGACAACAAATGAAATTAATTCCTCTGACGGGTCTCTGCTGGTTGCATTGTTATAAGGCGTCTGCAGCAGGCAGCAGTTACTTTGCTAACAAGCTAAAAAGCTACAAAATAGCTACATAACTACAGAAATATCTCATAGTTACACAACGCACGAAATGCGTTAATTAACAAAAATATGCAGCGCCCACTGGCAACATTGCCAACAGCCAAGACCGCCCCAAGCCTATTAAATTTGACTAGTACAAGAGAAGAGGTCTATGGGATACTGTGGGATACTTTGGGAATACTCGTACCTACTTTGGGCTCTGGCTGGCTTATGGATTTACGATTTTTCGCATAAATTTACGCGAACGCTCGTAAAAATGCGTGATATACGGCATTTTGAGTTCTGTGAAAGTGTAACACAAGCTCGACAGGCTCAGGAGCAGAGCTTACCAGCTCGCTGGGCAAGAGCAGGGCCAGCCGGCCAGCCGGCCAACCACAAGTGGTGTATTTTGATTTGTAGCTTTCAGCGTAAACTTGGCAACAATGTTGCTAATAGATACGGCCAAGTTGAAGGATTCGAGTGACCAATCAACCAACCCAACAACTAAAACAATCAACAACTATGTCTAATTGGCTTTTAGGTGCAAAAGATACAAGATACAAATATATTCAGCGTTTACATTATAAGTGTATTCAGTTACAAGAGTTTTTAGTTACTAGTTATAATGTATATGTAGGCCATAAATTTCTGAAGTTTGAAAAATCGCCCTTAAAAGTAGTAAGAAGTTTTAGTTTTAAAAAAAAACATTAACTCAAAATTCAAAATTTTCACTTTTAATGGCACTTGATTTTGATGGCAAAATGATTTCTTCAGTTGATTCGAAGTATTTATTCCTAATAAGACTTTTTTTCTTCAAAATTAAAATCGATCTTTCAAATGTATTTTTTTTTTTCATTAAAAATAATGTCTCTAAAAAGTTATTTCAACTGCCCTTTGTTTGTTTTTCCAAGCGATTTTCTTATATAATTCAAAACAAAAATTGGACCATTTTTTCGGAGCTTATGATTGCTATAAAATTCAATCATCCGCCAGATCTCCCACAGTATTGGCTGGAGCAGTACTTACTGCTGCCGCAGCCACACTGAAGGGCAGTCCATGCTGTGTGGCAGAGGCCCAGCTACGTCGTGGCAGTATGCGTCCAAAATTAAAGTATTTCTGACGCAGCTTGTCTTTGATTTCATCCTCGTTCATGATAGCACTGGCCTCGCGAAAGTTTAGAAAAATTCGACCTTTTTCATCGGTCTTGATGGGCAATATCTCGGTGCATACGTTGCGTGCCTTCAACATAAAGCCCTCCTCTTCCTGTGAGTTGCTGTCACCACTTAGCTGATCCTCTACTGGTGCAGCTATATTATCCAGGCGTGAGTCCATTGAGAGCGATCTTGGTGGTTTGGCTGTGGAGACAGAGTTTTTCTTTTTGCGCAAACAAAATGGATCTCTATCACTGGCCTTTACATACTGCACCACCGGCCTATTGACGCCCCATTTGGGACGATCATCCATTTTGTTGGCATCCTTGTCCTTGCATCTTTGTTTCTTGTCTTTATCTTTGTCCTTCTCCTTGGACTTGGCCTTAAATGTGGTGGTCGTTGTGGTTGTAGTGGTAGTTGTGGTCTCATGATCCTTTTCAGCCGTTGATTCCTTAGCCGGTTGTGTTTGGGTCTTCAATGTTTGTGTTGTGGTCGTGGTGGATACCTCACGCTTGAGAAGCACTTTATAGAAGTTGTCATGAAATAGGCACAAGTCACAATTGAGTGGCAGCTCGGTTTGGGTTTCCACATCGGTTTGTGTGCCAGCGCTGCATTCGCCAGCCCTACTCTGCGGCTGCATTGTGGAGCTGAGTGGTTGCAGTGGTGTCTTCAAGGGTATTAAAGCCAGTTTGTCCTGTTCTGGCACCAGACCCACTTCTAAGGAATCCGGCGAAAAGCATCCACTAGCTGTGCCGAGTGCAGTGCGGCCAGATCGAGCTGTGTCTAGATCCTCCTCTTTCTCCGCCTGATAGCCATCCTCCGTATAGATAGAGGTATCCGTGCGCTGTGTCATCGTAGCCTTTGAGTAACACTTCTCAGCTGTAGTGGGTTTCATATGGGGCTGCTGCATAAAGTAAGTGGCGATCTGTAAATTTCCAATTGCATTCTGTAGTCCAAAGATATCGCTCGTTACCGGCAGTGGTATTAAAGTAGCCGGTTGCATTAGCAGTGCCATATTCTCCTTTTTCTCATTGGCAGCTGGCTCCGCATTAGGCTCCTTAATGGGCTTGGTTATGGTACGCCTTAGATTAATGGGCGTGCCTATTAGCACCTTCTCCTCTGTCACGTTCGTTGGCTGTGTCGGCTGTGGAGGTGGTGCTCGAGGTGTATTGGATTGCGGCGGCTCAGCTTGGACTGAGCTAGGCTTCTCCTTCTCCATTTCCTCTTCATCTTCCTCTACAGACTGTACACGAAGCAGTTCCGGATTACCTTCAGTGGCGAGCACTGTATTCACATCATATGGGTTTTGCGGCTGCATCGGTGGCACACGACTCTTACGCTTTTTCTGCTTTTCCATTTTGGCTGCCACTTCAGCCTTGGCAATGGCATCCAACATGGCCTGCTGCTTCTTCTTTTGAGCCTCCTCACGCTCTAGTACCTGTCGACGTTCAAGCTCCAAGCGCTCCTGTTCCATATACGTCTGCCTGCGTAGGCGCTCTTCTTCTATGTGTTCCTCTTCTCTCTGCCGTGCCATCTCCCACTTGCGGAGCATCTCACGCTCAAGCAGCTGCTTTTTTATTGCATTGTGATATTCTGCCGCCTTGCGACGCTTGTCCATGCGCTCCGCTAGCGTCAATGGATCAAGTGGCGCATTTTGACCACGCAAATAAGTCGAAGAGGATTGCATGCTCAGGACATCATCCTCGCTGTCTTTAAGATCATGTACGCCGCGGCTCAGCCAACCCGGCGCTGGCACAGACTGCTGCTGTGCATTATAGTTAGCCCAACGCGCACGTTCTCGATCTCGCTCCTCATGCACAAAGTAGTCGCCTTGCTCGGAGCTGGTGGTATGCACCTGATATGTGTTGGAACTGGACACATCGCGACTCAGGCTGATATTTGAAGAGCTGGGTGGTGCAGTCACATAACAAAGACTATGAAAGGGATCAAGAATAGTTAGTATAACAAAATAACTTGTCTAAAAAACGGTGCACATACCCATCGGCCATATAACTATCCGTTGTAACGGGCTCATAGCCCGGCTGTGCTTGAAGCGGTTGCCCATGGCGTCCTTTTATAACATAGGTGGTGTTAAGCTGTGGTGCTTCGCGGGGCTTGGGTGCCAACCCGGGCTGTTGCTGTGCAGCGCCTTGTATCGATCGCTTCAAACGTCTTCCAGCGCCAATGGCGACGCTTTCCTCAGCCACACTGCCCACACCACTAATGCTCCCATTCTGACTGGCCGCATCGTTGAACCAAATGTCGGGAGTGTGTGTGTTCTTTGGCGTATCGCTGAGATAGCCCGATGTATCCTCTTCCTGACAACCGACCGGGTTACTATTTACGTGGTTATTTAATCGATGGGACACGTTGCCGGGATCAACGCTTGTTTGTGCTGGAATGCAGCTTTTTAGCCCGTTCCCATTAACTTTGCCATTACCATTACCTTTGTTATTATTGTTTTGGCCGAGTTGATTGGCCGCCTTTACATACTCTCTATGTCTTATGGCTGGCAAACTGGGACTTCTCAGGCGTTGTTGTTGTAGTTGCTGTGGGTGCTGAGGGTGTTGAGGGTGTTGCATTCGCCCTTTGGCGGTTTGTAACGATGTTGGCACTAACTCTACATATCTGGCTGGAACCTGCATGGGACGTGTCATACCTGGTGCATAGCTACCACGGCGGGCGCGTTTATACACTATATCATCGTCTTCGAAATCTGCATCGGCATCCATATCCAAATCTTGTATGTAACGCTCCAGCTGATTTGCATAATCCTGACTGCTCTGTCGCTGCATTTGCTGGTAGCCCATTGGTTGTCGCAGCAACAGCTCCATATCCTGGTTGGTTTGGGCTGGCGGGTAATGCTGCCTGGAGTGACTCGATGTTTGATTGGAGTTCTGACTCAGATCCAAGTTGGAATAGTAGGTGCGTATGGAAGTGCGTTCGATTTTATGGTGTGAAGTGTGTTGATGTTGTTGTTGCAGTCGGGCACTCGTATACATCTCATCCATACGCGCAATTTCTTCTACAGTAGTTGAAAACTGCATAAGATATACCAGAGATACCAACAGCCTATAAACCTACCTTTTTCCTTAGCCCATTGTTGCTTCTTCAAGTCCAATAATCGGTGCGTTTGTCTTGCTTCCGGCCCGGTAATCATGTCCTTCTGTATATACAGTACAGCTGTCGTTATACAACTAAACCAGCTTAGTTCATTGCACTCCCGGTGTTCTGGTCAGTTGTAAATTTTTGTTTTTCCAAATTTCGCGTTCCGCTCTATTTTTGGAATTGCTTTCAAAATCACCACACTAAGGCTATTGGGGTTGTACTGAATGTAAGGCAGCCACGAAATTCCGTCATAGTTGCCAGTAGCTCGATTTGTTTTGCATTGGAATGCCTTGTGACGTCGTCCTGGCAACGACTTTGTACAATGACTGGTAAACAATTCATGGGGTTAGTTGGGCCGCTATGTATTTGGTGGTGGGTCCTTGATGGGATCCTTGCACACGTGCAGTGGGTTAATGCAGTCAGTTTTGTAAGTTTGAAAATTGGAATTGTGGGTGTTGCTTGCGTGCCTAGTTAGCTGCTTCCTTTTAAAGCTCCTCTTCCTACAGAGCTTTGACACTTGCGTGTCAATAGACATTGTCAGTCGACTTCCGTCTGACTGTTCCAAAACTACACTATTTGGTTAGAATATGCAGGTAAACATTTGCATAAATTAAAAGTCCATTATTATAGACTAAAATAATATTGGCGAATCGTATTAGGATGGGAGTTAGTTTGGTTAGCAGCTTATTAGTTACTTCCTTATAAGTATATTGATTTTTCTATAAAGGCGGCTTTGTAATTAAGGTGGTTCTGTAGTTTTATTGACATGCAACAATTTTAGAAAAACTGAAAGCTTCTTTGTCCGACGATGTTTTCGGTATGTTTCAATTCGAGGTTCCAAGAACCCAGGCACCCAGGTTCTTAGATAATCTTCTCAGGTTTTTAAGGTTATGCCAGAACCCTGGGGTACTGAGGTTTTTGTTTCAGTTACAGATTTACAAACTAAACAGCCAAGCTAAAAAGCGCGAATTTCTCCTATGGGAGATCGGGTTATTATATCGAGAAAATCCAACAAACTCCATCTGAGGAGGGATTATGCGCATCTGCTAGTAAAGTTTTGTGTCCAAGCTCTTGTAGTCTGCGAAATCTATGTGTACATACGGACGGACAGACGGATATAACTTAAAAACCCGATGTTATGATAAGCAGGTCATATGGTCTGCCACTTCACCTTCGCACTATTACATACGTTGCACAAATCTTGTATACCCTTGATCGTATGGGTGGTGCAAATCAAATCAAAAAAGTAGACAAATCCGAAATTGAATCCAAATTTAGAATGGTATGCTTGTTAAGTACTTAGTATTGGAGTAAAATTTAGTTATGGTGCAAACACTGAAGCTACTTTGTTGTGGTAATCCAAAGTTGGATCCTCTACTACTTAGTTTGTTTGGTCCACTAGTCAAAGGCCCAAGGCTGATAAAACATAGCGTAGGTGTAAAATACAAAACGTCCTTCGCTATCTACTGGCAAAGAATGCGTCCAATCTGAGCACAAACCGCCAGTTTGACCAACTCGATTAACATTTTATACAACAGGGCAACAAAAACAACAACAGCAGCAGCAACAACAATCGACCAACCTACCCAACCAAGTGCTGTATGCTGACTCAGAAATTTATTTCCCATGGTCAAATAGAAATGGCTAAAGATAAAAGGAAGAAATATCTCATAACCCATTTTCCATAAACATACATAAACCACAAAAGCCACCACCAACACAAACACCACCAAAGAGTACGCAGAGCTGGGCAAGACCAAAAGCTACTAGCCAGGCACATTGTTGGTGTACGAGTATGACCGTATTGCTGTTGGGTCTGCTTTATACGCGTGGGCGTAGAAATCACTGCCAGTCAAAAGGTCATGTTATGATCTTGAGCGAACTATGTGTCTAAGTCGACGACGATGTACATGAGAGCACAAATTCGGGTAGAGCCCCGCCAGAGTCGAGCAGCAGACAGCGAATATCAAAGACACAGCAGAACGGCAATGAGGAGCACTTGCGAGGGTGGCTGAAGGGGAAGAAGCGGCAATCAAGAAATCCCACTACAAGATACAAGTGCATTTATAAGACATTATAATGAGTTTTTATAAACTTAAACAGGGTCGCCTTTACTGCCTTTTTTTTGAGATTTTTTTATTATTTTTTTTTTTTGTGTGTGTTAAAGCGTAGCGCCTTAGGGCGTCACTTTGTGTAGCACACAAACTAGACTTACTGGAACTATGGAACTTATGGCAGCTCTTGATAATGACGGCTGATCATAATTGCTTTTCTTTTTTTTTTGTTTCTTGGGTCAAATGTTCAGTTGTATACTTTAAGTACCAACACATGTCACCAATGCGAGCAAAGCTTGTTATTTTTTTTTGTGTATGTATATTTAAAGAAAGTGATCATGGACAGCCGTCATATTATGAACGATCATGGCCGATCATGATCATGTTCGATGGCTGGCCATTTAGACATCAATTTTCATTCATCTTCAAGATTTTCACTTGAGCGCTGGTCATCAGGCGTTCAATTGAACGATCGTACCAGGCCGATCGCAACTGAGCTCGATCGCTTTATTCAGCGAACGATGTATCATTTAGAGAATAACCTCAATACACCTACCAATAAACAAACAAGCCAAATGCTTAATAATTGTAATTTTCCATGTTTTTCGTAGTACTCTGGTACACTACAAATCGAAATGGGCGGTCATAGACGACTGTTTCGTGCGCATTGTAGCCAAAATGTTTGTTGGACTAGGTGCAAGGAATCCATTAAAGAGCAGAGCATCAACGACTATACAAAAATAAAAAAACCAAAATACATATTGATTAAATTGATGATGTTGACACGAACTTTGAACGAGTGGACGATCGGTGATCAACGGCCGATCGATCGTTGAAGACTTTATGACGTTGTTTTTTTTTTTATTATTGTTTTCAAGGGTTTGAAGCCAAACAACAAGAGATTTTCATAAGTGATTTGGGTATCACATTGAACTTGTATGTACAACACAACTTGAAAATTTTCAAGTGAGAGTACGTTCAATTGAGTTATGATATATACACTTATAGCAGGCTATACAACTTGCCTATGTAAGTACTCGTACTTATGCATGGCTATTGCAGAAGAGTCATTGATTTTGAATGGTTTTCAGCGCTTTAGATATCATCATCATCATCTCATCGTCGATCGATCGATTGATCGACAACAACGATTGCTCCAACGAGCAATCAATCGAACGATCGATTGATACAACGTTTGCTTCGTTTAGTAAAAGAGCTAATTTACGATCGCCTCTTGGCTCAATTTTGTTGCCATAGACATTTGCCCCCCTCGTCTCAAATAAGTTTCAATTTTAGATTCCAAAACTGAAGAACTTAATTGTTATGCACAGACTTGTGGTATATGTACCTTGAGTTGGCCAAAAACAACTCCAAATTTTTGTGTTGCAACCAACGCGTATGCGTATGTTTCTTAGTGAGCACTTTCAATTCAGACCTGGCATCGTCATTGCCAAAAATGGTCACTCAGCCAGCTAGCCGCTGGCTATGTCCAACCAAGAAGACAAGCAATAAAATGACACAAATGGCCAGGTCGCCTGGCATGCTGGCCGTGCCAACTCCAACAATACGAGGGCAGGCTGAAGATGGAATTCTAAAACTGATGATTGAATTTGCAAACTCCTGCGTGAAATTTTCTTCGCCACGTATTATGTAAGATAATCTGTCCTTCGTCGTGACCTCAATCTCCCTGAGGTATCTAGAGGCCTAACCAAATTTTGCAGAGGTAGCGTAGACTAATTTAATTTTTAATTTAATTAAACATTTGAGGACTAAATAAAGCTTTGAAAGAAAACTGCCAGATTGGAATCATAGATGATAGAAAAGTAAAGTTAGGCTTGATTGTTGAGGTCGTAGGAATCTAAGGCGAATATTGCACCAATATTGGGATATGAGAAAGCTTTTTTGCAGATAGATGTAGCGATTGTGACAGTCTACGACAAACATGATCTATCGTGTGCTAAGAGGAGTGCTTCACAATGTTTTTGCGCGAAAGCCAAAGAACAGTCGAAGGAATCAACACCAAAGACCCGAAAGCTCGTTAACCGGAAAACCTTATGCGGAGCTATTGGACCGACTCAATGCAGACAGAACGGAACGCAAAAACTTAATCCCTATACCAAATATGATTTGGCGAATCGTATTGGTCGTACTGGAAGAAATGTCTTGCTGGAGAAATGTGATCTTCTGTTGATAAAGCATACATTTTGGGAAACATTAATATTGGAGAACTCTGGGATTAAATATATAGCTTTAAAAAATGATTATATTGAGTAATGGAATGGTGATTACTTTTCAGCTACCCCTCGTAATATCAACACTTGCAACCTAAACACAACTGTCAGGTGTTTAGATGCTTGCTGCTGATCTCTAGCAACGACTCCATGTGCATGTGACTGTTTGGGATTGCACACGAGTTGTCGCCTTGTTGCCAGCTTGTAATTGTTGCCACTCGTCGTTGTTGTCCTCAGCTGACAACATGTTACACTTTGGTCACTATAATGAGCCGTAATTAGTGCTGATGTGTTTGTCAGCCGGACAACTAAGCTATGTGCCTGATATGTGATAGGCTACGGATCTAGTAGCTCCTTGTCCAACTGGCTGCGTGTGAAAACTTGTGCGCTTTTTGATAATTGCGACAAAGTTGTTGCCGCCGCTTCAGTCTACGTCGTCGTCGTTGCCGTCGTCATCATCATCGCCTATGACATGACCATGCGTCAACGTCGTAAGTGTCGTCTATGTCGTCGTCATCGTCATCGCCATCGCCATCATCATCATCGTCCACGTCGTTGGCGGCGTAAATGTCTACTAAATGAAAGGAAAACTGATTAGACTTGACAAGTTCAAATTGCTTGGCATAGGGAATGTGCCAGCGTTTGAGTCACAGAGACTCTAATGGTGGAACTTTGAAGGAAGGTGAAAGCGAACCGCTTGTCAAAATGCCAAGGCGGCTGTTAAAATAAAAATCACAAAACACCGACTTCGTAGTGCCAAATTTTATATACCCTTTTAACCCAGTTGATCTTTTCATGTTGATTGCCCAATTTGGCAGCTTAAAGGATGTTATAGTAGGTAGGTTTACACTTTATTGGTATCATAAAACAAACTCTAGCTTTAAGCAGTTTTTAGCGGTTACATAGGCCAGCCAAGTTGTCTATACTAACTAAATGACTATATAAGGATTTGCTTAGAAATTATAGCTGGCGGCTAAAAAAGACGATCAAACTTAATGGTTATAATTTGCTTGAAGACTGTAATAAAGACACAGCTTCATTGGGCTTATTTTCTCGAAAACTTAAAGTCTTTCCCATTAGTATTTTCATCGATAATTAAAAAGTGATTGTAATAAATAAATGGAGTATAAGGAGAAATGTAATTAGTTATTATCTAAGCGAGAGATACTCAAAAATCGGTACCAGTAATCTGCGTCCATGTCCGTCTGTCCGTCTGTCTTTATGAATATTACCTATGTAGCTCCCATAGGGGTGTTTCTGAGGAAAGTTTCAGATGGATGACTTGTTTTTTTATAAAGATATCATAACCAAGTATGGCATTCGAAAGTTTTTAGAGTTGCCAAGCACTGTTACTTTGATCAAAATTGGTTGACAATATCATATAGTCCACATAGGACCGATCAGTCAAAAAAAAGTTTTTGGTGTAAAATTCGTCGTTTTTCGTTTGTTTATGAAGATATATTAACCAAATTGTTGATTGATTTTTTTTTAGAATTTCCCAGCACTGTACCAAATTTCTCAGCATGGGGCTATATGCTATATGCTATATATATAGCATCGATTTGTCAAAAAAACTTGGTGGATTATAAAGATATCGAAACTAAGTTTTGTATTCCCAGCACTGTACCGAAGTTGGTCGTAAACGGTTAACTATATCATAGAGCTCCCATAGGATCGATCGGTTAAAATCTTTTTGGTGCAAAATGTGTTGGGTTTCGTGTGTTTATGAAGATGTCGTAACCAAATTTGGAGCTTAGTAGTTCTTTAGAGTTCCCCAGCACTGCCCACATTTTATCAAAATCGGTTGACTATATCATATAGCCCCCATAGAACCAATCGGTCAAAAAAACGTGTTTAGTGCAAATTCTTTTTTGTGTTTGTTTATAAAAATATCGTAACCGAATTTGCCAAAGAAATTTCGGAGTTCGTAAGCAATATATCGGATTTGATTGCAATGTGGTGGCACAGGGTATCCCAAAGTCATCCGCGCCCGACTTTAACGTACGCCGTCTTTTCTAAATGAATAAGATGAAGTATAGGAGAAAAGAATTTATTGGATAAAAAAACTTCTATGCATTTAGTTCCGTTGTTCAGAAGGGGTCTCTCGAAAACAGTTTGCCAACACGATTCTTCCGAAAGTCCATGTGCCAGCATATAGTACGTACAGACTTTTGTTTGATAATACCTATGTTTGCCTGAAATTTGTTCACCTTACATATATTGATATTTACATTCTTAAAAATCAAAATCGTGATATATGGAAATAAAAGAATCTGTTCAAAAACACTAAAAATGATAGGCACTGTGGCTGACAGTCCTTTTTCGGACTTATATTGGGTACCATTAACGCGTGTAAAGCAACAAAATTCTTGTTTTTTCAAAAAAAAATTAATAAGTTTCAAATAAAATAAGAAACATTTACGTGTTAAACACTTTTAAGAGTCTGTCCACAAGATGCACCCAATTCGTAAGTATGTAAAGCTAGTCGATTAATTTTTATAACTGAAAGAATATATAGAAGAATTAAATGGTTTCCATTTAAACTATAACAGCCGTCGATCTTTGTCACATTTTCTTGGAACACTGCATAAGCTATAAAGATTCAATGACAACTTCATAGCTAAATATGGCCAAAAAAGTGATAATTTTAAACCACTCCCCTATGAGATGAAAAAGCACTATATCGCGTTTTTAAAACTTGTATACCAAGAAAAAGCTACCAATTTCATGTGAGCTTAATAAGCAAAAAAACTTTAAATTGTTCTCAAAAGAGAACAGAGATCTCAGCAAACCACTGTCCTTGAATACGCTAAAAAGCACAAATTTCCATTCTATGACATCTATGTATATTTGGAGGGCATGCAACAAGCTCTCCGGCAAACTCAATATACCCATTCTGCAAGTGTACTTAAAAATAACTAACCACTTGGCAATAGTTTTGCTGTTTTCCCACAAGTCTGGATCAGTGTCTGAGTTCTTTTTCGGGGGTATGGCCGACCAAAAACTATCAAAAATGTCCACTGATTGCTTGTGCTTGTCGTACAGGCGGCAGGTATGGCCGCCAGGTTACAGCCTAACGGTTAATACAGTCCATCATTATCAGCTATGCCCCCGCCGCAGTTACCGCCGTCCCGCCTGCCCCTGCCACGTTGCAGTAAAAGAAATGCGTTGCCAGCCAGCACTAAGGTCAGTTAGATGAAAATTGTTGTGCACACACGAGAAAAATTCTCACAAGGCTGATTTCTAGTTGCGCGTTCTGGATATGGCTGCTGCTGCTGCGGCTGCTGAAGATTCTGCTGGCTTTTGTGAGCCTGCAACATGAAACAGGTGTGGCACATACTCCTCGTTCTACTACTAGCAGCAACAACAAACTAAATCTGGGAGGCATAGGTTTTTTTTTTTGTTTTTTGCGCTTTGGCGACGCTTTTACCGCACGTTCGTTATTTTTTCGCAATTTTTGAGGTCAGCGACGATGCTGATGATCATCGTTGGAAATCTGAGGCCAGCAGCATATGGATACTCGATCGTTTGGGTGTTGTGTGTTTGTTGTGTGTGTTGGCCTGGCCAACAACTGACTAGCTGGCTGTCTGAGTGGACTGTGAGGTTTGTTGTTTGTCGCCTTAATGAAACACGCGACACACACGGCCCAGCGGCAGCAGCAGCTTCGGCACACAGTGGTCGAAACGATCAATCTAATCTTTAAATATTTGTGGTTCAGCAATACAAAAAAATTTACTACGACGTACTTTTTTATTCGAATCTAAAAAACTGCATTGCACCAAATTTGTAGTATTTAAGACAATGTTGCAAGAAGTTATATTTTTAAAAAATTTGACAATTAATTTTTTACACTTTTATTTTTACGCAATACCTGATCAAGAATAGTTAATTCATCATTTAGGTATCCCAGTGTCTGGAAAAAGAATAAGGAGTCAGAAGAGGATTGACCCCAAAGACATCGCTTATTTGTTAAAAAGAATGAGTCAGAGTTGGCAAGCTTTATTGAAGGCAAAGGCAGGGCTAGCAAACATAAAAATTCAAAAAACAAATATTATTAAAATGAAAATTGTGTTTATTTAATGTTTCCGAATAATTCTTGTTAAAATATTAACTTGACAGTTTTTTAATTTCTTTTGTATTCCATACATGAATTTTCATGTTTTTATTTTGAAAGTTTCTTATTTATTTTTCACTTGCAAAAGAATTTTATTAGGACAAATTTAAGCCCAAAACATAAAAGTATCCGAATAATTTCAAGCTTCATTATCATACTAGGACACAGCATGTTTTAGGCAATCCGGGCGTTAGCCATTAAGTCGAAAATTTTATTAAATGCAATATTTTTAATAAATGGCTCTTTTTGAATATAGAAATGTTAGATTTAAGGTAAAAATTATATAAAAATTTATTAAACAAACTAAATATTATTCATTGAACAATGCATTAGCTTTAGATCAGCATTCGCAACTCAGTCCTTTAGCCAGACTGTGATGTCGAGCGACTTCAATATTGACATCGTCCAAAGATACCAATGTGAAGATGTATTTCGTTTCAAACGAAATAAGCAAAATATCTCGAAGATACCTGGATTGACTTTATAACCATGAAAAGACAATAGACAAAAGAAAACAGATTTTTTTCTTTTTTGATATCTTTCCCATTTTAATATTAAAATTAAGTCATTATAAGTAATTTGTACAATAACATTTATTTTAATGTGGATTTCCGAACATTTCGACCACTGTGCGGCAGAGGCAGAGCAGGCACATGGACAGTCGCATCACACATGCCAAGCTACACTGGCGTACAGTGTTTGAGTATAGTATAGGTACAGTGCTTAGTGCACTCTCAACTTTGACCTGGGTCAGGCCAAGTCGAAATAATGTAGCGTAGAGAGGTACGCGAAATTAAAAAAGATAACTCAGATGTGAAAACAATTGATAGTCACAGATATTGAGCTTTGACAGCCAAGCACCGATAGACGATAGTTGATAAATTTTTTGTCTAAAGTCAATTAAGGTTAGGAAGTAAACGGCATATGGTATATTACAGCAAATCATGGTATGGTACAGTTAAACACAGCAAATCTAGGGAGTGTCCAGACACTTGAAGTGTCCTATTGGACTGTTCGACTTGTACATAAGGTTACGTGCGGTTTAACGAACTGCAGTCTGTCAGCTGTTGAGACTGTTTAGGCCTTTGAACTTGGCATTTTCATATTGGTTTCTGTATATCGTTTTTTTTCGATACTTTTTTAATGGTAATGATTGATGGCCTCGTCACGTTGTTGTGCATTGTGTTGGCAACGAAGTTTGAGCTAATTTTATAACAACAAACGAGCTGGACCCGGGCCCAGGGGCTGAGCAGTGTGAGTCTGAGTCTTTGAGACTGATCATCAAACAATTTGTATGCCGCCTGTCAATATCAAATCATAAATGTTGAACGATCCTTTTGTGTTGGCTTACTTTGATTGGGCGTTCTTGCACGTTGCCAAGTTTCAGTTTGATTCTTTTCTCCCTTTTTTATATAATATTTGCTGGAACACCTCCAAAGGCGGAAATCGGCTCAACGCTCGTCAGTGAGATGAATAATGGTAAGTAGAAAGTATGGGAGAGCCCAACTCAAGCTGTGCGAAAAAAAAAGATTCAAGGCTACCAAACACATTTACACCTTTGATGATCCGTCATAACTTTTAACACATGATATAATTTTGTTGCATTCTATCATTGTATGCAGTTGGCAAATGAAAAGTATCTTTGGGATGCACAAATTGCTGGTAAATATGATTGATTACAAAAACGTTCTTTTAGCTCAGATCAAGTGAAATTAGTACAGACAACTGTCAATGATTTGTTATTAGCTATTCAATCATTAAACCGAACGCGAACTCGAACTCAAACTCCTTTCGAAATTGCCTGAAGTGACCTAGCTTCAAAAAATCAATAACAACAACAGCAACAAAAACGAGAAAAAATCTTGAAAACTACAAGAAATTCGTGCTTGTTAATTTAAATTTGAAGCCAAACACTTTCAATATTTTTGTGGTATTTTTTTGTGGCGCCCACTGGCACTGCTCCAACTCCAATCAATTGAGATGCACCACAATGATAACAAATTTAATTGATTACCTTTTGTTTTTCATTTGCTCACTTTTGATTATTAAAACTATTTCGCTGTTTTGAATTCCCACGCCAAGTCATCATCTTGTAGCATTTGATTTATTATTGGAAAAAAGAGAAAATATATCATAACGTGCTCATAGCTGATTGGGTCTCAACGCTGCATGATTTGGGTCAATGTCTGGGGTAATCAGTTGCTGCGTAATCCGTCATCGGGCGAGCAGCCAGCCAGCCCCATCTCTGGGCTCTTTTTGAAGCTTATCAAGGCATGCGGAAATTCAGCTAATACACAGGTGTTGGCTGACGCCCCGTTAATAATGTTAATAACTCGTTGTACCGGATCAGCATGATATATGAGTTATAGAAATAAATCCATAGCATGACCTCAGCTATCAAACTTCACACTAAAAAACAAAATTTATCAACACCGTATATCAAAACTATAGCTCACTCCGGCTTAACTCATCAACAGTACATATCGAGCTCATTAACAAGAAGCTGCACGGTGTTCGATCATGGCTCAAAGATGATCACCGATCACTGATCACTGCCTGCTCAATGCTCTTGTGGTTTATGAATAATCAGTTTATTAATCAAAATGTGCTTGCTGTATGATTGCAAATATGAAATTAAATAGACGATGATGCTATAATGAGCGCACCATTAGGGATTATATAAGCGAACAAGTTCAAAAAAATATATATACATATGTACAAGCAAACAGCTGACAAGCCTGACCTACAGCAGTGCTTCCTGTCCTGTCGGAGTGAACCCAACCCTTAAAAATAAAATTTCAGCAATTACTATATACTATAATATGTACATATATAGTTGCAGTATTGAACGCCGATGACAGCCTAATTTCTTATTTGTTGGGTAATTAAGCAGAGCAATGGTGGGCGCTGCCAGTAGCCAAACTAATGACTGTATCAATAGCCAGTGCCGGCTATAAACAAAAAGATACTTCTGTATCTACAAGATACAATTTATGAACATGTTTGTTTTTCTATTACGGCCATTTCTGCCGCACTTAAATGCCGTGTGAGTGAGCATGAAATTGCCGCAGGATGCCAACTGGCAACTGCCAACTTGCAACATATGTTGCTACTTAGAGTTTTCCGAAAAAGTATCTACACACAACAGACTAATTTCTTAGTCTTAGCTAATCGCACAGGAAGTTAGAATTGTGGTTAAAATTTTTAACATTTTTGGAAAATTATTGACATGTGACACGACTTATGAGTACACTGGGCTGCGTATAGGCCCCGGATAATACTGTCGTAGTACCCATATTTAAATAAGCCTTTTGTTGGCTTTTTGTCCTTTTTGTGTGTGGTTTCCGAAATACTAAGCCCCGACTTGCCGGCTTATGTGCATTGGCAACGTGCCGTCGAACCGCTTCTAATTATATGCGTGAGCGCTCTAAATGCGCATCTTAGCCGGGGAAATATTTTTGCTTATTTAGGCATCAATCTATGGGTAATACCAATTGTACTTACCAGATCTCTTGTTCTGGTTCTTGTTGTTATTTTAAAGTACGACATACACACGTCGCTTGTCGGCTTAACTGCATTTGTTTGCACTTCAAACGAGAGAATTTTCAAAGATTCTGTCTTTTTATTTTTAGATCTCTTCTTTTTTTTTGACTGAGCGCTTAATTTGCGGTTGGTGGACTTTAATGATGCCTTTTTTTTTTTGTTGGACACGCCCCGACATAATAAATTTCATGTTTAAAATTCTGCTCCTTTCAGGGTGTTGAGTGGCCCCTGTCAAACAAATTTGATGGTCAACATCTGTGTGTGGCACGTTAATTGAGTGAGGTACACTTAAAATGTATCTTAATTAGACCCACCAGTGCCAAGACAGCCAATAACATGTGCATGGGTTACACCAGGAAGCACCATAAGGAGCAGCACAAAAAAAAACTGTAGTTTCTTAGGAATCGAATATAAATTTCTTAGGAGCTTATATCCGAACCCTTTGTGTTAATCTAATCTTTGGTTAATAAAAAAACAGCATATTATGAAAGACAGATATATTTTGAAAGAACCAAAGACAAAATTTCCCAAGTCATTCTTAAATTAAGAAAAATGTTTTCAAAAATTCAATAAAATTGATTTCTGAATTTAAACAAAAATTATGCTGAAAATTCTTAAATCAATAAAATAATATTGTTATTTCGTATAATATTAAAATTTAAAAAAACAAAACAATCTTTGGAACAAAATTTAAATGAAGAAGATTTAGTTTATGTTTTTACAGATATTTGGTTTAAATTTCATGTAAGTGCTAACCGAAATTTGTCATCTGATATCCATTCTTTTTTAAAAGTTAAACCCAATCTTTGTAGTATTATGAGCATTCAATTATATTTTACAAAACGAAGCAGAGTTTTGTCAAAATAATTTTGCCTTCGACTGTAGTGTAGAAATTATCTAGTATCTTATGCTCATAGTTATATGTGGCATGTAGTATAATTGAATGTTATTAGATGATTAGAACTTCTAGAATAAACCAAGACACGCCCAAATGGCAATCGCCATATTTGTTCATTCTTGAAATTTTTATTTTAACAATTGAACTGTCATTAAATATGTTTAGCAAAAATTTGCATTAATGTGGTATAAAAAACAAAAATAAATATAAAAGTCTATAAACAATAAAACATTTGTCCGCATTTGTTTTTTTATTTTTTTTTTTTGCTAGTGCATTATCAATGACAGTCAAGTCAATTGCAGCGGAGTGGACAGGATTGGGGGAATAGGGGGCTTTGATAGTGACGTTGTCAGAGCTGCAACTGCGATGCAATCATGGCATAAGCTAATACAAAAATGGAGCTAGCTCGGCAACAAAAGCAACCAAGTGTTGCCATTGAGCTGCAACATGGTCGCATCACGATTTCAACGTTGCTTTTCAAAGTTTTATTGACTGGCATACATATAGATACATATATATATTTCAATTCTAATAGATGCAAAAAAAAAAAAAAAAAAGAATCTTATTAAAATTTTATTGCAACAAAACGGAAAACTGGCAGCGCCTAAACCGCGCGCGAAAAGTTGCAGCTAAAAACGGAATTCGTGCGCATCTCTGCCAAGTTGTTGTGGTTGCATCTTTTGTCTAGTGGAACACCTGCTTAAAGTCAGCATTCAACACTGCCAGCCATGTCCGCAAAGTGAGCTTCATAGTTGGAGTCGCCACCACAGCTGCGCTTTGATGCATCAGACGAAGACGACGACGATGTCGACGCGACCTTCTTGCCGCCCGTCCAAACAGAAACCGCCCCTCAAAAAACAACAACAATAAAGCATCATACGACCTTAGTCATTTGTCAGCAACCGGAGCCCAAGCCCCGTACCCCCTGCGCACTAAGACTACGACGACTGGGTTAACTTTCTTAGCCATGACGTGGAGGGGCGGTTCGGGTCAGTTTAAGTTGTTGATGTCTGACTAAATATCAATGGGTCAAGTTCAGCTAGCTGCACATTTAAAATAATATTTTCTCAAAAAAAAGCTTATTAAATTGGTTTTTCTTTTTGCTAGATATCACACCTAGTAGTGCCAAAGTAACGAAGGCAGATCTTTGGCTGAGTCACTGCAGTAAAATGTCTATACACATATTTTTATTTAATAGCTAAAAAAACATTTGTGTGATTTATATATTTCTACAATTCTCTTGTTAGACGCCTCTTTTTTTTTTTCAAAGCGCAATGATACATGGCTTGGTCTGGAGTGTCATGGTTTAAAACTTAGATATATGATTCATTTCAAAATGATTTGCTATGGCAGTAAGTTTGCAGGTGCCTGCAACGTCCCAGTTACAACTTATGCGATCCTGTTGTATCCACAGAGTTTATGTTGCCACAAAGGTAACTTTCCCACATAACCAATTTATAAATGGCTAGTAAGTGAGAGGGGGTATCAGGTGCTGCTACTCATACCAGTTTGGAGCACAATTAAGCCCTAGTTAGACAGCAGCAGCAGCAGCACAGTGCCCTGGCATTCAGCGCACATTTCTCACAATCAGCTGTGAAAAATCTTCCCATTTATGACCCACTAAAACCAAAAACTGAACTGAACTGAACTGACTCTACTGAACCTTTTGTGTGTGTATTTTTTTTTTTGGAACGACACAAACAACACACAGAACTCATTTCATACGACCAACGTTATGAATTTAATGTACATCCATTATGCATAAATTCACAAAATTCCATAGGATTCCAGCGGCAAAATTAAAGCAAATCAACCAAAATCTTTGTTTAATGTTGCCTCAATGTCGAGGTTAAGCACCTTTCGCACCATTTCAAGTCCAATTTTATACTCCATTTGGTCCAGCTCTCTAGGTGTTAATAACAACAACAAAGACGTTACAATTATGCATTGAATTTGGGTCTGAAACGTCTCTGATGCGATGTGATGTGATGTCAACTTTTGGCTGGTTCCCACAAACTTACACCAAAAAAAAAAATAGTGTTGAACAATTGCTAAATTGGTATTTAAAAACGCGGCTGGTTTTATGACTCCAAAATGCCAAGTAACAAATTAGACGACATTCGAGCATTTTCATACAACAATGGTTCACTTTTGTGTGCCCCCAAATCTGGAGACTGCATCAAAGGGAAATGGATGCGTGGAAATGGGTTTTATTTTTTTTTCAAGCTTATGAGCTGCTCATTGTGTCGTGCTTAGAGCTCTGGACAGTAGCCTGGACGGAAGCTGTTCTTGACTCTTTTGGTCACAATATTTACAGTAGTTTTCGAAACGGTTTGTGCTATAAAATATGGAATTAGCAGATCAATGGAAATTTTTTGATTCGTTTATAATTTGTTGTTTAAGCATTCAGAGAGCTAATTGATCTTATGACAGTGACAATGCCTTTCAACTTGGCACTCCAGTTATGGCCAAGATGATCTGTCAATTTATCAATGTCTTAAACCAGAAGCACGAAAAGTCAGTCAACTCTCTTTTGACAATTATAATTAATTTGATTATATTCAAAAAAAAAAAACTGGGAAATATCGTACAATGCTTAAAGCTAACAAAAAACAAAAACGGTTTCAAAAAATAATGATTTGAGCAGCCCAAAGTTAAGATACACTTTTAGCTTGGGATTTAAGTTTTTTGAAAAACATCGAAGTTCAAATTATTCCGTAAATTGTATTCTTCTTTTGCAATCATCGAAAACTACTTTTGGCTTTTATTTCTTTAAGTTGAACCCAAATTATTTGCGATTATCAAAACATAGTTTCTTTTGGAACTTTTTGTTCATTAAAGGCCCATACGCAGCATGCAAAAATTTCGCACGGAATGACAAAACTTCATATAAAAAAAAAAACCAACCCTCTAGAGTTTATATAGTAATAAAACTGCGAAACGGAATACAGTAAGGATTACACAAAGACATGAAACTTTATAAGACCCAAAATTATATTAGCGAAAGAAGCAATTTATGGATTTTCATCTAAAGGGGTCTACGCAGCACGAAATATTTCGCACGGAATCGTAAAACTTCATATAAAAAAAAATATCCCTTTTGGGATATACCATTTGGGATATTCATCATCTTCCGATATCGTTCACCAATGATAGTGAGCACCCGTCCGTTCGCGGCCACAAAAAAATACGATCAGATAATGCCGTCAATCCAGTGATTTTTTGTGGGTATATTGGAGTTTCCAATATCTCCTGTAGATTTTCACTCACCCTGGATATTTTTGATGCGTTGTGTAACCTTGCATCTTTCCATGGCAATATGAACTAGTGTTCTGCACACGTCAGTCAAGCCAGATGTTGAAAAAGTCACGGGGTTGTCGTAACACCAAACATCAAACAAATAAGGAACTCTTTTAAAATAGCAAAATTCTTTTTAATTTAAGCATAAAAACGCATCCGAAAATGTAGCCGAAATACTCTTAAGATCATTAATTGATATATCATATGCAATTGCAAAATGAAGCATGAATTGTTTGTTTTCGGCCTTTGAAAAAATCACGCAAGCCCAAAAAGAGACCATAAATATTTTAAGATACATTAAGCTGAAGTCCACTGATGCTAGATTTCTTTTAGTTATAAATTAATCTTAAGATACAAAAAATATTTATTCTTGGGATTTTCACTAAAAAAGCTTCATTATATTTAAAAATTCCAAAAACATTATATTGGTTTGTTTTAGAAATGCAAATTTCTAGACCCACGAAATATTGGCAGCTAGCTATAAATGTATGCTTGTATGTACATATATGCAGATTTGAAAGCATTAATACTGGTTTCTATAGAAAACTCTAAAATTCTCTCTAGCTCAGATCGAACATGCTTGCTTGATCATTTCAGGCAATAAGCCCTTATAAGATAGGGTATGACAACAATTTGACCAAAAGCGAAATTTTTACCAAAAAAAAAAAAAAAAAAAAAAAAACAACGACTACCAATGGATTAACAAGTGTGCACATTTTTCATATAGACACTGACTATATACGAATGAATACATATTATTTTCTATTGTTTTTTCAAATTAACATTTTTGTTTTTGAGTGTGTATGTGTGTGTGTGTGTGTGCCCCTAAGGGTCAAATATGATTTGGTTTCAAGTTTTCTGTGGCACGCAAGATACGATAGAGTATGTTGTAGGGCCAAGTACAGACTGGGTAGAAGGGGGACGGACCACAAACATGCGTTCCGTTGACGTCTTCAAAAACAAATCGATACCAAAACAGATCAATGATCTCATTTGCATACCAAAAACAAAAAAAAAAAAAAAAAAAAAAAACCATACAGCTGCCAAAAATGAAACATGCAAAGAGTATATCAAAAACCCGCAAGGAAATCAATTTTGGGGCTTTCAATCAAAATCCAACAAAAAATGAAAAAAAAAAATAAATACATAAAGTGGAATTTTGCAAGACAATGTTCTGCGCAGCAAACTGACTCGACAAACTCAACAAACTCGGCAAACAAACCAAACAACGGACGCTGGTTCGAACGCATAAATTAGTCAAAAATAAGCGCGAAAACGTGTTTTAAATTTTTGTTTTCATATCATATAGGGGAGCTGGAGCTGGAGATGAAGGTGGTGCGGTGCGGCAGGGTTGAAACGGCATACGGCATACGGCGAACGCTCATGTCAGTATTTGTCAAAGTTTTGGCAGTGATTAATGCATTTATAATTAATTTATTGTACAGTCTTGAAGATGAGCTGCGAATCCAACTGAGACTGGAACTGGAGAACTGGGACTGTTATTCCGACTGCGACTCAAATTGCGATTTGCTTGGTGAGTTATTTTTTGGCATGACATAAGTTCAAACTGGATCTAGCTCACTGGATCTACTTGCACTGTCATTCCAAGGCTAACAAATACTCTTTCTTTAGCATGGAAATGCCTTTAACCTAATTTCAGTTGAAATATTTATATTGAGCACGGCAATGATTGATGATTGACGATTGTTGCTTGTTGCTTGCTGATTGCCTTTTGCAGCAGGACAATGACAATACATTTTTGCAAGTCACTTAAACGGCGGCAATGTTTGAGAGTTCAAGCTGCATCAGCTCTAGAAGCTGCCACCATCCAATGTATCTGCCAAAAGTCACATACATTAGAACGCATTAAAGTGTAACCAAAAGGGGCGAGGACGACAACAACCCGCATGCCTTTTTGCCCTCATTGTTCTGGCCAATTGTTATGTACCGGGCATTTCTTCAAAAAAGCGCACATGGAGCAAAGATGTGACCATTTCAATAACAAATAATCAAGCAAACAATTGCAAGGGATAATCTGTTGCTCAGCAAGGATTAGCCAGGTCATCATCAGGCAATACAGTACAACGACACTCCATTGCACTCCAGCACTTTCGCTCGCTTTCTTCAACCCGGAATCTATGCAAATTCTAGTTTGGTTACAAAATTAAAGCATGAAAATTTGTCAAAGCCATTGTAGGCGAGTCCATGTTGTGCCTTGTGGCAGTTGTCCAGAAAAGGTAGCAGCCACAAACCGCAAGGCAACCACAGCCACAGCATGTTCAGGGCTCAGATACTCTCTGACTGTCTTTTGGCAGCCATTGTGCATTGCACGCACTTGGTAATGGTTTTAAACACCCCTTTCTTAGAGGAAGTCGAGATACATGTCAACATCTTCGGGGCGTGCCGCTTGCCTGCCTGCCTTTAAATGTTTCGACTTTTTCCCGAACGGCTGTGCCGACAATACAAAAGGGTTACAAAACAAACACATGATAACGAGCTAAAAGGATTTTGTTGCCGATCATAAAAACTGCAAATTGGATTAACATGTGTGAAATTTGGGAACGCGGAAGTCAAAGTCATGCCGCCGCTGAGAGCATGAGAGAAAACAGCGGGTCACAAGAGTAAGTCTCAAAAAAATTATGCTACTAGGAAAATCAATGAATGATGTTCCGCATCAAAATCTTTCAAAATATCTTAAATAATAAACAGATGAAAGCCATAGATATAATTATTAAAAAACTAGGCATGTGTGGAACCAAGGCGGCATAGAGCAGATTGTGATTCGAAAAGAATTTGAAATGCGGGCCCAGGTCCCCCAATTCTTTTTTCTCTTTGGGAGAGAGAGAGAGTGTGAGTGATCAACACAATATTCAGATTGTATGATTTCCGTGGTGCTTAGTTTTTTTGCATGTCGCCCGAAATTAAACTGTAAATACTATTCTATTTATGTACCTATATATACTACATAATTTTATTTCGCCATCATTCGTTGATCGATTTTATGTATTATAGTTCGGCCCCGATTTGCCAAAAAGAGACCAGTTCTTAAGTTAAAAAAGACCTCTTAAATGTTTATTCGATATGGGATAAGTAACCGATTAAAGCTTCCATTTTTTTGAGACAGCTTTTTTAGTTGATTGATTGTTCATGAAATAAACCTTATATATACCATACCTATATACTGGGGACTTTGAGCTAGCCATGATTTTATACTTTAAAGATGACCCACATATTTAATTGGACCTGGAACTCCTAAAACAGTAACTAACTAATCAAATATTACTTTTAAAACCCAGAAATTATGCTGTCTTGAATAACTATTTAATCCGTACCATCTAACGTATATACTGAAACTACATATTACAAAAAATACCAAAAAATACTTTAAACTTACAAAAAAATTAGAAAAATTATTATTATAAAATTATTATCTTAAAATAAAATAGATCTCGAAAGTTTCCCAACGACCATAAATATGAAAGTTCTAACGATCAACTAGATATTTGTAGCTACACATATCTATTTTCTAAGATGAAGTCGAGATACATGTCAACATCTTCAGGTCGTGCCTATTATATATAGGCCAGAACTGGTCGAATATAAATTTTTCGATTTATTCACCTTGCAATAAATATAATTTCTAATCAGTTTTAAAGAAATTCACGCTTAACATTTCTACAGCTTGATTGAATATACGCTCAATTGAAGTTAATCTTTAACGATTCCAATTCATTTTTATTGCAAAAAAAGAGTTATGCAAATTAATCAGAGAAATATTATGAGGTGGAGGTAATTGTATATGCAATTTATGCATGTATCTGTTAGCATCAGTAAAATGGTAGACAAGTGTTTTTTCTAGTATGCCAGTTCACAATCTCAGAGGTGTCATAAAATGTCTTTGGGGCTATCAACAGACATAGCTTTTAATGATAATAGTTTGACAGTTTGACAAGATCGTATGGGCGTCCAAACCAGCCAAGATTGCAGCTAAAAGGCGACAAGCTGGGGGCGCCGTTCGTAATGGGGAAGTCTGGTAACAAATGTGTTGAAGCCAAACAAGCGGCAATCCAATCCAGTTCGTTGAAAAGCTATGCATGTATCTGCTAGTATACTATTTACGCAATGGACAAGATACATAAAGCTACAGATACATAAGAACAGCTGTGCTGCATAAATAGGCCACGCCCACAGCATTTGACCAGCTTGTGTACAGCTGTTAATATAATATGCATGCGTTTATGTGTGTTAGTCGTCACTCATTGACGAGCGTGTATGTGTGTGTGTGAATATGCTCTGCATTGGTCAATGAAACGAGAACATATGCAAGTAAATAAGTTCGTCTCGCGATCATGAGCGTGAAAGTACAACAATAGCAGTCGTTCTCTTTTCAGCCAACGTCAAACAGGCGGCTGTCGCTATTGCTCTTTATTTATAGCCCACATACAGCTATATTTGTGTGTGTGTACTTGTTTGTGTGAGCATGTGTGAGCTGTCTCATATTTCGTTCATAGGCGGGAATGAGCGCTCTGTGATTGCGTACGTGTGTGTGTGCTATGTATGACTTGCTGTCCATGTGTGTGTGAGCTGGTTGGTATACTGGTTATAACGGTGCTCCGATTGTGTTAATCGAGCCAATCAAATGTCGTAACGAATTCTTCTGTTGCTTTTGTGAGAGCAGATTGTAAAATTGAGAGCGACAGAGAGAGAGAGAGCAAAAGATTGACAGAGCGCGCCTAAACTGAGTGACTTTTTAGTCTCGACATTAACCGGAACACAACTTAATTTTAACTCAATCTAATTGAGTTTTTGCTTAATTTTATAACACTTGGCTTAGTTAATAAAGTGTTCACTTTAAAAATTGTTTATTTTCTTAAGTAATGCTCAACAGTGACTAACAGTTAGTTTGGGAGCTCTGTTAAGCTCCTGTAAATGGCTCAACAATAAAGTACGGCTGTTAAAGGCCGTTTGAAAAATCATAGCCCAATCTAGGACATTGAAATAAAGTCATCCATAGATGGATCCCTGGCCATACAAACATACCTGGTAACGAAATCCCTAATAGGACACAAATGCTTCTGTGGGAGCGACTCCTATTAAGAGGCTAAAGGCAGGCCAAGCTACTCAATGCGTATAAATCTTAGAAAATGAACAATTTGGGCAAGAGCTATCTAAAGATACTAACGATACATTGCTGACATTATGAAATCTGACACCTGGTGGCTTTGTGAAATTAAACAAGAATCCTGCAAACTTATTCTTACATAGCGTGACCCTCTAGTCAAAAGAAGAATATTCCTCTTCGTTATGAATATAAATTCAATGCTTGATGTCTGCCAGGAATTGGACTGGCTAGTTTTAAAACAAGGTTCTCATATAGCATGGCGTATCTTACAAACGTTTAAAAAATTTATTTATTAAAAGAATTCAAACTAAAACCATTTTTTTAAAAGTTTTTTATTTAGAGATGTTTGTTTTGCAAAAGTTAGAACTAAGGTTAGAATAATATCGGCAATCGTAGACCTAGATTATATTGACTAAGTTGAAGATAAAGATCGCAGTCCGGGAGACACAAAAAATAATTCAAAATTTGTACAATTTTAAACGAAAATAACATTAAAACAAAAATAAAAACAACCGTAAACAATGACAGAAAACTTGAACAATATTCAAAATTTAGTAAGTAAAAAGGTAAATTACAAATGCATACAACTTTTGCTTGTCTCTCCCAGGTTAAGAACTTGAGTCCGGCTTTTGTCACTATAAAGTTTGCCTTTAGTTAAAATTGTAAGTTACTTTAAGCTGTTAAGGGACTCAAGTGCTTCAACTTACTCTATAAGTTGTACATAAAAGTGTTTAAAAAACATGATATACGATATTTATGTAACTTTCCAGCCATATTCAAGACGAAGAAGATTTCCCAGGTAAATCACTGAAAAGACCGTAATTCAAAATTTTACTATACCCACCAAGGACGCTCAGTCACAATGAGAAAAGCAAAATGTTTCAAAAAATATTAGAATCAATTTTAACTCAAAGATCGCCGCCAGCTACCAGAGTGGTTTGAGCGCACTGTTAGGCAGCTTTTAACAGAGAGTTCTCTCTGGCTTTTAATATGCTAACATAACTCAAAATTGACGCCGCTGTTAGCTTAACAGCACTCAATCTCTCTCTGGCTTCTTGAGCTGCTGTTGAGCACCGTTAGAGCGCTTCCTTTGCAACGCGAGCGAGCGAGTTTGTTGCTTTTTTGCAGTCTTTTGTTTTTCTTTACTAAGACAACAACAACAACAAATAACAGCAGCAGCAACGGAGCAACCAGTTTATATAGTCTGTAGTGGTTTTTTTTATTTTGAATTTGTTTTTGTTTATAGTAGTATCTTCTTCTGTTGTGGTTGTTGTTGTTGGTGTCTAGTAGCCGAGCAGCCGAAGCGGCAGCAACAACAGCGCCAGCTACCGAGCGGCCGATTGTCCACGAACGGTGTCGTTTCCGCTGTCGCTGCCAACTGCCAACGTCGCGACGCGTCGCTACTTATTGTTGTTTTTGTTGGTGTAGCTGCTGCGCTGCTGCCGCGATGATTGCAAAGTATCTGAGTATTTTGCAGAACTGTTTAACATCAGTCTTTAGACTTTAGAGATCGCGTTTCGTACGTACGGCTGGATCGTCGCTGCGTTTGCGTCTTCGTTACGTCGTCGTTGTCGTTGTTGTCGTTGTCATTGTCGGATACGCCGCAATGCCGTCGCTTGTTGCACTACTTAAAAATAGTGTTGGTTAATTCGAGTTAAAAACCAAAAAATAAAAAAACTATAACTTCATGCAAATTAGTTAATTTAAAGTGGCAGATACACACGGCTTTAAACTTAATTAAAACAAGTGACTACTAAAAATTGCCTTAAAGTTCAAAGTTTATTTACGCGCTGTCTAAACTTCATTTTGTTTGTATATGTATATGTTTGTTTATTTTAAAGATGCCGCTATGAGATACTTTTCACACCTACATAAAATATACATACAAGAAAACAGAGGCGTGCGCGCCTAAGCGTGCATCTGTGTATCTATGTGAGTGAATGCGTGTTTGTGTGCGCCTTTTTTTGCTAAATAAAGGTGTGGTCTAATAACAATTTCCAATAGTCGCAACACGGAAAACGTTATGTTAAGCAACAACCCAGCTCTATATTAATTAGATGCCAGTAAATTATTAAGTTACACATGTGTGTTATATACAAACACGGATGCACACACGCACACATGTAGCCAAGCGAGTGTTGAGCATGCACGTGTGTGTGTTAGTTGCTGAGTTATACATATGCATGTACAGAGTATAGTCATGTCTATATGCATAATATAGCACATGCTTCACGCTGCTCGCCAAAGTTCTAAAAGTCAAGTGCAATTTAGATACAACAACAACACCAACAACAACACTCTAAACATACACACACACACACACACAAGTGACGTTTTATTAGCGCAAGGTGAAATACAAATACAAAAATAAATAAAATATTAATGAAAACTTAGATGTTCGCAATGTGCGCACTAAACAAACGACTTAAATGATTTTAACTTTGCGGCTCTAAAATTAAATTTAATGCGCCTTAAAAACGCAAAACAAATACGACAAAACTTTTCGCGGTTCACTAAGTTTATCAAAAAAGTGTTTTTTTGGAAAAGTGTTGAAAATTTTTTAAGACGCTGATTGGGATTAGTTCAAGGCGGAAAAGCCTCAATAAGGTACGTTAAGCAATGCCTAAAGGCCAAATAGTTTTCGTAGAGTTTTCTTATGGAACAAACAAACCTATGCAGAAATAAGCACCAGGTTGCATTTCATATTATATCTAGGATTACCGAATAAACTTTTCTGATTCTTTAATTTTTATTGAGTTTTGTACATTGAACTTTTTAAAGTTTTTGTCAAGTTTTCTTAAAATTAAGTTATTACAGCCTAATGCTCGTTGCTCCACAAGACGTCGTTTTAAATTAAAACACTTGATACTGAGTACTCTACACTCTATATTGTTGGGTTTTCAAGTATTCAAAATAATAGTTGGCCCTAATATATGAGGTTCACTTGTGCAGGGGCGGATTCAGTATGATGACCCTGGGGGCCCGGACCCCACCTGGAATATATCAATGTCATAAAATTTCTCGAAGAAGCACTGCAATGTTAATATTTGTCAATCATGAATGAAGTTTCGATTCCCCACCATTTTATTTTGAATACGCCCTTGCGTTTATTTTCTTATTCTTATTAAAGTGGCAATATATGGAAAAAAAAAAAAAATCTGTAATTTTAGTTCCAACTTAATTTGGATTGACTCTCTCCAATCTTTAAATTTTTTAACACTTTATTGCCAGCTAACTCTTTAAATCCTTTAAAATGCATGCGAAAGCTAATTGAAAAATCTATGAACTTAGTGATACGAGGGTCGTTCCAGAATTAGCCGACTTAACAAATTAGTGTTGGTAAACATTCGAAAAAAAAAAAATGCAAGTACATTGTATAGTTTGTTTGGCCGCTATTATAGAGAACGTTCTCAACGAATTCGCAAACTTGGAAAACACTGGTCATCGCTATGTGGTATAGTACACATTTTCATTTGAAAGGTCTTAGTCCGAACAATATTAAAACCGAGCTGAGTTCTACTCTAGGGGACTCTGCACATTCGTTCATAACAGTAAAGTATTGGTTGGTAGAGAGTTTAAACGAGGTCGATTAAGCTGATTGAACTCTAGAAATGCTAAAAAAATCTACAAAATAGTTATAAATGACCGTTGTCTAAAAGTTCTTGAGCTAACTGAATATGTAGGAATTTCAAAATGTTCTGTACATTGCATACAAAACTGAAAACATGTGCTTTTTATTGGTTCATTAAAAAATTCCGACAAACTGTAACAATGATTTTTTTTTTTAGTAAAGCAAAATTACTTTAAAAACATTTCTTCTTTTCAATCCAAGCACTTGTTTCCACTTTACTCCCAATCATTCCCTCAGGCTGATAAATGAAACAAAAAAAGTTATTGCTGTTACACGATTTAGGATTGCCCAGAAAGAAAATACAATTTATAGAAATTCTCAAACCAAAAACTTGTGTATCTTGTTTTGTAATAATTTATCCAAGAAAACAAAAAAAAACCGAAAAAATCGTAGCAATTTTAATAGTTTTCATATCACATGAACTTTATGATCGCTCTAAATTTTTATTACACTTGATTTTAACCGAATTCTGTAAGTTTTGTGAAAATCTTGTTTTTGTTATTAACATATCAATAATACAGAATACAAAAAAAATGAGTTCGATTCGTAAGATTGATCTCTCTGTTCAAAACGTAAAGTATCCAGAAACGGGGCTTCGTATGCAGAGAGAGAAAGAAAGAGCAATGAATAAACGAATGAATACTGAGACACATTCATCATACAAATAAAAGATGGCATGGCATAAAAATCAAACATGTGAATTTCATTAACGAAAAAAAAACGAGGAAAAAAGTTCAAAACGAAACTGAAAAAGATGGCGAGCAGATAAAAGCTGACTGGATGACTGGACGACTGTCTGGCTGGATCATTGACTCTCTTGACTGTTTGCCTATATGGTTTAATTATACATATTGAGTAGTGTCTTGACTTTGGCATACCTGTGAGAAAGTTTTTCTTACTTAAGCGGGGAGTGCACTTTTTAGTATGACCATAAAAACTGACAAAACAATACCAACAACAACAACAACGGCAACGGCAACAACAACTATGAAAAAGTAGAAGGGTACGCAAATAAACTTTACGACTATATACGAGTATGTACATACATATATGTTATAACAGAATCAATGTATGCCGGCCAACAACGAATTCCAGCTCTAGGCCAGAACACATATCTCAGATCTATCCAGACTACATATGTTTGCTTTGTATTGTAAATAGCGTGTACTATGTATAAGTAAAGCGTACTTAACATTTTTGAATTTGTTACAAAAACCTTCGATAAAAGTGCACTGCAATTTGTAAATGACATTGAACTAGACGAACTAGGTGAACTAGACGACTTACTAAACTAAGAATTTGCACAGTTACGATTCTAGTGGATGACAAGCCCCAAAACGTTTATATGCATGGCAAATATTTACAATAGGTTTACATGCACACATGCACGCACAGTTGTTGTACGTGGTTACACTGAGCGAAAAAAGGGTCGGTGGAGTTATAGTTTGCAAGAAAACTCGTACGAAAAATATTCTGAAAATACTTGACAGTTTATTGTTTACAGACTTAGTAATCTAGGCTATGTGAAATCTTCCTAGGGAAATATTTGGATTATTTTGACTTTTAGTTTTTTAATAGTAAGAAAAATATCGTTAATTGCAAGCCGATTACCAATTTGGAACAATTTCAAACCCTAATCAATTCTTGTGCAAATCTTTAAACTAATTTAGATGTTGAGATGAGAAATAAGCTCGTGTATTTCCGTTGTTATTCATAAAACGAAATTTTTTTCGTATCACTTAATAAAAAATATCTAGAAACCATTTACTGGCCCATATAGCCAATTGGCACTTTTTATTTTATACGCCTTTTGAATTTTTGCACTCAAAATCAGGGCTAGAAAAACACAAAGAACGTCTTTAACAGCAACCCAATAGCATGTACTACTTTTAGAAGGAAACGAGATATACTATTGTACTTAGTACATACTAAAAGAATCAGGAGGGAAAAAATAGATTAAGCCATGTCCATGTCTACTCATTTTGTCAGAACTTATATAATATAAATTGGCTGTTTACCTACTTTTTTGTGCTTAAAGGTGTTGTGCGTCGATACACTGAGAGAAAAAAGTTTTTTGTTGTTATAGCTCACATGAAATTTCATATACTGTACAAATTTTGATAAGATGTATTTTGAGATCTTATACAATTTAATGAGTCCGACTTAAGTTAGTTCACCAATATGCTCAAACTTAATCGCTTAATTTGTGAGTTAAAAGTAAGTTCCAGAAATCGCTAAAAAAAAATTCAACTTACGGGTAACATTATTTAAGAAATTGTTTTTCCAAACATTGGTAGCCCAAAAATTGTTTTTTTTTTTTGATTTTGCCATTTGCATTATTTGATTGGTTCCACTGCATTGGACTATGGGAATTCGTAATATAAATTATCTGGCATCAGTCTTTAGTACTTAACAACGAAGTTTGAACTTTTTAGTCTCAAGTTCCTTTTTTTTATTTTTAAGAAAAGTGTTGATGGTACAACGCAGAAGATCTAGGGGGAAAGAACTAAGATCCTAAGAAGAACATTTATACCAACATGAGCAGCAGAACAAGATAAATTGATGCCCTTCTTTCTGTCAGAGCGTCCTTACGTCATTTCTCGGATAATTTGTTGCAAAAGAGATAGGCTTAGTTCTTTACTTCCAGACTTCCTCCTTACTACAATACAATTTTTAATTTACGATATTTTTTTTGTCAAAACTTTTATTCTTTTGCTATGTCCAAACTATAAGTAAAATATTTGGAAAAACAATTTGTGAAACAAATGTCTTAGCAAAATCGATATGTAGGCTAATAAAGGTTTGATCTCAAGATCTGCACTGCTTATAAGAAACACCTTCAATAAAAAATTTAAATATAAAAAATATGAAATGTTGCTATTTCTCAAGGTGCAACAGAATCTGATAAAAAGTGTAGGAGCAATTAGTGTTGCTAATTATAGGGTATATGATACAGTGGTCATATAGTGATAACTTTATTGTTAACTATTTATATAATTAGTTTTTAATCATAACCCCATGGTGAAAAAAATACAATTGAAGCCAACAGAGTTAAACTAAAGAAAATTAAATTAAATTGAATTTGGATAACTTTATATAGTTCTACTCATAGAATGTCAACGATTTTGTTATTTTATTTATTTTGAAATTTTAAGCAAATATCAAGAGCAGTCACATTAGGCGAACGTAAACTCGTGGGTTAATGATTGTCTTTAAGGTTATATGCATAATTTTCTCTCAGTGTATGTCATTAGAAGTGCGTTGTTTTAGCGTGTGTTCTACAAAATGCTTGCAATTATTCCAGTTTCAACTGAAAATTTTGTGCTTATTGTTTAGAACTATTGTACTTAAGGCCCTGCTCCGAATGCATTATATAAGCAGCAAGTTTGTTGTTTAAGTCTTTTGTTTTTTTTTACCAGCTAATTTGGCTGCAGCTTGGTAACTTGTCTGCGTTGACAAATTAACACATCAAGGTCGTTGATTGCCTGCTCAGAGCTCAGAGCGAGTCATCCTGGTCAGCTTAGACCGGAAAACAAGATTCCCAACTTCCTATAGCATGCTGCCGCAAAAAAGGAGAAACTTAGTAGTTAAGGTGTGAAAGTACTTAGTATGGTCATGTTAACACATTTGGTTACTTGGGCAAAAAAAAAAAAAAAAACAACAACAAATACACAAATAAAAAAACACTGTTAAAATGCAAATGCAACAAGCAACAAACAAACTGCAACACCTGTTGTCAGTTAACATATGACTAGAGTAGAACTGGGTACTAGGCCAACATGCATATACACACACACACACACACTGGCCAAAACATGGCCAAGTCTTTTGTTGGTAGTACTCTTTGTTGTTGATGTTGTTGTTGTTGTTGTTATTGTCGTTTTGGTCGTTCTTGGCTAGCAAACATGAGTCAGACTTACAATTAACATTTAAGGCAAACGCTGCTCGTTGACTCCACAAATAGTGGGTGCAGCTCTATTCTACTTATAGACATGCTCTAAAAAATATTTTCAATATTTCTTTTTTTTAAATTATTATGATTAGTATGTAATGATAAATGTCAAATGTCTATAAATTAAACTAAACTATTTTCCAATTTATTTGCAGTTCAAGACTTTAACGTGACGTTACAAGCGCTGCAATGATGAATCAGGATAACCCATATGCGGTAAGCTATGAGTATATAAGTATTAGATATAAAGCTATCTCAAAGAAATAAAATTGACTTTATTGATTGTATAAGTAATAAGCCATAGACTAGCTTCAAGCCGAAGCTTACAAGCGTATAACAGCGCATATTTTAACACATGACAGCTCAAAAAAAAAAAAATCAAATTAAATACAAAAAAGCATTTTTTTTTATTTCTACAAAAAAAAAAAAGATGAAATAACAAAGTAGACAAAAATTTGGACGCATGATAAATGAAGAGCGCTCGATACAATAAAAACAACAACAACAACAAAAAAATAAGAAAAATTAATATATAATATAATGTTTTACGAGCTACAAAGTGAACAAAAACGCATATAAAATCAGATAAAAAACATTTTTATGAGCGACAACAAACAAAATGCAAAGCATTTTGATGTAGTTTTGTTGTTGTTGTTGTTGTTGTTGTTGATAAACAAAACCACAAAGCCAACAACAACTGGCTAAGTAGCAAAGAAGCAGCAGTGTTGAAAAATCAAAAAAACATTTATTGAAAATCCAGGGGCGTTGATAAGAGAGACACACTGAAAGACAAAAAGCGTACAAAATGCCGAAAATTCAAAAAGCTCTTCCGCATATTGATTTCGATTTTAGGCCGCGAAACTTTTTTATGAGTTATGGGTTTGCTTATATGCACACACACACACACACAAACACAAAATTTTTTTTTTAATTATTATGCATAGCTTATGAATGCGGCTTAAAACAGTGGCGAATTAACCAGTTTTCCAAAAGCAAAATAAACAAAATTTAAATGATGTCATAATCTTATAGAAATAATAATTATAATAATATTTTCATAAATGGCAGCTACCTCGTCTGATGCCTTAAACTTCACCTGCCGTTGTTTTAGCTCACTTTGATTTTTATTTCTTTTTTTTTTGTAATACCCTTGCAAAGGCCCTATGCATTTTGGCATATATTAAATCTATAAAGCATTTTTTTTTTTGGAGTTGGGATACATTTTATTGCATGCCCGAATAAGCGGAATACATTGCTGTCAAGCCTGTCTCAGAATGTTTTTAAAAGTTATAGGAATAACCTTCGATGCTTCGAGATCTATAGTTCTGACATCAGTATCGACAAAAAAAACAACATTTTTTTACTTCACCGCCATATAATACCTTCAATACTTCTATAATAACTAGGACAACCTCAGCGACAACTCAAGAAGCGTTAAGAAAGCCAAAAAAAAATCATCTGACTTTCTAAAAAGTTTAAATTTTAGAATTTTTGTATATTACTTATGTATATAAACCTAAAAATTTGATATTTATAGCCTTTCTTACCGGCCTGACTATATCATTTACAAAGACTAAAAAAAATGTTTATTGGATCTAAGGATGATGTAGGTTGATAAACAACGAAAGAAATTATTGTTCATTTATCGAAATCCGAAAGTTTATCTTGAAATAATGGGTGTTTCTCAAATGCGATGAACTGCTTACTATTAGGTATTAGGCTTAAATTTCCGAATGTGTCAAGATCTGTTTCACGCAAACATTTAAAGATCTCCTTTTCGGTTTAAGCACTGCTTTTAAAATGCAAATGTCTAAAAATACACATTTATCCAAATTTATGAACATTTTTTTATTATATTTATAAATAAAAATATCAACTTATCATAATTGTTCATTATTTGTATAAGAAAATTGCGACTAATGGAATTTTTGTTCGAAGATACCTATTATTTTCGTTATAAAATATAGCGATTTCTAAAAAAATCGTCCAGTTTGCAAATTCAAATTTTTTACGAATGTTTTTATGTTGACAAAAACTTACATTAAAAACTCTTATCATTGAACTTCTGTTTGACTAATTTTTTAGTAGATAAAGTAAATTTGATAATACGCGAACAAACGACGAAATAGATTGATTTATGTTATATATAAATTAAAAAGCAAATATTTAGCATCCATATTTTATATATTGATTTTTAGCCAGTCCATTATTCACATTTAGAGTATCTCAGATTCCATACTGGAAATTCCACATTTTTGTCATCTCGTTTGTTTTTAAGTTTTAGTTTGCGACATTTGCCGTTTTAATGTCAACTTAAATTAATGCAGATCAATTAGTTAATATTATTAAGCGTTTCAAAATGCTTAAAAAAAAATGAAAAAAATGTGAAAAAAATGCCTGCTCAGCTCATGTTTTTATTTCTATAGAAATTTATACAACTATAATTATACATATATGTTTACAAATATGTATATGCATATTTGTGGGGACGCATAGAAATTTGATAAAATGAAGAGAAGAAAAAAAACACGTAAGTTGCTGCTAACATGGCACTAAATGTCAATATTTGAATATTAAATTTTATTTAAGTGCGTTTTTTATGACTTTAAGCTGATTTTCGTAGAGCTCTCTAGCCCGGGGACTGGAGCAAAAACATTGGTGCGTAGCACTGTCGTAAGCCAAGAGGCGGGCCACGGTAGTGTTAATTAGCTGAAATGTGAGATGATAAACTAAATGTTTGATTTAAATGAAACCAACAACAACAACAACAACAAAAACAACAAGCATACAAAATCAGGCCAACAAATTTATGAATATCAAATATGTATTAGTAAGCAAAAAAAAAACAAAGACAAAAGATTCCAACAACAAACCAGGAAACATCCAATAAGCGTAAAAACGCTTTAAAAACTTTGGAGAGTTGCCACTTTTAGTGTTGGTTATGTAGCAGGTGTGTTTGCGGCAAGGTGGCACCTTGGACTGGCAACGTTGGCCGCCGTGCTTTACAGTCAAATGCACTTGCCTCTTGCCACGGGGTGGTACGCATGCATTTGCACCAGCTGGGGGCAGGGGATCAACATATCTATTGCTATTTGCATTGAAGCCAAAGGCAAAGCCGAAGTTGAAGCTTAAGCTAAAGCTAAAGTTGAAGTTGAAGTTGATGCTGCAACTGCAACTTCGTCTGCCCATTTTGGTCATAAACATTTGCGTAATGGATTTTTTCAGGTAATATTTTTACCGTACGCCGCCCCAGCAGTTGCAAGTTCTCAGTTTGGAGCAGCAGCTACACACAAAGTAAATTAATTACGAGGCAGTGTTTGGGTCAGACGCAGCTTCTTTTCCAGGAAAATATTTGCACGTTGAGATTCTTGCTTTCTGGGTTGGAGTGCTCTGTTGGTCAGTCGGTTGGTTTTGGACGCGAATGAGCTATGTTTAAAATAAACAAAAACTTATAAATGTCTAAAAGTGCTTACGAAAAGCTAAACCAACAAGTTGCAGTCGGAGCGCCACGACTATAAAATACTCTGTAAACTACCTAATTTCAAAATTAATTTTCAATTTTTTTTTTTACGTTTATTAAAATAACAATCTATCCTACGATTACAGGCAAAGATTTTGTCTTATATTACGTTTAATAGACGATTCAGCATTATTCTTCGAGAGATTACGGTGAAATCAATGATTAATTCTTATGTCCGACTGAAGAGTAAAATAAACCCATATAGATAATTATAGCACAAACAGACTATTCGTTCCTTTTAGGAGATCATCTAGGCAAAAGGTGTTCTAAATTTGGTACAATTAGGTACAATTATTAAAAAAATAAAATTTTTAAATTTTATATTTAGCATTCTCAATTTTATTGAAAGACCAAAAATTCTAAACATAAGACCATAATTCTTCAAACAAAACCAAACTTCCTATTATGACCGAAAATTCAAAATTTTAAAAAATACGTACTCAAATTAACAAGAAGAATATTAAATCTAAAAAGGAAATAAGTTACATAAAATCGCCTTACACGATGGTACATGAAGGTGCCTTATTTTAATTTTTTATAAGTTATTGGTTATTATTTTAAGCAATTATTAAGGTATAAAAACTCTTTTTTTTTCGAAAAAATTTACTGTCACTCAAAAATCAAACTCTTAATGTCCCACCCAAAATTAAGTTTTTGGTATCCTTTTGTGGATTATACAAATTCGAAATAAGACAGAAATAATTGATATCTATAAATGCCAAAGATTCTTTACTAACCTTCTTAATCTAGATTAAAAGGTTCTAGCTGGATAAGTGGACTATTGGTCAAAAAAACAAAAAAAAAATTCGTCAATTTTCAGTTTTTAAATTTAACGCTTCATGGCTAAAAATATATGTTTTCACTTTTAATTTAATTATGAGTAAGCTTCTAAATTTTTTTTAAACAAACACATTTTCTTAAAAAAAAAAAAATAATAAATTTTAACGCGTTAAGTTTAAAAACTGACTTTTTTGAATCCTTTTTTTTTTGGGGTCAGTTTTTGGTACCTTATCAAACTATACCGTTTGATTCCATTGCTTACTATTTTTATGTTACAATTTTTTAATTAACAATCTAAGCGGCCGTGCACCTGAAAATAAATCCGAATATTTTATTTGAGTTCGTTCTGAAATCACAAGTTTGGTGTCCCAAATTCGCCAAAATGAATTTTTTATGTGGTTTGAATCCGTCTTGCATAAAAAAAGTTCCCTTATAATAAGAATAGCATAGTCTTGGTTTATTTCAATCGAAAGATGGAAAGCTGTGCTAGCAAAGAGTAAGGGAATTATGAGTAGATATCGACAGAAATAAATGTGGAATTGGGAACACGCAAAAACGAACAAAATTTATTCGTTTTCCGGATCATGGCCGAACAAGTATATTGGTTGAAAAAGTACAAAAATCGTCAAAAATAATCATTTTTGTATGAGAGTTGCAGTAAATATGAACTATGGAATTCCGTTTACAAAACTCGTATTGTAGGTACCGATCGCTTTGGTGACTTTGAAATTATAGCAGATTTACTCGTAAATATTTTTAGACATCTTTTTTTTATGAAAATGCAAAAATCAAAAAATCAAGATTTTTGGCACACTTTTTAGGCTACAAATTTATTAGATAATCGACATTAGACGTCGGAATGTCTATCGTATACCAAGCTAAAACTAAATTTGCATAATATCATATTGGTTAAGCTCATTGAAGCATCATTTTCATATTTTTTTAAGATGATATAAAATTGGTTGATAAAATGTATAAAAAACTTCTTTTTTTTTAAATCTGTAAATGCCAAAAGTTTCGGAGTCTTCTTATATGGATTATGTTTAGTAATTTGAGGCGTTTTCGACTTATTTTTTAATGTACTGAATATAAACATTCAAAAATAGTCTTGCCTTACATTTTGAAATGAGAATTTGGTAGATTTCGAACAAAAGGAAACATTTTTTATTTGCTAAAATAACTGGTCTTCCGAAAAAACTAATTATGCCGGTCATTTTGAAATTTTCGCAGTTTGAAAGCAGAAGCGTGTAAAACTAGAAAATATTTATATCTTTTGATATAACTTCTTTTTTCGATCGATTCAATGAGTCGGTATTAAAAATAATAAGACCTGAGAGAAGATTATAGATTGAAAATTGCAAGAAAAAAGCCACAAACACCAGAGCATAAGACATGCCATTGCGTAACTGTAGCTCTTTCTTCGATAAATTGGCGCAGCTTCTGAAGAGATAGAAATTCGGATGGAATCCCAAAAAATTCGAATAATCTTTAATGGATCTGACTCCAAACTTAATGTAACCCTTAGCCTTTTGGGTGCAGTGTAAAGAAGGGGAAAAAGAAAAGAAAACTTAAAATCTTCATATGGGTAACAACAACAACAACAACAGAAGATGAAAAAACAGAAGCAGCAGCTAAATTAGCAAGAAGACCGACGGAGCTGCCAACACAGAATGTAATTACTGCGTTTATTGTTGTTGTTCTTGCTGTTGTTGATATTGTTGTTGTTGTTGTGGGTAAAATTTTGTTGCAATTTTTCGTTGCTTTTGGTTGCGGTCTTCTTATACTTTGACACAGAAAAACCTTGGACAGTGCACACGAGGGGTCTTACGGGGTTCAAACCCCCATCCGACGGAGCTTTTGGGATCATATAAAATAAAAATCGTCTTGAAACCTCCACCAAAGAAAAATCCTGCTCACGATCCTGCACACACATAACTGGTTACTTTAAATACATACATATACATATATACAAAGATATATATTATATGGCTGCCTGTGTAGCCAAGTAATTTTTCACATGCGTGGAAACCAACTTAAGAGCTGTAAAAGTTGCTGCAACAACTAAGCGCGGATGCTGCAGCTCCATGTCCATGTGACTGTGGCTTTCGTCGTTGTTGTACCGACCGCGTTGTTTACTCCTGTGGTTGTTGGAATTTTTGTGTGTACATGTTGCGGTTGATAACTCAATTAGAATGTTAAATTTATGTTCGCAACAAGAAATTAACTTGCAATTAGAAAATGCTTGGCTGAGAGAAACTAAAATGAAAAACGAAAGACTTAGGACACGAACTTGCTGATATGAGCAACTTTTAGAGATGAGACATTTTTATCTTTCTATAAACTTGTATAAGATAATCAATTAACAAAGATGACAATATGAGCCATTTAAAAATTTGATGAATTTCATTTCATGTCGGTGGCAAAAGTATTAAATCACTTTTAATAATGCCCAATTCACAACTTATCTTCGAATCTCTCATGAACAACACATTAAATATATTTTTAATTTTTTATAATTGTACGATTCACAAGATTAAATTCTGATTTCAACGTGCTAAGTATATTGCATGACCTTCGCTAAGAGTGTTTTGTCGATGCCATATATGAACACCCTTACTTTTCTACTATACTACGGCGTTACGAATTCCCAAATTTCGTTAGAACTAAGGGGAAAATATAGGGGGATGGTTTATTTTTTCTGAAACGTATGTCTTGAGTCGTTAAATTCCAAAATTATTTTAATTTAGACGAAATAGAAGGGTCGAAAAGGTATCATACTTTTTAAGTTACGTATTTAACATTTTAGGTCTATACGACTACAACACCGTATCGTTTGAGAAAAGTTCAAAACACATCCAAAATCGAATGCAATGGCTAAAAAACAGAGACTATTCAACGATTCTAGAACGAGGTTCTAGAAACTATGGATAGAAGACTTTGAGCAATTTTACAATTGAAGCAATTTTATTTTTATTCTAAAAGCTCTGTATATTTATTGTGTGTTATTTAATCAGGTACTAAAAAAAACTGTTTAATACACCATTGAAAAAAGTGTCGATTATTAATCGATATCGTACTTATACTTATAGTATCAATAAATTTCGGGGTAGAACTGCGCAATTTTTTTTTATTCAGCTTTCAATTCATTTATCTTTTGAGAATGGGTGAAAAGATATTGTAGCTCTAAAATAGTATTTTTTCCTTGAAGTTTCACACTCTTCTTATGTGTTCTATTAATTGGTATCGGGTATGGTATTATACTCCACGCTTCAAAACTCTCTTGTAACAATTTTTTTAAATTTAATCAATAAATTTCTTTTAGATTGCTACTAAGGATTTCAAAAATCGACACCTAAATTTTTCGAAAGCAGCTGTCTTGTTGTAAGCCACCGATTTGCTCATCGCTAACTTTTTGCCTGCTTTTATTATGGCTGCAGCAAGTTGAGCATAATATAAATTGCTCGAATCTAACAAGCTGCACAAAAAGCTGAGAAAGCACAAGGCATCAACACACACATCAGTTGCAACTGCAACAAGTTAAGAACTGCAAAGTTGGAATGATTTGTGTTACATAATTGCCAAGCAAGTCGGCGCATGTAGGGCAAAAGATGGATCTATGGTTTCGAATGGGACTTGGACAAGTCTATTTGTTGCCTGGCCGAAAACAAATGATGATGATGCACTGCACGCATTTGCACTATTTATAATTCGCCAGACACACGTGTGTGTGCATGGCCAGAGCCACCCCCTCTACCTCAAACTCTCCATAGTCTGGATTTTGTATTTTTTTTTTGGATTTTGTGAGTGCCAAAAGATCAATGATTGCCTGGGCATGCGGCTTGATGACTTTACTTAGTTGCAGCTAAAGTCTGGGACTTAGAATTGAGTTGCCCACGGAATACGTTACAAACCTGGCAAACAACTTCATTTGTTTGCAGATTTATTTCAGCGAAAATAGCCCCCAAAAGTAGCCAAGTGCACCAAGTGGAGGTGCAGCATCATTTAAGTTGCCTCTTGGCTGTTTTTTTTTTTTTTTTTAAGTTGTTTTTAGTGGCATGTGTGCACATTTCCTTTTAGGATTTTGATTTGGTTTCAGTTTGGATACAGTTTGGTTTGGTTTTAGTTGCATTTTTGTATCTTTTATTTTTTTTTGTGGGCTGTACAAATGTAATCAGTTACTGAACCGTTGAGCATTTGAACGCGAGAGCGATTTGCTGCTTGGCGATGATTAATGAGCGAAATTAGTGGTCAGCTGCAGGGCGAAATGAAATCTGCTCCATTGCATTCTCAAATTGCAATGATCAAATGCAACAACAACAATAAACTTACAAAAAACAAAAAAGATACAAAATCCAACTTGTTGCAAATCGTTGGTTGGGCAACAAACTTGAACGATGTGGCCGCTCTGCCAAAGAACAATTACACTACTTTAAACTAAACTTCCTCTCTGCCAAAGCCCACAAAGATGCTGCCATATACGTACATATGTACCTATCTATGCATATACACCATACATCATGTCAATATATCCGCCGTTACAGTAACTACAACAACTACTACTAAAAAATCAACATATAGCATAACCTTGACAAAAATCCTACAGCTGAATGCATTAGTAGTTCAAAAACCAATGCGAAAAAAAAACCTAACTAACGACTTGCAAATGTGGCCAAGAGACCAAAAGACCGACTCAACGTCTGTGCGACCAACCAACCAACCGACAAAGTACCAAACAAAATGCTATTAAACTTCTATTATTTAAGTACTACATTGTGCACTGATACTGAAAACGAAAACGAAGTCCAACAAGTAATACCTATATGTGCTAAGATACGAAACGTTGATGCTCTTCCAGAGCCATCTATTTTTTGGTTGCCTTGTGTTTGAGCTATGGAAACTTTTTTAAGATAAAAGACTAGAAATAAATTTTCAAAGCTTATTGAAACAACTTAGCCATAGAATTTAAGATCGTATCCTGACTAAAAGTTCCTAAATACAGCTGAGTTGATGCGCGAAGAATTTTGAATGTAGTATTTTGCTAAAAAGTTTATATAAAGAAAGATCAGCTTATGGAGTTATCAAAAAAGTTATATGGTTCATAATCTGTAAACCACCAAATGGTTGCGTATATACCGTTATACCGAAGGAAAAGGAATTACCAAAAGATTTGTATTTGCAGATTTATGTTTAAGCAACGAAATATAAACAAACAAGTTATTGCTCCTACATCGAGCCGATAACTTAAAAATAAGACATTTGTGTGTCAATTTTTCTTTCCAGCAGCTGTTCTTTATAATTTCCACTCTTTCGAACGGTCTATACCTTCTATCACGTCTTCTATCTTAAGCAGAGGTAGGCACGCCTTGGCTCTTTTTGCTCCGAGTGGGTTTTCCGTTATTTCTTGCAAGTGGCGCAAGCCAGACGCACATGCAAAAAGCCGAGAATTTTACAAAAACAAAATACACGCAGTGTGCGCCTTTCGCTCAACTGGAGGATGCTTGTGCGACCATAACGGGACTTTTTATTAGTGCTTGCAGACGAAAATTTCGTGTAACTACACTGAGCACAGAAATATGATTAATTTGGCAACAATAAGACCAAGTGATTTTTTTGTAAAATAAAATAGTCATATAAACTCATATGACATCTCTGTGTCTTTGAATTTGTTTCAAAATTTCGTTCAGTATACACGCACAAGCAGATAGCCCGCGACGAGCCGAATTTACAAAAACAAAATACATGCAGTGTGCCATCGCTCGACTCGCAGAAACTTACAAAAACAAAATACACACAGTGTGCGAGTTTTATGGCCGTACTCGAGGATGCTTGTGCGACCGTAACGAGACTTTTTTTGTAGATGCTGTTGTAGGTCTCTTTCCGTTATTTTTCGAGCCCACCGCTGATCTTAAGTCATCTTGACTTGCCTCTTCGAGCATCCTTGACCAATCCTGTATTACAAAGCACCTATTTGGTAATCGGTGCTCTTATGGCTTTTTTTATACCCTGTACCTATAGGTACAAAGGGTATACTAGGTTTGTGCAATGTATGTAACGGACAGAGGAGGCGTGGTAGACCCCAAGTCCTTTATACCAAAATGCTTATCATTAACTCGGGTAGCGATTGAGCCATGTCCGTCCGTCCGTCTGTCCGTCTGTCCGTCTGTCCGTCTTTATGAACGCCTAGATCTCGGAGACTATAAGAGCTAGAGACACGAAACTTTACCAGCTGGTGCGCATATTTCCTAAGCAGATGAAGTTTGTTGAATCATGTCAATATCTTTCCCCGTTCCCCCGCTGTAGATTTTCGCGGTTTTTAGCCAGTTTAATATTTTCATTTGAAATTTAACAGAGCGATGCGTTGTGGATACATGCATCTATGTGTAAAAAATGAACAAAATCGGACAAATACAACAGAAGTTATAGTCAAAAATGTGCAAATTTCACCTCCCCTTGCCATAAACTGCGGCAATATTTGACTCTACGCAATTATGGCTACAAGTGACCTAAAATCACAATTTTTGGTAAGCTCATTCATGTGGCTCTAATGAACAAATCCACATCCAAATTTTATCGATGCGGTCCCCCAACCCCCGCAATCGATTTACCGTGTTTTCTCCCACACCCCATAACATATCAACTTGAAACTTACCCAATATAATTAAAATAGCTTCTTTGACGTAACTTTCGATTTTCATCAAAATCGATACAAATTTAGGGAACTTAGAGGTATAAATATCGTTTTGCACCAAAAAAAAAATAAATTCCAATTGGAAAGTTCTTAGATGGAATATGCAGGAAAAAATTTTTTGACACTAAAGGTTTGTTTGGTGAAATCATGATTTTTCGTATACTTATAGTGATATATTCAGCTATTGGCGTTCAATGGGCAGTTCGAATTTCTCGAAAAAGGGCTTACTTGAAAGGTACTGACTCCTACTTTCTATAAGAAATTCAAATATAGAAGAATGAACCACTTTTCAAAGGTTAAATGCAGTTGAAAGTGACAAAAAAAAATTCTTTTGGAAAAAAGGACATTTTTTTGTTTTTACTAAAAATTCAATAGGTTAGTCATTTTTTGATATAAAAAACCAAATTGTATAGAAATCGCATCTACATATCATTACCAATAACATTAAATAGCTAACTTTTTAAGTGTCTAAGAGTTTTTCTGAAAGAAATAGCGATAGTTGTACAAAAAGTCACCAAAATGTTGTGTTTTTTATGGTTTTGGGCACACATTTTCGGCTGTAGTTTTTTCTTAAGGTTTCCAATTTTTATGATTTGGGGCATTTCGGAAAGTTAGTACTCTCTACTTTTGAAAAAATAAATAATATTGAAAGAATTCGAATTAGTACAGTTTTTATGACCTCATATGTGCAACCGTATTTTGAAAAATGGCATCTTTCACTAAAATAGCCATAAAAAAAAACAAGCTATGGGAGGATAAAAAAAAAAAACGGTTTTTTTTAACACTGAAACATTACCCTAACATAAAATATAAGTCTCATCTCTGGAGATTTTTCATCGTCGACTAGTGTTATTACTCTTATCACCTTTCCAAAATAAAAAATTAAAAAAATTCGGATAGTTGAATGAATGAATTTTTTCAAATACGAGCTTAACTCAATAGATCCAAACAAGATCTGCGCAAGCTGTTCAATAGAATTGGAATAGACTTCCTCTATAAAGTGTACATGTAATGAAAATGAAAATATTTTAGCAGACGCTTCAGCTCGGTCAACGACGGATAATGAGCCAGCATTGTACTCTAGATCGAAGTGGCAAGCTGGTAAAGCCATCGAATGGTCTGCGACTTTGTCTACGTCTTTGTAGCTAACAGAGCATAAATCCCAAAGCCAAGCGGCAACAACAACAGCAACTACAACAATTGCAACAATAGCAACAAAACAGTCAAAATTACTAACCAAGTACAATATGCGGCTTACTTTGGCAGGCAAAACAGCAAATTATGCAATATTATGTAATTATACAAGACAATCATCAGCAAAGACGACTGACTTCTCTACAACTACAGCGACCGCTAAAAGTATGTACACACATAAGTATACCACCCGTACGTATGTAGGTACGTACATAAGTAGTAATATGTTTAACTTGCTTTTGATCATGAAAAGCCAACGTTGACGTCGCAGTCGACGTTGGCGTCAGCGCTGGCGTCGAAATGTGAAAATGATTGAGCGCATTATTTTCAAATTAGCGCGTGGCGTGGCTGTTAAACCCCAAAAGGTCTTATTTTTTGTTGGATCCCCCTCATCGTGCCATATACTACTTATTCTGGTAGGTTTTTTTTTGTGTTGTTGTTGCTATTGTTGTTGCCTTTGCTTTCAATTTCAAGTTCAACAGCAGCGACAGCAGTAGCAAGTGCTGTTCCAACTGGTTGGCCGTAGTTGCCACTTTTTTATTACGCATACCGCCTGTTGGCGCCAATGCTTTTTTACTTGTACCCTATACCCAAAAGGGTAAGGTGTCTATTATGTTTAAAAAAATATTTGTATGGCCTAAAGTTTATGGCAAAAAAGTTTGGAGGAGTCGGACATTGAGATACCCTACATCTGCGTCGCAGCGCGTCGTTTTATAAAGATACTTTAAAGTTGTAGTTGTATTCAAGGGAAATGACAGCGTTGTTACCAAATTTAATGTCCCTAGCTTGTATATAAACCTTAAATATATACGGGTCGTCCTATTTTCGCTTAAATCTTTTACATTTTTGCTTCCCATCCATCCATGTCGATTATTTATCCCTCCCATTAATCATTTTATAAGATTTCTTTCAGAGAAACGATAAGATGCTTATATATTTCCTCTTAGCAGTTCAATCGTAGTAGCTGCGACAAATTTCAGTCAAATGCCCTTTAGAGTTTAGTTGAAGGCTGCGAAGCTCCCTGACAAAGTATCGAAGTCATAAGCATAAGGCATTAAAACGTAGCAAACTCTACCCGCGTATAATCCCATGATCTCCGAGATATAGTTGTCCATATAGGCGGTTAGACTGACAGACAGGAAAAGCTGAAATTTTTTTTTTTTTTTAAGGTATATATTTGTCAAGTTACAATCTTGAAACTTATCAAAATCGGTTGAGCATTCAGGGAGTGCCCCTTTGGCCACCCTTAGAATAACCCGGTCTTGAATCTGTTTGGAACATAGCTACAATTCTAAGCGTCCGCAACAATTTTTCACTCAGCGTATTCACGGCTCTTGAGCTGAGGAGTTGAGGAGAATCTCAATGAGCTGCAGCGTGTACGACCTTTTTGTTAGTCTAAGAGTTTCGCAAAAGTTTAAGCTTATTTCAGGGTATGTAATAGTCGTGAGTGAAAATTACACTTTTTTTGTTGTTGTTGTTGTTGTGCATTTATTATTTGGCTTTCATCAAAGAAGCAAATCCAAAATTGTTATAATTTCGTTTAGTGGTTAGTAACCGTAGTTGGTAGTTAGTTGTTGCTATTGTTGGCTCGTTATAATTGTAATGGCAAGACATTTTGGCTTAAGGTCAAGGCCAAGGCGTTTAACTGAATCAAATGCGTGGCATAATGAGCTGCAAAATGCTCGATGCTCAATGAAAAGCGGCACATCTTTGTTAGAATTGTTAAAGAGTCTCAAGCTCAGCTCACGAAGTAATTGGCCAAGTTTGTAACATAACTAAAAAAAAAAGAAGAAAAAAAAAGGCTAACTATTCAGCTGCACAATTAAAACTAAACAAAACTTGTTAAAAAGTATCTATAGTAACTATATATCAGCGCTCTGCACGATCTGCGACTAAACAATTTAGTTTCTAAGCTCAAGCTCAGCTCAGTTCAGTGCATCGCAGTAAATTGAATTAAATTTATATAAATTGCATGAGATGCGCGCATCAGTTTATTGCATGACTTTAAATCTGACTAAACCTATGGCGATGACTTTGGATTCAGACGCGCCCGGAGCTAAGTAGTGCCTTGATAAGTCCGCTTACATTATCGTAGCACCAATGGAGCTCAATATTTTAGCCCCATCCACAATTTGTGCCCATTGTTATATTATTAGCTGATTACACTAATTTACAAATTTTAAAAAATTTTGGTATCCCCAACATGTTTTAGTCATTTCCGTAGTAAAATGGCATGCTAAAACCGAAAATGCAGTCAACACTTTTTTTTAATTTCGAAAAATGGTTTTTTCAATATATCTCGAAATCCGTTTCATGAAAAATTTTGTTTACTTCATTTTCGGCTTAAGCGTGCCATTTGACTACGGAAACAAGTAAAACATGTTGAGGATACATTTTGCTGTAAACTAGTGTTATTTTATTATGCGCTACAAATAACAAATTCTATATAAGAAATGAACATATAAGATGTGAGTATCGGGAGAGCTAATGGTAATGCTTATGTAGTTACTTTATACCCTTCTAAATATACGATATATTGAGTAATTGGCAGTAGCTTTTGTGTACAAGAATAAATTTAAATAAATAAGGAAACGTCAGGCCTGGGGGATATCCCTACGTAACAATTCCCCAATAGACAGGCCTGTTGATAAACCCACTTCTCACATACTATATCTCCCCGATTCATATGAGGACTAACAAATCAATTCTTCTTTACTAGAGTTGATTTAACATTCAATTTACTGCATCGGTTTTTGGCACCGATTTTTTTTTTAAATTATCAACTGGTAATATGGGAGCGTGGCCATCGGCTCTCTTCGAACAGTTAATAATAGAGATCCCCATGCTCCAACTAGGGGCGACTGACAAAATAGTGAGTCAGGGAAATTATTATTATTTAATATGGGAGCTCTGATCGCATGGTGGATATACATAGATAAATATACCATTCCACTCAAGCCTATCAAATAATAATGGATATTTGGAGTTTCTGCTCCAGATCGAAGCATTCAACAGCGAGCTTTTAAAAATTGAAAAGAGGTAACTAGTACTTAACTGACTAGTACCCAACTACTCGTTATGGCACTCGATCAGTGCATTTTTTATGGAAGGAATTTTTTATAATTTGTTTTCGAAAGAATTTTGAGGGTCTGTTATTAAAATGGCTACAAAAGAAACTTTAAATTATGATTTTTTATAATAATTCAAAGCAACTCCAAAGTGATTGATTCCTTTTTATTTGTCGAAAGAAAACTGGTACTTGCTTACTATACAAATAAATGGGCGGAATTATACAGCGTGTAGATTGTATATAATCAAGATCATTTGAAACTGTCCTATTATTTTCTTAGATTCTATAGTGAATAGTTAATATTTTCAAGTCTAAAAAAACTAGAAAAAATCATGTGCAAGTACTTATAAAATATATGGCAATTTATATGGAAATATACTTAATATTATAGTAGCCGTTAATATGGAAAACCTACTCAGTGTTTTGTAGATCTAGTAGATTTAAATACTAAATTATATATCATTCTTGTTCGCTTAGCACGATCGGCTCCAACTTATAGTTTCTTATTAGTGTCGCCATGTGGGCAATATAAAACCGAGTTGTGAAGATGGGCCCGGGGCAGCCTTTTTTCGTGACCCATGGGACGCTGTCGTCCCGCGATAGAAAAGGCTTGCATCTTCGTGCACAGCCGCGCCTCAATCAATTACGAAGGCATTAAAAAGTTGTTTAAGAAAATATTGATAAATAGATACTGGTACATTTTAGTGAATAAGTTAACAAGAAAATTATATCTGGCCCAATCGTATAAAACTTCCCACAAGTGCTTTGAAATCAAGTTTCCTGCGGGCCTATAATAGGAAACCAAATCGACTTACACGAAATTAAGAATATTTTTAAGAAAATTGATTTAATGTTCTGAAATTCATTTACATACTGCCAGTAGTTTCTTCTACAAGTTAAATAAGATTTTTAAACTTTATTAAATAAATAAAAAATAAGATTATTAAAATTATCATTGAAAAAATAAAATAAAATTCTATTGAGTTAATATACGTTATTGAATCGAAAAAATATCTTGGTATTAATTTATAATTATTAAATAAAACAAGCACTAAATTTAAAAAAAAGAAATCAAATTGTTAGTAGCAAAAGTTGTTATTTAGAGTATTAATGTTATCCATTTATTTTTTTTTAATTTTAGTTCAAATAATACCCATATATTTATAAACTTTTCAATGATTATATATTTTAACGATTGCTCTGAATTATTGAGGCACATAATAATAAATATTGTTAATCTTCTGTTTTGTTGGAACTCAAATATATTTTAACGACAAGGTTCTTAACATAGTCAAAAAACATCGCATATCGCAAGTAAAAGTATCAGCTAAGAATTGTTTCGTAAAACTATACGAAAAACAAATTGAATGTTTCGGATTCCAAATCGTAAAAGCATTTCCATTTCGAGCTTTTGGTGTTCTGAATTCCAAGTGAGTTTGAATTTGATTTTGATTCTGCTTATTGCGCTAGGAATCGATAACCGCAACTTTCTGATAGTTCCTGTATGTTTGCCAAAGTGCACTAATCGCATCTCGGCAGTGTATTCAAAATTCGTTTTTATTTCGTTTATTTTCCGTGCCTTACTTTACCTTGGCTTTGGTTACACGTGACAAATGAATTAAGCAAACATATGCGGTCGGTCAGGTTAACGCTTTGAGATGAGTTGAGAGAATGCTGGCATTTAGCATTGAACTGGCATTGAGGCTGGCCGAGATTGGCAACACTTGCTGATGGAATAATAAGTAAGGCGCAAAATGTGTGTTATATAGATTAGAGACTTCCCACGCACTCAAAAAAAAATATAAATAAATAATAAAAAAAGCGATCCAAGCTAATTTCATTTTAATTGGAAACATTTCATACACACATGCATATATATATACATTATGTATACGCCAAGTGCTCAAATGGCCAAATGGCCACCCTAGCTGGCAGGCACCAACCATAATAGCCAAGTTAGACGGTGAACAAGTTGCAGCACATTTACACTTGGCCAATGCTTTCTGGCAGCAGCTTTCTTTGCCAACAGCTCGAAAAATGATTCATACACACGCCTAAGCCAAAGTTAGAGCCAAAAGGAACTGGCTCTAGAGTTTGGTAGAGACTCCTGCTGGTTGCTGGTTACGTTTTGGCCAGCTTTTGCTTTACCTGGGTTGCTTGGGTTGCTATGTGGCTAAAGGCAAACGTCTCGCCGTGGCGCAGACTATTAACTTTGAAAGTTGTTTAAACAGGCAACAACTACAACAACAACAATAACTACAACAACAGCAGCAAGCAAGTTCGCCAGCGGAGGCAACCTCCACCTTCTATTTTAACGTTGTTGTTGTTGTTGCTGGTGCAGCTGCCCTGCTGCTCCTCCTCGTTGCCGCCGTAGCCATCGTCATCAGTGTCATCAGCGTCGCAGCTCGTGGGAATTGGATCATTAGAAGCGCAGTAAGCATCGCTGTCGCCGGCAGAAGTTGGTCAACCAGCCGCAGCAGCAGCGGCAGCTAAAGTACGAGGGCAGTTTAATGAGTTCGTATCTTTTTGAATAAATGCGTTTTATACAATCGAAATTGCTCTATAAGGGATAGAAAACTGCACTGCGAGCCGAGGGATCTATTGTGCCAGACCTATAGCTCCTTAGACAGTTTAATTCCCGAAACAAACTTAATTATTTGTCCAGATTCTAGCTGCACGACATCGAGTAACGTGATTACATGCCCCAAGAAAATGACTCCTGGCTAGAGCGTCATCCTCTATATGTAGAGTTTATTGTGAGATATGCTTTTGGTTTTCACAGAACTTTCAAGTTATAAAGTCGATGATGACCAACTTAGGCAGGTGTTTTTTAAGTCGGGAATGTCGCCTAAGTTATGCGCTTAGTATCCTTAGACGCTTTTGTCCTATTGGTAGAATTTTATGATCCTTTTTAAATTATAAGTTGGACTCTTAGAATTGTTATTGACTAACTATGGGTAAAAAGAATAAGCTTAGTTTCTCTCTTTTTTTCTCATACGTCATACAAATATAAAAGACAAACAGAATATTAGAGTTCAAATTTTCGCTTATAGCTTTTATAGTCTATGTACGATCTCGCTATACCTTCCTATCGCTCATCCTGGTCAACAGTTTTGGTCATTAGTGAAGTAAGATACCTAAACACCATTTTCAGGCCAATTTTTCTTGTGCAACCTAATCTCACGCCACATCATTCAAGTCCCTTACGAACGGAATTATCTTTAATTTTACAATCTTCGCAGTAGCGGTCACTTCGTTCTCCGCCAGACTCTGTATTCTGGTAGAAGAAAACTAACTACAACTACTCTGCCTTACACGTGACGCTCTGATGCAGTCTTTGTTTTGTTTGGATCTTTGCTCTCCTTTTAACAGATATTTGATATTCTGTGTCTATCAATGCGACAGAAGTGATCTAGCCCAGTTGGTGACTCCTTAGCAATTTCTTTCCCGAGTAGTTGATTGAGTTATTACAATGGCAATTCAAAGAGTTGATAACTTATTAAACCGCCCTCGCATCAGCTGCAAGTGGCGCGGAGCGTTTTGCATGTGTTTTGTTAGCTATGCCTGTTGCGCTGTTGTTGTTTTTGTTGCTGCTGCTGCCGCCAGTGTTGCCAACGTGCCACTGTTGGTTGTTGCTTGTTGCCTGTTCCTGTAGTTGTTGTTGTTGTTGTTATTGCTGTTGGCTGCCTTAAAGAGGCGCGATAAGTAAATGTGTCCGCGTCGTCTCTTTTATTTGCACTTGCAGCGGACTTTTTTTTTTTTTGTTACTTTTAGCCACATTTTGAGCCTGTGACTCGTGCAACATTGGGCGACGTCAACGACGACCTCAACTTGGCTGTTGTTGTTGTTGTAATTTTTGTTGTTGTCGTCGTCTTTGTCTTTGTTTATTTATTTGTTTTGTCTTTTTGCTGCTTACTGTTCGTAGGCTCTGTGTGTATGTGTGTGTGCGTGTGTTTGTTGCATGCGATTTATTTGTTTGTTGTCTCTCTTGTTATCTGCGCGGGCGCTTTTCGGTTTTTTTTTTTTTGTTGTTGCTGTTGTTGTTGCTGTTTACTCTTCATCTGCTGCTTCTTTTTTTTGTTTGTTGTTTTATTGTGACCGTGCACCTTTTTATTTATTTTCTTTTTTTTTTGATTTTGTTGCCTTCGTTTTTTGTTTTGTTTTTGAACGTCGCCTGATTTCGGAAGTCAAAAGTCAATTAAATAAGAGCAGTGCACAGCTTGTACTTGCTGCTGTATCTGCTGTTTTTGTTGCTTTTGTTGTTTTTGTGTTGTTTTTGTTGTTGTCGTTTTTTGCAAAACGAACAATTTGTGTTTTGGGGCTATGTGTTGTGGGTACTCTATGGGAACCATTTCGCCAAAAGGTTTATTTTCTTTCGCTACTCTCTTTTTGCAGTGATTTATGGAATTTTCAGCAAGTTTGTTGCCTAAGTCTTTCATTTCGTTACTCGTTTTGTTCAAATACTCACACACACACACACACACACATAGACACTCAGACACACACACACACACACACACTCACTGCAAAGGAAATCTTGGCATATTTCTGTTCTGTTTCATTTTGACAATTAGATTGCCACTGCACAACACTTGAGAGTTTGTCTGAAAGAAAGATAGACTTGAAGCTCCTCCAGCTTCACTACTGCAGAATCATGTTAAGTCTTTTGGAACTGACTGCTGCTGCAGTTGGTCATTTGTCAGAGTTTTTAAGTTTTCTTGTTGCTTTTGTTGCTTCGCATATGTCAAGTCATTGGCATCTAGTGCAGTTAAATGCTCATTGAATCAAATAAACGAATGGACAGCAGCAGCAACAACTCAACAACAAAATTTTATGCCGAATCATGCAATCATGACGCTGAGCATTTAATGCAAAAAACCTACAACAACAAAAATAAATCAGATAGAAAGGATTTAACTTTAGTTGTACAAAAGTTTAGATACTCTGTAGAGGCAGGTTTAAGTGAATACCAGCAGGCATTTCGGTAAGCCTACCTTTTGTAATATATGTATATAGTAAGTAAGAGTTTATACTCTTCCAGAAATAGAAATTTACCAGAAATACATACGGTTTGTAACTTTATCTACCAGATATAGATTCGCATTTCCAATTTGATTTATCGCAATCACCAAAGAGCTTTAATATCGACAAATCGAAATAATTTTCGGAACTTTTTTATACAATAACATAACATTTCTTTATCTTTATCTAAATGATGTTCTTTGTCAAAAAAAAAAAAAACACAATACTTCTAAGTACGGTGAGAATGTTCTTCAGCTAGGACATAACATGATAATAGTCTAAGCGGAGCACTGTATCATAGGCGTCATATGGCCATGTGGTTGCATGTCCCCACTCACGACTTGGGTTGTACCTAAAAAGAAGAAGAGAGGGAATATGTGAATATCGTCTATGCATATTTAAACAAATCAAATCCAGGCTAACGGACACACTTTTCTTAAAAAAAAGGGGAAACCCCGCCGAAACATTGGAGCTGTAATGCCTCTAAACCTTTTAATACCCATCCAAACACAGAGTATAAGCAAATGTAATTTCCAAAAGGCTTAAAGCATTTAAGCCAGGCTTACTAATTTGCACGTTAAGTTTTGTATGGGCCATTTGTGTGTATGTTAAATCTATTGAGGCTGACATGTGATTAATTTGATGTGGGCAGCATAGATTCGCTATAGACGCACGCTAGAGGGCGCCAGCTGTCAATGCGCTGTTGACTTTGGCGTCGCCTTAATGGACTACGTCGACGTCGTCGTCGCCATCTTCGTCGTACACTTAGCCAACTTTAAATTTACTAGCTCAACACGTAGACCCAAATGTCAACTCAAACACTTGTAAAACAACAATTGGCACACAACAAACTACAACAGCGACAACCACAATAACAACAACAATATCGAAGAAGAGATTGCACTTTCGCGTCTGTCCAAGTTTGTTTGTCTAAATAACATTTAAAATTGTAACAAATGCCATGACGGTCTGCAAACGTGTGGCTTCCAGCCAAGTTAACACGGCGAATGCGCATAAACCTCGCACATTTCACACAGATACTCACACACGCATACACATACAGATACATTGCATACATTTGCATAACAAGCCTCATACACTCACTCACTCAGTCACTACATAAACGTTTACTTTGGCTTTTTGCCGTTGCCAGACAAACTTGCGACTGTTGGCAAGATTGGCAAGAGACCAATGTTGGGGCACATGGCAGCATTTTGTGACTGGGCACGCATGCGCCCCTCGATTTGGAGCTTCAAGAAGTGAGCAAATTTGAATTTGTTAATCATATTCCATTGAAAATTAGTCTGACGATGGAGTTTTCCGTCAATTCTACAATGCAATTTGTTTGACACTCGTTTTCGAATTTTCAACGGAAATTGCACAAGCACTTGGCACATTTTTAACCTGAAAATGAGACAAACAAAGTTGAGCTAGTGCGATCTGGATGTATGGTTGCCTGGGAATACAATTTCAATGACAACCAGTTGGGAAAAGATGAGTAAGCTGAGCTTAAAGCATGCCCCTTCAAGCTGTTTACGATGTTAAAGGAACGCTAAAAGGAATTTGAAAGTAGTTGAATTCGAAATTAGTATGGGGAATTAAAACAGATGGCTGAGTATCGTTAGATGTATGCCATCTAGATGATTTGGATACACGTTTTTTATATGAATTTAATTGCATTTAAAAGCTTATTTTTAATAAGATTTTGAAGTCCGAGCATGCATATTCGACAAGCGCAAAAAGAGAAGGCCCTTGTGAGTTATGCTGCAAATGAGTAATTTACAGATACGCTTTAAAAAAAAAAATGCACACATTAAATTTGTGGTTTATTGGGTTAAAACATGTTCCATCAAAATATCATTCCACTATCTCAGAAGTGTTAGCTGATGCATCAGTTCCACTCAGCTGACTTGACTCTTGTAATAACTTGTTGGATCATCGCTTTCAAACGAAAAGCTTTATATTAACAGATTTCAGGAAATGTTTGTAGAGCTAGAGGCATCTTTAAACAAAAGGTGCGCTTGGTCAATCCATGTCGAAATCTGAATACACATACGTTCCCCCGCAGCTTACACCTAAACTACAGATCGGCTGGAAACTTTAAGATTTATGTTATACATAGGAAAATATATATCAACTATTTTTTAAAGTTATTCTAAAAAATTTTTTTTTTTTAAGTGAATTTTTTACTTATAGCCTTCACTAATAGGAAACTTTATTTATAATTGATATAATCTGGGAAATTGAAAAACGCTTCAGCCGGCGTCTTTGAGTACAATTGGTAATCTTTATAATAATATCTTTATTCTCCTAGAAAAATTTCACATGAAGTCCCTCCAGGACGTTAATATTTGAGTTGCCGACGGTACCCCAAATTGTTCATTTACTTTATAGCTTCGAGTCGGTGCCAACACTGCATTCAAGCAAACTGTATTTGCTTCCTTTATTTTTAGCCAAGTTAATAAACTTTCTGCAATGGTAAAACAAAATCAAAAAAAAACCTTCCAGTCGACAGGCCAGGTCAACAGCGGCAATGCAATGCATGCAAATTTCATATGAGATCATAAAAAATAGTTACAAATTAATTATAATGACGACGACAGAGAAGAGAGCAGAGAACAGGCAACAGGCGAGACAAAGCACATTGAGCACATTATATATCTAAATGGCTAAAAGTGATGTGCGCAAACATTTCCTGCTTGACAGGTTGAAGTTGCACACACACATAAGATAAAGGTAGTACTCGTACATGGATAGAGGTGACAGCAGATATGATGCTGATGATGATCAGTTAAAAGTAAGTGTGCATGTTAAAGCACCTTTCATAGTTCATAATTATAGAGCTTTAACTTCAAGAGTTATAGACAGCTGCAGTTGGTTGGACTCAACAATTAGCCCTAAGTACTCGTTTGTGGAAATCAAACGAAAGACTTAGGCGACAAACTAGCGCGTACAAACAATTGGGCTCTCCTGGAACTCACTCAAAAGATGATGGATGGTCAAATTGCAGCGCGGTTCGTATGCGAGGGTTGCAGCAGGGCGGGCACAGTCTGACAATATGCACAAAACAAACAAACGAGGCTGGAGTTTTTGGCTACCCTAACTGTGAGCTGCAACCATTCCATCCATCCATCTCAACGCAGCCATTCATTCAATCATACACTCAAATCATGCAGTGTCAAATTCAAACGAAAACATCATTTGTCAAATATCTAGATAATTCAAGAGTTGCGAACAATTAAACAATTTGCAGACGTGCCAAATAAAAAAAAATAAAAAAATATTCACACAAACAAAAAAAGATATGACGCTGTTTAGCGCGCTCTCAAAGTGTAACAAATAATAATTTCCACACGCACATGGACCCAAAACGAATATGATTGATCACTCCCCGAGGGCTAACTGGTACATAAGGGCATTACCATCATCACCGCCCAGGCTCAGACCATGAAATTGCAAGTTCCAGTTTCTTCAACTGCAAAAGGAAATGTGCACATTCTTTTTTTTCTGTAGCATTTGAAAAATTACTAGAGCCATGCATTTATGGGTCTGGCTCACGGTTTCCGACTCTGGCCGTGACTAAGCAAGAGGGATAGGCCGCCGACTTGGTCAAAGAAATGCGTGCATTTGCCATAGACTTTTATCTGACTTAAGGCTTAAAGTATTTGTAACGCGGCAAAAAGAAAGCGCAAAATGTTCAAACACGCCATATAACAATTTTGTCAAGAATTTCTGACTAGACGTAAAAATTTGCAAGATCTTAGGAGTGACCCGAATAAATGATTCATACGATGAGATGATTTAAGCGTCTGCGTTTGAAAAGTGGAGCAAATTGTAGACAATTTCTTTGATACCCTTTAATTATATAATATGGAACTATCTTTACACTATCGGCGATTGAAATTTTTGTGCCCAATTCTAAATACAGTTTCATAGCAATAGCCAAATAAATTTTTGCTGCAATATTCTAGAATTTTTTTATCTTTTTAGTTTTGTTTACCCTTCCTGTGATGGTCAAAAATTTGGCAAAAAAAATATAAAATTTGTTCATAATAAATTTATGGCTAAAGTCCAAAATTAAAAGTAACAAACATATAAAAGCTGCATTTGGCTTAATGGGACTTCATTCCAACATTTTGTTTAATATCTTTCACAAGTCAACTTCAGTTATTGACCAACGTACCAGAAATTATATTAAGAGAACTTTTATTGTCGAATTTTTTAAGAAATTCTCCCATTTTCTCAGGAGAAGCAATACAAATTTCAATGAGGAAATCGCTAAATTATCATGAACTTACGAGAACTACGGACGTCTCCATAGTTTCTCTTACATGTCTAAATACTACTGCCGTCCTTCTCTCCTAGGGCCTCGAAGATAAGAGATTCTAAAATATTTAGTTTTTTCCTTTTTGTTTAAGAAATCAGAATGCTATTTGGCATGCCCACATTATAAGAAAATCCAAAGTTACAACATTCGTAAGGGATTATTTGGACCTCGTACTCGGAAGAAGCGGCCTCAAAAATATAATATACACATATAATGGGGTTTTTTAAAACTTCATTATACATAAATCAGCTGCAAAGAAAATCGATTATTAATTAGGTTCAGAGGGGGAACAATATTTTCGCATATAGTCCGAGTCCGAGCTCCAAAGAACCCCAGAATGTCAGGCTTCTGACATTCGCTTTAAAAAATCCCCTAAGAAGCGGTACTTTGGATGTTATCTCAGAAACCCGACGTGCTGGGTTATATGTGAAGTCGGAATCGTATTCAGAGACACAATAAATAATAAAACAATAATAAATCTCGGAATAAAATGTTATTGGAGCTTTTTTGAGGTTAGGATACAAGCAAGACAATTTAAAACATTCTATTTGCGGATTCGGGTTCGTTGAAATATATAAGAAATCATATTCCTCGTCCTCAGATCACGACTCTTTTGCCTTAATAATTTGCTTTTGGCTAACTTTTAAGCACTTTCGCTCAAAACAGAACTTTTGTGCTGAGAAAGACGGAGTTCAAAGACGAAGAAGTATAATTTACAACATTTCATAATATTTCCATTTTACTTCATAAGGCGTATTTTTAAGCTTTGCTCTTGATTTGCCTTTATCAATAAATTACTTACCAACTAGCTAATAATATGCATGTACACTTTGAAAGAGTACTCAATGAACAAACTAAGGCAAATGCCTTTGTGCATGATTTCATTTCATTTTTAATTAAATTATGATTTTTTTGTTTGCTATTCTATGATTGCATGCAAAAAAAAGATGAAAAAATTAAACTAAGTGGAGGCAAGCATAAATTGTTTCATATGCAGACAAGCTTTGCATCTACACACAGATACTCACACACATGCAAATACAGCAACACATCAAGGTCAAATGTGGGGGCAATTATTTTGTATGTGTATATAACTCTATTTTTGCGCTTATTTGGTTTGAAGAAACAAAAACAAAAGTCAAGTAAAGCAGCAAAGCACACAATGCCTTCATCTGGCTCTCTGCCAAGGCAGAGTCTCTGGGTTTCTTAATGACACTTAGCGGGGAGCTTAATATTGCGAACAATCCAAAGACGACGTCGGCGACGACGACGACGAAGTCAACCAAGGCGACGTTGTCTATGGCGAAACTGGAGTAAACGTGCCTTTAATTTAAAGCAGAATTATTTTTAATAATTTTTTATGTTTATTATAATAAGCCACAAAGCGTATATATGTTTGTATTCTATTTTTTTATTGCATCATCTGACAAGAAAAAAAAATGAAAAAATTCTACTTGCTATTTTTGTTGAAGTAAGGTTAACAACGAAAAAAAAAATGAAAAAAAAAAACAACAAAACCAACAACGACGATTATAACAACAGTTGCTATAATTAATAACATACAAAAAATCAACATCAAAATATTTTTGGTCTGTCAGTCAGTTAATATGAGTCCGTATTTGTGAGACAAGTTAGCTGCGATGACGCGCAACTTTTGTTAAATCGATCACAAAACTTGCACTGGGGTTTTTTCGAAATTCCGTTTTTTTTTATTTTTAATAATTTTATTTTTTTGTATTTTTTAACTAATTAATATAAATTGGCGCTAGAAATAGCTACATTTAAATCAGAAGCAAAGCAAAAAAAAAAAAATCTGATCCTGCATTTGCCAGCAATAAACTCATCAATAATCACAGAAAATAAATGAGAACGATTTCTTTTAACAAAACAAACATAAATTAGTAACCTGCTTCTCTAACTACCTGTTCCCAACAATAAGATTCAACAGCTAATACTTATATATGTAAAAAGTAAAAAAAAATGTCTTTATTATGCAAAATATCAAAGAATGCATTACTTACTGTTTTGCTCTGCATACAGTAAAAAGTATTTTCATTTTTTGAAAAAGTTTGTAGCGCTGTCGACGAGGCGCCTTATTTAAAATAATGTTGGAAAAAAATTAGCTGGCAATCATAGAACCCTCATCATGAGCGAAGTTTATTCCGATTAACCAAACGCAAATATAGATAGGAGTACGATATATTTGTACCGATAACTATGTGGGTCGTATTTTTATGGAATGTGGAAAAATGGGACGATAAAATAAGAGAAAAAAGAACTCGGTACTTGGTAACGAGGAAGTGCGCGGGTAAGGCGTACAAACAACGGAAACAGAACATTACAAAAAAAATAAAAAAGTTTAAAAACAAAATTATTAAAAAATAAATACAAATTATTAAACAAATAATATTTTACATAAGAGCAAATATTTGAAAAAAAATATTTGTTATTTAAAAAATTATACAAAAAATGGTAATTAGTACTTAATAGAAAAATACCAAATAGAAAAAAAATGGTCTCGACTGAGAATCGAAGCTTAAAGTTTTTCATAACCTACCCTCTTTCCATTTTTTTTGTAATCTATAATTTCACTCTAAACACAATCAAAGAACTTCTTTCTCAAAATATTAATTTTTCAAAGCTAATGCTTATGTCATCAAAGGCCAAGTTTTATTAGTTTTTTTTTTATTGCTTACCGTACCCAGCATTGATCCAAAAAAAATGTTACCAAAACAGTTGGGGTTCCCCAATAACAAAATACGTAATTACCTATAATTTGGAACTTCAAGTGTAATTATTAGTTTTTTGTACTAATTAAAATACTAGAGAGTGTGTAAACTTCGGCTTACCCATGTCAGCCGTTTGGTTAGATCTTTACTCTAATTTATAACACTTTCGCTTAATTAATTGTTCGGTTTTACAAAATCTGATAACCTGAACCGCATTGCAGCTTGACGTGGAATTATGCAATCGACAAAAAATAAATCTGAGCGAATTAGTGGGTAGTTCATGAAATTGCTGGTCATTATTTGTAGATTTAAACTTGAAATTAATTCCAGATTTAGCCGTTATTTAGTTAAATAAGGCTTTCAAGTTGGCATAATTACATACCAGGGCTAAAATCAACTTTTAAAAATCAACACTCAATTTATGCGCATATTGTTTTTAGTCGCAATAAATCAAAATATTTGCCGAATTCTTTAAAAATTGCTTCGAAAAAGTTTTTGGATATCTATGGCATCAATAGGTTATTTACATAGTTTTTAGGTCATTAAGATCAAATGGTTTAAAACCAAATTCCGTTCCAATCTAAATAAATTTAAATAATTTAAGTATCAACTTTAAACAATAATAAAAATATTCATACATAAATAGTAGTTACATAAAAAGGACATGTAATACTCTATGACACTAAGAAAGATATTTTTTTAAATAATACAAAACATATTTTATTTTAGAATAGTAATTATTTTGCTTGTTAAATAATCGAATTGTATGGAATTACACTAATAAACGATAAAAAAAAATATATATATTTTCATTAAAATAAGCTCGCGTTAAATGGTATACTACTCTGTTTCCAATCTCATCTAAAGGCTGTGTGCTAATTCTGAAAATATATGAAACTACCCTCCAAAATGTTTTCAGCTGTTATATATTTACTTCAAGTCGCTAAGTAATAAATTGAACTCACAATTTAACGTCTGACAATTGAGATTAATGCATAAACAATATAGAACAAATTCGTACTACATGGCGGCTACTTAATGCGAGCAGCCAACAGGCAGTTGGGGATTTCTGTATTGTGTGCAAATGAAGCAAGTGCCACCTTATAAATAGATACAAATACATCTATGAAAATCATGTATCAACTAAGATCTCTAACTACGTGCAGAAGCCACAACCAAGTGCAAATCAAAAAGTTGTATTAAAAATATATAATACCATAGTCAACCATAGAGAGAGAAAAGCCTTGGGGGTCTGTCATCAGCTGTTTGAGGGCCATAAGGAATGTGTCGCTTATCTGTTGTAAAATATATGTTTATTGCTTTTTAATATTGCACATTGTCTGCATAAATAACAGACAATAATGTAAGCGGTAGGAAGAAGCAGATATTTACGGATCGCATATAACATATGCCGTATAAATTTCTTTCATTTTTTTTCCACAGTTTTTGTTGTTGTGATTTAAAATCAAACTAAATCTGCTGCCAATCCACAAGTTGTTGAAACTTGAAACTCATAATTTTTAATTTATTTTATGTGATTTTTATTTGTCGATTAATCCGTACAACAACAGGCGGAACAACAAGCTGCAGCCGAGTCAGTACGAGCTGACGACGCTTTATGAAACCTAAACGTAGACAAAATTTATTTCCTACCCAAGTCCGTTGGACCCAGACTCAGACTCAGACTCAAAGCCAGACCCAGACTCAACTCAACACATAACACGAAATCAGATTAGCATGTTTTACAGGCCAACAAGCCAAGGAACTGAGCGAACTATACCAATTGCTCTGGCATTCTTTTTCTGATTGCCCCAAAGCGAGCGGAGTAGCTCTGTCTCAGAGTGTCTTCTTTGGAGGGATTTGGATTTATTGGCCAAAAGTGAATGTGTTGAATACTTTCTCTACTTTGTAATGTGCCAATTGTTTGGACAGATGAGGCAAAATGGAATTATGTTCAGGCAGTGGCTATGGGATAATTGAAGCTATAAAACGTATCCATGTTGTAAGCTACCAGCTCCTCGATAATTAATCATTTAAGCTGCTCTCGAACATACATATGTGTAATGCTTTGGGAAGATTTGCTCCAGTTACAGCTATAACAACAGTACTGCTGTGACAATGCCAACGCCAAGCTCAAAACAAGGCAATCTTTACCTGGCCCAGACCCAGCAGGCCATGCTGAGCTGGGCAACAACAATGATGGCAATTTGTTGATAAACATTTCGCTCGCAATAAATAAACAAATATTCCTTGAATGCGCCAAACATTGCCTAGACTCCCAGGGAAGCACCGCAACCAAGCCAGAGCTAAACCCAAGTCAAGTCCATATAAATGCAAATGCTCTACACGCTGCTTGTTTGCTGCTCTGGGGCAATTTTTCATTTGATTCCATCTTCATATTTTATTATGCCCGAACAAGCAATACGAGTGCAAGTACGCCACCAGGGTACGGCTCTTACTCTGTCTATGGGTATAGGCATGGATATGGGTAACCATTTCCATTTTGTTGTCCCTGGTGTTTTCTTTTTCCCTCTCTCTCTCTCTCTCGCCATCTTTTTTGTTTGATACCAATTTCGCGATATGACAAACTATGTTTGCATTTTAATTTTTAATGCGTGTGAATTTTGCTGGCGGCGCACTTGCTTCGTTGTCGTCTTCTTGGCCATTTCTCGGGGGGATCGCCAAGGGAGGGAGGTGTATCAGATGCTCGTGTCATGATGTGCTGTTGCTTTTAATTGAAATTTTATGAATTTATTGCTTTAGTTTTTATAGTGCAAGGCAATTTTCTAAAACTAATACATTTATTTTTTCCTTCCATTTTATTTATTTATTTTTTTTTGCTCAACTTTTTGCAGATGAATCAGACGTGCAAGGTCTGTGGAGAACCAGCGGCGGGATTTCACTTTGGCGCATTCACATGCGAGGGTTGTAAGGTAAGTCGGAATGATATGTATTGGTCTTTGACAATTTGTTGGCATTTTCATTGAAAACAGGCATAGATATTAATAGAAATTAAATCAGGCAGCTTGCCCTATATATGTTAATTTTAATTACACGCTGCACCCAAAAGAATTTTTGAATAAAAACTCGTTAGAAAAAAATATTTCGGCTTATTTATGAATATTCACCTTTTGTGAACTTTGACTTGGCAGAAAGAATCGGAAATATTGTCTTACATAGGTATATTAAGAAACACATCAAAATTTCAGAACGATGTGATAAATTGTTTTAACCAAACTAAAAAATGTCTACATAACTTTGGATATCTGTTTTGGGGCAATATAGATATGCATTATCTGCAGGCAGATCAAGTTTGTCGATTCATGTCCGAAAGAATTTCATACTATTACAACAAAACGGCCAATAATTATTTTAAACATATGAAAATGTTAAAATATGTATGTGTAAAAATATGTAGATCTTTTTGCGAAGAAGCTACTGTCACAAAACTGTAGACTAAAATATAAAAGTTATTTGTACTTTGTGGGAATACTACTCGCCGGTCCTACTCATGTAGACTAATATAAAAAATTTGTTGTTATCTATTGTCGGTATGTCTCGAAATAAATATAGAGGAACGTAAGTGGTTAAGCTTCAAAGCACGCAGGAAATCGAGCGCCCTAATTTTTTGTATGTACATATAGTTTAATGAATACACTTTGCTGGTAGTTTTACTTTTTTCCCCACCTAGAAGGCAAGATACAGAATGGTGTCTGCCCAGAACAGCTAACAGGACATTTCAGTGCCTTTACATCCCCTAGTCGTCTGCATCTAAAAGGGGCACGAAAATATCGCTTTAGGACCTCTTTTTAGCCTATCTATACCGGTGACGTCGAAGGCTTTTTTTTTCTATACAATATTTTGCGTTGCTCTCTTCGCACACCAACTCTCGTTGCATCTGGATTAAAGATTATGACAACAAACAGATATATATTTATTCAGTACCGGTATAGTGCTATAAGTAGCTCAATTCGATTGCCTTTTGTGACTCGAATTGCAACTGTGGCTTCCCCGTTTGACATTCAGTATGATTTTCAATTAGTTGCCAACTCTCTTAATAGTAGCTCCCTTTATAGCTCTTGACATACTCTCCTCCCCCCTCCTCAACAATATTGCTGTCACTCAAAGCTGCATAATTTACAGTTAAAATTATTAAAAATCATAAAAAAAAAAATTAACTAGCTCAGCTTAAAGAACAAATCTTCAAACAAGTTCTAAACAAAACCAACACAAATCTCAATTCGTGACAATGCCGCAAAGGTATGAGAGGCCATTCTAAAAGCGGAATATTTCGATGCCTGGCCTGGGGCTAAGATCAAAGTTAACAATGCGCTTGAAAAAAAAAATAAATAATTGATTTAAATATTCCCTAATACCTATTACCAAATAATTTGTTTGTTTGCTGAGACTCGTTTAAACCAAGGGGAAAAGGTCAACTAATGTACAATTTGTAGGTCAGCATTATTTGATTTGTGCTTGCCTCAACATGGCGTGGGCTGGTTAATTTGACGCCCACTACACAGAAAAAAAAATGAAACCACCGAAACGCTTCAATGATGTTGATGATGCTAGCAGAGAATACACTACAATAAACAAATGGCAAAAAAAAGAGGTAAAAATCGAAAACAAACAAAAGTGAATCCGTCAAGGTACAAAATTGCTTGCAAATAGCCATTTAAATGGAGACCCAGTCGAGGGCAGCAGCCGTAGAAGCGCTTTGGAAGAAGCTGCAGCCGGCGGACGCTGCTTTTTCAAACGAAACTGAAAACTGCAAAAGATACAAAAAATCCTCCATTTCCATTTCCGACCCAGTAATCTTGATGCCCAATTAACCTTAAAAGTGGATTTTCGCATTGTTTTTGTGCTCGTACTAGGCAGTTCAATACACCTCTTCAGTGGCTTCACCTCACCCGCCGTCTTTAGATCGGTTCGTTTCGTATCGTTTCGAACTCCACCTACTTACTCCAAGAGTCAGTCAGAGTCGCTGCATGAGTGAGTCGAATGAATGACTGAATACTGACAAAACTGTCCCAGCCACTGCATCCGCTGCTGCCCATCGCCCCCCGCCACTATCGCCAACAACTTGATTGCAAGTTTTGGGCCTTGCTGTGTGGTGATTTACTGCCAACATAGCAACTTGGCATAAGTGTTGCACAGCATAACCTTTGCAACATGCAACAACTTGAGTTGGCTTGAATTGAGTCGGAGTCGAGTCAGTCATGGCTAGAAAGTCAGGTGAGAGGAGTTGCTATGAGCTGCAGGGTAAGGCGGCCAGCAACACGTTGTAGTCTTTTCATGGCTTTGTTGTTTGTTTGTTGTTGATGTTGATGTTGTTGTTGTTGTTGTTGTTGTTGTTGCTGCCGCATTGAATTAAATTGTTTGTTTGTTTGTTTTGTTGCAATTGATTGTGCCCCAGCCAACGGTTAATGCTGTAGGTGTAGGTGGATTTGTTTTTTCTTGGGTCTCTTAAGAGGTCGGGCGCCCTGTACCAGCACACACATGTATGTACGTATATATGTACGTCTGTGTGTAACTGATGAATCATCACAAAATATCTAATGAGATATTATTGTTGAACATTGAATGAAAATGATCATTAAACTAAATGACATCATAAGCTTTGGCGTTGAAATCTTTGAAAAACATTTAGAGCTGCACAAAGCGCAATATGTTCATTAACTATATGCAGGCAATAAGGTATCGAGAATGTTTTTCAATTTAAGTACATACTCAAAGTATCGTATGTTATGTAATCAAGTTTGGGTCGGTTATATATTTAAGTACCAAAAGTGGTAAATTTATGCAACAAATTTCTTAATGCCCTCTTATTAGACCTTACGTGTGAGGCCTAAAATATTTCAACTCATGGCTCAGTATAAATACAATTTTTTTATTCTTCCATTACTTAATTTTTTCTTACGCCCTCTCTCTTTAAACATAGCGTAGTTTCCTATTTCTTCATGCATTTTAATAGTTTCTTGCGACCTCTCTCGGAAAATTTTAGCACTTAGCGTAATTCCCTTCCTCTTGCGGATAATTTTGGAACTTAAGTTTTAATTGCCAAATTTTTTGAATAAAAATTCAAGAAATGCTTTTACTGAGCTGAGACTTGATGTACTTGATTATGAAGGCATGCATAAAATTAACATAAGACTTTTTATCAATCTGGTCACGCCTACTTTTACCGGCCATAGAAGGCCACATTGCGTATACGTAATATTTTTGTAAGTTTCATCATTTTTGATTGGAAGGGTTTTTATATTCAAACATAACTAAAGTACAGATTAACAATAGAAATTTGTAACATTATTATACGGAAGATAAAAGTTAGTTCTTTCACATCGAAGTCGATTTTTCTCAACAAAGCGAAAAAACTGCAGATTTTTTTCGATGCGTACGATTTTTGAGTAACGCACATGTTATCGTAAGAAGTCTGCTTTAAAATCCAGCCTTAAGGGCTTCTGAATTCTTTTTGTTGTTGAGACACACATAAAACAGGGTGGCGTTACTAAACTTAAACTCTCCCACAAACCAACAAATGTACGCAACATGGGCAAATTTTGGCAAAAAGCCTGAATGATACATTTAGGAACATACTTCAAAGAATATTTTGATGTGTATAGACATTGGGTGAAAGATAGTTTTTACTGCACAAAACACACTTTTAATAAATTTTTTAGGTATTTAGCGGTTACTTTATATTATTTTTTTTTACTAATATGTACCTGCTTTTTCCCATATATTTTTTTTAATTTTTCCGTGTGTCACAAGCCATGTTTTCTAATATTAAAGTTGGCGTTAACTTACTGGTTGTTCAAAACAGTCAAAATTGTTTTGAATTCGAGTACACCAGAGATGTAATTGATGTAAAATTTGCAAGTACCGGATATGAAACAAAAATATCTAGATGCGGAGCGGGATTAAGGAAAGCACAGTGAACATAGGTTGGAGACCACTTGTTTTATAATAAGAAGGTAGAACTACAAAATTAGTTTTCGTCTGATACGAAAAAAAAAAATGCATTGTAAGTTTAACTAAGTTTTAGTCGATACAAAAGCTCTAAAGCCAAAATGACAGCCATGTCCGTGTGATTAGAACTAAAAAACAAGGGCAATGTCCGGTTTTTCGAAATTCAACCTATTATGTGTTCTTTACTTTTAATTCAAAAAACCTGAAGCTGAATATAATCTCAAATATAATATAATATAGAAATATAAAATAAACCCTAAGCATCTAAATGCAGCAACTCCGGAATTTTAACATATCTAATCCCATTTTTTTACTCTTTCTATTCCTTGCAGTCCTTCTTTGGCCGCTCCTACAATAATCTCTCCTCAATTTCGGACTGTAAGAATAATGGCGAGTGCATCATCAACAAGAAAAACCGCACGGCCTGCAAAGCGTGTCGTCTCAAGAAATGCCTCATGGTCGGCATGTCCAAGAGCGGCTCACGCTATGGACGGCGCTCAAATTGGTTTAAGATACACTGTCTGTTGCAGGAGCAACAGCAGCAGGCAGCAGCAGCTATGGCAGCACATCATAATAGTCAACAGGCTGGCGCTGCTGGTGCAAATGGTGTTAAATCCATGGGTGGTGGGCCCCCGCCATCCGCTGCTGCAGCTGCCCTAGGCATGCTAGGCCATGCTGCAGGCGCCTATCCCAGTCTCTATGCTGCTGCGTCGGGCGCACGCAGCAAAGAGGAACTAATGATGCTAGGCTTCGATGGCGTCGACTATGGTAGCTTAAAGCATCCTGTTGTAGCCTCGCCATCGGTAAGCTCACCGGATTCACACAACTCGGACAGCTCGGTGGAGGTAGGCGGGCGAGGCAATGCGTTAATGAATGCCAATGCCAAACCGCCCACTTCAGGCGTCGCTGGTGATGTCACACAAACAGCTAGCAGTAGCGCGCCCGGCAGACCGCCACAAATGCGCAAAGATTTGCCACCTTTTCTGCCGTTGCCCTTTCACGGCCTGGGCTCCATGCCAGTCATGCCGCCACCTGCCTTTCTGCCGCCATCACATCTGCTCTTTCCCGGCTACCATCCTGCTCTGTACTCGCATCATCAGGGTCTGCTGAAACCCACGCCCGAGCAGCAGCAGGCCGCTGTGGCCGCTGCAGCAGTGCAACATTTGTTCAATTCCAGCAATGCTAGTGCGGCGCAACGTTTTGCGCCCTCACTGCAGCCGCTGCCCACTGGTTCACCGTTTGGAGTACATAAAGATGATCAGACGCAGCGTGCAGCACATAGCCCCAAGAGCGAAGCCAGCTACAATAATAACAATCACATTATACCAAATGGCAGCAAGGCAGCCGCCGATGAGCTGACCAAACGTTTCTATTTGGATGCGGTGCTCAAATCGCAGCAGCGCAGTCCGCCACCACTGGCCACCAAATTGCCCCCGCACAGCAAACAGGATTACTCGATATCTGCGCTGGTCACACCCAACTCGGAGAGCGGGCGGGAGCGCGTGAAGAGCAGACAAAGCAATGGTGAGATGGAGGAAGACGAAGCTGACAGAGCGCTTAGTACAACATCAGCACGCGGCAGTGTTTGTGGTGCTTTGGAGCATGAAGATGTGGATGATGATGAGGAAGAAGATTTGGTTGTGTCCATGACGCCGCCACGCTCACCGGCGCAGCTGACACAGGCGGCGGTGGCAGCGGCGTCTAGCGAGGAAGCCAACGCACAGGATAATCCCATAGATCTGAGCATGAAGACAACAGGCAGCTCGGTGAGCAGCACGCTTAGCAGAAAAAGCAGCGCCAACGAGCCAAATGCTGCTCTGTCTGAAGATGGCGAGAGTGATAATGATAATGTTAATGATAATGAAAATGACTTGAATGTTGATGGACAGCAGCAAGAGCAGCCGGAACTGGAGGTAGCTGCTGAGGAGGACAGCAGAAGCAGCAGCAGGGAAACCATCAAGACAAACAACAACAATAACAATAACAACAATAACAACACAAGTGATAATGAGGCGGCTGGAAAAGCTTTGGATGCAGTCAAGCGCAAGCTCAACGAGCTGGTCAAAGAAAACGCCGAAGCGAATGGCAAGCGTCTTAAACTGGAAACCTCCCTGGAACCCGCCGTAAAAGTGACCACCTCCAATGCGCTTGATTTGTCCACAAAAGTATGATTAGCAACAAAATGGCCGCCATCAACTGCTACAGATTAGCAACCGCTCCTCTTCTCCCCCGCTATGCCAAATACTCCACATGTGCGCCAAAAGCCGTTCGAACAAAACGTAAACAAAAGAAATTTATAAAGCTCTGATTAACAAGTTCTAGATCTGGTGCTCATGATGCTGCCTGCTGCCGTACATATTATCACATCGTTTAAAATAACTAACGAAATCGAAAAAATATGCTAAATCCGTTGAGGGGATAACACTCTACCCGCAGATTAGCATACAAATTGTACACCCAGTCTAAATGATTTCCAAAACTATAACAGCCCCAAATTATTATAATTTTATGCAAAAAATTATCAAACAAATTTTTCGGTTAGTCAAAAAAAAAATAAAAAATTATGTCTATATAAATTTTAAAACGCACAAATAAACAAATAGTTGATAAAATCAAACCTTAACTGTAGCAAAGTGTGCGGTCAATCTTATTAATATATTTTGCATAATTTAGTAGTGGAATTTTTAATTTTTAAGTTAAGATTTTAAAAACCAGCAACAACAAAAAATACTTTGGCGAAAATAAGCTAAGCGCCCGCCACACTACAAGTAGATCTCTTCGATTTCGATTATTTTCATACATGGTATGGTTTTTACAAGGCGCCGCAAAGAAATTCGCGAGTTTGGCTGCTCAAAAACTGGTTCAATTTTTGCATGGTACACTGATACAACCAATTTTGATCAAACTTTGCACAAATGTTTAGACTAAAACAAAATGCAGCTGACAAAACTTGGATCCTATTTTAAAAAATAAATAAATGTTTAGCCTGAAGTTTAGACTCTAAACATTTGTACTATTGCAAATAGCCATCATACAAAAATTGAACCTACGCTCTCTTTTTCAGAGAGACACTAATAACAGACGTATTGCGTGATCTTCTAATTGTTGGACCATGGCATAGAGTAGATGCCAATATTCGAATCGTAACTTTTGTTTACAAAATATCATTGCGTATGGGGTTATCGATAACTGAATACTTAGGTAGAGTTCTTTAGAAAGTCATTTCGTATGTATTCTTGACTTTGTTCATAAAAAAGCATGATGAAGTGAGAAAAAGTTTAAACAAATAAATTGCGACATAACTTTCATTTTTAATTTATAAATAAAAAATGTAACTTTTTTTTAAATCAGTTTTTCACAATCATATTATTTTTTAAGTTCAAATTAAAAAATCGAAATATATAGACTAGTTAGTACCTCTATCACATATGTTAAAATAATCAAAATCGAAGAGATCGATTTAAAATGTGGCACGTTTTTACTTATTTTCACCCACATATAAAAAAAAAACACTCCAAATTTTGAATAGGTGTTGCGTTACCTTCGCAACCAGTATTTTGTCTTTGTATGTGTATCTCTTATCTAGTTTAATTTGTAGGCAAGTGCGTGAGTTCTACGAGTAGTATGTAGTATGTTGTATTGTATCTTATGGTATTCAAATTACACAAAACAAAAAAAAAAACAACAAAAAATCAATTCAATCTAGCGAATTTCAAAGGTTCAAACTATTGTATTTGATTGCTTTAGTTTTCAAGTTATTAGTCACAATTAGCAAATTTTTAATAGTTATAAAAAAGAACACAAAAAGCACAAGCTAAAAATGCGTAGCAGCTTAAAATTATGTATAGCATAAATTATTATATTATTTTGTATTCTTTATTTTATGAATTGTATGCAAATTGTACGCATAATCTTAAAAGAAATCAATAAAAAACTGAGAAATGAAAAAATAAACAGTGTAGATATATATTTAATAATATCAGACAAATATTTAGATGAACGATTTTAATGGGTCTTAGTTTTTGCGGCAGAATTATGTCAAAGAGTGAGCCACAGTATGAAGACCATGAAGCTAATAAAATTGGTTAACTTACGTTTCAGGCATGGATAATCTCGTGATCTGCTTACTGGCTGTTAGGCCAAAGACCCGGAGTTTCAGCATATTAAAATTTGATACATACCTAACAAATTATGTTATGGTTTGATCTTCGCCTATTTTGCATTTAATAAGATATAGAGCAAATGCCAATTAAGAGCATGACGTCAGTCCAATAAAATTTTAAGCTAATGCTTTTCGAATCTAGCTACATCTAGTTTACTTTCATAGCTAAAAGGCAAAAGACCTTAAAGTCTAGAAAATCATTATGAAAACACATATACCACTTAATTTTATTAACGTTGATTGCAGAAATGGAAGTGAGATGATTTTTTTAACGCTCTTAATTAAAAATATTGGAAAAGATTTAAAGATGCTGAAAATAATCTTTTCCTTTATTGTTTTTGCTAATGATACCTATTTAGGTTGAGCAAATACAAAGAAAGCAACATATATTTGAAAAACTTATAAATATTGAGCATCTTAACACTTTGGGATGTTATTATGTTATGCTAAATTCATTAAAGCAAGAATATTCGAGCATCGACGCGTCGCGACGTAAGCAACCCTAACAACGAGGCAGAAAGGTATGTCCACCAGACAAACATATAAGTGTCATATGGCTTGCTTTATTTTTTTTTAGAAAAATCGTATTTGAAAGGATAAATATGAAATTTTGGGTATTTCGCAGCACTCTATAAAATTTTTGATCTTCAACTGCAAAGAAATTACAACTTCAATATTTTTATATCGTTATTTTCTTTTGGCGTTTGTTTACAAATAGCTGTTTAGTTTTCTTTTACCCGTCAAGTACTAAATAATTCCAGAAACAGTATAAAAGATATGTTCACCTTCGTATGTATTGGCACTTTTTTGCACAAAATTGCTCTACTTGTGGTAGTCAAGCGTCTGGGACGGGCATTAATGCCCTTTTTTTTGTTAGTTGTTGGAAATCTGCCCTTTTAGCTTTACGAAATTATGCCCGACAAAGAACACTCAATTCAGACATCTTCAAATTTCACTATTAACAATAAAATTGGTTTGTCAGCTATAGAGTTAACTGTATGTGGCCTACTTTTTAAAAGTTAAAATACTCTCGAACTTCCATATAACGAATTAGCACTGGGGCAGAAAATTGTTTTGTTATTTTGAAAATACCTTTTGTGTACTAGAAAAAAATGCATAAAATGGAAAAATGTGCTTTACAGGGAAGTTCGAATGTGAAAGTGATGCCGATTTTTTAGAGATTATTTACTTAGGCCTTTAAATATAGGTATTAACTAAATAACAAACAAAATAAATAAATAAATAACAAACAAGTGATTTAAAAACGATTAGCAACTAATTAAAAATTTAAGTTAGCATGCGTCTAAAAAATTAATCAGCATATTATATCAACTCTTTAGATAATTCTTTAAGCCAAACACAAAAAGAATGACGCTCTCAAAACAAAAACTATCTAAAAGATTTAGCAGGAACTTTGACACCCATCACCCACGGCAAGTGCAACTGCTCCCAGTGAATTCCCACAGAAACGACAACTCTTCGTTTGACTATTGCAATGCAACACAAAAATAGCCAATCAATCTCAAATCTATTTCAATCAATCTTTGCGTAATTGTAAATACTTTCAACATATTTCGTTGCCACGTTACCTTGCCACGGCTTGTTGCAAAGCTGCTTATTGTTGCTGTTGGCTTGGCCAGGTCTAGCTAGCTGTCTCTGACAGTTTCACGACGTTTATACCAACTCGGCGGCACTGACTAGACACCTACCTAATGGCGCGAAAATTATAGCAAATGCTAGATCTGGGACCTGAATTCGTTTCTATTTATTTCACACTTGAATTGATGCGCAGCAGCAGATTGACATTTTGCAAATGCTTAGCCCCAAAGCCAAAATCAGAGGCAGCGGCGGAGTCGGGCTCGGTTGAAGCTTAAGAGTTAGTCGAAGCTTAAGAGTCAGTTTAAGCTTAGCTTACTCAGAAGCAGGGGCGTTTATAGAAAATGGTTTTGGGTGCGATTCAGTGAGCATACTAAAGCGGCTAAATACATAAGAAACCTGGACATTCTGGGTATTACGAAACCCCAAGACCCTACCACTAGATCTACCTCTGCTCGAAACCAATTGACGTCGATGTCGTCGTCTGAAAGTCAACAGAAGCCATGGCAGTCAGTGAGAATACTAAAGCGACAAAATGCTTTGCTAGTAAGCAGGCCTTCTGCAGGCTTGGCCGCCAAACTGCTCCACTGCACCAAAGAGACTGTCAGACTGTTAGACTGACGCGCACAGCTTGACGACTTGACGTTCCAGAAGCGCACAGAGCGCTTGATCATAGAGACGAGCGCCTAAGGCACCCAATGGAACAGAGTGGGAGAGAGCAAGTGAGTGAGAGCGAGTGCGCTAGATGTAGCTCGACGCATTGTCAACACTGAATAGTAGTGCAAATAAATTTCAATTGCTAGACACATTTTCCACCACTGACATTGCTCGACACTTCGACGAGTCGACAACGATCGAATTTGCATGCAAATACGTTCAACGTGTTCGCTTCAAGTTTATTGTTTGATCTTTAAAGATTGCTCTCGAATGACAGCTCCAGTCGCAGCCGCAGCCACAGCAGCAGCCAACACCCAGCCCAGTTTGTTAACAAGCTAACGATGGCAGACGCACCCAACTTACTCTCAATGTAACCAGATGATGATCATGCTGTGCATCATCGTCACCTTTCATTTATATGCTCCAAATCCATTAAGCGTTTCGCGCTTTTATTTGCTGCCCACTCAAAGATGCTGCCATTACGACGACGGCTACACCCTAATCCCGTCGCGACGTCTGTGGCCTAAGTAATCGAGCTACAAAAAAAAAAAGTTAAAAATAGTTGCAATCTAGCAAAATGGCAATAGACTACTTTCCGCACCTACGACATCAGCCAAAAGCCAACACCAACACCAATGGATGGGAACTTCCAGGTCGCAGCACGCATGCCCATGATCGTAGCGCTCCAAATTTGCTGGCGAGTTGTGCCCATTTTGTGTGCCAATATTTACACCTAATACCATGTAGAAACTAGGTAAACTAGTGTACTGCTGTGTCCCAGACAAGTTGCGATTAGGCGATGAAACTCTAAGCTACTTTTAATGCACTCCACTTACAACGCATTGAACAGACATAAAACTCAGTCACACTTTAGTCAGGAACTCACGCCCACACATTAGGGATGGGCCCATAAACATGGTATGTGAGTTAGAAACGATGGTCTTAAGTGGGTTAACAAAAGCCCCAATGAAACGGAAATTGCCCAAGAGGTTCGTTGAGTTCAAAGTTGACCTGACGTTATAGGAAATTTGAAAGCTACTTTTAATGGTACTCTTAAAACAGTGGAATAAATAAATCGTTCCATCTAGCTATTGTCTATAGTGTTTTTTTGGTGAAGAATCCAAGCGAATCCACAATCTGGTACGGTAGACCAGATATGCTCAACTCTTATGACCTTTGGGGAATTATTGAAAGTAAAATTTTTAATCTGATAAAATTGCCCAAGAAAATATGTTGCATTTTTACGGTGGGTGCCACTTGTAGAGAATTCTAGGCGTTTTGCTTATAGTGGTTTCCCACTTATGAAAAAGAAATTCTCCTTTCAAATTCTTAGCCGCCATTTTTCCCACCCACCACAAGTGTGATCTATATATTTCGCAACAAACTGAAATAATATCGTTAAAATTTTTATTATTAAGTTTTGTTTGTGTAAAGCACTGGCTTTATTGGGTCGTTTAATTTGTTTCTTTTAATATTATATATTTCTTCTTTTTTTTATTTATAGTTAGGAGTTAGGAGTAAGCCAAAACATAATGATGGATTCGCAAAAGAAAAATACGAGTACTGTAGCGGAAGTGAATCGAACCTAAATTTGTTGAATGACTGCAAAAAATACTAGAAGAATTATACACAGGTATCGAAGCTTGAGGTGGCTGAAGTGGATATCATAGTCAAGTCGAAGGCATCAAGCAGTTTATCTGAATCCCAAGCAAACAAAGGTCGTCAGTCCTTGCAAACCCATACACTTCAGCTCATTTAGATAGATCCACGATGATTGCCTTATTATAGAATAAAAAACATTGTTTTGGTTTGTATCAGATTTTATCCCATCCATTTTGATCCGTCTTTTAAGGATACATATTTTCCTATCTATAATAGTTTTCATTTATAGATTAATGTTTTGTTTTCTTTGGGAACTTCGGTATGTACAGACAAAAATAGAATAGAAAAACTCACAGGTCTCAAAATCGGTTTATACAAAAGTACCCCTGGTTGTTGGCGTTCTAAGCACGCAGGAAACAGAGCCCCTTAGATTTAAAGTATTTTACTCAAATATAAAGCTAATTTAATGATTATAATAACTGCAAAAAGTCAGGGCAGATAATTTTCCAAATTCTGGTTGTATAAAGGTTAAGAATCTTCCCGTTAATGAAAATTCTGTATTTATAAAAACTGTTTCTAATCAATTGAAACGAATTGTACCGCCAGAAGTTAAGCTGCGCTTAAGGGTTTTGGGTTTCGGGTATAATCATGTTCCTAAGCATGGGGAGCACAGCATGACTTGGCTGAATGCATGGCGCATACCTTGGCCACATTAACTACTCCATAAAAGGTGTAAAGAAATCACTTAAGTACTTGTATGTCACTCCTTTGTCAAAGAATGTCATAGAATGTGAGACCAGC